>CM061542.1:302057879-303261374 GCA_030864215.1 Capsicum pubescens
TCAGTTTTACGAATCATATTCCATGAATATAGAAACTCCAAACTTAGGTCATGCAAATCATGAATTCTGCACTCATGTCTTACAGTGTGTTCAGTATCAGTTACAGTCTCAGTCATGGTCTCAGTCTAGTAATTAGATTATTAAGTTCAATTTCATGTTTGCTTGACCATAGCATACAGTTATTAGTTATTCAGTTATCAATATTTCAGTACCTCAGTTTACAGACTATTTTAGAATCATGTTATATGCTTGGTCTTGCATTCTCATATAATACAGTCTTTATGAATTCATGCTCAGTTACCTCATGTTACTCATTCAGTCCCTTTCTCATATGCATAAAACTCTACAATTTCAGTCTAATTATTCAGACTAAGTATAGTTCATTCTTACATGCCCAATATTCAGCTATCAGTCATACAGTTAATCAGATAAGTTAGTATGCTTATGCATTCGTGCAAAGCGCCCATGTAAATATTTTCCAGTAGTCCAAGGTGAAGTGGCATACTAAGGTGAAGAGTGTAGTTAATAAAAAGTTTTTAGTATAAGTTAGTCTGTAAAGCCAGTAATTCAGTTTAGTAGTTGGATGGAAAAGTTCATGTGGTGCAGTTTTCCACCTTTCCATCTAGTCTCACTATCCAAAGTCTCATGAATGTAACTATTCTAAGATGGACCAACCTAGTAGTTCTGTGTTCAGCTTAGTTCATGTATCATGTCTCAGTTTCAGTCCTCAATCATGATTCAGTTTGTAGGTGCCTTGAGCATCGCCCCAGGTTTCCTCAGTACCTCCGCCAGGTCAACATTCTTTGAGGAGACATAATGTCCCAAGGGGGCGATGCACTATTTCATGACCTAAACCTTCCATCTTTAATTAACGTAATGAATCCAGTTTAGAGTAGTGGGTACTCATAGGTGGACCATCAAGTTCTAATTCTAGCTGTAATCCATGTATTCAGGGGCTCAGTTCAGTTCATGATATTCAGTTCATGTATCACGTTTCAGGCTCAGTTATGTCCTCATGCTCCCGTTCATGCATGTTTAGTAAATAATCTCAGGTTCATCAGTATTCTCAGCCCAAGGTAACAATTTTCCCTTAAACTTACTCTGTTCCATACCCAGAGTTTCCTTACAAACTTGGTATCAGTTACCATTGTATATTCAGTCATACATTCACGAGTCAGTTCAGTTATGTATGCATGTATCAGATATGCATGTACAACATAAGAAACTCAGCTTATCATTAATTCCAGTCATGCATTCATGAATCATGTTCAGCCAAGTACTCATGCATCAGATACGCATATTCAGTATTATAACTCAGTATATCAGTAGCTTCAGTCATGAAATCATGCATCAGATATGCATCCCAGTATTCATTTTCAGTTTATCAGTCCTCCCCTCTTAACTAGTCTCATTCGAGGATGAATGTTCCCAAGGGGGAGATATTGTAAGACCCCGCAAAAATTCCTAGCTTAATTCAGTCCTTTAAGCTTGTTAAGGGGTCTCAAACTTAGAAATTTTAGCTAATTATTTAGACTTAGTGCTATTTTGGCCTTCAAAAGTTGGCAATATTATTTAGCAACCTATACGTCCGTTAAACGTTGATATTTAAGTTAATTCATGATTAGCAATGTCAGTAGGTGTTCCCGGATGAGTTTCAGATTTTTCAGACCTAATTTAAACCATGTTTGGAAACCCAAAATAGTGTATCGACGCGATCTCAGTGCGCCGCATCGCCCATCGCGTCGATTAATATTTTGTTGGCTTCCAGTGGAAATTTCTAGTAAATCAATGCGAACTTGGCTCACTGCATCGTTCATAGCATCGATACCCTCGATGCGACGCGTTGGTAGTACAGGATTTAGTCATTAAAAAGCCGCGTCCTTATGGGTATTTGGGTCTTTTTCTTACGTCCTTCAGTCCCCATAACACGAAATTTAGCGCTCTTTTAACTAATTATATTCATTCTTTCACAATTGCTAAAGAGCAAAAAAAACCTAGGTGATTAATTTCAAATTCAAGGCTCAAGATTCCACCATTAATTTTCAAGAATTCACCAACTAAGGTATGTCAAGTGTTCATCCAAGGGCCTCTTCCACCCTTGGAGTCCAAGAAACCCTTTTTTCAAGACTCAAGTAAATGTTTTGATGAATTTCGTGATTAAGATTGATTTTTTCATGACTATCATATTGTTGGGGTTCTAGTTCATGATTTAATTTCAAGATCTATGTGAAATTGGTTGATATATGTGTAGTATTATGTGAAACTAACTATTATGTGTATAGTCTCATGTAAATTCATGCTAGAATCTTGAAATTGAGATGCCCATGCGTTGATTTATTTTATGTGCATAAGATATGCCTCCCAAGTATTTGATGGATTTTTCATATGAGTTAAACAAGAAAAATTATATCATGTAAGTATGTATACTAGTTCATGCCTTTCAAGTGTTTGATAAAATTCCTCTATAGTTGCATTATGAACAAATGTTCCTTGTTATGCTTTACAAGAACATGTGATGATCTACTTTTCATGTTATCGAGTCATGGGGCTATTTACTACCCAATAATTTAGTTGTTTACCTAGAGCCAGTGTCAATTACAGAATATTCATAGTCATGGTTCAATCAGTAGTACTCTCAATCAGTTACAGAACTCGGGAAGAATTCAGTAGAACTCAGTGATCAGTCTCAATTCAGTATTCAGTTCAGAACCTAGTAGTATCCAGTTTAGAACTCAGTCAGTTCATAGAATTTAGTTAGTAATCAGTTCAGTACTCAGAGAACTCAGAATCAATCTAGCCCGGTTCAGTACTCAGTTTCGACCTCAGTAAACTTGTTTGGCTAACAGAACTCAGTAGTATTCAGTCAGTTAATAGAATCTAGTAGTATTCTGTCAGTCAACGAAATTCAACGAACTCAGTTTAGTTCAGTTAAATAGAACGGTCAGTAATAGTTAAGTCCAGCTTAGTACAGTCTAGAAATTAGTTCAACGTCTATTCAGTTGGGAGTAGGATTCAGCGTCGAGCGAACCTAAGGATGTGGGCTTACCCGTTAGATGGGTTGAGATCCCTAGAAGAAATCCCTAAGTTCCAGAACTACGTAGCCAGTAGAGGTTATGAGATGTCACCCGTTAGATAGGACTGACATACTCAGGGATCACCCGCTAGTTTAGGACTGATCTCAGAGGTCACCCGCTAGACTAGGACTGATCTCACAGCCAGTTGTCTTTACCTGTGGCATGGTACTACACCCTTCTAATTGGGGTTACAAATTGGACCTCAACTCAGTCATCTTATTCGGGGCATGTTAGTTAGATGACTACCTCCCATAGTTTTAGTTTCAGTCTCAAAATAGAACCTAGTTCAGTTTTACAAATTCAGGATTGTCAGATACAATCATCTAGTTCGGTATAGAACTCAGATGGTTCTATAGATTTAGGGTTGTTAGAAAGAGTCTCTCAGTTATTAGTTATCAGTAATACAATAATAGTATACTCAGCTATCAGTATTATAGCTTCAGTAAACTCAGCTATCTGTAAATTAATACACAGAAGTTAGTGTTTTGTGTTATCACGACATCAGTTATAGTTCACGTATTCATGCTTGTACTCTCATTCAGTAATAATCATGTTAATCGGATTTTGTTGTTGTAACACCCCGAAACTAGGTTTCGAGATATCACACGGTGCTTAGGGCCACAAGTGACCCCAAGCTAACCCTTTTACTGGCATAACTCATAAGAAACTGAATAAAATGTATGAAACTATACAACATCAGCGGAATATAACTCGTTTCTGGATCAGGTCAATAAAAAACTAAATTTACAAGATTACAACTCTGCTTTACAAACAAAACTGAAATAAAATACATTAACTTTACTGACTGTCTATAAAGCCTCTACTTTTATTGACTATAGATAGCCGAGTCATGACTCCAAACTATCCCAACTCAATATGACCGAATGAAGAAAATACAATGTTACACAAACTCTGACTAACTTGAGCCCTTGAATCTAGAGGGCACATCACTTGCTGACTGGAAACTGCAACCTGATAACGCTCAACTTACACCTCAAATAAGTGCAAGGCGGTCGTCGTCAATATATTTACCCAACTTCGGAGTCGGGGTCAAATCCACAGGGAACAATGTAAGTGGCTATTAAACTAGTTCGAAACTATAGCTACAAGTTAAATTCAAATAAATAATAAGAAAAGACAAAATAGGGGTTTCTATCAATCAAACAAATTTTAACGTTTCAACTTATCTTAGGACTCAAAACTTAGATTTCAATATTTCGAATCAATGATATAGAGAAACTAGGGTTGTGATCACTATGACTATTAATCTCCATTGAATAATAACTGTTCATGATTCTCGTGATAGGTGGAAACAGCAGATTATCCCTGCCGATGATACTATCTCACTTATCTCTCGACCTCACCAAACAATTTATTATCTAATTCTCTCGAACTTAGATAACATATCTATTTCCAACCGGATGTTATCTCAGGTAGATTGATCCAGTTACAGCATCAATCATTAAACAAAAGGTTGGTAGCTTTCGAGTCCCTATTGATAATTCACGATCTCTAGTCTATTTCTCCGTTAGAAACAAATAAAACCTAAGGCATAACCTAATGTTTGCAACCAATAGATTCAAGTTAAAACAACAGAATTTTAAGACGTTCCCACAATCACTCAAACCCTAATCCAACTATTAAATCAATGAAATAATAATCATAGGTTCCACAACCCTAGTTGTGGGTTTTAATTGCTCATAAGATAGAAAGAGATAACAAAGATTAAATTCATAACTTAAAGCAAGTGAACTAACAAAAGATGAAATTCAAAGTTGTTTCTCCTTCAAGAACAATAAGAATTTCCCACAACTTAATCAAAGGATGGAAAATTGAATTCTAAGTTAAGAGAGTCAAAAACAAGTGAACTCCCCTTTACTAAGTTACAAGATGTCAAAAGATGCTTCCCCCCATTTTGAATGAAACCCTAAAAGATGCTATTTATACTAAAGCCTAATTAAGGTAAGAAAATAACAAAATCACAGCTGGGCTTGGATTTAGGTGATGGCATATTGGTGTTGATCGTCAGGCTTCTGACGGTGTCTCAGATATGTCGTCAGAAGTCGTGCCTTCTTAACCTGTTCTGCCTCACTCTGATGATGTCCTCCGACGTCTTACTAGAGGAGTGACGGCGTGTAGAAAATGTCTTCATACCTTTAGCTTATTTCACCATGTTTTATCCCACTTGACGGCATCTTCTGACGGCTTACCACACTTGTAACGACATATTGAGAATGCAGTCACCTTCATCCAGTAACTCTTCTTCACTGTTCTTTCTGACGCCTTTTTCTGGTAGCTTACCACATCTCTGACGGCTTGCAAGAAATGCCGTCAGACTCATATTAGCTCACTTGTATCAGATTTTACTTATTTTGTTCATCTTTCCTATGTTTTCCTCCCATCCTTGCTACAACTACAATATCACAAAAAAATGATCAAAAACAACCAAAAGTTGCTTAAGACTTTGCAATTATTTAGAGTTAAAAGCCTCAAATGTGTTACATCTGCTCACACATCAACACCCTCAACTTAAAACAATTGCTTGTCCTCAAGCAACTACATAACACCATACTACGATGCTTAACCAAGAGACACATAAGATACCTATCACAGTTGATTATCAAGTTTAGCTCAAAACTCATGCCACTCTCCATGTTCAATCCAACTGTGCATATCCATGAAGATTAACAATGTGACCCAAAGGAATCAAGATATGGCATCAATTCAGCAACAACAACCATCCATGTACCAATATTACACTATCCAAACAAGTGAATAGCTAGCAATTCAACCGATGTGCCCTTACAACAAAGACGTCCCTCCTCACTCATATATGAACTCAAGCATGTCAATGCAGGGACAGTCAAGACACACTCACTCTCAGAAAGAAATTCCAATCAATGCATGTCAAATACCATATGCTTGCCCTTATTTTCATTACTAAGGTGTCCAAACAGATAAGTTAGGATCACTATAGGTCTTTTCTTCGGCTTGTAATGTACTCTAAGGGCTGGTATGATATTCAATGGCATTTAGAGTGACTAAGCCTCCTTGGCACTACCTTAACTTTTTGGGTTCACTTATTAACCTTTTTTGTCTTTTTCTCCTTTTCTTGATCACACATTATTCAGGATGGATATGGCTTTTCTTTTTCATTCTTTTTCTTTTCTTATTCTTCTTCCATACCACCCAGCTTTTTATTCTTTATCACTTATTTTTTTCCTTTTATTCTACCTTTCTTCATACTCAGTTTACATCACGCACTCCTATGATAGCCACCCTCAACTTAGGTTGTTTACCTAAGTCTAGGTGCACAGTATCCAAGGAGGACTAGGGCCAAAATAGGTTCATTATGATCTAAACAGGAAGGTAATAGGTGTCATAGAAAGAAATGGTCAATTCAGGCTCAAAATAGGGATCAAGAGATATCATGTATACAGGGAAGGTCATTTAGGCAAAAAGTGACTTAAAAATCAAAACGGCCTATGATCCTTTCCTAACCCCTATCTTTCAACCAAGGTAAGACTAACCGGGCAAGTTCTGGATTTAACACACAAAGGGAACTAAGTAGTATCTCACACACACATGGCACAAAGGAGCATCACAAGCTACTACCTATCCTGTTCATGCGATTGTTTAGCAGTGGATATCATGTCACTAGTACTAATGCCATAACAAGATGCACAGTGGTCACACATAAATGTATATCACATAGTTATAAAACAGACCAACGGAGAGGTGTTTATCAGTCTCAAAAATCAACAAAAATATGTCAATTGCTCTAGATACTTATTTTTCTACCGTTAACCACAACACATCACAAAACAAACACAGTACACCTAAATATGCCGGCTCTACAAGGAACAAGACTCCGGGGAAAAGAGGCACGGCAACAAAAACCCAAGGAGGACATCAACACCCACAAGTAGCCCCACCCTTAACTTAATATCATGCATTGTTCCCAACACATCAAATCAAAACAAGAGAGTTAGAAACATACCTGTGGCACCATGGGTGCAAAGATCTGATGTCAATCACATAATATGAATACAAACAACAAATTACCTTGGGTTTCCTCCCAAGAAGCGCCTAGTTTAACGTCGCGGCACGACCCAACTCAGCTTTTTCCTCCACCTTGAGGATATGAATTTCACCCCTAACTTAGAGTCCATCTTCTTGCCTCGCTCATAGGGAGGTGGTACAAATATTAAGAAGCCGAAAAATGAATGATGCATGGTAAAAAACTCAACCTTAAAGTGAGGTGTGTTTTTATGTTGTTTATCAAGTGTAAAATAAAGAATATAGGATTCTTGTTCCTCATCTTCATAGTCTTCCACTAGTTTAGATGATTCCACAGACAAGATATCATCTAAACATAATGTGGAAAAATGCTTCGACTGTGGCCCAACAAATCCTACTTCAAAATTTACACTATCCTCTACACACTCACTTTTATTCATCTTCTCAACAATTTTACTTTGAATTGGGATAGAGTCTTCATAAGAGATTGGCTGGGCTTCTTCTTTTGCCTCTAGCACCATTTCCTCAATCTTGGCATCATCCCTTATGGTTGTCTCGGTTCGTTGGGAAATCTCCAAGGGTTGATCAGTATCAAGATCATCATCAGTATAGTAATCTTTCTCTTCATCATCACACTCTTCGATTATTTTAAATGATTCCATAGGCAAGATATCATCTAAACATAATGTAGAAAACTATTTTTGATGATTGACCTCGATATCCATCTCTTCTATCCTTTCTCTTCCCTCGTTAAATGCCCTAATGTCTTGACGTATGTCACATATGGTATTATTCATTGTGTCTATACGATCCAACATTAGTTGAAACATAGCTTCAATGTCACTCTTTCCAGTGCTTCATTCTTCCTTTTCTTGACTGTAAGACCTGTCATACTCATAAGAAGAACTAGAACCTGGGTTAGCATAATAGGGGGGAGGGGCATTTGGGAAATCACTACAATGTCCATCTTGACCACCAAATAAAGAACAATTACACTCCCGGTAGGATGGAGATGGTGCACACATCTCTCTCCGGGGAGCATATCTACAATCTTGCCAAAAGTGGGGTCAATCACAATATGGACATGGATCATCCAGATAAGATTTCCAACCATCAAACATACATTTATTCCATGATGCCATAGTAAGAAATAAACAAAAATAAAGAAAATCTACCTAACACAAGAAATAAAGGAAATCACAACAAATATTTACAAGTTTGAATTCAAGCAAGTAGGCTAAAATTCCAAACTAACTCAATACACCAAATTGGTCCCCGGCAACGGTGCCATTTTTGATAACGCTCAACTTACACCTCAAATAAGTGCAAGGGGGTCGTCGTCAATGTATTTACCCAACTTCAGAGTCGGGGTCGAATCCACAGGGAACAATGTGAGTGGCGATTAAACTAGTTCGAAACTATAGCTACAAGTTAAATACAAATAAATAATAAGAAAGGACAAAATAGGGGGTTTTATCAATCAAACAAATTTTAACGTTTTAACTTATTTTAGAACTCAAAACTTAGATTTCAATATTTCGAATCAATGATATAGAGAAATTAGGGTTGTGATCACTATGACTATTAATCTCCATTGAATAATAACTGTTCATGATTCTCGTGATAGGTGGGAACAGCAGATTATCCCTGCCGATGATACTATCTGACTTATGTCTCAACCTCACCAGAACATTTATTATCTAATTCTCTCGAACTTATAAAACATATCTATTTCCAACCGGATGTTATCTCAGGTAGATTGATCCAGTTACGGTATCAATCATTAAACAGAAGGTTGGTAGATTCCGAGTCCCTATTGATAATTAACGACCTCTAGTCTATTTCTCCGTTAGAAGAAAATAAAACCTAAGGTATAACCTAATGTTTGCAACCAATAGATTCAAGTTAAAACAACAGAATTTCAAAACGTTCCCATAATCACTCAAACTATTATCCAACTATTAAATCAATGAAATAATAATCATATATCCCACAACCCTAGTTGTGGGTTTTAGTTGCTCATAAGATAGAAAGAGATAACAAAGATTAAATTCATAACTTAAAGCAAGTGAACTTACAAGAGACGAAATTCAAAGTTATTTCTCCTTCAAGTACAATAAGAATTTCCCACAACTAAATCAAAGGATCGAAAATTGAATTCTAAGTTAAGAGAGTCAAAAACAAGTGAAATCCCATTTACTAAGTTACAAGATGTCAAAAGCTGCTTCCCCCCATTTTGAATGAAACCCTAAAATATGCTATTTATACTAAAGCCTAATTAAGGTAATAAAATAACAAAATCACAGCTGGGCTCGGACTTAGGTGACGGCATATTGGTGTTGATCGACAGGCTTCTGACGGCGTCTTAGATATGTCGTCAGAAGTCGTGCCTTCTTAACCTGTTCTGCCTCACTCTGACGATGTCCTCCGATGGCTTACTAGAGGAGTGACGGCGTGTAGCAAATGTCGTCAGACCTTCAGCTTATTTCACCATGTTTTGTCCCACTTGACGGCATCTTCTGACGGCTTACCACACTTGTGACGACATATTGAGAATGTCGTCACCTTCATCCTGCAACTCTTTTTCACTGTTCTTCCTAATGACTTTTTCTGGTAGCTTACCATATATCTGACGGCTTGCAAGAAATGCCGTCAGACTCATATCAGCTCACTTGTACCATATTTTACTTATTTAGTTCATTTTTCCTATGTTTTCCTCCCATCTATGATACAAGTACAATATCACAAGAAAACGATCAAAAACAACCAAAAGTTGCTTAAGACTTCGCAATTATTTAGAGTTAAAAGCCTCAAATGTGTTAGCATCTGCTCATACACTCACTTTTATTCATCTTCTCAACATTTTTACTTTGAATTGGGATAGAGTCTTCATAAGATATTGGCTTGGATTCTTCTTTTGCCTCTAGCACCATTTTCTCAATCTTGGCATTATCCCTTATGGTTGGCTCGGTTGGTTGGGAAATCTCCAAGGTTTGATCAACATCAAGCTCATCATAAGTATAGGAATCTTGATCTTCATCGTCACACACTTCGATTATTTTAAATGATTCCATATACAAGATATCACCTAAACATAATGTAGAAAAGTGTGTTGGATGATTGACCTCGATATGCATCTCTTCAATCCTTTCTCTTCCCTCGTTAAATGCCCTAATGTCTTGATGTATGTCACATATGGTATCATTCGTTGTGTCTATACGATCCAACATTAGTTGAAGCATAGCTTCAATGTCACTCTTTTCAATGCTTCGTTCGTCTTTTTCTTGACCATAAGACCTATCATACTCATAAGAAGAACTAGAACCTGGGTTAGCGCAATAGGGGGAAGGGGAATTTGGTCAATCACTCCAATGTCCATCTTGACCACCACATAAAGAACAATTATACTCCCAGTAGGATAGAGATGGTGCACACATCTCTCTCCAGGGACTATATCTACAATCTTGCCAAATGTGAGGTCCATCACAATATGGACATGGATCATCCAGATAAGATTTCCAACCATCAAACTTACATTCATTCCATTATTCCATAGTAAGAAATAAAAAAAAAATCTACCTAACACAAGAAACAAAGGAAATCACAACAAATATTTACAAGTTTTAATTCAAGCAAGTAGGCTAAAATTCCATACTAACTCAATACACCAAATTGGTCCCCGGCAACGGCGCCATTTTTTATAACGCTCAACTTACACCTCAAATAAGTGCAAGGCGGTTGTCATCAATGTATTTACCCAACTTCGGAGTCGTGGTCGAATCCACAAGGAACAATGTGAGTGGCGATTAAACTAGTTCGAAAATATTGCTACAAGTTAAATTCAAATAAATAATAAGAAAAGACAAAATAGGGGTTTTTATCAATCAAACAAATTTTAACGTCTCCACTTATTTTCGAACTCAAAACATAGATTTTAATATTTCGAATCAATGATATAGAGAAACTAGGGTTGTGATCACTATGACTATTAATCACCATTGAATAATAACTGTACATGATTCTCGTGATAGGTGGAAACAAAAGATTATCCCTGCCGATGATACTATCTCACTTATCTCTCGACCTCACCAGACAATTTATTATCTAATTCTCTCGAACTTAGATAACATATCTATTTCCAATCGGATGTTATCTCAGGTAGATTGATCCAGTTACGGCATCAATAATTAAACAGAAGGTTGGTAGATTCCGAGTCCTGTTGATAATTCATGACCTCTAGTCTATTTCTCCATTAGAAACAAACAAAACCTAAGGCATAACCTAATGTTTGCAACCAATAGATTCTAGTTAAAACAACAGAATTTCAAGACGTTCCCACAATCACTCAAACCCTAATCCAACTATTAAATCAATGAAATAATAATCATATATCCCACAACCCTAGTTGTGGGTTTTAGTTGCTCATAAGATAGAAAGAGATAACAAAAATTTAATTCATAACTTAAAGCAAGTGAACTTACAAAATATGAAATTCAAAGTTGTTTTTCCTTCAAGTACAATAAGAATTTCCCACAACTAAATCAAAGGATGGAAAATTGAATTCTAAGTTAACAGAGTCAAAAACAAGTGAACTCCCCTTTACTAAGTTACAAGATATCAAAATCTTCTTCTCCCCATTTTGAATGAAACCCTAAAAGATTCTATCTATACTAAAGCCTAATTAAGGTAATAAAATAACAAAATCACAGTTGGACTCGGATTTAGGTGACGTCATATTGGTGTTGATCGTCAGGCTTCTGACGGCGTCTCAGATATGTCGTCAGAAGTCGTGCCTTCTTAACCTGTTCTGCCTCACTCTAATGATGTCCTCCGACGGCTTACCAGAGGAGTGACGGCGTGTAGCAAATGTCGTTAGACCTTCAGCTTATTTCACCATGTTCTGTCCCACTTGACAGCATCTTCTGACGGCTTACCACACTTGTGACGACATATTGAGAATGTCGTCACCTTCATCCTGCAACTCTTTTTCACTGTTCTTCCTGATGCCTTATTCTGGTAGCTTACCACATCTCTGACGGCTTGCAAGAAATGCCATCAGACTCATATCAGCTCACTTGTACCAGATTTTACTTATTTAGTTCATCTTTCCTATGTTTTCCTCCCATCTATGATACAACTATAACATCACAAGAAAACGATCAAAAATAATGCCTTTAAATCACAATCTCATGTTCAATTCAATAGAAAGACTGTAAACAATGTCTCAAATTATGCTCATGGTATTCAAATTCAAAAAAGAACATTCTTTAACTCAAGAAAACATGAAATTTAGTAAATCAATCACATCACGCTCAAAATTCATCAACAAGATACTTTGGGTATAAACCCCATATTTAAAATCATAAGAAATCCCTTAAAACATATTTTTTAGCACAAGGGCGAAAGGATTGCCCTTGTTCAAACCCCACATACCTTGGATTATGAAATTTGGATGAACACATGCTTTTGGAACTCAATTCGCGACTTTGAACGGAGATTATTGAAGCTCTTAGTTTGGGGATTCTAGTTCTTGACTCAATTTTGAAAAGTAATGGTGAAATCTTGAGTTCTCTTGAGCTTTGGGTTAAAATCCAAGGATGTAACCACCCAAGATCTCATCCCGAGACATCACATAGTGCTTATGACCCCGAAGGACCACAAGCTAACCCTTTACTGATATCTGTACCTGTACACTGCATAATGTCTAAAATAAATGTGGAAACTAGCCCTAAGGTTCAACACATCCATGAATATTCATAATACAGAAAACTGAATACCAATACATCCGTCTGAAAAGCCTCTAAACTGTGGAGTTGATGGGACATGTCCCCAACTAACTCCGTCAACTCAAAATAAACAAAGTCTTAAGAAATAATAGTACACTGAAATTAGTCCTCGGAGGAAGAGAAATCACTGCTACAGCAGCTGACTGGGATTGAACTGCTGAGGAAAAATTGGATCATGTGCCTCTGAACCTATGGTGTCAAATAAAACACCATAGCGCAAATGCGTCAGTACAAAAATGTACCGAGTATGTAGACGGGGTAGGCTAATACAAAGGCTCATGCATGCACAATATCTAAACTGAATAATCATGAAGATGCTGCATGAGAACACATACATGAATGCATAAAACAGAACACAATCATTGCAACTCTAGATACCGAAACTCGCATACCACTTTACTGCAAACTGAACTCACTACTGACACTGAGTTACTGAATTATTGACTCATCTAATACTGATAACTGAGGATCTGGATGTGCTTACATCAAGGACTAAACTCTGAGCTTACTGCTTTCGACTGACAAAATTAGAGATCAACTTTGCTAACAGATTATTCTGGAAGCGATTATCAATGATAAGAAGTATGATTATATCTGAATCTGACAATAAGAATATTCAATAGGAATTTTATACTGTGATCAAGCCTGTCTAGTGGTATATCTCTTAATATGATATCAATCAACTGTATATGTGACCAATCCTATATGCCGGGATGGTCCATGAATCAATGGAACTATCTGAGTTCCTCATAAAGATAGATGACTGTATCTGACAGTCTTGATTTCTGAAGACTGATTCTGAATCTGAATCTGAAACTGTGAGAAGTAGTCACTTAACCGACATGCCCCAACCTACCACAGGTGGGGTCTAACCTCTACCCTCAGTTGGGAGGGTGCCAATACCATGCCACGGGTAAAGATATTATCTTTATGTGCATTATCTTTATGTGACCCTCATCTATCAGGTGCTCAAACAAGAACAGTGGAGCCCTCATCTAACAGGTCAAGACACCTCATCTACCCTCATCTAACAGGTATGATGTCTCTCATCTACCCTTAACTAATAGGTATGATGTCTCAACCTACGCTGGCTACGTAGTTCTGGAGCACAAAGATTGCATCTAAGAATCACACCCTCTACTAGTCAGTGAGTTCCCATCCTTGAGCTCTCTTGGTGCTAGTTTCTACTCCCAACTGAAAGACTCTAACTGAATTCTTAACTGAGCACAACTGAATTGAATCTGATACTGATCATGTTTCTCAAAAGATCTAAATGAGTTACGCTGAGATTACTTAGTTTTGTATCTGATGGAAAAGACATCGAATCACAGTATCTGACTGATGATACAAAGCTTGAATAGATTACTCAAATCACTTCTGAGATTAGAATTGAATCACTTGAATACTATTAGATCTGAGCTGATTACAGGACTAAGGCTAGATTACTAGCGTTACAGAGATTACAGAGATTTCTGAGATTACTGAGCTTTCTTAAGTTCCACACTTGTCTGAGGATACAGAGTTCTATAGTTCACTGAGTTCTGAGAATCATGGCTCAACTTATCGAGAAACTGACACAGGCTCTAGACAACAGCTCTATTTTCGGGTATAAATACCCCCAGGACTCGATAGCAAAAAAGTAAGCATCATCATTCATTCATCATCACAAGCATTCATGCATCATCACAATCATTCAAGCATCTTCACAAGTAATTCAGGAATCATGCCATATGTTCATTTCCACAGTCATTAATCATCACCTCAAGCATTTAAGGATCTCAAAAATTTATTCATAATCACAGTTGCCAAGGAGTCACTTTAATCATCTTGGAATCATAATCATATAATAACGTAGGGCAAACATGCTACTAGATTGTACTCCCTTCAACAAGTTTTACCTCAGCTATTTCATACCTATATCGATCTTGACATGAGTTTGGATATCCCATGGCTTGGGGAGACTTCATACTATCATGTCATAACTTACTTGCTAACCACTTTGCATGTATTAAAAGCTTAATATATGTCAAGAGCACATAATTAGGGGAATTTACAACCATCATATCTCGACTTGTTCACTAGGGTCTTTCAACAACCACTAGACATGACCGATTTTACACCTACTTGGGAATTTCATGCTATCTTGGCACATTTCACTCACTAAGGCATTTTATCAAACACTAGGCATGCATGGACTAGCTCACAATTTGGCGTTTCCTATTCAACATACTATAGTGGCCTTTATGCTTTACCTAATCACTTTATCAAACCTATGGGGAACGTTCTTCACTTATTCAACCATTTCTATACCCAAAAGTCATGAACACATCACATGAAAAAACAACTTCAAGAGGGTCTATCACAAACATCACATGAATTCCACATACTAGGGTCTAAGCTCATAAATTGTGTAGGCAAACATAAAACAAAACTCAACAACACATTAAACATCCATTTCAACTCATGCAAATCATTAACAACTTATAAACATAAAAATCTTTTAGTTTTAAAAAGGGTTCTTGAGCTTCTTGGATGAAAGGGACCCAAGAATCAACATCTACATACCTTAACCTTTGAAATTGGATGAATTTTAATGTTTGAGACTCTATCCGCACTTGTAATAAATGATTCTCTAAGCCCACACTATGAGGAACTTAGTTCTTGAAGAAATCTTGAAGATTTATGGATGATTTTTGGAGGATTAAGGTTCTTGATAAAACCCTAGATAAATATTCTTGAGAGAATTGGAAGAGAAAAATGATGAATTTAGGGTTTGAATGAGGGTTCTCATATTTATAGAGACTCAAAAAAGGTGGGAAATGATTAAAATACCCTTGCAAAAATGCCCTAGAATTGCTGGAAAAATGTTCTTGACACCATCCGTGACAGGCTGTCAGGTCCGTGATAGGCCGTCATGAATGGTTGTCACAAAAAGGGGTCCAATTCTTGATTTTCTGCCCAGGGAAGACGACGTCATCAGAAATGTTGTCAGAATGTGACGACGTCGTCAAAAATGTCGTCAGAAACGTCATCACCGTTTTCCAGCTTGACATGCTGGAATAAAATGGGCATAACTCTTTGCTCCGATATCGGTTTTTGACGAAATATGTATAGTTGGAAAGATAATTCAAAGATATTTCATTTGATGTATAGCAAGACACCCAGTTCTTCATATACAACGAGTTATTGTCGATTGAAGTTGACCCAAATATTTACGGTCACTATAACTTAAACGATAGGAAAGTTTTCAACTCGTTCATGAGTTAGGGGACCTCTATGATCTTAATTCATGCTCAAATAGATTCCCACACGATTTCAAAGTATTTCATACTTGGGAGGATATTTCTTAAACATTTTGACTCGGATTTTCGCTTTACCAAATACGCTCTAAGGCTCAGACTGGAAGAGGATTTTGTGGGGTATTACATTATCTCCCCCTTGAGAACATTCGTCCTTGAATGTCGTTTGATAGACTGAGAATACAAATCAACAAAAATTACTCAAGAAATGGAAACATCTCAGATCAGGACTACGCAACTGAAATGACTGACATATAGAGTTCTCACACTGGGCATGCATATATGATGCATGGAATACTCGACTGATGATACTCATAGCTGAATTCTCATAATACACATGCATATCTGATGTATGGACTCATAACTGGGATGATCTCATGAATACATGACTGAACACACGCTGACAAACTGATCTTTTTCTACTGAATGTGCATATCTAATGCATGAATTTCCGGCTAAGCTGACTTTTGAAAGCATGACTTGACAATGCAACAATGATTGATGCTAACTTTATAAGGAAAATCTGAACATGCATCGAGATGAATCTAATGGAATGCAACATCATAATATAATGGGGTATCTCCCCCTTAGGACTCTATGTCCCTCTAAACACACTTCGCTAAAATACTGGAGCGGTGCGCGGGGCACCTACAGACTGGGTCATAATTGACCGATCAAGATCTGAAACTTATGCATGACTCATGCTAACATATAAGCTCAAAGTGAGAGAAAGGGATCTATCAATGCATAACATAAAGATGAAGGGCTCATAATATACCCGATTCAATTTCAGGGGATGTTTCCCGATCAAGGCGAGCCTGAAGTGCATACAATCTATTATGAGCTAAAGGATGACTACGCTGACTTCGGGACCTGGCTTAGGACAGTCTCAAACTTTGTGACCGGTCTCGCCACATCCAAAGCACACATCACTACTGGATCTACACACACCCTTATGATTCTTACCACATTCACCACACAACGGGTAGGTACGAACACCACTAGTACTACTCTAGGCTTTGGAGCTTGGCGCTCCCACAAATCTGACACCCCCAAATACAGGTGCGAGTACACTAGCTGAAGATGGAGTTGGAACTAAAAATCTCCGACCATACTGAGAACAACTACCACCTTGACACCTTGACTGCAAGAAACCACGACTACTTGTCTTGTCTCTCCTACTTACTCTCCCTCTCTCCTTCATCTTATCTGCCTCAATCTGTTGCACATGAATCATTAGCCTAGAAAGATCCATATCTCTATTGATCATGGAATCTCTACACTCTTTCAACAAATCACTTGATACCCCAGTCAAAAACTTACTCATACTCGCTCTAGGGTCAGCTATCAAGTCGGGAGCATACTTAGCTAATTGGTTAAACTTAAGACAATACTCTTTCAGTGTCATGGAGCCTTGCCTTAGGTTCATAAACTCTTATACCTTAGCTTCTCTCATTTCTAGCGGGAAAAACCTATCTAGAAAGGCACTCTGAAACTCTAGCCAAGTCACGAGAGCTGCATTCTCCCCTCTACTCTTCTCCCACATCACTACCCAATCATGAGAAATATCTTTCAACCTATAAGATGCTAACTCAAAACTCCCCTTCTCTGAAACATACATCATCTGGGTGATATTCTTCACCTCCTCAAGAAATAACTGCGGATCCTCACCTACTACTGACCCAAAGAATTTGGGCGGGTTCATTTTCATAAAGCTTCTAATCCTGGCTGTGGCAGAATTCCCATCTTGCTGAGGTGGGACTACAGCCTGACGGTTGCCATGAACATTAGTCACCGCATGGTCTAGCACCTAGAAAGCTGCCCGAAACTCTACATGTGACACACTCTCATTTTCAGGATCTACTGGATGAGGGGGCTGATCATCAACCCTATGGACAAAGTCTCTACGAGGAGGCATACTATGTAAATAAAAGAATAATGTGGATTAGACTGAGGATCAACTTGAGCTCATGCTCACTCACACAAAATGATCACCTAAAAAAGAGGAACTGCTCCTAAGAACATCCTGTAGCCTCTTGTACATAACTATGGCGCACTACACACCCATGTATAAGACTCTACTAGATGTGGTTTTTCAGACACCCTAGGATACTCTTCAACCTTAGGCTCTGATACCAAGCTTGTAACGCCCTGAGATCTCAACCCGAGATGCCACACGGTGCTTATGACCCCAAAGGACCACAAGCTAACCCTTTACTGATATCAATACCGGTACACTGCACAATGTCTAAAATAAATGCGAAAACTAGCCATAAGGTTCAACACATCCATGAATACTCATAATATAGAAAACTGAATACTAATACATCTGTCTGAAAAGCCTCTAAACTGTGGAGTTGATGGGACATGTCCCGTACTAACTCCGTTAACTAAAAATAAACAAAGTCTTAAGCAATAATAGTACACTGAAATTCGTTCTCGGAGGAAGAGAACTCACTGCTAATGCTGCTGACTGGGATTGAACTGCTGAGGAAAAACTGGATCATGTGCCTCTGAACCAATGGTGTCAAATAAAAAACCATAGCACAAATGCGTCAGTACAAAAATGTACCGAGTATGTAGACGGGGTAGGCTAATACAAAGGCTCATGCATGCACAATATCTAAACTGAATAATCATGAAGATGCCGCATGAGAACACATACATGAATACACAGAACAAAACACAATCATTGTAAATCTAGATACTGAAACTCGCATACCACTTTACTGCAGACTGAACTCACTACTGACACTGAGATACTGAATCATTGACTCATCTGATACTGATAACTGAGGATCTAGATGTGCTTATATCAGGGACTGAACTCTGAGCTTACTACTTTTGACTGACAAAATTAAAGATCAACTTTGCTAACAGATTATTCTGGAAGCGATTATCAATGATAAGAAGTATGATTATATCTGAATCTGACGATAAAAATATTCAATAGGAATCTGATACTGTGATTAAGCTTGTCTGGTGGCATATCTCTTAATATGATATCAATCAACTGTATATGTGACCAAGACTATCTGCCGGGATGGTCCATGAATCAATGGAACTATCTGAGTTCCTCATAAAGATAGATGACTGTATCTGACAGTCTTGATTTCTGAAGACTGATTCTGAATCTGATACTGAATCTGAAACTGAAACTGTGGGAAGTAGTCACATAATCAACATGCCCCAACCTACCATAGGTGGGTTCTAACCTCTACCCCCAGTTGGGAGGGTGCCAATACCGTGCCATGGGTAAAGATATTATCTTTATGTGCATTATCTTTATGTGACCCTCATCTATCAGGTGCTCAAACGAGAATGGTGTAGCCCTAATCTAATAGGTCAAGACACCTCATCTACCCTCATCTAACAGGTATGATGTCTCTTATCTACCCTCAACTAGTAGGTATGATGTCTCAACCTACGCTGACTACGTAGTTCTGGAGCACAAAGATTGCATCTAAGAATCACACCCTCTACTAGTCGGTGAGTTCTCATCCTTGAGCTCGCTCAGTGCTAGTTTCTACTCCCAACTGAAAGACTCTAACTGAATTCTTAACTGAGCACAACTAAACTAAATCTGATACTAATCATGTTTCTCAAAAGATCTAAATGAGTTACGCTGAGATTACTTAGTTCCGTATCTGACGGAAAAGACATCGAATCATAGTATCTGACTGACGATACAGAGCTTGAATAGATTACTCAAATCACTTCTGGGATTAGAATTGAATCACTTGAATACTATTAGATCTGAGATTATTACAGGACTAAGGCTAGATTACTAGTGATACAGAGATTACAGAGATTACTGAGATTACTGAGCTTTCTTAAGTTCCACACTTGTCTGAGGATACAGAGTTCTATAGTTCACTGAGTTCTGAGAATCATGGCTCAACTTATCGAGAAACTGACACGGGCTCTAGACAACAGCTCTATTTTTTATTATAAATACCCCCAGGACTCGATAGCATAAAAGTAAGCATCATCATTCATTCATCATCACAAGCATTCATGCATCATCACAATCATTCAAGCATCTTCACAAGTAATTCAGGAATCATTCCATATGTTCATTTCTACGGTCATTAATCATCACCTCAAGTATTTAAGGATCTCAAGCGTTTATTCATAATCACAGTTGCCAAGGAGTCACTTTAAGCATCTCGGAATCATAATCATATAATAACGTACCGGAAACATGCTACTAGATTGTACTCCCTTCAACAAGTTTTACCTCAGCTATTTCATACCTATATCGATCTTGACATGTGTTTGGATATCCCATGGCTTGGGGAGATTCATACTATCACGTCATAACTTACTTGCTAACCACTTTGCATGTATTAAAAGCTTAACATATATCAAGAGCACATAATTGGGGGAATTTACAAACATCATATCTCGACTTCTTCACTAGGATTTTTCAACAACCACTAGACATGACCGATTTTACACCTACTTGGGAATTTCATGCTATCTTGGCACATTTCACTCACTAAGGCATTTTATCAAACACTAGGCATGCATGGACTTGCTCACAATTTGGGGTTTCCTATTCAACATACTATAGTGGCCCTTATGCTTCACCTAAGCACTTTATCAAACCTATGGGGAACGTTCTTCACTTATTCAATCATTTCTACACCCAAAATTCATGAACACATCACATGGAAAAACAACTTCAAGAGGGTCTATCACAAACATCACATGAATTCCACATACTAGGGTCAAAGCTCATAAATTTTGTAGGCAAACATAAATAAAAACTCAACAACACATTAAGCATCCATTTCAACTCATACAAATCATTAACAACTCATAAACATAAAAATCTTTTAGTTTTAAAAAGGGTTCTTGAGCTTCTTGGATGAAAGGGACCCAAGAATCAATATCTACATACCTTAACCTTTGAAATTGGATGAATTCTAATGTTTGAGACTCTATCTGCACTTGTAATAAATGATTCTCTAAGCCCACACTATGAGGAACTTAGTTCTTGAAGAAATCTTGAAGATTTATGGATGATTTTTGGAGGATTAAGGTTCTTGATAAAACCCTAGATAAATATTCTTGAGAGAATTGGAAGAGAAAAATGATGAATTTAGGGTTTGAATGAGGGTTCTCATATTTATAGATGCTCAAAAAAGGTGGGAAATGACCAAAATACCCTTGCAAAAATTCCCTTGAATTGCTGGAAAAATGTTCTTGACGCCATCCGTGACAAGCCGTCAGGTCCGTGATAGGCCGTCACGAATGGTCGTCACAAAAAGGGGTCCAATTCTTGATTTTCTGCCCAGGGCTGACGACGTCGTTAGAAATGTCATCAGAATGTGACGACGTCGTCAAAAACATCATCAGAAACGTCATCACCTTTTTCTATCTTGACATGCTGGAATAAAATGGGCATAACTCTTTGCTCCGATATCGGTTTTTGACGAAATTGGTATCGTTGGAAAGATAATTCAAAGATATTTCATTTGATTATAGCAAGTCACCCAGTTCTTCATATACAAAGAGTTATGGTCGATTGAAGTTGACCCAAATTTTTACGGTCACTAAAACTTAAACGATAGGAAAGTTTTCAACTCGTTCATGAGTTAGGGGACCTCTATGATCTTAATTCATGCTCAAATAGATTCCCACACTATTTAAAAGTATTTCATACTTGGGAGGATATTTCTTAAATATTTTGACTCGGATTTTCTCTTTAACAAATATGCTCTAAGGCTCAGACTGGAAGAGGATTTTGCGGGGCATTACATAGGATGTGTTTTTGAGGGATTTTGTGGAAAGTGACTATGTTTTGGTGTTTTGGGGCTCGAATCTCGTGTTATGGCTGAATAAAGGGTGGAAAATACCCCTTTTTCCCTTAATGACACGGAGTTCATATGCTGAAAATTTTGGCCTAGGGGGACTACCTAGGGTGGAGCCCTGCTTATCCCGGGGTACTAGCCAGGGCAGCGCCCTACTTATCCCGGGGGACTAGCCAGGGCGGCGCAGGTTAATCTCCCTGAGCTACTGGTTTGGTATACCAAATATGCCCTTAAGCTCATCTAAAAATTCCAAAACTCTCCTGAGATGTACTCTTGACTTACCCCATCATGAATCAAGAAAAAAAATAATTATCGGAGGTCGGGAAGGTTATCAAATAAATCCTCAAAGATCAAAGGTAGAAGGAAAGACTAAGTCTCAATACTTAATCAAATTTTCTAAGTGTGAAGATTCTCTTGATATGCTTTAAAGAGCTTTAACGACTAGGAAAATTTGCAGGGTCTTACAATATCTCCCCCTTGGGAACATTCGTCCTCGAATGTCGCTAGTTAGTCTATGAATACTGAGAGGTCTGAGGGTATATGATAACACGCACACTAGAATAAGGTATCACTTTGATTCTCAATCTTTCTAAGCTTTTGGGTAACTCTTGAGTGCAAGATCTTACATGAGGTCAACTATATAACTGAATCTTAGACTGAACTAGAACTGAATGAAGAAAGGCTATTATCTTCTACTGAATCTGAGCTAACTCGTCCTTACTTATTATAAGGAGTTGATTCATGCTAAGAGTTTAGAATTCACTTGATGTGCTCATGGTGCAATCGTACTTATAGACCGTGAAGTGATATTTTATGGAGGCATACATCATGTGAAATCAAGGCTAAGATCACACAGTGGGTATCACATTGTCTGAGCTGGAATACTTGAAAAACGAAGATCGTTCACTGAATACTTATGAACTGAATCAAGACTAGATATCCGAATTTTGAAATACATGGATGCAAACAACTATTTCTTGGAATGACCGTACTTATGAAACTTTAGGTAGTAAGACTAGATTAGTTCGAAAAATAGAAAACTATAGAAATCTATCAGTCTAATTGTTAAACTGGACTACTGGCTATCTAAACTGAATCATACTAGATACTCATATCCAAGTAAAGGATTTCTTCAACACCCTTCTAGGGAGTTCTAACGATATGAAGGAGTAAAGAACTTTAGGCAAGATCTGAACAAGACATCTGAATGAGAGATTAAAATATTTCTACAACTCCATAGCTTGGAATCATAGACCCTTGAATCATAGACTGTGATAGAATTTCTGGGCTTTAGCCAATGCAACACCTTACTTAAAAGCTCAGACACACTTCTAAAATATTCTCTCAACTGTTCCTTTCCTTTAAACACCATACTTATTGATTCATCTTCTAATTCTCACATGGTCGTTGATATTTCCATCTACTAATGTCTAAACTGATCTAAATTCCCTCACCATCTTCAAGCCTAACTCAAAATCACAAGGTATGACACATAACACCATAACATAACACCAGTTTGAATTCATGAATTCAACACACCCTGCATTTTCACAATTTCTCATTACCACTTCAACAACTACATTCAACCTCGTACTAGACATCCACTAACACACAATGCACCCATCCATATTTATACAAACATGACATCCAAGCCTATCTTCATAACCACCCATGCACTTCTAAACAAACACTTATATTCTCTAAACCTCTATCAGCAACAGATTTCTTTCACTATGCTTAAGAAGACATATATAAACTATTCTCAACTAACCAAATCATACAAAGGACTTTACATTAAAACTTTCCACTCATGGACTTACATAGAACAAACAAACAATAATCTTTTCCAGCATGACACAATTTTTCTTTCCATCTACACAATCATTCATCATCACTGTCTTGATCTAAGTGAAGGTCACTGAAAGGTTAGAATATTGGGATTCGAAACATGAAGGAATACTAAGCATAACTTGACACCTTACTAAGGCCCGATAAAAAGAGGATTCATGGCATGGATTCATTAAAGAGATCTAATCTGAGGACGTACCTGATATAAATCCAACTTTCACTGATCGTTAAGAGTATCGCATGTGCACAAGATTCATGAGCTGCATGACTTGAATTTTGGAATTCATAACTTACAGAATGTGATTCCGACTGTTGAACGAACTGGGAACTCATTATACTAGGAACCGGGAGAGTACATGATTTTCTATTATGAGCATGAACATAAATTATGATCATGGAACTATCACCTAATGCATGAGTAGATATTGGAATAACTAAAGTAAACTGCTAAGGTCAGAGTAGATTGAGCATCATTCTCCCTTACAAGTATTCTTACAACTTACTGGCACCCCTACTAGTCTGAAAGATTGACTTGGTTACTTGTTCTATCATCTCTCCCATAGATTTAAGCCATTACTCTAAGTCTGTGAACCACTATATACACGTTGTTCTAAACTGAAATCACTTTAGTCTAGAGTCTGGGATATAACAATGCACATAAATAGTAGAACTTAACCCGAATAACTATACCTGAAAGCGTAAAACCAACTTCTAATGCTACCTTCTGAGTTACACCCTACCCTTCTATGGCCCCAATAGTCTTCATCAAATACTCGAAAACTTACTAACTTCGAATCTTCATGAGAATTCCCCCTAGATGGAGTGCACACCGTCTAGTGCTTCAACTCTTATTTCTATTAGCTCAATCCTCAAAATTTCAAACTTAGATTCTAACGCTTAACTTAAATATCTCCAAACCTTTGACAAACCATACTTTTCTATCATAGCCTATCAATATCACACCTGTAAACTTATAGTTCTAAACCATGAGAATCAAAATCATACTTAAAAGGTTCAAAATCTTTAATCATAACTCCTTAACTTAGCTAGCTATCAAGAACATCATACATCATCTAACTAGTCTTTCTCTATCTAGCAACTCAACGATATTTCTAACCACACAACATGCATTAATTATTGAAAACAACTCATCCCCATAGCACCTTGGGCATACTTCTACATCATACTTACAACAACATACTCGATTACGAATCAAATAAACTTAAGCTCTTGCATACACTGTTCAAGCCTATTAGATCATTTCCCTATCACTGGTATCATTAACCAAGAAATCGTCGCATCCACCTTCATGACCACCAACTATTCAAACTTAATGTCTAGTGCTAAATGTGATTTACAACCCCACCTCACACACAGTTCTCACTTTGAAGCTATAAAATAAACTATCAAGAAACACTAGTCTACTAGAACTTTATAACAATAATAATCGATCATAATCATATGGCCTATCATATTCACAATCCATTAACACATCCTCCTTATTCCCATCATTACTATTTATCCATTTTATACATCTAAATTACCATCATAGCTCGATAAATTTCAGCTAAACTCCTTTTTGTACCTCAAGGAAACAACACTCAACCACCAAGTACTTTTACCAATAACCTATACTTTTCTAGCACAACAAATATCATCAATGACTCTTTTCATACTTCAAGCAAACAACAATTCTCCTTAACTAATAACTCCTTCTCTACCTTACATTAAACTAACAGACAAGGACATATCACTTCATTACTAACCCAATCATATGCAAAAATTCAACTATACATATATATATTCAATAAATCTTCCTTACCATCCTTCTTGTCACTACAGTTTTAAACCCACACTTCCAAATATAAGAAGTCTTAAGCTACTTATGAATCATAACACTCTAGATTTCAATATCTCATGAATACAAACTCAATTTAGAAATCTATACTCACATTATCTCCTCTAATGAGTACTATTCGTATTGAAAGGATAATAAGGAATCTGAATACATATCTTACTTTGTCTTAATTGAATGACTCATAAGAATGAGGACATAAATTTAAACTTGAGAGACTCATGGCACTCTAGGGAGCTCCTTTCAAGCCCTTGTGTGTGACTTCTGAAACTCCTTGCTAGCAAATATGAGAGCATTATCTGGGGAGAAAATTAGAACTTGTTGATCATGCTATCTCAATACTAATACATAGATAGGGAAGTATAGATTTACATTATGGATTCTGAGGAAGAATCTGAAAGCACATCTGACTTGGGCTTAGTGCATAATTTTCATGAACATGAATAAACCCCTTCAATCTTTGGAACTCAAAAGCACTGATGGGATACTTTCTAGCCTTCTTAAAATCCCATAACTATCTGTGAAGACTGTCTGAGAAAGCTTTATCAATAAAGACTTAAGCTTGACTATTTATGATACCTTGAAAATAAGGCAGAGATGGTCTGAATAGACCAAGATCAGAATCTGTATAAGTTTCTTAGAGAACCTTTCTATAGCACGATCTAAGACTTGAAAGAAATGGAAACATTTCTTAAATGCCTTGTAGTCTCTTGAAGAAAACTACAGACGTCTTTGTACCGTTCCGTAAGACTCTACTAGACACGGCTTAACAGACACCCTAGGACACTTAAACTCTGTGCTCTGATACCAAGTTTGTATCACCCCAAAAATGGGTCACGAGACGTTACACGGTGCTTAGGGCCACAAGTGACCACAAGCTAACCCTTCTAATGGCATAACTCAAAAGCAACTGAATAAAATGCATGAAACTGTACAACATTAGTGGAAGATAACTCTTTTTTGAATTTTCTCAATACAGAATAGAATTTACAAGATTACAACTCTACTTTACAAATAAAACTGAAATTAAATACATTAACTCTACTGAATGTCTATGAAGCCTCTACTAGTATTGACTATAGATAGCCGGGTCATGACACCCAACTATCCCAACTCAATACGACCGAATGAAGAAAATACAATGCTACACAAACTTTGGCTGACTTGAGCCCTTGAATCTAGAGGGCACATCACCTGCTGACTGGAAGCTGCAACCTGTCTAATTATAATATGTGCACTATGACTTATACCGACATTATAAGACAATGTAGCACATAGACATATATGTGGATCAGTACTTTGAGGATGTATTGAGTATATGGGGGTGTATGCATTTAAGTAAACAATATCATTATTCTTTGTGAAACCATGCATGCTAAAATAAATGACTCACATAGCTTGAATAAAATTAAAATATAAATCTCCTAAATCATGAATAATGAAACATGTATCATAAATCCCGTGAGTCATGAAACTTAGTTTCTAAAATATGTAGTTCTACTTCCTTCTCAAAACATATATAGAATAAGTAGTAAAGAGTTCAACTCTATATCTGAAAACTAAGACTTATAACTTTGAAACTAAAATCTCAAGTAAAACAATATCTGATTAAGTTGTGAGTCTGTACACTTAGCTTCCAAAATCTTTGGGGAACATACCTTTAAAATCTTTTCTTTACTAGTAGAGAGAATAACTCATCTTAAAGGAAAATACTTTAGAAACTACTCTGAAAATCTTACTATTAGGGAAAAATACTCAAAAGTTGTTTATTTACTTTTACTAGCAGAGATGTTCTCTTAACCGACATAAGCCATGCGAGATACATGGAGTCCAACGTCTCGTCCTCCTAAGGAAGAAAGAAACCTCACATTGGGGAGAGGTGTCATACTCTTGTCAGGGAGTACAACCTTAACTTAGTGATCACTATCTCGGCCTCAGGTCTACAAATCTCAATCCTACAGTGCCACGTAGTTCTGGGGTGTGAAACTGTAGTAACTTCTCCAACTCAGTGCTAAATACTACTCCCTTTAATCAGCTATGCTTATCTTATGGAAACCCACCGTAAAACTCGCATAAGGGTTTATTAGGAAACTAGTTATGCACCTAATTATTTGTAACGCCCCAAAAATGGGTCCCGAAGCGTCACACGATGATTAAGGCTCCAAGTAGCCCCAAGCTAACCCTTTGAGCCATCTAACACCATCACAAGCTTATTTCAAGATCATTATGAAAAAACATCTTAATATCATCAACCATGTCTCACTATAATATTAATAAATACTGAAAAGTAACAAAATACAAAAGATCTAACAACTCCGACCCACTAGTCTGACCAGCCTCTAATACATCAGTGAACCAGAGAGCCATTGGTACATGCCCCAACTGACTCATACTCAAAAGAACCAAAAGTACAACTCATAATAAAATAGAGAGTCTAAACAACGCGTCCTTGGATCATGAGGACTCACCACAGCAGAAGATGTAGATCAATGTGCTCGAAAATCACGGTCAAGTCTGGGACTGAGCACCTGAACCTACATTACAGGGAAAATGTAGCCCACATACGAATATGTGGGTCAGTACCATGGAATATGTACCGAGTATATGGGGGTGTATGCAATTTCAATACTCAAATATCACAATTTATAAAGACACGCATATGAAAGACTCACTTAGCTTGAGATAAATCATCAGAAATCATGAGTGAATAATACATGTAAATAAAACATGTGAGTGATTTCAACAAGTTCTCAATTCACTTCTTCCTTGGTTTCAAACATTTAGAGTAATCAAGTTTTCAAAGAAATTCTCTTTAGAACATAACATCTCAAACATATCCTTCAAAACATAAACATTCATCTTAGATAGAGTGGTACACACACACGTTGGGAGCTTCTCATAGCCGACATAAACCATGTGAGCACATGGAGTCCAACGTCCTACCCACGTTGGGGAGAGCCGTCTTATCCTTACCATAGGAGTAGGACTTTAATCATCAACTCAAATAGTAGTGATCACTATATCAGCCTCAGGCTCACATCCTATGAGGGCACGTAGTTATGGAAAAGTACCATACCTCTTTACCTCCCGCTCGGTGCTAAAGACTACTCCGGGACTTAGCTCAGATCTTTTAAAAGAAAATCCACAATAAATAGTTTAACAATTCACAATGGGAGCCAACATGCTACCCCTTTCATAATCAATCAAAAGGTGTGGATTTCTTTTCTCACTTGGGTTTAAAATCAATTCTTCCACGACCATCAAGGTCAAATCTTTCTTCATCATTTCAAATCATTCAAATCTCAAGATGTTTATAACACATAACTTCTCAAAATAATAATCTCAAATAGAGTTCAAAACCCATATATCAATATCACAATAAAACTTCTCAAGATTCATGCTTTAAATCATAAACATATAAATATATCACTTTAAAATCTGAAAATTCTGCTTTATGTTCAACAATATCAACATTCTCATGAACACAACTGTGGGAGTAAATTCATGTTTCAAACTCATAGGAAATCATGTAAGACCATGTATATTCATAATAGAAAATCAACTTTGGGCACAAGAACGAAAGGGTGTTCTTGTTGAAAAACCCCACATACCTTTATGGTAACGAATTTGTTGAAAGATTGGACCTTCAATATTGATTGTGCAACCCTAGTTGTTTTTCTCCTATAGTACTCTTGGAAGATGAACTTAGACTGATAATAGAATTATGATGTGTTTAGAATCTGTTAAATTCGTAAGGTTAAGTTTAGGGATGTGGAAGGAGTGCCAAAATACTTAATTTCCCTCAAAATAACTCAAAACAGAGTGTTTTCGCTACCTGAAACACTAAGTTTGCGTCGCACACTTTGAAGAGTGCGCCGCACACCTTATGGCACACTTTGAAGTGTGCCTCACACGCCTTATCGCACACCCATTCCAGTAGCCATGTGCGATTAGTTAGGCGACGCACTCTACTTTGCAAAGCCATAACTCCTTGCTCGAGTGTTGGATTTTGGTAAATTTGGTATCGTTGGAAAGATAATTTGATTCTCTACAATTTGGTGGGTTGAAATATGCAAAAATACCACTTATTGATCAAGTTAAACCCGTTCAAAGATGACCCTTGCAAAATCAAACACTAAAACTTGATTGATTCAACGACTCTTAGCTTGCACTACCTTAAGTTACTCATATGAATACGCCTAACTCATCATAAGCTCTCTTATAACTAGGATACTCATGGTAATTCATGTTCCCAAATATGGATTACAGAATTGGAGGTTTCACATGTACGAACAACGGTTCATTTTCTAGCTTAGGAAAGTACGGGGTATTACATTATTATATGAATAACTCTGTGAAGTGGATTTCAAAACTCATATGAGGATCAAAGATCAAATACTATTTATATAATTGAATATCAATATATCACCTTCATATAAATGCATGGAAAATCATCATGCTTTGTAAACTTCTCAAAATTCTTCAATAATATCAACATGGTAGCTTCAAATCACAATCTCATGCTCAATTAAATGGAAAGACTGTAAACAGTGTCTCAAATCATGCTCATGGTATTCAAATTCATAAAAGAACATTCTTTAACTCAAGAAAACATGAAATTTCATAAATCAATCACATCATGTTCAAATTCATCAACAAGATACCTTGGGTATAAACCCCATATTTAAAATCATAAGAAATCCATTAAAACATATTTTTTGGGCACAAGGGCGAAAGTATTGCCCTTTTTCAAACCTCACATACCTTGGATTATGAACTTTTGATGAACACATGCTTTTGGAACTCAGTTCGCGACTTTGAACAGAGATTCTTGAAGCTTTTGGTTTGGGGATTCTAATTCTTGACTCAATTTTGAAAAGTAACGGTGAAATCTTTTGTTCTCTTGATCTTTGGGTTGAAACCCTAGGATGTGTTCTTGAGGGATTTTGAGGAAACTGACTATGTTTTGGTGTTTTGGGGCTCAAATCTCGTGTTATGGATGAATAAGGGGTGGAAAATACCCCTTTTGCCCTTAATGACACAGAGTTGGAATGCTGAAAATTTTGGCCCAGGGGGACTACCTAGGGTGGCGCCCTGCTTATTCCGAGGGACTAGCCAGGGCGGCGCGGGCTAATCGCCCTGAGCTACTGATTTGGCATACCAAACATGCCCTTAAGCTTGTCTAAAATATCTGAAACTCACCCTAGATGTACTCTTGACTCGCCCTATTGTGAATCAACAAAAAAATTAATTATCGGAGGTCGGAAAGGTTGTCAAATAAATCCTCAAAGATCGAAGGCTAAAGAAAAGACTAAGTCTCAACACTCATCAAATTTTCTAAGTGTGGAGCTTCTCTTGACATGCTTTAAAGAGCATTAACGACTAGGAAAATTTGTGGGGTCTTACAATTGTTCATGCATATGAACCCATGCACTCAGCCTACCTCACTTTGCATACCAGTACATTCAAAGTACTGACGCATACTTTTCTCTTGTGCTATGGTGTCTTATACTATAGGGTTAGACGCATGGGCTCCTTACCATCCTTAGCAGCCCAGCCTATCAGCAGCAGAATTGTGGTGAGTCCTCATAGTTCGAGAACGAAGTTATCGTTTCAATTAGCAGTATTCAGTATTTTTTTCAGTAGTCGGAGTTAGTTGGGGTCCTGTGCCATCAACTCCATAGTTCAGACAGTTTAGAGGCTTTTTCAGACTATAGTATTTTCAGACAGATATTCAGATTTAAGTATTTATATTTAGTTTTGGTATTCTGATACCGCATTTAGATTTGTCATTCAGAATTGAACTTTATTGCATATTTTCCTCCTAATTTCTTCATGTTTCAGTATTATCATTCAGTTATTGCAACAGGTACCAGACATGGGTTAGCTTGTGTCCTTCGAGATTATGAGCACCGTGTAGCGTCCGGGATACAGACTTGGAGCGTTACAAACTTGATCCTACTCCCAAAAGAATAGAGGGGCGTTACAAGATCTTTAAGATCAAAGATTTGGGAGAACTTAGATATTTCTTGGGCATTGAGTTTGCCAGATCAGAGAAGGGCATTGTTATGCATCAGAAGAAGTACTCATTAGAGATCATTTGAGAAACAGGTTTAAGTGCATTTAAACCATCATATACTCCATTGGATCCTAACATAAAGCTTACCACAAAAGAATATAATGATGTGGTTAACAAGAATAGTGATGATCTACAAACAGATATTGGAAAGTACAAGAGGTTGATTGGTAAACTCTTGTATCTGACTGCCACCAGACCAGATATATCATTTGTTGCCCAGACATTGAGCCAATTTCTAAATCAACATAAGAAATCTCACTGGAATGCTGCCTTAAAGGTTGTGAGATATGTAAAAGGACAGGCTGGACTTGGGATACTATTTTCTAGCAGAATATCCAAGAAACTCACTGTATTTTGTGATGATGATTGGGCATCCTTCCCAGACACAAGAATATCTATATCTGATTTTCTGGTTAAACTAGGAGATTCTCTCATTTCATGGAAATCAAAGAAGCAAGGAGTGGTGTCAAAGAGATCAACTGAGGCAGGATACAGGAGCATGTCAAACTCTGTACCTGAGGTGGTCTGGATAATAGAACTACTTAAAGAATTGAAAGTTGACATAGATATTCCAGTCACTATCTATTGTGATAACAGATCAACTATGCAAATAGCTACTAATCCCGTGTTTGATGAAAGAACCAAGCACATAGAACTTGATTGTCACTTTATCAGGGAGAAAATACAACAAGGGAAAGTGGAAACCAAATATATATCAACTAAGGAGTAAGTTGCAGATATACTTACAAAGGGGCTAGCTAAGTCACAACATCAGACATTGTTATACTAACTGGGAGTGCACAGTATCTTTGCACATCATAGTTTGAGGGGGAGTATTGAAGATGGAATTACATAGTTGTGCAAGGATCATTGTGTAATTAGCATTAGGAAGTTTGTTAGAAGATATTTTATTCAGGTAGTTGGTGACAGTTGTCAAGCTAGGTAGTTGGAGTGAGTTAGTTAGATATCTGATATTAGAAGTGTATATATATATGTACTCTTAGATGTAAAGTTTCAGTTTTCACAATAATACATCAAAACTTTCTTCTCCAGTTATTCAGTTCTGCTAACAAACTAACTATCATAGCTTGTGATCTCATACATAGCCTAACAATGGTGAAAGCCAACAATTCTTGAGTCGAGGATCTTTCCCAAATGGCCTCTCTACTTTCAACAAATAGAGATAAGATTCACATAAATTCTATTCTTCTCAGATTTTATATGTAAAATTACACTAAATACATTATTGTTATCGTTAAGTAATTTGCGGATTTGGTTGTACAAAGAAAAGATCATCCTGTGAAATCAAATCTAAGGCATGCTGTAAAATTGAGATTTATAATTTGGGGGACAAAAATTCAAAGGAATCATCATTCATGTTTATATTTTTAGTACAATATCATCAATAGGTTGAGGACAATAGGTCCAAAATTATATGCTTACCGAGGATGTGAGTGTTTATTACTTCATCCACTCCAATTTATGTGATTATATATATTTAATTGAAATGAATTGTTTTAAAAAAAATATTTGTAAATTTGTGGTCTAGAATAAGGTGTAAACATTAATTTGTACTTCTATTGTTAAGAATGTCAAATTGGTGGATTCCATTGACGGTGTTAGTAAATTCTAATTCTTGAGTTTCATATTTGAATTATCACGTGCGAGAGTTTTCTATCTGAATTATCACTAGCTATTTATCAAAGCACACCTCAACTATCAATTATTTATTTTTTGTACCTAATCGACGGTGACACTTCAGATATAAAAAGTAAACAATTGATGATTAAAGTGTGTTTTGATAAATAGTTGTGATAGTTCAGATAGAAAACTCTTTCAGTATATTACTCAAAAAATCATACTAGTACTTTTGATGTGTTTTTAAAATTCCACTCCTGATAAATTTGTCGATCATTAATAACTGTAATGAAGTCAAAAATGTAGGGAAAATTCAGCTAGAGGTGGAGTCGGGATTTGAAGCTTATGAATTTAAAATTGTAATCCTTTTAAGTAACTAAGTTTTAAGTTATTTTTTAAAAAAGGCTATGGAGGATGCATGTTTTAAGAAGTTCTTTGACACGTTCAGAGAACTTCACATTAACCTTTCTCTACTAGATGTTTTGCAGGGTATGCCTAAGTACGCTAATTACTTGAAGGATGTGGTGACCAATAATACAAAACTGGGTGACATTGATACAGTGGCACTGACTAAAGAGTGCAGTTCAGTTGTGATGAGCAATATGCCAGAAAAGCTTAAGGACCTAAGGAGTTTCACCCCCTCTATACAAATTGGTGCAAATGACTTGGTCCATGATTTGGTGATTTGGGAGCGAGCATAAATTTGATGCACCTATTGGTGATTAATACTCTTGGATTGGGGATGTCGAGGCCAAGTTCGATGGTGTTCCAAATGGCGAATACAACAAGGATAGTTCCTGAAGGAATCATAGAAGACGTTCTCATTAAGGTTGGTAAGTTAATTATTCTTATGGACTTTATTGTGCTTGATTATGATACAAATGATAGGGTACCGATCATACTGGGACGTCCATTCTTGGCGACGGAAGGAGCACTGATTGATGTTAGAGAGGGCACTCTAACAATAAAACAGAATGATAAAGAGGTGGTCTTCAAGTTATACCAAACACTCACTCCACCTTCACACTATAAGGATTTGTGTATGATCACAACAATGGAAGTGGATGAGTGTGGGGTGGAGGAGTGCAAACCTCCAATGACTACTTTGGACTCTCTCATAGAGTTGCCCAAACAACCTATTGAGGCCGATGTTGAGAAATTGAAAGAGGAGCCTGAAAAGGCAAGTGTGGAGAAAGTTGCAGACCTTGAGATTAGATACTCAAGAGGTCAGAAAAGAGTGAGAAGATGGCCTTCGAGTAGGAGAAAAAGGTTGAAGGAATACGGTTGAAGAGTAGTAACGTGAGTCGTGCTGAGACATTAAATCAGGTGTTGCTTGGAAGGCAAAAGTTAAGGTAGGTATTTTATTTTCTTATTTTTCTTTATATCACCTTTGTTTTTGTTTGAGTCACAGGTAGTTTAAGTACCAAAATGCCTAAGCCGGATGGTTTTAAATTAGTTGTATATATTATTCATTAATCTACAATGCAATTAGTATAAAAAAAAATTAGAATTTCCAATTCATCACATCAAATTATAAATCTAAACACTGCAAAGTTCCTATTACTGATCACTAGTGGAGCTATGATAAGAGGTTGAACTGAATATTCTTTGTCGAAAAATCTTATTATGTTACAATAACAACATATTTCATGTAATTTTATAAAATGGAGTCTGAAAAAAATAGTATACGTGCATACCTTAAATATACATTTTTTAATATATAAACTACATTGAATTCCTCAAACATTGAGAAAGATTCCATAGCAGTGATAAGGAGGATATAAAAATCTCAAATTTTTAATACATTTTACATCACATGCTTAAAAATTATATAGGGCTTTGATAATGAAATTGGGCTACACCGTATACAAGATTTTTTTAAGAAAAAACAAAACCCACCTGGTGTCTGCTAACAACATTGAAGCCTGACTAAATTCGAATTCACACAACCATTAGAGGGTAATGCGTTCCCTAACAAAGGCGACTCCGTACCCGGGCGAATCAAATCTGGGACCTCTTATTAAAAATGAATGAGCACTTACTACTCCCCCACAATCCTTGTTGATCGGAATCCAAGTTCTCTGTTAAAATTACTTTCTAACTTTTATGCACCAAAAGTGATACACATAGTCCTCATTGCCATATTAAGGTAGGGTAAGACTGCATATATCTTATCCTCCCCAAATCCTACTTATTAGAGTATACTGAGTATTATATTGTTGAGTTCAATCAAAAATAAGAAAAAACTTAGATGATAAGACTATTCTTAATAAATATTACAAATATTCTTAATTTATTATTAATTAAACTCCTCTAAAAAAAAACTAAAAATAGTAGTAAATAAAAGACTATTCTTAAGATTTAACTACCTAAGTAATGGATCCGACTCCTCCCCATTTTCAAAATCTCAATATGTCAAAATGTTGGGGGTTTGACATCAATATAATGTTAGAAATTATTAGCATCCGAATGGTTGTACGCATGAGTTCCACCTCAAGCTTGTCTTCTCCAGTATTTATTTCGACATATTCCTTAATTTTGAGTGCCGACTCTTTAAGGTGACGGTTTCCCTGCAGTACGATGGACTTTAATGAAAGAATATCTCCAAAACTCTCTGGAATCTATGAAAGCATAATACAACATCGTATTACCAATTCCTCGAGCACGGGAAAGGATTCATCTGCAATAACCTGTCATTCAGAAAAGTACATCCTATACAATACTAGAGATTTGAGATTCTGGAAGGTGACTTGTTCCATGTTCCATTCTTTTCTCCCTTCGATTCTTGCTCTAAATAATTTGAGTGTTTGAAGGTTGGGTAGTGATCTCCTGATTCTTGACAGTTCATCTGATGTCAGATCGAACCCATCCAATATCACTTCTTTCAGGCTCGAAGGGAAGTGAAAATCAAACTGAAGTACATGTGTTCGACTCCCACTGCACCATAATTTTGCACTAACTTTTTCAAGTTTATTAAGGACATCCAATCTTGGAAAATATATCTGCTCTGCTGCTGAACAATCATTGTGGAAATCAAGGGTTCGAAGATTGGGAAACCTTTTGAAAATATCCCCTGAGTCTACCAAACAGGAAAGCTTCAGAAACTTTAATGTAGTCAGATTCTCTAACTTTATTGGTTTGTCAATATCTGAATCATAGACAGAACAAGTATCTTCGGTGTCCACATGTCATAGCTTTGCAAGACTCCAGATACTAGGTGATAATACCAGGTTCGATCCATAGTTAAACACCTTCAGAGTTTCTAGATTGAACAGCTTTGAAAATGATGGAGGGAGAGCTTTTTCCTTCATCGAAATCTTTAAGCACCTCAAATGAACAAGCATGCCTATTTCATTCAGCAAAGTATCTGGCAAAAATTATACTTTGTACATCCAACCTTATAAGAAGCCTCAGGTGTCTTAGGTGACAGATGTGGGGAAGAACTTTGGAGGGAAGAAGGCTCAGGTCACAAGAGAGGAGGTGTTTAGCACAAGGATTCTTTTCTGGATTGAACAACAAAGAAATATTTTCTGAATGAATGTCCTCATGATAAATAATGGTCCGTCGACACAGCATCAGATCTGAAGAAGAGGATGAAGACAGAACAATTGAGCTCGTCAAATCAAACAATTTTTCCTTTCTAGCTTTTATCGAACAAAAATCATGCACAAGATCATGAATTTGGCAACTCTGTTCGCTACCATCTTCCACTATTACCAAGCTACTAGAAATTAACTCATCCACATAAACCTCTGTTACTTCTTCCACACTCTTCAAATCAATTGGTTCCACAAGTCCTTCATCACTCCATAAATCTTTCAACGAAGAGATCCAAATAACTTCGTCCTTTGGATAACTTGCAAGGTACAGAAAGCACGGCTTTAGTTGATCGGACAAATGGTCATAACTTAATTGTATAACCTTCATCACTTCCTCTTCATCCTTAAAAATAAAGGAACTCAAATTATCGAGAACTTCAAGCCGCAAAGCCTCTTTCTTTTCCTTCCTTGAAATGACTCCGCCGATCAAATCAAGTACCAAAGGAAGCCCATCACACTTTTGGGCTATTTTTTCTCCAACTTCCTTTAGTTCATCATGGAAATGTTCTTCTCCAAATACCTTTTTCTCTAACAACTCCCAACTTTCTTCTGGTCTTAGCAATCGAAGATAAAGAGGATCATTGTGGCATTTTCCATACAAAGACACTTCCTTTTTTCGACTTGTTAAAATAACTCTGCTTCCTTTCTAAAATTCAGATGGGATGGTATATAATGGTCTTGTTAACTCATCCCATGTTGCAGTATCCCACAAGTCATCCAAGACAATAAGGTACCTCTTTCCAAACAGTTGTCTCCGTAGCTTATTAGCAACGTCATCGTCTATGCCAACTAAAGAGACTAGTCAGTTAGGTTGTTATAGTTTGTTAGAAAAGAGAGTGGTGTACAGCTGTCAAGTTAGTGGAGTTGAATGTTAGTGGATTCGGTTATTTTTCTCTATAAGTAGCAATTGCATCACTAACATTGTAATGAGAATTAGATCATTTTTAATCAATAAATCTTGTCCATTCCTCTAAGAACCATATCAACGAACTTGGTCCAATAGCTCTGGAGATTTTATCATGGTATCCGAGCAGTGATCCACGAGCTGCTGCAGCTAAGCACCGGAGTATCGTCAATAATGGCGGACAATGCCACCTCTTCACTCAATTCGCAGAACCCAGCAGGAATGACAGCGCAAATTAATTTCCATCATCCTCTATATCTGCAAAATTCTAATACACCTGGATTGTTGTTAATTGGCATCAAGTTAGTAGGACCTGAGAATTACACATTGTGGAGCAAATCGATGCAATTGGCCTTGCTAGGGAAAAACAAGCTAGGTTTCGTGGATGGCAGTTGTACAAAAGCTCAGTACAGTGATGATTTGGGGAAACTCTGGGAACAATGTAATGTGATTGTTCTGAGTTGGATTGGAGCTACTGTTTTGCCAGATTTGGTTTCTAGCATTGTGTATGTGTCTGATTCAAAAAAGGTTTGGGATGAATTCAAGGAAAGGTTCGATAAATCAAATCTCACTAGAATATATCAGCTCTGGAAGGATATAGCTACTCTAACTCAAGGTATGGACTCAGTCACTGCTTACTATTCCAAAATGCAAGATTATTGGGATGAGATAGATGCTTTAGTACCAGGGGTAGGCTTTAGTTGTGAAGGATCTAAGGCTTCCACTGAAATACTGAGAAATCAAAGGTTGTTGATATTTTTGATGGGCCTAAATGAGAGTTTCAGTCATGTTCGAAGTGATATTTTATTGCGCACACCTGTCTTGACGGTCAATCAGGCATATGCACTAGTAGTGCAAGAAGAAATCCAAAGAGGCATGGGTGCTGGTAGAAAACAAATGGATTCCATCACCTTAATGGCTGGAGGTGGCCACAGACACAAGGGATCAGCATTTAACCGGTCTAAACCTGCTTCTACTTCAAATCAGATCACCTATAAAAGCCATTTTTTCCTACATATTGTGCTCACTGTGGTTACAGAAACCATTTAACAGAGGATTGCTATAGAGTGGTAGGATATCCACCTGATTTCAAAAGCAAAAAGAAGGGCCAGTATAGTTCTTAGCCTATGCCCGAGGTAATGTTGTGGATGCAGAAATTAGACATGTTTCTTCAGGAGAAGGGAGGTACATATCTGAGGAACAATATCAACAATTCATCACAGCAAGTTCCAGTAACACCTCAGGAAGCAACAACACTAACAACACTAAAAATACCTCAGGTGATTTTCAGGCTAATATGACAGGTATACTTGCACATTTATCCAGTATTTTTTCACATGAGTGGATAATTGATTCTGTTGCATCTCACCATATCACACCATATAAAGAGTTCTTGTTTAATCCCTAAAAACTTGAGGGTTGTAAGATAAACAAGGTCCAAGTACCTACAGGTGGTAGATGTGAAGTTACACACAAAGGAACCACTGTTATACTGAGAGATCATAGGCTTAAGAATGTTCTATATGTTCCTGATTTCAAGTACAACTTGTTGTCAGTGTCAAAGATGGAAAAAGATCTTTGCTGCTCAGTATGCTTTTACCCAGATCTTTGCACACAAACTATGTGAGATATTCCCATTATCCAAGCAGACAAGGTTACAGTTTCCTGTTAGTAACTCACATTCTAATAGTATTTTTCAGTTGATACATGTTGATGTATGGGGTCCTTTTAAGGTTCCTACTTATGACAGAAAACATTACTTTGTTACAGTTGTTGATGACTATAGTAGATATACGTGGACATGTTTGGTTCAGTATAAGTCTGAAGTGATTGTTGTTCTAAAAGAATTTTTATTGAAAGTAAAGAATCAGTTTGGTACTACTGTGAAGACATTAAGATCAGACAATGGTAGAGAGTTTTTCAATTCTCAGTGTTCTGATTTACTTTCATCCTTGGGCATTATTCATCAAAGCTCTTGTCCATACACACCCCAACAAAATGGGGTGGTGGAGAGAAAATATAGACACATTCTTAAAGTATCTAGAGCTCTTAAATTTCAGAGTTCCATCCCTAACAAGTTCTGGGGAGACTGTGTTATGACTGCAACATATCTTATAAATAAACTACCTACACCAATTTCTCAAGGGAAATCTCCTTATACAATTTTATATAAGAAACCTGTAGTATATGATCACTTAAGGGTCTTTGGTTGCTTATTTTTTGAATCTACTTTACCTAAAGGAGATAAGTTTGAACCAAGAGCCCAATGAGCAGTTTTATTGGTTATTCTGAGACTCAAAAGGGATACAAGTTATTTGAACTTCAGCAGAACACATGTTAGGTCAGTAGAGATGTGGTATTCAGAGAATACATCTTTCCTTTCAAGGGAATCACATATGAAGGAACCACTATTTTTTATGTTCCACACTCAGTAAATGATCATCATCATCCTGACCCTACTCCAATACCCATGCCTGCATCACATGCCCCTGTATATGATGATCCTTCTAGCTCTTCTGGTGTGCCAGAAGTTGCAGATAATATGCAACATTCCAAAGTTGAAGATAATGAAGTGCCACCAGTGGAACATTTATTTCCACCTGTTCCACAACCAGCAGACTTGAGAAGGACAACAAGGAGTGCCAATCCACCAATATGGTGAAAGGATTATGTAACCACTAAATCTGGTGGTAAGTCTGGAAGTGTGACCCTTTATTCTATCTCAGATGTGTTGTCTTATGATAATGTCTCACCAGTATATCAAGCCTATCTGGAAGAATTTTCAGCTCAAATTGAACCACAAAATTTTAAAGAAGCCACAACCGATGAACACTAGATTAAGGCTATGCATCTTGAAATTCAAGCCCTGGAGAAAAATCATACTTGGGACCTGGTCCCTCTACCACCAGGAAAACATCCTATAGGTTCTAAATGGGTATACAAGATTAAATATAAGGCTGATGGGAGCATTGAAAGATACAAGGCCAGATTAGTTGCGAAGGGATACAATCAGCAGGAAGGTTTGGATTATCATAATACCTTCTCACCTATTGCTAAAATGGTGATAGTTAGAGCTGTGATAAGCCTGGCAGCCTCCAAGAAGTGGGACATCTTCCAAATAGATATAAATAATGCTTTCCTACAAAGAGATCTTTATGAAAATGTATACATGGAATTTCCTCAAGGCTTTCAAAGACAAGGAAGTAAATTGGTATGCAAACTGAAAAAATCATTATATAGACTCAAATAGGCTTCAAGATAGTGGAATGTTAAGCTCACAAAAGCATTAATTGTTGGTGGTTATACACAAAGCAGCTATGATCACTCACTGTTTATTTAGAGATCAGTACATGATATTATAGTGGTCTTGGTTTATGTTGATGATCTTCTTATCACAGGGAGTAACTCTACTCTAATTTAGCATGCAAAAGACACACTGAATAAGGCATTCAAGGTAAAAGACTTGGGCCAGTTAAGATTCTTCTTGGGAATTGAAGTACTCAGGTCTGACAAAGGTGTCTTTCTTAACCAAAGGAAGTATGTGCTGGAACTGATCTCACAAATTGGCCTGAGTGGGTGCAAACCATCTCCAACACTATTAGAGATGTAACGCCCCACATTTTGGGCTACAATATAGACCATGATTTCGATGCGTTGTTAATCCCGAAGCCATAAAAATCCTATGCCAACACGGCATGTTAATTATCATGTAGCATGTGAAATCCACTCAAGCTTGAATTTAGACCATAGAGGTCCCTCAACTCAAGGACGAGTTGAAACTATTTTGATCGACTAAGTTTTAGTGGACGTTGTAAAGTGTGTCATCTTCCTTCGACCATAACTCTATGTATATGTCGAATTAGGGAACCTACTATGTGTCAAATGATAGGTATTCAAGTTAGCTTTTCAATGATACCAATTTGGCTAAAATACGGCACCCGAGCAAGAAGTTATGGCCTTTCAAAGTGATAAGTGACGCCTAACCAATCGCCCATGGCCACTGGAAAGCATAGGCAATAGCCTAGGCGGCGCATATGTGAACATAGGCGATAGCCTAGGCGGCGCCTTTATGAACATAGGCGATAGCCTAGGCGGCGCCTATGTGAACATAGGTGATAGCCTAGGTGGCGCCTATGTGAAGATAGACGATGGGATGGGCGGCGCCTATGTAAGGAATTTTAGTTATTTAAACACTCCGTGTTGAGGACAAAGTGGTCCTTTTCCACCCTTACTTAGCCCTAAAACACGAGATTTATTTCCAAGGACCCCAAAATACTTATTCTTTTATCAAAAGTGCTCAAGATTCTCCTTAGGGTTTCAAAATAAAAACCCAAGCTAATCAAGATTCAACCGTGGGTTTTAGAAACTAATTGCATATTTGGAATCCTCTCAACATAGGCTTCAAGAAGCACCTAATATTCATAGTAATCGAGGTACGTGGGGTTATCCAAAAATCTCATGGGTGTAGTTTTATGAACATGCATGCTTTTAAATGGGGGGTTTTCAATCAAATGCTAATATCTTGCTTTCAATATGATTTCTAAGTCATTTTCTTTATGTCATGGGAATTGTTTGCCTATATACTTCAATGGTTGAAACCATGCATATGTGATTTGAGATTTTCCATGGAAGTTGATAAATATGAATGATAAATTGTTTTCAAATTCCCATGATAATGTTTCAATACTCCATATTATATTGTGATCAACAAAAGAGAGCATGAATTTGAAATAAATATTGTTCACCATTTGTAAATGATGAAGCACCTTGGGTTTTACATGATTATGCATATGTGGATGAGACATTGATGACTTGCAAGTCGGGTATGACGATACCCTTCAAAATACGATATGCGATTGAACAAGATGAAAATAGAATGCATTGATTTTACATGAGAAAGGTGGATGCCCGAAGAAGGCGTTTGAGACACAAGCGGCTCATCGCTGGAAGAACGTGTTTGCCGACACGGAATATTGGTACCAGACTAAGCGATCTGTGTACTTGACTTTATGTCATTCCCAAATTGGGACTATAGGTAGGAGCCCGAGCCAAGTGATCTTGGGCACTATCATTGGGTCGAGACACCATGTTGTGTGGTCTTGAGTGTCTCTCCCTCACTTATACTCTAATCTCGGCGGCAACCGAGGTTTGACAGTTGGTGTAAATTATGTAGGGTATTCCACCTAGCTTAGTTGCATTTCATTATTGTTGAGAAAACTATTGCATTACACCCATGTGTTTTCAAATGATTTGATACGAAATTGCTTTCTAATGGCTCTCAATTATACTTTGTAAAAACATTATGTTTTGTTTTGATATATCTGTGTGCCAGTACTTTTGTGTTGACCCCCTCCCCTCTCCAACCTCTCAGGTTCAGAGGCCCAGTCTAGGGGTCAAGAGAATCAGTAGAACTTTCAGACAGAGCTGTAGAGACAAGTAGTGAGGCTTCTATGTTTTGGAAGGTCTTAAGTCCTGCAGTCCTTTTATCTTATATTCAGTTTTTGGGTCTACTGGGGGCCTTGTCCCAGTTTTCAGATAGTTACTTATTTTTAGTCATGTAGTAGAGATTTCGCAGACGATTTTTGAAATGTTGATTGAGATTGTGGGACATTATTCCCCATTATTGTTTTCATATGATTCTTGACCATGTTTCTGTTATATCGTGTTTCTTCCGCATTACTTTGATCATATGAATTAGGTGCATGAATTACCAGACAGATAGGGGTGTTTCGGGCCTCAAAGGTTCGAAATGCTCATCACGGCCAGGTCCTGGTTTGGGTCGTGACAAGCTTCGTATCCAAGCACGGTTCATGGTACCAGGGTGTCTGCAAAATTGCATCGAGTAGGGTATTGTTTATGGGTGTGTAGCGTGCCACACTTATAAGCAGGAAACTACTAGGCGTTTAGGAAATGCTTCCCTTCTTTGTGATTTAGTTCGTGCTTCAGAGTCTGAACTGTCCCCTAATCAATGATCACTTATGTTTCAGAAAAACACAGTTATGCCTCCACGTCATATCGTCGATCATAATGCTCAGGCAGATGAGGTCCGTCCCACCCATGGGATGCGGACCCGTAACCGGGCTCACACTTCAGAATTTATCCCTACTCCTGGAGTCCCTCCAGTCCCGACCAGTCTACCTCGGGCTCCGCGAACTAATGTCAACCGTCCCCTAACTGCTCAGGGAGATATTTCAACTACAGAATTCAAACGGTCTATTCATATGCTGACGCAGTTGGTAGACAACCAAGCTCAACGATCGGAAGATGTTGGGTCTGCATCTGTTACATCTGAGGCTACTAGAGTCGGACATTTCATGAAGATGAACCCACCTAAGTTCACTGGCACTAAGGTGGAGGAAGATCCACAGGAGTTCGTGGATGAGTTGGAAAAGATCTTTAAGGTGATGCATGTGGATGAGGTTGAAGGGGTGGAGTTAGAAACCTATCAGCTCAAGGATGTTGCGAGTCAGTGGTATGCCGACTGGGAAGATAAAAAAGGTGAAAGTGTTGAGCCCACAGTTTGGGGCAAATTTGTGGAAGCCTTCCTTGATCGATTCTTTCCTCTGGAGTTGAGGGAGGCCAAAGCAGAAGAGTTTATGAATCTGAAGCAGGGCAGTATGAGTGTCCAGGAGTACACTTTGAAGTTTAATAAACTAGCCCGGTATGCACCAGAGTTGACTAGTAATATAAGGGCCGGAATGAGGAAATTTGCATCTGGCCTTGCTGATGACCTAGTACTTGAGTGCCAGGGGCTATGTTGAATAAGGAGTTAGACTTTGCTCGACTGACCGTTCATATACATCAAGTGGAAGAGAAGAAGCAAAAGATTGCTGAATCTAGAGAGAAAGACAGACAGGCTAAGAGAGCTAGATCTGCGGACCAGTATCAGAGTCATCCGCAGAGTGGTAACTGGGGTAATAAGTGGTCGAAGAAGAAGAATTTTTGGAATAATACACAGTCAGCAGCCAGTGCCCCAGCAACCAGACCACCGATAGACAGACAAACTCAGAGTTTTCAGACTCCTCATGGGTCCAAATCTCTAGGTACACAGTCTCAGAGCAGTGTAGCCCAGCAGCGTCGTACTCATCCGCGGTGTGAGGTTTACGGAAGGAATCATCTGGGGAAGTGCTGGTTTGAGGAAAGAAACTGCTATACTTGTGGCAAGGTGGGTCACCTTCAGAGAGATTGTCCTTCTGGTGGAGTAAATACGGGGGTGCTAAGTCCCAAGCCGCCTCCACAGCTCCTTTTCCAAAGGGTTCCCCTTCAGCTGCCCGAAGCAGTCGCAACCGGTTATATTCTTTGACTAACCGCCAGGAGGCGGAAGCTTCACCAGATGTTGTCACCGGTATGTTACGAATGTTTTCTCGTGATGTTTATGTATTGCTTGATCCCGGGTCTACTTTATCCTATGTGACCCTTTATGTGGTTGTTGGTTTCGGGTTGGAGCCTGAAGTTATTGTAGAACCCTTCTCTGTTTCTACTTCTGTAGGTGATTCTGTTGTTGCTAAAAGGGTATATAGAAATTGTGTCATGTCTATTCATGGTAGGGAAACTGTGGCAGACCTTATAGAACTGGATATGATAGACTTTGATATCATCCTTGGGATGGACTGGCTCCATTCGTGTTATGCCACCCTTGATTGCAGAACCCGAAAGGTCACTTTTTCTTTCCTGAATGAGACACCAGTTGTTTGGACAGGGAGTTTTGTGGAACCTAGAGGTCACTTTATCTCTTATCTTAGAGCCCGAAAGCTTATCTCCAAAGGTTGTATGTATCATCTAATCCGAGTAAAAGATTCAAAAGTTGGAAACCTTCCTCTGCAGTCATTCCCTATAGTAAATGAATTCCCAGAAGTATTTCCCAAAGATCTCCCAGGGATACCCCCTGATAGGAAGATAAATTTTGGCATTGATGTGTTGCCAGACACTCGTCCTATTTCTATTCCTTCATATAGAATGGATCCTGCGGAACTAAAGGAGTTAAAGGAACAGCTTGCAGACCTCCTAGACAAAGGTTTTATTCGTCCTAGTGTTTCCCCATAGGGTGCACCCGTGCTCTTCGTGCTAAAGAAGGATGGGTCCCTTCAGATGTGCATAGACTACCGTCAACTGAATAAGGTCATGATTAAAAATAAATATCCTCTTCCAAGGATTGACGGCCTTTTTGACCAGCTTCAGGGTGCCAAGTGCTTTTCAAAAATAGACCTTCGTTCGGGTTATCATCAGTTGAAAGTTAGGGAGTCAGACATAACCAAGACAGCCTTCTAAACCCGATATGGTCACTACGAATTTCTAGTTATGTCCTTCGGGTTGACTAAAGCCCCTGCAGCCTTCATGGATCTTATGAATAGAGTGTTCCGTCAGTTTCTTGACTTGTTCGTCATTGTATTTATTGATGATATTCTGATCTATTCTAAGAGTAAAGAGGATCACGCCAATCACCTCCGAATTATCCTTCAAACCCTTAAGGATCATCAGTTGTATGCCAATTTTCTAAGTGTGAATTCTGGTTAGACGTTATTGCCTTCCTGGGGCATATTGTGTCCAGTGACGGGATAAGAGTGGATCCCCATAAAGTTGAAGCAGTGAGAAAATGGCCCAGGCCCACGAATCCAACCGATATTCGGAGCTTCTTGGGTTTGGCGGGGTATTACAGAAGGTTCGTAGAGAATTTTTCTTCCATAACTGCTCTGCTTACTAAACTGACTCAGAAAAAGATAAAGTTTGTGTGGTCTGACTTGTGTGAAAATAGTTTTGAGAAATTGAAGGACAAGCTGACTACTACTCCTGTTTTGACCCTTCCCGAGGGTGTAGATGATTTTGAGGTTTATTGTGATGCGTCCCGTGTGGGACTTGGTTGTGTATTGATGCAGCGTGGTAAGGTGTTAGCTTATGCATCTAGGCAGTTAAAGGTGCATGAGCGCAATTACCCCACTCATGACTTGGAGTTAGCAGCCGTGGTGTTTGCACTTAGAATCTAGAGGCACTATCTCTATGGAGTGCATGTTGATATTTATACTGACCATAAGAGTTTACAATATGTTTTCTCACAGAAAGAATTGAACCTCAGGCAGAGGCACTGGATGGAGATTTTGAAAGACTATGATATGATTCTGCATTACCATCCGGGCAAGGCAAATGTTGTAGCCGACGCCCTCAGCAGGTTGTCTATGGGCAGCCTTTCTCATGTAGAAGAAAGAAAAAGGGAGATGGTAAAGGATATTCACTGCCTTGCAAATCTGGGAGTGCGACTCTTAGATTCCGAAGATGGAGGGGTGATTGTTCATGAGTTGGCTAAGTCATCTCTTTGTGCTGAAGTTAAGGAGAAGAAGGTTGAAGATCCCATCTTGATGTAAATCAAGAAAGATGTGGGTCAACAAAAGGTTATGACGTTTGAAATTGGTGGTGATGGTATTCTGAGATTTCATGGTAGGTTGTGCGTTCCGAATGTCGATGGGCTACGGGAAGGAATCCTTAATGAGGCGCACACTTCGAGGTATGTCATTCACCCAGGCTCTACTAAGATGTACCATGATCTGAAAACCTTGTATTGGTAGAATAACATGAAACGTGATGTAGCTGATTTTGTGTCCAAGTTTTTGAATTGTCAACAAGTTAAGGTAGAACACATGAGGCTAGGTGGTACTTCCCAAGAGATAGCCCTGCCTTTATGGAAGTGGGAGATGATAAACATGGACTTCATTACAGGACTTCCGAGATCCCGAAACCAGTATGACTCTATATGGGTGATTGTAGATTGGTTGACCAAGTTAGCCCACTTTTTGCCTGTGAGGACTAATTATTTGGGAGAGGTTTATGCTAAGATTTACATTGAGGAGATAGTTCGATTGCATGGGGCACCAGTGTCCATTATATCCGATAGAGGTACGCAGTTTTCATCTCAGCTTGGGAGATCTTTTCAGAAGGGTTTAGGTACACAAGTGAATTTGAGCACAGCTTTCCACCCTCAAATGGATGGGCAAGCTGAGCGTACCACTCAGACCCTCGAAGATATGTTGAGGGCATACGTCATTGATTTCAAAGGCAGTTGGGTAGATCACCTACCACTGGTTGAATTTTCTTACAACAATAGTTACCATGCCAGCATCAAGATAGCCCCTTTTGAGGCTTTGTATGGGAGGAGATGTAGGTTTCCGATAGGATGGTATGAAGTGGGTAAAACTCAGTTGTATGGTCCTGATCTAGTTCATCAGGCGATGGAGAAAGTGAAGATCATTAGAGAATGACTCAAGACTGCTCAGAGTCGTCAGAAGTCCTATACCGATGTTCGGAGAAGAGAACTAGAGTTTGAAATTGGTGATTGGGTGTTTCTCAAGGTTTCTCCTATGAAAGGAGTTATGCGGTTTGGAAAAAGGGGTAAATTAAGCCCTCATTATGTAGGGCCATATCAGATTTTAAAAAGGGTTGGTACAGTTGCGTATGAGTTAGAATTGCCTGCAAGTTTGGGTTCCGTTCATCCAGTATTCCATGTATCCATGTTGAAGAAATGCATTGGAGATCATTCTATGGTATTGTCAGTAGAGGGTATCAAAGTGACAGACTCCTTATCTTACGAAGAAGATCCCGTTGAAATTTTAGATCGCCAAGTTCAAAAGATAAGGAGCAAAGAGATAGCCACAGTAAAGGTACTGTGGAGGAATAAGAAAGTCGAAGAAGCAACTTGGGAGTCAGAAAATTACATGAGAATTAGATATCCCAATTTGTTTGCTTCGATGGAGGAGGAGACAGAAGGTACTATTCCTATCTTATCTTTCCTAGTCCTTTATCATGCTTAAAATCGTGTTTGTTTGTGTCCCGCATCATCATTCAGAGACGAATGATCCTAAGGAGGGGATAATGTAACGCCCCGCATTTCGGGCTACAATATAGACCATGATTTCGATGCGTTGTTAATCCTGAATCCATAAAAATCCTATGCCAACACGGCATTTTAATTATCGTGTAGCATGTGAAATCCACTCAAGCTTGAATATAGACCATAGAGGTCCCTCAACTCAAGGACGAGTTGAAACTATTTTGATCGACCAAGTTTTAGTGGACGTTGTAAAGTGTGTCAGCTTCCTTCAACCATAACTCTCTATATATGTCGAATTAGGTAACCTACTATGTGTCAAATGATAGGTATTCGAGTTAGCTTTCCAACGATACCAATTTGGCTAAAATCCGGCACCCGAGCAAGAAGTTATGGCCTTTTAAAGTGATAAGTGGCGCCTAACCAATCGCCCATGGCCACTGGAAAGCATAGGCAATAGCCTAGGCGGCGCCTATGTGAACATAGGCGATAGCCTAGGCGGCGCCTATGTAAACATAGGCGATAGCCTAGGCGGCGCCTATGTGAACATAGGTGATATCCTAGGCGGCACCTATGTGAACATAGGCGATGGGATGGGCGGCGCCTATGTAAGGAATTTTAGTTATTTAAACACTCCGTGTTGAGGACAAAGTGGTCCTTTTCCACCCTAACTTAGCCCTAAAACACGAGATTTATTTCCAAGGACCCCAAAATACTTATTCTTTTATCAAAAGTGCTCAAGATTCTCCTTAGGGTTTCAAAATAAAAACCCAAGCTACTCAAGATTCAACCGTGGGTTTTAGAAACTAATTGCATATTTGGAATCCTCTCAACGTAGGCTTCAAGAAGCACCTAATATTCATAGTAATCGAGGTACGTGGGGTTATCCAAAAATCTCATGGGTGTAGTTTTATGAACATGCAAGCTTTTAAATGGGGGTTTTCAATCAAATGCTAATATCTTGCTTTCAATATGATTTCTAAGTCATTTTCTTTATGTCATGGGAATTTTTTGCCTATATACTTCAATGGTTGAAACCATGCATATGTGATTTGAGATTTTCCATGGAAGTTGATAAATATGAATGATAAATTGTTTTCAAATTCCCATGATAATGTTTCAATACTCCATATTATATTGTGATCAACAAAAGAGAGCATGAATTTGAAATAAATATTGTTCACCAGTTGTAAATGATAAAGCACCTTGGTTTTTACATGATTATGCATATGTGGATGAGACATTGATGACTTTCAAGTCGGGTATGATGATACCCTTCAAAATACGATATGTAATTGAATAAGATGAAAATTGAATGCATTGATTTTACATGAGAAAGGTGGATGCCCGAAGAAGGCGTTTGAGACACAAACGGCTCATCGCTGGAAGAACATGTTTGCCGACACGGAATATTGGTACCAGACTAAGCGATCTGATTACTTGACTTCATGTCATTCCCAAATTGGGACTATAGGTAGGAGCCCGAGCCAAGTGATCTTGGGCACTATCATTGGGTCGAGACACCATGCTGTGTGGTCTTGAGTGTCTCTCCCTCACTTATACTCTAATCTCGGCGGCAACTGAGGTTTGACAGTTGGTGTAAATTATGTAGGGTATTCCACCTAGCTCAGTTGCATTTCATTATTGTTGAGAAAACTATTGCATTACACCTATTTGTTTTAAAATGATTTGATACAAAATTGCTTTATAATGGCTCTCAATTATACTTTGTAAAAATATTATGTTTTGTTTTGATATATCTGCGTGCCAGTACTTTTGTGCTGACCCCCTCCCCTCTCCAACCTCTCTGGTTTAGAGGCCCAGTCTAGGGGTCAAGAGAATCAGTAGAACTTTCAGACAGAGCTGTAGAGACAAGTGGTGAGCCTTCTATGTTTCGGAAGGTCTTAAGTCCTACAGTCCTTTTATCTTATATTCAGTTTTTGGGTCTACTAGGGGCCTTGTCCCAGTTTTCAGATAGTTACTTGTTTTCAGTCATGTAGTAGAGATTTCGCAGACGATTTTCAAAATGTTGATTGAGATTGTGGGACATTATTCCCCATTATTGTTTTCATATGATTCTTGACCATGTTTTCGTTATATTGTGTTTCTTCCGCATTACTTTGATCATATGAATTAGGTGCATGAATTACCAGACAATTAGGGGTGTTTCGGGCCTCAAAGGTTCGAAATGCTCGTCACGGCCAGGGCCTGGTTCGGGTCGTGACAAGAGGTCAATAAGAAATTAACTTCTGTAGAGTATGACTGATAACGCTCAAACTACAGCTCTCGTAAGAGTGTAAGCGATCGTTGTCAAATATAGAACCCAACTGGGTTGGGTGTCGAATCCCACAGGGAATACTCGGTCACTAAGTATGCAACGATTAGTAGACTTTTGGTGAAAGTTCTGTGGATAAAGGGGGGGATTTTATGCGTGAAGTAAAATTATCAAAATAGCAAAGTAAAAACGGAATGTCTAGTAAGATTTTAATCAATGAGAATTGTATGTTAGGGTTATGTCCACCTTATGAGTTTTACATAGCTATTGGCTATGAGTTATGCGGAATTCAGACATGCATGCGCTTATAGAGATTCGTATTCTATGGTAAACCCTAGTGTCTTTCGACCATCAAGGATTATATCACTTTAACTCTTTCGAGCTTAAAGCGTATACTAATGGTACGAATTCTCCAAGAGGTTAATCCAGTTATGGCACTAACTTTTAAACAGGGGTTGGTAGCCCTATTTCCTTGTCATTCTCTCTTTTCCAGACATGTAACTTTTCTTTCGAACAAGTTAATGCTATACTGGCGTATTCTATATGTTTGCAACCACAAGAATTCAATTAAGATGAAGAGAGTAATGATATAAGCAGTATACGTATCAAGAATTCACAAACTCATAGAAATAGATAGTGTCTCATAAGGCTTCCATAACCCTAACAGAGAATCATGAGTGCAACGGAAATCACAATAGATATAATCATCATACCACAACCTAGAATAATCTTGGCGATGAAAGTGATATGGCGTCAAAAGCTCTCACACGTTTTGCCCTAGCCATTCTTCTCAAGAGAGCCGAGTTCTCTGTGATACTTACAGAATATTGTAACGTGAATTAGGAGCAAAAGTCGAATGAAAAAGTCTTGAATTAATGAATGAGTGAATAATCAAAAGCTTCTAATTAATGAATAAGTGAATGCTGAAAAATTCAGCATTATAGGGTTTTTATAACATCCTTGTCCTAGTCCTACTGAAATAGGGTTTTTATCCTTGTCCTAGTCCTACTGGGTTACTGCATACTTGTCCTAATCCTACTAAGTTACTGCTGATCCCCCAAGTCTTTAGAAATGCTGTTTTTTCCCGGGACAAGTTCTCCATGCATCACTTTCAGTCCACAAGTTTCCAGAAGCTGTCTTCCTTCTTACGTGAAGTTTTCTTTGGCGTCCAACAGTCCATAAAATGCTGAAATCTTCATCATAAATACCTGAAATCTTGCTAATCACGTTGGTTAGCTCACTTACAGGAAAAAGGACTAAAAGTGTAGGAATTATATATTTTGTCCTCAAAACTTAGCTAAAATATGGGTACATTAAGGTGCTTTAGGCGTGTAAATACGCCTAACATCAACACCCCACACTTAAAGCTTTGTTCATCCTCCAACAACATATCATGTCCATATAAACATCTACTTAGGGTTTCACAGTAACAGCACAAAATATTCATCAAGACAGGCACAACAATTATTAACAAAGAGTAGTTTTCTAATCACTTCTAGAAACAATTCAACCTCTAATATAGACTCGTGATGATGGTTAATTCGTATTCACAAGTTAATCCACAAAGAATCATACAAGACTACCCAAAACTCATCAACCATGTGTGTCTCACATAAGATATTACCCATAATCACTCTCAAATATTGCATTTTTCAGAACATGGGTATAAGATTATCCTTGCTCTCACTCTCACAAAGAATTCATATGTTGCAACTGATGACCATAGGCTTGCCCTTACTGTAATGCTCTACTAATATCAGAATGTTAAGCTTAGGATCAATTAGGTCTTTTACAGGTTGTAATGTAAGCTAAGGGACGGGTAGGACTATTTTGGCCAGAAATAGTGACTATGTTCCTAAGCGCTTTAATACATCACATTATGCCATTAACACTCTCTTTTAATCAACCCTGCTACCTTTCTTTTATCTATCACCCCTTTTCACCTATTTTTCCATTCAAGCATAACTATCTTTTTATTTAATCATAAACACAATTTATCTTTTTGTTTTTCTATTTCTTTTTCTTTTCTTTTCTCTTTTTTTTTATAACACACCTCTATGATAGCCACTCTTTTTTTTCATAACAAATTCAAGTACCAATTCACTTTAAGGCATCACTCTCACCCAATTTCCTCTTATTTTGTCACGTGACTTCACAACTTAAAGCACTTAGGAATTTGGATCAAATTATGGTCTTGAAAAAAAATGGATTCAGCTTACATATGAGGCTGTCAAAGAAAATGGCTAAAGGCTCAAAAGGGGTTAGCTAAGATAATGTCCATGGGTAGGTAAAAGGAAGGTAAACAAATACAGGTTGCCAAAGAAATGCCTAAATCATCTCCTAAACTTGCACTCTTTATTTTGCTTTACACACACACCAGGCAAGTTCTAGCATCAGTCACAACCCAGAATATACTATATCCTCACACCAGGCAACTTTATTGGGAGCAGTATAGACTCTTGAACCAACAGATGAATGAATTAAACCACACAAATATCACACAGTGAGTCACACTTGGAGCCTAAACGTCTCAATAGTAATGATTTTAGCACAAACTCTTGTCATAATACCATGCCGCCTATCAGAACAATTTCATGCAAAATCTAAAAACAATCTAAAAATCAAAAAATGTAACTACAAACGAGAATAAATGCAGGCAAAGAAGTACGCTACAGCATACAAATACCCTCACCCCACACTTAGACGGGACACACTGCCCTCAGTGGAAATAAGTAAGGAAAACCTGATTAGTCGGACTCCTTTTCTAGGTCTGGGTCAAACCCCCTGCGTCGGAATCATCATCAGAGTCGTCATTACCAGAGTTGTCCTTCACATCGTCATTCGAGGTATTTGCAGAGAGGAGGATTCAGCTTGCTCTTTTCTTCCCCTTTTCTGACCTTTCTGTGAGGTGGACGCTTTTTCTTTTCCTGGTCGACCTTTTGGTGCCATTTTACCTGAGACTAAAATAAATTCATGCTAGCTCATCTCGGAAGATTTAATCGACAAACAGACAGTAGTGTCACCACCCCACACTTAATTTGTTGGCATAAACTAGTGAAGTGAACGATGTCGATTACTCAGACTTCATCGACATACATGTAGGCGATATGTTCCAACAATATGTTCAGCACAGTCATACTTTCATGGAACCTTAACTATCCTTTTCAGCTCTATGTCATGTAATCTTGACTATACTTTCATGTGTGGATTAATGCACCTTTTTCACAAGACTACTACATAGAGATCGTATCAAGTTATGGCATAGAAATAATAACAACATATCATACTTGTATTCAATCATGATCTTTATCTCGATGAACGAGTCATTCAAACATCCAAGCATTCAACTTTGAAGAGTATGCAATTAACTTCACCATTTCGATTCCGCAAAAATATGACAGTGCATCAAAATCAAATACAAGTTGGAAATAAGTCAAGATCATCCTTACGTATTCTTTCACTCACTTAGTTGTATCACAACAAATCAACCACATTCAAATCACCAATACTACTTCAAGATTTATCAATTCATTATAGGCGTAGTAGTGTAGTACTTACGGAATATAAAAGAAGAACAAAGAAGTACTTACTTGGTTGATGGCCTCGGAAGATGTTCTTGCAAAGTAAAAGAGCAAAAGGAAAATTTTTGAGAGATTTTGGAGAGGTAGGCGGCGCCTAGGGTGATGTTGCAATGTATTTTTGTTCTAAGACTAAGGTTCTATTTATAGGACAAGCTTGGGTCGGGTTTTGACCCATTTGGAATCAGATTTGGAGACCAAAAGTGACAATAGGCGGCGCCTAATGCTTTGCCTATGCTTGGCATAGGTGGCGCCTATGCTTGGCATAGGTGGCGCCTATGCTTGGCATAGGTGGCGCCTATGCTATGGCATTGTTAAGCATAGGCGGAGCCTATGCTATGGCATACTAGATTCAGAGACAAAATGCCTTTGCATAGGCGGCGCCTATGCTATGGCATTATTGAGCATAGGCGGCGCCTATGCTATGGCACTCTAGAATCTGAGAGCTTAGGCCATAGCATAGGCCATGCCTTATTCGTGGCCTATATTTACATAGGCCTTGCCTTGTTCTTTGCCTATATTTTCATAGGCAATGCCTAACCCATAGCCTTTTGCTTCTTCATTCCTAACTTACCACCTTCAACATGCAATACTTCCAAATCAAAATTTGAAACCAATCTCCTCCTTTACACCTCTTGCACCTACATTTACTCAAAAACAACAAAAACTATTAGAACGATGGGTTGCCTCCCATCAAGCGCCTTAGTTTTGGTCGTGGCTCAACAAAATCTTAAGAAAACAAAACAATTAAAAACGATGGGTTGCCTCCCACCAAGCGCTTGATTTATTGTCGCGGCACGACATAGCTATCTCGATTACTTAGACTTCATCGAGATAGATGGGGCATCATTTTCTGAATGAATTCAGACGACGCTGATGCTTACTTGTAGGCATGCAATCTTCTTCGATATGACTCTTGTGCATACATATCCCAGGAGGGATACCAATTATATCATCAATAGTCCAACTCATAGCTCTCTTGTATCTCTTCAGAGCAGAGATGAGAGCCTCTACGTGATGTTCACTTAAATCATCTGCCACACTCACCGGAAGTGTATTTCCACTTCCCAAGAATGCATACCTTAGATAATTGGGGAGCTCTTTCGATTCTAGCACTAGGGGCTCTTCAATGGAAGTCTTTGCTATTGGTGACGGTTGATTCTTAAGATCAAGGTCCGGCTGCTTAGGAGTATGAGAATAGGACCCTATTTCTATTAGAGCACACATAGTTTTTTTATAATCTTCATCGTCCTTATGCTCAACATTCAGCAGCGCAGCAGACAATGGCTTAACAGTAAGCTGTTTCTCTACAGATAATGTTTTCTTATCCTCATAATGAACATCAGCTACGGAGAACACACTCATATCGCTGGGCTGCTTCATTGCTTTGCATATATCAAAGCGGACAACTTCGTCATTCAACCGAAATAAAAGCTCATTAGCTCTCATGTCAATAAGCACACTTCCTGTTGCAAGGAAAGGACGTCCCAAGATTATGGGAACTTTAGAATCCACCTCGCAATCCAAAATCACAAAGTCTGTAGGAAAAATGAAGGTAGACACCTTCACCAATACATCATTCAAGATACCCACAGGTCGTTTTACCGACCTATCTGCCATCACGAGCTGCATATTGGTTGGAGTAGGGTCGCCCAACCCCAACTTTCTGTAGACGGATAGTGGCATCAAATTGATGCTAGCTCCCAAATCGCACAATGCCTTAGCAAAATTCATAGATCCAACCGTGCAAGGAATAGTGAAAGCACCAGGGTCTGCCTTCTTCTGTACTAAGGACCTTGTGGCAATTGCACTGCAATGATGAATATTATCTGCCGGCTCATAGCTTACTACCCGCTTCTTTGTTAAAAGATCCTTCATAAATTTTGCGTACCCAGGCATTTGCTCTAGCGCTTCCACCAAAGGAACATTAATAGTCAGTTGCTTCAACATAGTCATGAATTTACTGAAGCTGGTATCATCAGCTTTCTTCTTCAGTCTCTGCGGAAAAGGTGGTGGTAGAAGGGGAATTGTTTTCTCCACCACTTCCTTTTTATCTTGCTTCCGATTATCCACCTTTTTAGGAGTGTCGTCAGCCTTCTTCTTCAGTCTCTGAGGAAAAGGTGGCGGTGGAAGGGGAATAGTTTTCTCCACCACTTTCTTTTTACCTTGCTTCCAACTATCAATCTTTTCAGGCTGCAGACGTCTAGGGGTGACGTCATGAACACACTCTTCAGCTTCTTCGGCCTCTTCACATTCTGCATCAATAACATTATCCGCTATATCATCAACTACCTGCTTGCCTTTAGATGGATTTTCCAACACTTTACCACTTCGGGTAGTAATAGCCATACACGATCTGTCATTCCTTGGGTTTTACACAGTGTCACTGGGTAGCGTGCCAGTCTTTCTTTGGTTGAATGCCGCTGATAATTGACTCAATTGTTGCTCCAGCTGTTTTATTGCAGTAGAATGCGAGTCAACCAATTGATTTATTGATGACAAATCATTCCTTACCTCAGTAACGCCCATATTAGTTGCCTCCACCTCTTTCAACAGCTTAGCCATCATATCATCCATGGACATCTTTCCAGAGCCAGACGCCACAGCCTCACGATTTCCAGGAGGAACATACAAACCACTCCTGTCAGTCTTATTCTTCCAACCACCTTGATCGCGGTCCTTGTATCCAGATTTATCATAATAGTTCCGACCTTGGTTTTCTTGGGCATTGCCTCGGAAACCCCCCTGATTATTCAAGTAATTTGCTTCCCCCTCAGAATCGAAATCATATCTTCCCTGTGATATAACGGCTTTAACCTTTTCGGTCTTCTCTGATAATAAATGCTTGGTAAGAAGATCCATCTGCGTTTTCATGTGAGCCATATCTTGGTCACGTTTCTCTTGTCTACGCCTCTGCTCTGCAGTCAAGCAAATAGATACTGTAGAGCTTGCTACCTCAGAATCCCTGATATGCCAAGCTCTACTCTTCTTTGTCATACGATCTAGCATATCACTTGCCTCAAGAAAAGTAAGGTCCATGAATGACCCACCTGCAGCATTATCAACCACTGGCTTAGTCACTGAGTTCAAAGCCCTGTATAATATCTCCATCAAGTGGATGTTGGTCATCTAAAGATTTGGGCACCACATAAGCTTCTTCTTGAACCTCTCCCATGTTTCGTGGAGAGCTTCAGTTGGAAGCTGTCGGAAATTGCTGATCTCATCTCTCAACTGTGCTCTCTTGGATGGCGAAAAGAATCTTTCTAGGAAAGAGTCTTTCAGTTGCCTCCAATTAGTAATAGAATCAGGAGTTAGCCCGTTCATCCATAGAGTTGCCTCCCCAGACAGAGACAATGGAAATAAGCGCAGCCGAATTGCATTCTGCCCAACTCCTGGATTGTCAAACGACTTGCATGTTGAAATAAAGTTGATCAGATGCATATTTGGATCATCTCCTGCGAGTCCACCAAATAACCCCTTGAGCTGTAATAACTGAATCATGGTGCTAGTGATATTGAACTTAGCTCCGGGTGCCAAGGGTGGAGGAATAATATCCCCTGTGGCACCAGCTCCATCCAGATCGTCATCATCATCATCAAAAGGAGCCTGTATAGCTCGGCGGTCAGGTCTCATTCTAGCTTGACGATCTCTCCTGTGCATAGGTGCTGCCACTTCATCTGCACGCCTAGGATTCAGTAACTCATCATCACCCAGGTCCTCATCATCAGGATTTGTTGCCCGACCTGGGTTATCAATATTCTGTTGATGCACTTGAGCAGCTGCCAGTGCAGCTAGTCTAGCCTGCTCCTGTTGAGCCGCTCTTCTGTCAATGTCACGTTGTGCATCCATTCTGCCAATAAGTTGTGGTTCAGGATTGATAGGTAATAACGGTTGACCTGAACTTCGCGTGTTTGGCATGCACTCAAGCAAACCTGAATAAAACAAAAACAACAACTAAAAGTAAAATTCAAGAATCTTTGACCAAAGGGTCTAGTAACTATCACAAACTTAGTTGACAACCGTATTCCCCGGCAACGGCGCCAAAATTTGATAACGCTCAAACTACAGGTCTCGTAAGAGTGTAAGCGGTCGTTGTCAAATATAGAACCCAACTGGGTTGGGTGTCGAATCCCACAGGGAATACTCAATCACTAAGTATGCAACGATTAGTAGACTTTTGGTGAAAGTTCTGCGGATAAAGGGGGGGATTTTATGCGTGAAGTAAAATTATCAAAATAGCAAAGTAAAAACGGAATGTCTAGTAAGATTTTAATCAATGAGAATTGTAAGTTAGGGTTATGTCCACCTTATGAGTTTTACATAGCTATTGGCTATGAGTTATGCAGAATTCAGACATGCATGCGCTTATAGAGATTCGTATTCTATGGTAAACCCTAGTGTCTTTCGACCATCAAGGATTATATCACTTTAACTCTTTCAAGCTTAAAGCGTATACTAATGGTACGAATTCTCCAAGAGGTTAATCCAGTTACGGCACTAACTTTTAAACAGGGGTTGGTAGCCCTATTTCCTTGTCATTCTCTCTTTTCCAGACATGTAACTTTTCTTTCGAACAAGTTAATGCTATACTGGCGTATTCTATATGTTTGCAACCACAAGAATTCAATTAAGATGAAGAGAGTAATGATATAAGCAGCATACGTATCAAGAATTCACAAACTCATAGCAATAGATAGTGTCTCATAAGGCTTCCATAACCCTAACAGAGAAGTTTAGCTACTCATGAGTGCAACGGAAATCACAATAGATATAATCATCATACCACAACCTAGAATAATCTTGGCGATGGAAGTGATATGGCGTCAAAAGCTCTCACACGTTTTGCCCTAGCCGTTCTTCTCAAGAGAGTCGAGTTCTCTGTGTTAGACATACAGAATATTGTAACGTGAATTAGGAGCAAAAGTCGAATGAAAAAGTCTTGAATTAATGAATGAGTGAATAATCAAAAGCTTCGAATTAATGAATAAGTGAATGCTGAAAAATTCAGCATTATAGGGTTTTTATAACATCCTTGTCCTAGTCCTACTGAAATAGGGTTTTTATCCTTGTCCTAGTCCTACTGGGTTACTGCATACTTGTCATAATCCTACTAAGTTACTGCTGATCCCCCAAGTCTTTAGAAATGTTGTTTTTGCCCGGAACAAGTTCTCCATGCATCACTTTCAGTCCATAAGTTTCCAGAAGTTGCCTTCCTTCTTACGTGAAGTTTCCTTTGGCGTCCAACAGTCCATAAAATGCTGAAATCTTCATCATAAATACCTGAAATCTTGCTAATCACGTTGGTTAGCTCACTTACAGGAAAAAGGACTAAAAGTGTAGGAATTATATATTTTGTCCTCAAAACTTAGCTAAAATATGGGTACATTAAGGTGCTTTAGGCGTGTAAATACGCCTAACATCAATGACCTCCAAGTTGGTCCATCAGATGATCCAGAAATAGATGACATACTTGGTTATCAAAAGCTGGTTGGCAAATTGCTTTATCTCACTATTACAAGTCCTGACATTTGCTTTACAGTACAAACATTAAGCCAATTTATGCAGAGACCTAAACAGTCTCACATGGATGGTGAACTAAGGGTGGTGAGGTAACTGAAGGGTAATCCTGGACTTGGAATTCTACTTAAAGCAGATGAGATCACATCTATGACTGCCTTCTGTGATTCTGATTGGGCATCTTGTCCCAACACTAGAAGGTCAGTTTCAGGGTATATAGTCATGATGGGTGATTCTTTGGTTTCTTGGAAATCTAAGAAACAACATACAGTGAGCAGAAGCTTAGCAGAAACTGAGTATAGAAGCATGGCAGGTGCAACTGCTGAAGTGATATGGTTGGTTGGTTTATTGGCAGAGCTTGAACTGACCTTAACCATGTCTGTGAAGTTGTTTTGTGATAATAAAGTTGCACTACAAATTGCTGCTAATCCTATTTTTCATGAGAGAACTAAGCACATAGAAATCGATTGTTATTTTGTCAGAGAAAGAATCAAATCAGGTTTGCTGCAACCAGTTCATATCCCCTCCAACATGCAACTAGCTGATCTCATGACTAAAGGACTTCCAGCATCTCAACATCAGTTTCTTCTTTCCAAGCTGAGCGTCCTTGATGTTTTTCGATCACCAGCTTGAGGGGGAGTAAAGCGACTAGTCAGTTAGGTTGTTATAGTTTGTTAGAAAAGAGAGTGGTGTACAGCTGGTGTACAGCTGTCAAGTTAGTGGATTTGGATGTTAGTGGAGTTGGTTATTTTTCTCTATAAGTAGCAATTGCATCACTAACATTGTAATGAGAATTAGATCATTTTCAATCAATAAAGCTTGTCCATTCCTCTAAGAACCATATCAACGAACTTGGTCCAATAGCTCTATGGATTTTATCATCAACCGTACTGACTCTTTCTTTCAAACCACTAACTTCATTGAAGATTTTCTGCAACAACTTTTTCTCATTACGTTCCTGGTCGACTGTGCACCAAGCATGAACGTCGAAATGAACAACAACAGACTTATCATTATACACTCTGTAAGCCAAAGTAGATTTTCCAAGCCCTGGCATGCCGACTATGGAAATGACATCTATCTCAGTTCGGACATCTGTGAGCTTCTCAATTATCTATTCAGTCTCTTCTTCAAAACCTACAATTATTTTACCAGCTATTGATGACTTGTTCTCAACTGGCTTGTTAGGAGACTTAGCAAAAGTGATACTCGTGTTCTTGGAGATCTTCTCTTGTACCTCTTTTTTTACAAGCTTGATCTTTTCTACAGTATCAGGAAGTAAGAAGTTAAGCTGCAAGAGACCATTATCTCTGGCAAGAATTGAGTTAAGGGTATGTTCCGCCTCATATGCCACATCTAGAACACGAGTCCAAAGATCTCTATGCAATTCTTGCTCCACTTTCCCAAAGAATGATCTTATGTGTTCTAGGTCTTCTTTCACCTGACTGATTTCTTCTTTTATCAAAGCAACTGAATAAGCATTGGAATTGAGCAAGTCATTTAAGTTTCTGAGCAGAAGAGTCATGAAGAGTGGTCCATCACTCATCGGGAAGCAGAGCTGAGATGAGTCTGCAGGGACTTTCAAGAAAACATGTCTGAGATCTTCCTTCAGAAATTCAATATTTTCCAGCAAGTCTTGACTTGCACAACTTATTTTGTTCACATTCTCTTCATCCGTTGAGTTCTCTTCTAAGTTGTGAATGAGAAAGGACACCTCCCTGATAAGTGCTCCAACACGTGCCAATAGAACAAATAATTTTTCATAATGAATAAAGTCCTTTGGCATATCTGTAAGAAAAAGCAATAGGAACTCTATCATGACATGAATGTTGGACGCTGAAGTGCTACGAGGTATAGCATTAACCATGTGCTGTTGTAGGTGAATCAGATGTTCTCGACGAATGTCTGGAGATGCTTCTAGGATCTTCTTACTGAAGCATCCAAGTTCTGCCGACTTTGAAGCTTCCAATATTATAGAACATATGTGCATAACCTCCAGTGAAACCGGAATTATCTTCAAAAGTAGATGGACTAGCATGGAATTGACTTGAGAGACTTCAAGTATATGATCAAGTCCATCTTCATCTGCTCCACCTTCATCTTCTTCATCTTTTTCATCTTTTTCATCTTCATCTGCTTCATCTTCATCTGTTTCATCTGTCTTATCAAGTTGATAAGCCAAAAGGGCAAAACAGAAGTGTCCTACTCTCTCAGCCATAAGTTGAAACTGTGGTAAGACATATTCAACTGCCTTATGCTCAATGCAACCGTTACTGTCAGACCATGAAAATGTCTTAAATTGCCAAAATCATTCTGAAGAAGCTCATATTGTGTCATTGATGGAAAAAGCAACTCAGCACGAACCTTGGGTAGATAATGTAGATTCACAAGAAGTGCGTCCAGGAGTTCAACCAACTGATCCTCAGTCATGGTGGCACTTGATTCAGAATGATGCATGATCTGAGATTTTACAACTTTTGATATTTTCAAGAAGGCGACGAACAACATGATCCTTTAATTTAACCAGCTTGGCATCTCCACTCTGATGAAAAAGTGACTGAATCAGATCATGAACCTCATATGATACGCAAGACGTTTCGGTATTAGAACCAACCGAAATGTAATCACAAAGCTGCAAACATGGCGACAAAAATGTCAGCTCCAGTTTCAGCTTTTCAATTTGATCCGTGTCAAGAACAGTTTGATCCTCTTCAATCTTTAACCTCTCGATGAAATCACAAAGATTGACAATGTCCTCACGAAGCACAGCAGATGATACCTGCTATGAGACCAAACGTGTATCAAAATTTTTGGTGCCACATATTCGCCGTGACAAATTTTTACTCTAATTTAACAGGAAACTAACGTTAATATAGAGGGCCTTCTTCAAAATAGTATATTGCATAAGCTACATTTTATATGATAAACAAGAGTCAGATTTCTCCGAAGGTGAATCAACCAATGAAAATTGTTCGACAAGTCACTTTTCTTTGTTTTGTAATAGAAAAAACACTCTAATTTTACCATTTCACCTATAAAGTCACTCTACACATTCAGGTGGCATTCAACTACTCAATAACTTTTCCACTCAGCTAGGGGTCGAAATTTTGGGGATGAATGTGTCTACTGCAGGTACGTTATCAATGGCAGCCCAAATTTTGATTTTGTTTGTAGTTTGACCGTCCCCGAGATTTAACTTAGTTTTCGACATTAAATATTTATATTTTATTCAATATTTATTTTAACTCTTATTTCATTTTTTATAGGTATTATTTGAAAATAAATAAAGTTAGATTTTGGGAATTTTTATTTTTATTTTTTTAATAATTCGTAAAAATTCAAAAATATATTTTCCTTTTAATTTTAATAAATAAGCTAGTAGTTTTAGTTTATCTTAATTATATTTATTTTAGGATATTCATGAATTTTTATTGTATTTTTTAAAATATAAAATTAATTAGATAATATTCTTTTAGTTTTATTGATATTATTTATTTTATATATATTTTAATTTATTATTAAAAGAAAAAAAGAAAAAAAAAATTATCCTAAACTACCCCAACCACCTCACCTTTTTCTCAACTCCTCAACTCCCTCAACTTCCCAAACACACTCACTATATTACACTGACGGGGACAGAAAACAGGGTCTTGGAAAAAGAAAAAAAGAAAAAAAAAAAGAGAGGAAAAAGGAAAGGAAAAATAGCGACGAGTTGAGCTCGGGTCACCGGTTGAGTTTCCGATGATAGTGTTATTGCTTCTTTAGTCGGTTTAATTCATCACACAGGTTCCTATCAAATTTTGAACTATTTATTTTATAAGTATTGTTATAAATCGAAGCATGAATAATGAAGTTATTTCAATGGCTTCTTATATTATTTTGTATATTTAGTTTATTATTTTTATGTAGTTCATGCTCTATGTCTTTATTTGTAATTCATTTGTCTTTTAAGAAATAATATTAATTAGATTGATTTTGAATTTTAATGAGATAACTTTTTTTTTAGTTATTGGTGTTTAATGATATAAAAATTATGTTAGTTGACATACAATTGGTGTGTAGTTGTGTTAAAAATTACAACTTAGGATTCATGTATACATGCATGCAAAAACATTTTATTTTTTTTCAAAAAAACAAAAGAAACCTTTGAGAAAAAAAAAAATCTGCAATTTTTAACTCGGTTGGTTTCGATTTTCCCATTTTAAGGCTTTAAATTGTTCATTTTTATCCTTGTAATATATATACGTATGATATTATAAAATGTCGCGGGTGTTTTAGATTGAAGTAAAGGTTGATGGGTTCTAATTTGAAACTAGTGTCGGTTACTTCATAAAGGTTGACATGGAGATATTGTCAAATGTTTAAGAATAGAGAGAGGGTGCGTAGGCTGACTAATTTGAACTCAATTCGTGTTCAGAGTATTGAGTTATATTGCGTAGGCTGTTGTATCCTGAAGGGAACAAGTCAAAGAGTGTAATTGCTGGACCGGAGAAACAATTACCGCAGTGGGCTTGAATCTTCTTAAAGAGAGCGAGATATCCGCGCCTCAGCCATAGAAGAAGAAATATATTTTTCTTTATTCATTTGTAATTTTTCAATTGTAATATTATTGCAATTTATTGTAATTTTCACCAACACATGTATACTATAATATAACAGATAAGTGCATATGTTGTAATAAGAATGTAGAATATAACATTGAAAAATTTTATTTACTTATTTACTTCTTTAGTTTAATTATTTATTTATGTAGAAATACTATTGGACCTTTAACAATTAAAATCTTTAAACTGTTAATTTTAGTTGACCTGACTTTTGACAATTAGATTACCATTTTCAATGTGTGTGAAAATTATAAGGTGAATGTTTGATAATCTGGAAAATTAACGTAGGAATTTTGATGCATAATGGATAAATAATAATATTTTCTTTCTTGTTATTTGTTTTCATATTTTATTGTAATAGTTGGATGTATATGTCTAATTGATTGGATAGTTCTTATAATTTTATTTGTCTTTTTTTTTTGTAGAATTTTTAGTTTAATAATCAGGTCATGCAACTTTGGATCAAGAATTTATTAACTAGTGTAAGTCTGAGTGAAACGGGTTGCAGATTTACCTAAGACCCATCACAAATGATAAAATAAAAGAGAGAAAAAAATATTTGCAAGGAAGCAAGACAAGTTGCGGACTAATCTAAAACGTGTTGCGAATTTTAATATGTGTTGTAAAAAGTGATTCTTGCACTCGTTCAGTTCGTTTTTACTTGTTATATTTTGACTTGAAATATTCATTAAGAAAAATAATTATTGACATAGCTATTTTATCATAGTATCGCTATTAAATAATGTTTACTATTGTATCTTGAAATTATTATTTTTTTAAAAAAAAATAATTAATGCAAAGGGTATAATAAGAAAAAGAAAATTATCTTTTCTTGGTTTATCAAAAATGGCAAATAAAAAATAAATTAAAAAAATAGTGTCAAGTAAAAACGAAGAGCGAAAATAGATAAGTACTGCATTATTATGTGTTGTAAGAATTGACTCTTATCGGTACGTAGTGCATTATTAGTTGTAGAAAGTGACTCTTCTAGGTTAGGTAGTGTATTATTATGTGTTGTACTTCCTCCAAAATTGTTGGCCTTTTTTCTAAAATTACTTGTTTCAGATTAATTACTTTATTTATGAAATTAAAAGAATTTTAGTATGTTGTTTCAATATTATTCTTATTATTAAATTTCAAGAAAATTTAGTAGCAGTGAGTTTTATTCTCTATCAAACAGTACTTATCCACAATGGATTTGACACTTAGATTAATAAACAATAAAGGCAAAATGATCATCTCGTGGATTCTTGTACTAGTCCGAATTTGTAAAGTGAATATTTTTATTTAGACTTTTATCATTTGAACTCCTCAACTCAATAAAATACAATATTTTAGATTCCTCTAACTGCTGAGCAAGCCTATGTGGCATGGAGAAGACTGAGTCGGATAAAGAGCATGACTACACGCGTGTGGTTGCGAGTAGGGATCATTTTAATTTTAAAAGAATTAAAAAAAAAATAAAGAAGAAAAAAAGGCCTCCCCCATCGCACCAGACCCCCACTACCTACAACCCTCCCCAACCCCCCTTCTTTTGCACCAGCCAAGCCCCAACGCACCTACCCCCCTCCCCAGCACCACCTACAGCCCTCCCCAACCCCTTTCCTATTCGTACCAGCCACCCCCTCCCCCCCAACGCACCAGCCCCCCTCCCCAGCACTACCCACAACCCTCCCCAACCCCCTTTCTTTGCACCAGCCCCCGCCCCTCCACAAATACCCCCAATGCACCAGCCCTCCCTCTCTAGCACTACCTATAGCCCTCCCCAACCACCCATCCTCCGCACCAGCTCTCCCCCTTCCTTCCCTCCCAAACCAAAAATATCTTGAGTCACTTTTTAATTATTATTTTTAATTTTCTCTCCCAATTCAACATTTTTAATAGTTTTTTAAGATTACAATTTAAATTTGAATTGAAAGTAAGTGATAGTGGATATTGAAAAATTAGTGAAATCAAAGATAGGCTTGAAAAAACTTAAAATTTCTTATGGATTTGTTAAAGATATTAAAATCTAAAAATTGAAAATTCATTATGTTTGTATATATGAATTTATAGTTGAAAATTTAAATTAGTTGGAGAGAAATTTCAATTATTTGAAATGAATTTGATACTCAATTTGTGAGCAAATATAAGAACATGGTTATTTAAATTTTTCTACAATTTGTAAAAACTATTTATTTAATTAAATTTATTTTAATATTTAGTTTCTTATCTGGCATTTAAAAATGACGTGAAATTTAATGCAATATTTAAAAATAACGTGAAAGCTAACGTGGAGGCGGTTGTGTTACACACACCAAAATAGGGTTTAAAATATTGAGTTTTATTGAGTTGAGGGGTTCAGATGACAAAAGTCTAAGTAGAGGTGTTCACTTTACAAACTCGGACAAGTACAAGGGTCCACGAGACCATTTTGCCAATAAGAAATAGTTAGAGTAATTTTACCATATTATCCTTTAAATATAATAAATTAAATATCTTGAAAAATGCATTGAGTGATGAATAATATTTAATAACAAGGGTAAAATGGGTGGAAATGATAAACTATGCATTAATTTTTCAAATTAGACTATTATTCGACATTTATTTTTAGTATAGTGGACAAATATTGTTGCACAGAGGGATTATTATATTATGTAAAAATTACATATATAACGACCTTAAATCAAAAGTTTGAAATAGAGGAAGAAAATGGTTGAAACCGTCGCTGAAAAATTGGCGAAGAATAGGGAAGAAAAACAGTGTAAAATTGGTAAAGTAAGTGGCCCATATTGAGGGGTTTAAACATGTATCTCAACTTTACCTAAAATTGGTAAATGTTGAGATTTTTATAATATTTTTAAAGTAGAGGGAGTTTTAGAAGTTTTGAAAGTAAAGTTGTTCTATTAGGTAATTTTTTCTTGTTTTAAAAACGGGAAAAATAACATGGATCTCACCAGTTTGGAGCTTAATTTCAGAAAATCTCGATATTTTACATAATTATTGAAAATTTAGATTTTTGGTCTATCGAAATACAAAATTAGCTCCCGATACATTTTTTAAGATACATAATTGCTTTCGGATACATTTTTTTAAAATTTTAGGTTTGTCGAGATACATGATACATCCAACGAATATACATTTTTTTCTTAGTAAAGATACATAATTAATTTTTGATATATTTTTTTCAATTTTAGGTCTATCGAGATACATAATACATCTAATGAAAATTCATTTTTTTCCTTAAACAAAATACATAACTAGCTCCCGATATACTTTTTTCAATTGTGGTCTATCGAGATACATAATACATTCAAGGAAAAATCATTTTTTCCTAAGCAAAGACACATAACTAGCTCCTGATATACTTTTTGAATTTTAGTTAAGACACATAACTAGCTCCTAATATACTTTTTCAATTTTGGTCTGTCAAGATACATAATTAGCTCTCGATACATCCAACGAAGATATATAATTAGTTGGAATTTTTGTAATTACTTTGTAAGGATGGGGGTTTGTGTAAATTAAGGTATATGTTTATGTAATTTTTTCTAAAAACAACACAAATTTCAATCTTTTTTGGAGCTAATTAGTCTCTATCCGAACTTGTTTCAATATTACTAGAAATTCTTGATTTAGTCCATATGTAGATATCACATTCTTTCGAATACATCACTTAATTTTACATGGAGAATCACATTCTTCTTTGGTGATGTACCCATGAGTTTTGGAGAGAAGAGAGAAATATGAGTTCTATGTAATTGTTTAAAAGAATTGAGATAACCATATCACTGAAAAATATGATGTATTAAGTGATGTATACAGAAGAAATGATATTCGTATAAAATTAAGTGATATATTTGAAAGAATGTGATGCATTCATGTGGAATGTAATGCATCATTGTAAAATTAAGTGACGTATTTGAAAGAGTGTGATGCATCCGTATTGATTAAATAAGAGATTTTTAATAATTTTATAAAAAAAATTGAAATAAAGAGTAATTAACTCCAAAAGAATTGAGATTTTGTTTAATTTTTACTTAAATATTTGGGCCTTCTTGTGTTTTGCTCATGACCCACTAAAATAGGGGTATAAGTGCGCGTATAGTCAATTTGAGGATCACTAATTAAACTAAAGCCGAAGTATATAACCTTTTTAGCAAATAACCAAACATCCGTACCATAACTACTAGATTTCTCTCTATTTTAAAGTAACTAGTATAAGTGTCCGCGCGATGCGCGGATAATATTAATATATTATTTCTAATCATTTTATATTTTAATATTTCGTTTGAGCATATTAAATCATATTACCTTAAAAAAATTCAGCTATCATATTATTTTCCAATGAAATACGAAAAATAAAAATATAAATAAAAAATTTACCTCTATCGACCCCCCCCCCCCCCCACACACACACACAATTTTGAAAAAATAAAATAAAATAAAAAATTTACCCTCCCCCCACGCAAACACGCCCTCCACCCCTATCCACTCTAATCCCTCCACATCTAATCAATCGATTCAAAAAGACAATCATGTAATTCTAAAAAAATTATAATTCATATTTTTCTTTATTATGTTATTCATAATTTAAACATATTAGATTATATTAGCAATTCTATGCTTTGATATTTGATAGATATTTGACATGCGGAATTTTTTATGGAAGCATCATTAAACAATGCTAACTTATTCATTTGAAATAATAAATCGAATTTTGAAAAAGTTCAATTGTATTATATTGACATATTTTAAACTAATTATAAATTATTAAAAATAAATCTTGCTAAATATATTTATTTATATGTAAAAGAAATCCTAAAGAAAATAAAAAAGATATTCAAAATTACATATGTATGAAAAGATTAACTATTGCATGAAATTTATAGAATTGGCTTTAAATTAGTTAGCATAATCGCATATTTTGTATAGAATGACATAATATCAGACAAAAAATTTTAAACTTTATCGTATATTGTTGATTGATTCATCAAAAAAGATTGATTTTATGTTGGACATACTTATTATAAATCTCTTTTTAAACGCTTGTTATCGGCAAGTGAATGAGAAATATTTTTTGTGTTGATTAGTTAATACATAAAGTTAAATATTTTCAATACAATTTTAGAAACTCTTTTATTGGTATAACTTGTCGATTCTCTAATAGCTTCTCCTTTTCATACAACCAAAATATACATATATACTTACACGCATCTAAATTCAACAAAATCCTTGCAATTCTTTTATTTTTTAGTAGAGAAGTAGAAAAAAGGATTATATAAAATAAATATATACAGATGAATTTTACATTAGCATGAAAATAAAGATGATAATTGATGGCGCATACAACTTTGAATTAGTAGTCATTGTAATCATACTGATCATATTATAAACATAGCTTTCAATTACTTTTTTTACAATTTTAAAAAAGAACAAAAGAGTATTATACATACATAGTGTAATACCTCTCATAGTTTTGAATAGCTCCTGCCTCCTGCAATCAAATCATTCAAAATAATAGTTACTACAATCAAATCATCCAAAATCTCAATAAGAAACCCCAAAAGAGCGGAGGCAATAAATATTATTAATGTGCATAAAAATGTTTCTTCAATGTCTTTATGAATAAAACGATCATAGAAATTTATTCGAGATAAGCAAAATCTAAAAATATTATAATTAACAACAAAAGAAGAAAAAGAAAGCATATGTATGTGTCACTGAAGGAGATATATATAGGAACTTAGCAAGATGAATTTTTATGCCAGCTAAAATTTCAGTCAAATTCAAATTTGAATATAATATATATTTGTTAGAAAAAGATAAGATTCTAAAATATCATCATCTATCTGATAGTTTATAATTTCGATTTTTTTAAAAATAGGAGATCATTTGAGAAGTTGTATCATTTTCAAACTTTACAACTATATAATTAGTATTTTATTAGGAACTCAAGCTCATTTAATTAATTTTTTTAAAAAAATAAAAGTGGAGACATTTAAAAAAAAAAGTGGCCAAAACGTGTGCTTAATTCCTCTAATTATGTAATTTTCTTGTTGATCATATTTAATTATTTATTGTATTATTATTATTTTTTAAATTGTAATAGTGTTTCTATATTTTTATAATAATAAGATTTGGTATTTATCTATTTTGTGTAGGATTTTGTGATTTCATAGTTTTTACAAATTGTTGTGATTTGAAATTTTTTAGATTTTAAGAAATAGAAATTTTACTACAATGATATCTGATCCAAGCATGTTTTCGTCTTTACCTTTTCTAGTCTAGATAAATAGATTATTATAATTATTGTTGTCGTCGTCTTTTCATTTAATATTTAAATTAAATATAATTAACATTTGAAAGAGTTAAATATGTGATTAATTTAAATAAATTATTAATCATTAAATACAAAAATAATTAACAATAATTTTAAAACTAAATAGATGAAGAATGTACATAAAAAGCATGACTATATTTGAGAATTTATATACAATTATCTCCTATGCTCATTTTGTAGAAATATAGTTACAAAAAATAGGTTTTGAAATTCAAATTTAGCTTAAGTGGAATGCATATTTTGTGGAGAAATTTGTTGTTATTGTTTTTTTTCTTACTACTCCACGTAACTACTATTATTATTTACTAATAGATTATTATTATTGTGTAATAGTTAGAATTTATTTAGGACTCCTCAACTATAATTTTTAAGTTTAAATTATGATTTTTTTTCTTTTTTTGTATTATTATTTTCAAATTCAAATACTTAATCTTTCAATCAAAAATTTTATTACAATATTTTTTAACTTTGTCCTAAAAATTGACACGTGACTTTTTAGTATCATACCACGTGACTTCTTTTCTTGCTTTTAGTTTTGCATATATATATATTACTAATCATTAAATACAAAAATAATTAACAATAATTAAAAATCTAAATAGATGAAGAATGTACATTAAAAAAACATGACTATATTTGAAAGTTTATATACAATTATCTGCTATGCTCATTTTGTGGAAATATAGTTACAAAAAAACAGATTTTGAAATTGAAATTTAACTGTAGTGTAATGCATATGTGGAGAAAATTGTTGTTATTGTTTTTTTTTCTTACTACTCCACGTACCTACCACTATTATTTATTAATAGATTATTATTATTGTGTAATAGTTAGAGTTTATTTAGGACTCATCAACAATAATTTTTAAGTTTAAATTATAAAATTGCCACGTAGCTATTTTAATAGCTTGACACGTGGCATCTTGTCTTGTTTATGTTTTGCTTTTATATATATATATATATATATATATATATATATATATATATATATATATATATATATATAGATTACATAATATTCCACTTCTTAACAGTTCCTGATACATGCCACTGACAATCGGTCATAATCCTAGATACATGAGCATACATCCGAGATATATGGATATACTGTGATTTAGCATACATCCCCCTCGGGATACATGCGCATGTATCTGGGATACATGAATCTACTGCAACTAAACTATGTATTCGATGCCTTAATCATGTATAAGGAATCTTATTTAGTGGTACAGTATGTAATATTGAAAAATTATAATGGTTGACGAAGTAATTAGCTTTGATACAATTGGATTTTCTATTGTTTACTCTTTTTGGTCTCTCTTTGTATTCAAAGATTCTGCTAGTTAAGTTATTGTTTTCCCGTCCCTTTAGTCGCTTTAGATTTATGGGACTTATGCCGCACTAAAAAAAAACAATTTTCTTTGAGAGGTAAAAATTAAAGATCAGCACAAAATAATGAGTACGATGAATATACACAAAAATGATCCTCAAGTAATAAAGTATCAATGGTAATATAAATCGCAAAAAATCCATATTATGAATGTGCAAATGTTGAGGACCAAAATATGAATGTCTATGAAAAACAGACTTAATGTTCGAAGCCGACTCTAGTTCTTTGGACCAACTTATGATCGAATCAAAAATGAATTTGTCATTCTTTTTCACATATAAATAAATTTTACAAAAACTAGAAAATATGTACAATAGTAACCTAATACATGTGTGTGTGTCGAAGACATTTATGTATTGCTTATATTTTGGATCTGACCTCTATTTTATGAGTGTGGCCTAGTGGTTCAATGAAGTTGGATTGAGCACCATGAGGTTTCAGTTCGATTCCCAACAGAGACAAACACCAGTTGATTTCGGTAAAGAATGGTTCTTGTGCCTAACTCAACCTCAAAAACTTAGCTCATAAGGGGAGGATTGCCCAAGTCCAAATAAGGAGGTCAATTACCCATCCCTTTTCCGATGTGGGCTACTTAACAATTTCTTCCCATCTATTCCAGTTTTGATGGACAGAATTACCTGGTACTTTCTACTAATGGGAGGTGGTAGGTATGCTGTGGAATTAGTCTAGGTACGTGTAAGCTAGCCTGAACATCACAGTTATCAAGATAAAAAGAATGATGTGGTGGTCGTTGTAACAATCAGTGTACACTAAGAACTAGAGTCCAATTTGTTGCGCGTTTAATCAAATACATTGCTTCCAACTCCGATCATGTAATAATATATATACAACAACATACTCAGTGTAATTGTTAGGAAATTAAGATTTATCTAGAAACTCCTAGTTAGTAGATATTTTATGTAGTGATCAAGTTTTTTATTTACAATGAGTGGTGGTTAGTTGGCCACATTAAGTGGTGGTTAGTTGGCCACATATGTTCTTAATATTGTGTGAGATTTTTTTGCTTGTTTTGTGATTTGTATTCCTCATACACACACTATATATATATGTGTGTAGCCTATGTATTGAACTAACAAGAAATAAGAAGAGTACTTAAAAACATTCCAGCTTTATCTTCTTCTTCTTTGGAGTTTTGTAGCAATTTACAGCTACATTTTATTCACTCCTTCTACTTTCTATTTTCTAATCCTTTTTTCCTTTCTTTTGACATGGTATCAGAGCCCATTTCTTACGGGATCTGAATCTGTTTTTCATTGATTGGATCATTTTATTTTTAGATCCTTGGATCTATTTGCTGAAAAACATGGCACCGGAAAATCAACCAACAACAGGTCCTTCAATTTTCTCGGGGGAGAATTACCATATTTGGGCCATTAAAATGAAGGCTTATTTGAAGGCTCTCAACTTGTGGGATGTTGTTGAGAGAGGAGAACCTGTTGTCCAGGCATTGAGAGACAATGCAACTCTCAATGAAATAAAAAATTATGATGTTGGTGACTAGATCTCCAAGAGATCTCACCTGCATCCATTCAAGCCTTACAGAAGTGATGTTTACAAGGATTATGGATTGTGAGACGGTCAAAGAAGCCTGGGATAAGCTAAAGGAGGAGTTTGAAGGCAGCAACAGAGTTAAGTCCGTTAAGGTCTTAGCTTCGGATAGTGTGAAGGAATACTCTTCCAAGTTGATAAATATTGTGAACTAAATGAGGATACTTGGTGAAAACTTTCCAGATCAGAAGGTTGTAGAGAAGATCATAGTCAGCCTTCCGGACAAGTTTGAATAAAAAATCTCAGCTATTGAAGAGTCTTGTGACTTGATTACTCTTTCACTAGCTGAGCTGATCTCTAAATTGCAAATCCAAGAGCAACGGTTGACCATGAGAAGTGAAGGGACAGCCGAAGATGCCTTTCAAGTAAAGCATAAATTCAAGCAATAAAAGAAAGGCAGAAAAGTCTCTTCAGACCACTCAGGAGAGGTGAAATCTGGTGGATACCAAGGTGAATCATCGAGGAGAGAAAAATTTTCACCTTGTGGTATTTGTAAGAAGATAAACCACTTGGAGAAGAACTGTTGGCAGAAGTCCAATAACGTTCCTATTCAATGCATATACTGCAAGAAGTATGGGCATATTGAGAAGTATTGCAGGAAAAAGCAAACTCAAAATGGTCAGTCTTCCCAATGAGTAAATTTTGCGGAAGATCACTAAGTTGAAAAAGCAGAAGAGGAGGTATTCATGGCTTCGCACACATCACATGTTAATCGATGCAATTGGTATGTCGATAGTACATGCACAAGGCACATGACGATTGATGAAAATCTATTTGTTAGCTTGGACAGGTCTGATAGGACCAAAGTGAATCTTGGAAATGGTGCACTAGTGCAAGCTCAAGGTAGAGGGTCCATAAAATTTCCTATGAATGAAGGTATGAAAATCATAAATGATGTTCTTTATGTGCCAAGCTTGACTCAAAACTTGTTGAGTGTTGCTCAGTTGCTTCACAACAATTATTCACTTACTTTAAAGGTAAAAAATGTGTCATTTATGATCCTAAAGTGAAGTAGCTAAAATTAGCATGATTGGTAATTCCTTTTCAATTTCATGCTATTCTGCTGAAAGCTGCTCTTTCAATGTTAAAATAAGTGATACTTGGCTTTGGCACAAAAGATTTGGTCATTACAACCTTAGTTCATTGGTGTATATGCAATCCAAGGGTATAGTGGTTGATGTACCCAAAATTGACATGTGCCGAGATGTCTGTGAGTCATGTCAATTTGGTAAATTGCATAGACGATCCTTTCCTAAAGGAAGTCTTTGGAGGATGAAGGAAAAGCTAGAGTTGGTTCATACAGATATATGTGGACCAATGAGGATGGCTTCATTGAGTGGGAATAAATATTTTATTCTCTTTATAGATGATCTAACTCGAATGACATGGGTCTATTTTTTAAGTAGCAAAGTTCAGGTATTTTCTATTTTTAAAGAATTTAAGGCTATGGTAGAAAGGAAAAGTGGCTGCCGGTTGAAGTATATCAGGTCAGATAATGGAACTGAATATACTTCACATCAGTTCAGCAAGTATTGTAAAGACTTGGGTATTCAACAACAATTCACTGTTAGCTATACTCCAGAACAGAACGGGGTTTCTGAGAGGAAGAATAGAACAGTGATGGAGATGGCGAGATGCATGCTGGCAGAAAAAAAGGTGCCTAAATATTTTTGGGCTGAGGCAGTCAATACCACAGTCTATTTGCTAAACACGTTACCAACTAGAGCACTCCAAGACATGACACCATTTGAAGCATGGAGGGGTATAAAGCCTTCCACGAGACACTTAAAAGTCTTTGGTTCAGTCTACTATACACATGTTCCAGATGGTAAAAGAGGCAAATTGATAACAAGGCAGAGCTTTATATTTTGTTAGGCTATAGCACAGCTGCAAAAGGGTACAAAGTGTATAATGTTCGTATGAAGAAGGTGCTTATCAGTAGAGATCTTGCGGTGGATGAGTCTAGCCACTATGATTGAGTTTGAGATATTGTTGTAAAGAACCAAGATAAGAGTACTTCAGTTGCAACTCAAAATCCACAGACAAGTGATATTTCTTCCAGTCCTATTACTGGAGCAGGACACCTTTCAGATGTTGAATTGACAACTGATTCTCCCGTTTTGAAGACCAAGTCACTAGCTGAAGTTTATAAGCAATGCAATTTTGCTCTTGTGGAACCATCTTCCTTTGAAGAAGCAACAAGTCATGAAGCTTGGATTTCCGCAATGGAGGAAGAGCTTGCCATGATTAATAAAAATGATACTTGGGAGATGATTGATAGGCACGACCAAAAGAATGTCATCGGTGTCAAATGGGTCTATAGAATGAAGTTCAATCCAGATGGATCCATCTTCAAACATAAAGCCAGACTCGTAGTTAAAGGCTATTCCCAGTAGCCTGGAGTGGACTTTGGAGACACGTTTGCTCCTGTTGCGAGGCATGAGACAGTAAGATTTCTAATTGCTCTTGCAGCACAGTACAAGTGGAAAATCTATCATTAGATGTCAAATCTGCATTTCTAAATGGATTTCTTGAAGAAGATATTTGTGTTGAACAACCTGAAGGTTTTATAGTTGTAGGTGAAGAAGACAAGTTGTATAAGCTTAAAAAGGCTCTCTATGGCCTTAAACAATCTCCGAGAGCTTGGTACAGTAGGCTGGATACTCATTTTCTATCTCAAGGCTTCAACCAAAGCCTAAATGAGCCTACTTTATACTTCAAAAGGAAAGCTAATGGAAAGTTAATTGTGATATCCATTTATGTTGATGATTTGATGATCACAGGTGAAGATTCTCTTGCGGTTCAAGAAGTTAAAAATGCGATGCTAAAAGTTTTTTAAATGTCTGATCTAGAAGAGATGAAGTTCTTCCTAGGAATGGAGATTTCTCAATCTTCTGAAGGAATTTTCTTGTCCCAAAAACGGTATGCCTTCAATATCTTAAAAAGGTTCAAACTTGATAAGTGCAAACATGTTGCAACTCCACTTTTTGTGAATGAAAAGTTAATGAAGGACGATGGAGAAGAGCGTGCAGATTCAAAACTTTATAGGAGCCTAATTGGAAGCTTGTTGTATCTGAATACTACCCGACCAAATGTGATGTTTGCTACTAATCTACTGTCCCGATATATGCAATGTCCCAGCACCAAGTATTTTGGAGCTTCTAAAAGGGTGTTAAGGTATATTAGAGGGACAACTGATTATGGCATTTGGTACAGAAGTGTGGAGAATGAAGCTCTTATTGGCTATTCAGATAGTGATTGGGGTGGATGTTTGGACGACTACAAAAACACATCTGGTTACTCTTTTTCATTTGGTTCAGACATTTTTTCTTGGAGCACAAAGAAGCAGGATATCGTAGCTCAATCTTCAGTTGAAGCCGAGTATGTGGCTGCTGCATCAAATCAAGGAATTTGATTGAGAAAAATCTTGTTTGAATTGGATCTTTTTCCAGAAGAACCAACAGTGATCTATGTGGACAACAAATCAGCCATTGCTATGGCTGAAAATCCAGTGCAACATGGAAGGACGAAACATATCAACATCAGATTTCATGCTTTGCGAGATGCCAAGAAGAATGGCAAAGTTAAGCTAGTGCATTGCAGAAGTGAAGAACAGCGAGCCGATATTCTAACCAAGGCTCTTCCCACCAATAAGTTTGAGTTTCAAAGGTCGTTGCAGGGAGTTTCAATGAAAAATCTTAAGGAGGAGTCTTAGAAAATTAAGATTTATCTAGAAACTCCTAGTTAGTAGATATTTTATGTAGTGATCAAGTTTTTTATTAACAATGAGTGGTGGTTAGTTGTTCACATTAAGTGGTGGTTAGTTGGCCACAAAGAGTGGTGGTTAGTTGGCCACATATGTTCTTAATATTGTGTGAGATTTTTTTTCTTGTTTTGTGGTTTGTATTCCTCATATACACACTATATATATGTGTGTATAGCCTATGTATTGAACTATCAAGAAATAAGAAGAGTACTTAAAAACATTTCAGCTTTGTCTTCTTCTTCTTTGCAGTTTTGTAGCAATTTACAACTACATTTTATTCACTCCTTCAACTTTCTATTTTCTAATCCTTCTTCCCTTTCTTTTGACAGTAATCTCACAAATGAGAACTTGGAGACTCAAATAAAGTATATCAAAGTAGGTATGATTATCCATCTTAAAATTCAATGTCGGCATGTCTTCGTATATTAAAGATCAATCTCCAGTATATTTACTCCATATTCCCACATTGTCAAGTGAATAAGACAAAAGACAAGAAGGAGATGCTATAAAAGGGGCCAAGGACACATTCACCCATTACGAGTACCAATACTGTTGTAACTGCAGATTGGATGTGTGGGAATAAGAATGAGGATCAAGATGTAGAGTAGCTTGACATAGAGTTTAGTCTTTAGGTTATTGACGGATCAATAACTTAAAATCTAAGCTCTAAGTTGAGTCGATCTCCACGTCCTCTTGATCAACATTCTTCTTCCCACACATTCAATCTTCAATCACAACAACATTATTGGTACTCTCAATGGATGAATGGGTTGATTCTATAGGCCTAGCGGCCAATCAACCGCGTTAGTTGGCCCCTATCCAATCCAACGTGGTATAACTTTTGAATGCCTCATTAACAAGCTTATGATTTGAAAATCTATACTAGAAAAGCTTGTTGAATTCGGAGGATAAAAAGCTTGTTGAATTCAGAGGATACAACTTTATCTGTGAGATATCCTTAAAAACAGTGTCATTGACATGCCTCAAGATGTTATATGATGTTGTTTTAATGTGTTGGAGGCGGATATAACATGTTTGATAGGGGTCCGGTTCAAATGAATCCAAAAAATTTCAACACAAGGTGCATATCTACATAACAATTTCTAAAATTGCGACAAATAGTAAACTTTGAATCTGTAATTCCAAAAAGTTGCAATAGATTCAATGATAAGATTCTAAAAGTTGAAATCATCAAATTTAAATTCTAAATCGGCCTCTGTATGTTAAACTAGGAACGTATTGCTTCTTTTGGACATTGAGGATGTCAATTACTCTTTTAATAGATTAGCACTGTGTTCTTGGCAAATCATACCATAATCCCACATTGTCAAGTGAATAAGACAAGAGTCACGAGGAGACACTACAAAAAAGGGCTGAGGTCGATTACTAAGAAACATACTTACGTGGTCGGGGTTAATATGTGATCAACAAGGCCCTTGGCCTAGGTTGGTGACCTCCATTGCACTTTGGTGGGGTGCCTGTTTAAGGTCGATCCAAATGGTCGAGCCTACATCATAATTTGTGGCAGCGGAGGCCTGCGTTCGCGCGGCCCCCACCCCATACACAGTCTAAATGTTTTCTAATATCTCATTCATAGTCTTAGGAAACCAAGTCTGATAGAGCTGTGGGATGATGCATTCTTAGCCTAGTTCACCGGGCTTGAGATGGTCTTTCTGACAAACTCCTTAATTCTTTTGCTGGCACTATTTGTTCTTATATGTTTCTCCAATTAGGAAATGCCATTGTTGTAATGTCATTTTCTGAATTGTGGTCTATTTAAATGAGAGATTTACTAACTTGTTTAAAGGAACACGGTCTTGTTATTCTCAATATGGTCGTATGTATCTACTACTATTTCATAATTCAACAGGCTGTTCATCTAATAAAAGTTTGAATTTCGATTGTTAGATTAAACACGTGTAATGATTTTACTTGATAGACTGAGGTGGCGGTAGTTGTAACAGATAGTGTATACCCAGAACCATATGCCTTTTCTACATGCCTTCGTCACTCCTGCATTTTCTTTTCATACTGTAAACTTACTGTAATATGACCAGGAGGCCGTGGGTTCAAGCCGTGGAAATAGCCTCTTGCAGAAATGCAAAGTAAGGTTGCATACATAATGGTCTGCCCTTTATTGATTCTGATTTGCTTTATTTGAGTCGAGGGTCCATTGGAAACAGTCTCCCTACCTTCACAAGGTGGGCTAAGGCTGCGTATACACTACCCTCCCTAGATCTCACTCAAGGGATTACGCTGGTTAGGTTGTTAAACTATTTGTTCTATATTTGTTGCAATTGGTGAATTTGTGTGATCAATATTGACTAGCTATATGCTTGAACAAGTAGGCAGCAGCAACCAGTAACGAATGTTTATGGGATTAGGACAATATCTGTTTCAACTTCTAGTAGAACGGGACAATTTTGGTCTAGTGGTAAGAGTGCAAGTGTGGGTTAAACACATGTCATGGTTCGACCCATTTGGATCCACTGAGTATGCTATTATTGTATATATATTATTGTATAAATGGTCAGAATTGTAAGCAATGTTTTGATTGGACGTGCTGCAAAAGGCCTATGGTCCTGAGTGTACACTTACTATTACAGTGACCGATCAACTCAGTCTATCAAGTAAAATCATTGCATGCGTTCAATCTAACAGTCAAAATTCAAACATCATTTGATGAACAGTCCGTTGAATTGTGAAATAGTAGATACATCGGACCATGTCGAGAATAACAAGATCACATTCCTTTAAACTAGACCGCAATTCTGGAAATGACATTATAAGAATAGAATTTCCTAATTGGAAAAACATATAGTACCAGCCAAAAAAAGAAAGAATTAAGGGGTATGTCAGACAGTCACGAGACCATTTGGATCCATGAATTTACAAACAAATATTGAATAACATGAATTTACAATAACGGTGAGATTTGCTAGGCTATAATTGCCAGAGGAAGTTTCAAAGTTTTTGCTGATCATTAGCACACATATAGGTTGTGAAAATAGAAAAAACATGACAGGATTATCTAGTGAAAAACAATTGCATTCTCATATGTTAGTTTTGGTTGACACTGAATGAATTGCATGTTACCAAGTTGTTATACCAATTCACTTAGTACTACATTGCTAGGTGCACGTAAGCTGGCCCGGAAAGCACGGTTATAAAAAAAAAAGATTGATGCGGCGGTCATTGTCACAGTCGGTGTACACGAAGAACCAGAGGCTTGCTTCCAACTCCGGCCATGTATACAATAATATATATATAACAACATACCCTGTGTTATCTCACAAATGAGAACTTAGAGGCTCAAGTAAAGTACATCAAAGCAGGTATGAAACCTCTTGCCTCTCAATTCTTATCATCAATACATGTCTACATGTTACTGCTAATTTATAATGACGGGGATTAGTAATAAATATGATGCTTGAGTCATTCGAAACTTTCCTTTCTTCATTCACCCATTTTGCACAATGATCTATGAAGGTATGATTATCCTTCTTAAAATTCAATGCTGACATATCTTTGTATATTAAAAATGCAGTCTCCGGTATATTTACTCCATATTCCCACATCGTCAAGTGAATAAGACAAAAGACAAGCAAGGAGATGCTATAAAAAGGGCCAAGGACTCATTCATCCATTGCGAGTACCAATACTGTGGTAAATTCAGATTGGATGAATGGGAATAAGAATGAGGATCTGAGGTTGAGGAGCTTGACTTAGAGTTTAATCTTTAGATTATTGAGAGATCAATAACTTAAAGTCTTAGCTCTAAGTCAAGCTCTCCGACCTCTTTATCATCATTCTTCTCCTCACACATTCAATCAACAATTACAAGTTCGAGCTTCATGTTATTACTAACCGTGCTTTGAGTTTCTTTATTTCATATAGTTCCAAACAGATTAAAAAAAGTTTGCCATTCTCTATTTTTTTATTCATTTCTTCTTATAATACGGGTAGAAAGATTCACAAGGAAGACACATATAAGTGTTTGTGTGCAAAGATTAAAATACATAGCAAATGTGATAACTGAGGGAAGTGTCTGAAATATTGAAATTCAAATTAAAGAATAATGACTTACTCCCACATTGCTAAGTGAAGAAAACAGAAAAGAAACAAGGAGATACTATAAAAATGGGCCAAGGACCACCAAGAAACATACTTACCTGGACGGGGTCAATGGGCGATCAACAAGGCCCATGGCCTAGGTTGGTGACCTCCATTGCACTTTGGAGGGGTGCCTGCTTAAGGTCGATCCAAGTGGTCGAGCCTACGTCATAATTTGTGGCAGCGGGGGCCTGCGTTCGCGCGGTCCCTACCCAATACAAAGTCCAATTGTTTCCTAATATCTCATTTATAAGCTTATGAATTACTCTAGCACCCGCATTCTTTAAAGTTTATATCAATTCCAGTTACAAATCACCTTGTTCTTCTCATGAATTTTTCAAATAGAAACTTTTAAATATGAGAGATTTACTAGCTTGTTTAAAGGAACGTGGTCTAGTTATTTACAACATGGTCATATGTATCTAATAATTTTTGAATTTCGATTGTTAGATTGAACACGTGTAATGATTTTACTTGATAGACTGAGGTGGAGGGCGTTGTTAGATTGAACGCCTGTTTTCACGACACGAACCGGGGCCCTGGCCGTGACAGGCATCCCGAACTATAAAGGCCCGGATGCTCCTCTCTATCTGGTAATCGTACACAATATTCATAAAATGTAATAAAAGATGTGGAATTATAAATCATTACGGAAACATGGTCATACTCTGAATTTGGTTTAACAATAACGGAAGAAATCCAACAATATCTAAACAACATCTGAACCAGTCTGCGAAATCCCTACTACATCTGAAAATAACAACTGTCTGAAACTGGGACAAGGCCCTAAGTGGACCTAAACCAAAATAAATAACAAAATCTGGAAGACATAGGCCTTCGGGAACAAAGAAGGCTCACCAACTGCACACATCACCGTTGTCGGAAAACTCTACGGCTTCGCCGAACCTCTGAACTGAGTTTTAGACCCTGGGAGGTAAGGGGTCAATAAAAATATACTGGTACGCAAAGAAATTCAAAATAATGTATTTGTAATATAAAATAGTTGAGAGCTAGTCATAAAACATCATGAAAGATATAAATTCCAAACACATGGACATTTTTTATAGTCATAAAACCTTTCTGTCAATGCAGTTTTCTGATCTTTGTATTACTTCTGAGTTGGGTGGTATACCCTACAATCTGAAATTCCACGGTCTATATGAAATCCGCCCTTGATTCGGCGGCCAAGCCCCCAATCCAAGTTTGCCGTCAGGATTGGAGTATCAATTAGGGGGACACGCAAGATCACACAGCAGGGTGCCAAAATCTCCAATCAAATTAACATGTCATGTTAGTGCACAAGATCACAAAGCAGGGCTCCTAACCATAGTCCCAATTTGGGACGACATGAATCAAGGTACACAAGATCACAAAGCATGGTACCATAATCCCGTGCCGGCAAATCACTATTTCTAGCATTGAGTCTTTTAACTCGTACTTTCTTCGGGAAATCACCTAACTCTCTTTAAGCCCATTTTTTAACCTTTTTTAAATATGCACCATTCTAGTTTCAACATCTGAAAATCTGATTTCAAACATGCATTCTATTATGTTCTGAATTACCATGGCATTATCTGAGTTGGTGTCGTCACACCAAGACTTACAAGTCCTATTTCTGAGCCATAATGTATCATGCATGATTCTTTCATTAAAACTTAATCCAGTCCACCCAAACATGCAAATAGTATAAGAGATTTCGTGTTCCGAAAGCACAAGTCAAAACTATGCAAGAATTATCATTCTTTCAATAACAATGTGGTGGTCCTGAAATCTTTGTCAAACCATGCAACTATTTCCATTAGATATTTATATTCAATATTTATCAATACAAACAACCCTCTCTTTTGAATTCAAGATTCATAACCAAATCACACATAAGTCAAGACATTCCATTTCAAGCTTTTCAAGTTGCATTCAAAACAATCATGTCATATGAAAAGTGGGAAAAATCATCACAAGAGAGGGATTTCATGTGAGTCATGCTCTCAATTCAAACATATGCTCAAACCACATTCATGCATATTCATATAATTTTAAAAGTCAATTTGGGGAAGGCCTAAAGGCCAAAACAATATTCTCAAGGCTTCTAAAACATGGTTATAATCGTAAATCTAAAACCTTTTCCTTAAAATCATGATTTCTAAATCTTTAACATAATAAAAAGAAGGTTTTTATGCCCATGAAACTTTAGGAAAACCCCACGTGCCTTAATTTATGACTCTTGAATAAACTCGTGCTTTAGGGATGCTATTCGAACAATTCATGGGTGCTTCTTGTAGCCCTCGCAATGGGGATTCCGAATCTCAAAGAATTATGAAAAACCCACGGTAAAATCTTAAGATATTTTGATCTTTGGGTTGAAACCCTAAGAAGTGTTCTTGGTGATTTTGAGAGAGAATGACCTTATTTTGGTGTTTAGAGGATTTAATCCTATGTTATGGCTGAATAAGGGGGGGGGGGGGGGGGGATACCACTTTTGCCCTTAAAAACGCTAAAGCAGAACCTGGAAATTGGGTGCGTGTGTTGCACGCTAATCGCGTGATGCTACTGAGACGAAAATGACCCATAACTTTTTGCTCGGGTATTGGATTTTGGCGAAATTGGTATCATTGGAAAGATAATTCAAAAAGCTTTCATTTGATGTATAGTAGACCCTCTAATTATTTATATAAAAAGAGTTATGGTCGATTGAAGTTGACCCAAGTTTCGACACTCACTCAAACTCGAACGATAGGAAAACTTTCAACTCGTCCTTGAGTTAGGGGACCTCTATGATCTCAATTCATGCTTAAATAGGTTCCCACATTACATAATTGATTAATATGCCAAATTTGCATAGAATTTATGGCTTTTGGATCATCTACGCATAGAAATGACGGCTTTCGTTCTAGCCCAAAATGCGAGGTGTTACACCTGTAATGGTTGTCACACCCCTTTTTTTCAACTCCAAAAGATTCGTGTTTTAAGTTCGAAAGGGTTTTCATTATTAAGTGACAAAAAAAAAAATTGTTCCGAAAAGGACCATTAACAATAAAATCAGAGTCTCCACTTGGTATAATCCGGTGTGTCAAGTCACCTTTGGAAAATCCTTTTTAAAAACGAATTGACTCTTTAAGACTGGTTTGCGAACAGAGATTCCGGCTAAGGAATTCTATTGACCGGAGAAGGTGTTAGGCATCCCTCAATTCCGTGGTTCGACCACGGTCGATCGGTGGAGTATATTGGCTAAATCGGCACTACAAGTGCATAAACCACACAAAACACATAAACAAGCATCCAAACACATGAAACAAAATAAATTCAAAGTATAGTGTTCAGTCCAATTAAACAGTCCAAAATAAATAAAAATTCGAAAATAAACCCTATCTAACCTACGCTAATCCTAACTACGCTCCCTTGCTTTACCCGATGCCTCGGGCCTTCACCATGAACATCTTCCGCCAACATAGTACATCGGAGCATTCCCCGGTGAATAAATACATGAAACTTTGGGGCATCCCCCGGCCAAAGGAATACATTTGAAGTAAATACGATAAAATAGAGAAAAATCATTCAACACAAACATTCACACGGGCCACGATATAAAATCCTACGAGTTGCCTACCCCAAAACCTAGAACATGCGTATCGATCTTGCCTAAAACATACCACTATTGCGTTTAACATCATGAACCGAAATTAATCCGAATTCAACGACATCAATATCCATTTCAATTCAAACGATCGATTCAAGTGTCTCCAATTCCAATCCCCCACATTTATACATAACAGTTTCTAAACACGAGCACATCCATATCATCATCGATTTCATGCCATGACTACTTTTTCAGATAAAACAACACCAATTACAAATAAAATGTCCAATCAACAAACAATACACTACCACAGAATCCACGTACCAAATATCATAACAAGGAAATCAAAAGGGTAAGGGTTAGAAATGGATCTTGAAGAAACGATTTCGTGATAATAATGAGTTAAAAGAAATCCGCACTCGAAGCTCCGAATAGAAACCTCAAAGACGAACCAACTCGATACAGTGGTCCGAGATCCTCAAACGGGCAGATTTCAATATGAAAAACGAACTCCGAATCTCGACACACTCAGCTACGGAAAACCCCGAAACACGATATCGGAAAACAAATCACGAACGTACAAGACGAAAATTCCTGAATTCTAATCGGGAACCAAAAGAACGGACCAAATCCGAGCTCCGGTGAGCTGTAAAGGGTAAAAGTTGACGGAACGAATCGGTTTACGACGACTGCGTCGTTTTCCCGTCCAACTCTAACAGAAAACGAAGGAAACCAACGAGATCTCACGATTTTGAAACTGAAACAATCAGACGACGATCTACAAACTGATTCCGGCGAGAGGTTTTCCGGAAAACTCAAGAAAAACGACAGGTTTTGCTCCGGCCTGACTGTTTCTCGCCGAATCTTCGTCACGTGACCTCCGTCACCTCGTTTTTCTCACTATGTGCGTGGATTAGTGTGTGTATCTTTCAATTCAAAAGAATAGGAGTGTCTGTGTGTAGATGATGAAGATGAAGCAAAAAGGAAAAAAAAAGAAGAAAAAATGGCCTCTTTTTTTGGTGAAGATGATGATGAAGGCCTCTTTTTTATTCTTTATTATTTCCTAAGGAAAGAAAACGTGTAGGGAGGTTGAGGGAATGGGTAGGTAAGTGGTGAGGTGGCCTAATTTAATTAATAGGGAGGGTTGTTAATTTGTTATCAATTGAGATGAGGTGGGAACTTTGGGATAAAATTTGTTTAGAGTTGGTTATTGTTTTGTCATTTTATGGAGGGGTTATCACGTAGATGAGAGTACACAGTAGAATAAAGTAAAAATGGGTAAAAGTGATGTCGGGGAGGGACGAAATTAGGTGTCTACAATGGTTTCACTCGATAGACTGAGGTGGTGATCGTTGTAACAGTCAAAACCGTACGCCTTTTGCAACGCGTCCTATCAAAACATTGCTTCACTTGATAGACTGAGGTGGTGGTTGTTGTCTCTGTTGTATGGTCTTGAGCATTCATCTTCTGAGCTTTGTTGTTGAGTCAAAACTCAAAATCGTCACCTTAACTGACTGGTTATCACGTTTCTTCCGCAGGAGGCTGATATGTTAGAAGTTGTCAGAGGTGGCCGTTACATTGCTGCAACAACCGATGACCGTTATTGGCAATTTGCTGACTTGACTTAGAAATTAGTAGAAATTTCAAAGCCAGCTTAGGCAACAAAATAGTCCTTTTAAGTCATAGTTACTTCTTCCCTTTCCCTTCTGTACATTGGCTCTGTGGTAATGATTTTCATAACTCCCCTTGGTTCCAAACCATTCTTATCGATAAGATGGCATTTAGTACTTATTTTACAACTATGGTTACTTATTCCATTCTTTTCGGCATGCCTTCGTCCCAACTGTATTTTCTTTTCATAGTGTAAACTTGCTGCAATATGACCAAGAGGTCATGCGTTCAAGCCGTGGAAACAGCCTCTTGCAGAAATGCAAGGTAAGACTGCGTACAATAAACCCTTGAGGTTCGGTCCTTCCCCATTGTACATACCGGTCTGCCCTTTATTGATTTTGATTTGCTTTACTTGAGTCGAGGGTCCATTAGAAAAAGTCTATCTACCTCCACAAGGCACTTTCAGGGGATTTCTTGGTTATAAAAAAAGAGAACAACAATTACCGCACCCAATAATACCATCGACAAAACTCACCAAGTAATACAACAAACGATACAACACTCTAAAATAATACCAGTACTTTAGCTACTAACACGGACAACAAAGTCGTCATACCTACTAGTACTGACTGACGCACTCGTTCCTACTATCCTTCTACCCTAATCCGCCTCATCCACACCTTCCTATCTAAGTTGAAGTTACTCCATGTCATTTCTAATCACCTCCCTCCAATATTTCTCCGTTCTACCTCTACCTCGCCTGGATTCATCCCTAGCCAACCTCTCACACCTCTGCATTGGGACATCCGTGCTAGGGGCGGATCTATTCATTGCCGAGGGGTGGCGACTTCGACGGAAATTCTATGTATATAGATATATATATATACTGATATAGTTAAATATTAAATCTGTCATCCATAATATCAAAGCACTATCTAGTGCAAGTGGCAAAACATCACTTTTGTTGCCCATAGGTCGTGTGTTCGTGGCAAAATGGCACTTTTGTTGCCCATAGGTCGTGTGTTCGATCTCGATTTGCAACATTTATTTTTTATTCTACCATTTAAATTTGTTTTTTAAAATTATTTTTTGTGAAACATTGTTGACTAAAACTGGGCCACAGGCTTACATTCTATCATCTAAATGAATTATGAATATTATATCATGATATTAGTAATATTATTGAAAGATCAAATTTTGGCATTTTATTATTGTTTTTTTAATTAATTGGTTGGTTAATTCTCCTATATATCAAAAAATGAATAATTTGATTAATTTAATCGATAAGCAGTGTGCAAATTTTATTCTCAACTATGTTAAGAGTATGCAAAATTAAATATACACTCATTATGATTAACATTTAACCTCTATTCACCACATAATTTTTCGACGAAGGGTATGCATCTGACCACCCTTCATCGAAGGTGGCTCCGCCCCCGTCGATAAGTTTACTTGGCACCCAGAGAGTCCGGATCCTGGATCAGCCTCTGATCCGTGCCCCTCCTCATCACATGTCCGAACCATCTCAACCTCGCTTCCCTCGTCTTGGCTTCCAAGCCACTCTCACCTTATCTCTAATAACCTCATTTGTAATCTTATATTTCTTAGTGCACTCACACATCCTTCGTAGCATTCTCATCTCCGTCAGCTTCATCTTTTGGAAGTTAGATTTCTTGACTGGCCAATACTTCGCCCCATACAACATAGCCGGTCTAACCACCATTATGTGGGACAATGATGGCATGAGTTGAACTTAAATGTGAAATACGACGACTAGTTGAAAATGTCAATGGAACTGTATATGATTGTTCAAGCCCCCAACCATGGCGCTGGGATGTTTTAATGGCTCTCTGAATATAATTGTTCAAGCCCCCAACCATGGCGCTGGGATGTTTTAATGGCTCTCTGAAGACTCTTCAGTTATTTTTTTTTTTTACTGACATCAAGCAGTTTAAAAACAACAACGACAACCCACAGCAATCCCACACATCAAGCAGTTTAAAAAGAACAATACAGAAGTAAAGAGGACATAGCAAATAACCTTAAAAACATTACAGTAGCATTCAGAAAACAAGAAACAATAACAATAGCCAAATAATGCGATAACCGAAGCAAAATAAATAACGAGGAGTAGCAGAAACGTAGGACAAGAAACTACATGAGCAGTGCTAATAGTAGTGGTACGAGAGTATTTACATTATCACCGAGAAAAAAAATGACAGGACTATTTATTGAAAAACAACTGCATTCTCATATGTTAGTTTTTGGTTTAAACTGAATGAATTGTATTGTTAATTTTTCATGATTGTTAGTTTGTTATACTAAATACAGAAAGATGCACTTAATCCCACATCGTAAAGTGAAGAAGATAGAATAGTAGCATGGTGATACTATAAAAAAGGGCCAAGTACATCAGAGAAACATACTTACCTGGACGGGGTCAATGGCCGATCAAGAAGGTCCATGGCCTAGGTTGGTGACCTCCATTGCACTTTGGAGGGGTGCCTGCCTAAGGTCGGCCCAAGTGGCCGAGCCTACGTCATAATTTGTGGCAGCGGGGGCCTGCGTTCGCGCGGCCCCTACCCAATCCAAAGTTAAATTATTTTGATTTTCTTGTTCATGTTTTTATAAAAAATAATTGGACTTGGGATTGGGTAGGGGCCGCGCAATCAGTTAAGGTGACGGTAAAGAAAACTGACGATCTTGAGTTTTGACTCAACTACAAAGCTCACGAGATGAATGCTCAGACCATACAACAGAGACAACAACAGTTCGTTCTCTTGACCTATATGGGAATATAAACACCCTCCCCCCTCTCCTTGCATCCACGCCCAAGACATGGGGGCTCAATGGGTAAATCAAGAAATACGAATTGAGTCTCACTCTGATATCATATAAAGAAATTCGTAAGACCGTGCTTGACATATTAAAACATACTGTTGTCAACTCCCCAGTCCCAAGAAATGAAAGCAAACTCCCAACTGAATGATCTAAAGATAAGATCACAATATAAATCTAAAGAATTTTCTCTTCGTTTTTTTTATAACTATGTATCCGGATGTAACACCCCGTACTTTCGGGCTAAAGTTTTAACCATCGTTCCTATGCGTATAGGCCCGAACCCAGTGATTCTTTCTTAATACATGTGTGATGATGAATCCTATAGTGTGTGAATACTTTTGAATATGAATTGAGATCACAAGAATCCCCTAACTCTAGGACGAGGTGAAAAACTATTTCATCGATTAAGTTTTAGTGGACACTCCAACTTGGGTCAACTTTTGTTGACGATAGTTTCTTGTATACAACGAATTAGAAGTCCTGCAATGGTGGAAGACGCGCCCTAACCTTAAAACGCTGTGTCGACCTAGGGGCTAAAGGCCTCCAACCATGAGAACTGTTACCTTCATTTGGATCCACTATTTGCAAGTTGGCATGGCTCCTGAGAGCCATCAGCTCCACCAGCTGAGGCATCTTCCTTTCCCGACATTCCAACAATCAAAACTAGGAGCGAAGTCTAACAGCCAAACTACAGAGGATACAATGTTATCTCTGCAGTGAATTTTTATATGGATGATCATGCATTAATTGCTTAACGGAATCAGTCTGCAAAATGTGTAAATGGAGATAGTAGCGCGTTAAATTCCTCAATTCGCATCACATTAATTTTTAATCCCCCGTCAATGTGATAGTTAACACATCAACATGTATTGATGATGAGCATTGAGAGCTTTGCTTCGACATACTTCACTTGAGCTGATGGTCTATTGAAAACAGCCTCTCTACCTCCTCAAAATAGGGGTAAGGCTACATACACGCTACCCTTCTCACACCTTGTGAGATTAGTGGGAGTATGTTATTGTTGTATATACATGGTCAAAGTTGGAACCAATGTTTTGATTGGACGCGCTGCAAAAGGCGTATGGTTCTGAGTGTACACTAACAGTTACAACGACGTCACCTCAGTCTATCAAGTAAAATCATTACATATGTTCAATCTAACAACGACCGCTACCTCAGTCTATCAAGTAAAATCATTGCACGTGTTCAATCTAACAGTCGAAATTCAAACATTATTAGATGAACAGTCTGTTGAATTATGTAATAAATGTAGATACATATAACCATGTTGAGAATAACAAGACCATGTTCCCTTAAATCTCTCATAGTTATAAGTTTCTATTTGAAAAATTCATAAGAATGTGGGTGTTAGGTAGGGGCCGCGCAAACGCAGGACCCTGCTGCCACAAATTATGACGTAGGCTCGACCGCTTGGATCGACCTTAGGCAAACACCCCTCCAAAGTGCAATGGAGGTCGCCAACCTAGGCCATGGGCCTTCATGATCGCCCATTGACCCCGTCAAGGTAAGTATGTCTCATAGATGTCCTTGGCCCTTGAAAATTAGATACAACTTCCATGCAGACACGCCCACGCAGTGACCACAGATCGAGTGAACTATTCTTTCACCTTTTATTAAAGAATACTGTGTGCGCGGTGCAAATAGTGGCATACACCTATTTTTGGAGGATACAACTTCTAGGATGTTCAATGATTCCATAATCATATCAAAGCTGGCGTAAACCAGATTCTGAATTACAAATGTACCAAGAGCTTATCTTTCTTTCAAGAAAAACATTTAGGTTAACTAGAGAAACATCAAGTTCACAATCCATGGATCGAATAAGAGATTTAGACTTTGAATTGGGTAGGGGCCACGCAAACGCAGGCCCCCGCTGCCACAAATTATGACGTAGGCTCGACCACTTGGATCGACCTTAGGCAGGCACCCCACCAAAGTGCAATGGAGGTCACCAACCTAGGTCATGGGCCTTCATGATCGCCCATTGACCCTGTCCAGGTAAGTATGTTTCTTGGTGGTCCTTGGCCCATTTATATTCTAACTTATTCACTTGACGATGTGGGACTACTAGTCTTTTGACCTTCGTATCATTGTCAATCGAAAAGCTCATATCCAAAGTAGCGTCTTCATTATGAATCTTTCTAATTCTCTAATAGCGAAAGAAATGAAGGGTAGTCGGAATGATCCTCTATGGCTCCATGACGGCCATGGAGGCTGTTAATCAGGCTCTTATCCCATGGTCACGGCTCATCCACCAGACTTCGTTTCTGGTCGCCTTAAATCTAAGAGGTGTTCTACATATGCATCGCTTCATAAGGCGAGCAGATTTCTCTTCATCAACTGCATACGTTATTCAGATAACAACATGACAGTACTAGCAAAATTATAAAAAGAAGGCGGCAACAACTATCTTATTGTTTATTTGAATAAACATTCCCTTTTTTAAACGTTAGTTGCTGAAGAAATTCCATAATGAGTAACAAAACTAATGAATAGTTGTTCACTGGTCCTGTTTCTTAGCTTCATTTAGTGAAACAACATTAACAACGCTAGAGAAATAGCATGAGAAGACGGTAATTTTTGAATAGCGTATAAAAGACGGACAAGAATGTTGCAGAATAGAAACTCGTCTACCTGCTCGAATATAAGATAATGTAGTTTATGAATGATGGCCATTTTGAATTTTTGTGTTGTATGTTTGGTCTGCCACCAGGCCAGACATGATTGTTGTTAGTTTATTGTCCCGATATATGCAATATCCCAGCACTAGGCATTTGGGAGCTGCTAAAAGGGTGCTCAGCTTGTAGCTTTCGATTCTTCTTTCCTTTCTTTTGACGCAAACTATAAAGAATGTTTATTCAAAATCATAAATGAGACAATAAAATTAATTGGACTTGGGATTGGTTAGGGGCCGCGCGCACGCAGGCCCCCGCTCCCACAAATTATGACATAGGCTCGGCCACTTGGGCCGACCTTAGGCTGGCACCCCTCCAAAGTGCAATGGAGGTCACCAGCCTAGTCCATGGGCTTTGTTGATCGCCCATTGACCCCGTCCAGGTAAGTATGTTGCTACGTTGTCCTAGGCTCATTTATATAGTATCTCCCTACTACTATTCTATCTTCTTCACTTGATGATGTGGGACTATTAGTCCTTTGACCTTCATATCATTGTTCCATGTTTACTCCAACGTTTATGAGCTGCTGACTGAATGAAAAATGTTATATGCCTGTTCGCATAGTTATAGTCAGGTGATATGAGCGAAAGAAATGAAGGGTAGTCGAGAATGATCCTCTATGGATCCATGACCCCTGAAAGGCAATGGAGGCTCCTAATCCGGCTCTGGTCCCATGGTCACGGTTCATCAACCAGACTTGGTTTCTGGTCGCCTTAGAACTCAATGATCCAGTGGTGCGGACCTTGTACAAGTATGGTCGTGCCAATCAATGTTGCTACAAGGTAATATAAAGAAATAAAACGATTAGCTTTCCGAGTTTGCATTAGGATTTAACATCTTTTTGTGTTGTATTTTTGGTCTGCTAATTTGGTGAATATGTTTCTTTTTTTTGTTTGTTAAAAAAGAAATCAAGAGAGAAAACAGTTTGCACTTATGAAGAAATTCAAAAAAACAAACTGTTTCCTTCTTGATCTCTTACGCCAGCACCACTCCGAAGTGGCCGCCAGGCTTACGCCAGCACCCCTCCGAAGTGGCCGCCAGGCCTATAGAATCAACACATTCATCCATTGAGAGTACCAACAATGTTACTGTAATTGCAGATTGAACATGTGTGGAGAAGTATGATGATCAAGAGGTCGACCTCCTGATCCTCATTCTTCTTCCCACACGTTCATTTTGTACTTATAACAGTATTGGTACTCGCAATGGATGAATGAGTCATGGCTCGGCTTCGGAAAATGATCGAGAGACTATCTTTTTGCAAAAATTCACTTGAAACTTAAGTGTTAATTAGTACACGATCCTTCAGTTCACTATTTGAGTAACGAAAATGGGACTTGCAGGCGCACTTGGCAATCTGCGGCCGGAGATACCCACGTGACATGCGGCCGCATCTCATCATGTACGGACAGACATAGGTCCGTTTATGAATCCGAAATTTCGAAACAGCGCAACTCTTCATGAACCATTGCTTCTTTTGATGCAACACCTTTTGGCTATAAATATCTGATTTTCCTTAAGATATTGGCACGAAATTACGACGTTAAAATACTCCTCTTTCTTACAAAACTCAAGTGTGATTTGTTACCGTTGAGTGAGTTCGTTGTTCGGCAGAATTTGAGGAACCACCATTTTGCTGAAATGATTCATTTTATCCTGGGAGGATATATTCCATAACCTCGGGTACTTGAGGGAAATAATTTCCTTAAGAACACCCTGAGAATTCAGTGAACTTGAATCTTCTAATCGTCATCTCTTTCTTGTTAGAGTTTTTCATTTTCCAGAAAATTGTTTGAACTTGCTGAAGTTCATATTGGAATACGATTTTATTTATACCTAAAATAACAGCAGTTACACGTAGACACGTATTAATGATATGAATTGAGAGGTTCGAGTTTTCATGCCTGCTTTGATATACTTTACTTGAGCCTCCAAGTCCTCATCTGTGAGATAACACCAGGTATGTTGATGTATATATATTATTGTATACATGGTCGGAGTTGGAAGCAATGTGTTTGATTGAACGCGCAGCAAAAGGCCTACACCGACTATTACAACAACCGCCACATCAGTCTATTGAGTAAAATCATTGCACACATTATTACCAGAACAATTTGTTGAACTAAAAAAAAAAATCCATTTGAGAGGTTTGCAAGTGGAAAAGATACAAACTATAAAGAGTACTTGTTCAAGCAGTCAATCATATATCATATAAAAACATGAACGAGACAATCAAAATAATTGAACTTTGGATTAGGTAGGGGCCGCGCGAACGCAGGCCCCCGCTGCCACAAATTATGACGTAGGCTCGGCCACTTGGGCCGACCTTAGGCAGGCACCCCTCCAAAGTGCAATGGAGGTCACCAACCTAGGTCATAGGCCTTCTTGCTCGCCCATTGACCCCGTCCAGGTAAGTATGTTTCTCCGATGTACTTGGCCCTTTTTTATAGTATTAAATCTTCTTTACTTAACGATGTGGGACTAAGTGAATCTTTTTGTATTGAGTATAACAAACTAACAATCATGAAAACTTAACAGTGTTAGTTTAACTCTGAAGCAGGAAACATGGGATTCATTCAGTTTAAATCAAAACGAACATATGAGATAAATAATCCTGTCATTTTTTTTCTCGATGATAACGTAAACACCATGATAGTACCAGAAAAAAGAGTTGGTAAGTATGAGTCTGTCAGATAGCCACGAGACCATCTCAAGCCCAGCGGACCAGGCTGATAACGAATCTGAGAGTAGAGCTCCAGTAAAAAGAATTATGAGTCTGTCAGATAGCCACGAGACCATCTCAAGCCCAGCGGACCAGGAAGAGAACGATCATCTACGGCACCATGACCCAAAGGCCATGGAGGCTGCTGCTAATCACGCTCTAGTCTCATAGCCACGGTTCATCAACCAGACTTGATTTCCTGTCTCCTTGGAAATCAAGGATACAGTGGTACGAGCCTATAGAACAGATCATGGTTGCGTTGCTAGCTTATCGATGAGGGACACGAGCCTTGTTGATCGCCCATTGACCCTGTCCAGATAAGTATGTTTCACAAATGTCCTTGGCCCATTTATATAGCATCTCCCTGCTACTATTCTATCTTCTTCACTTGACGATGTTGGACTATTAGTATTGCACAGTAGTATCTAGCTGCAGCAGCACATGCCGGAGAAGAAATGAAGACAGACAAGAATGTTGCAATTTTGTTGAATAGAAACTCATATTGATGCCTTATGAGAAGCTGTTTGAGTGAAAAATGTTATATGCTTGTTCGATTAGTTATAGTCAGGTGATATGAGTGAAAGAAATGAAGGGTAGTCGAGAATGATCCTCTACGGCTCCATGACCCCTGAAACGCCGTGGAGGCTGTTAATCAGGATCTTATCACATGGTCGCGGTTCATCCACCAGACTTGATTTCTGTTTTCCTTAATACTCAATGAACATATCTTGTACAAGTAAGATAATTAGGCTATTGTTACTGTTCCTTGTGTTTCTGAATGCTATGTAACTTTTTCATGCTATTTGTTATTTCCACTTCTTTTTTAACTGCTTGATGAGTGGGATTACACTGGTTGTCATCGTTGTTAAACTGCTTTGATGTGTGCTACTAAAGCCGAGGGTCTTTTCGACAACTTCTTTACCTCCACGAGGCTGGGGGCTGAGAGCGATCATAGTTCCATTGACATTCTCAACTAATCGTCATGTTTCACATTTACGTTCAATTCATGTATTCATCCTCCCAAAAAGTATAAAGAAAGAACCAAGATTGTCCAGTCCTATTCTACCTGTAGTTGAAACAGATATTGTCCTGAACCCTGCCTACTATGAGATCTGGTGAGGGGTGCGTAGCATTCACGCAGCTTTACCCCACCTTCTGAAGGTAGAGAGGTTGTTTCCGATGGACCCTCGATACAAGTAAAGCATATTAAAATCAATAAAGGACGGCCGGTATGTAAAGGGTCCAGGGCAGGGTCGAACCACAAGTGTTCATTGTAGGCCATTTCCAGGGCTTGAACCCATGACCTCATGGTCATATGACAGCAACTTTACAGTACGAAAAGAAAATACAGTAGTGGAGAAGGCATGTCGAAAAGTTTGGAATAAGTAACCATAATTGTAAAACGGCTTGGAACTGAGAGGAGTTATGAAGATCAATAGCACAGAGCCAATGTACAGAAGGGAAAGGGAAGTAACTATGACTTAAAAGGACTATTTTGTTGCCTAAGCTGGCTTTGAAATTTCTAATTTCTATGTCATGGCAAATGTACAACGAAAAGTCTAGTCAGCGAATTGCCTCTTAACGGTCATCGGGTGTTGCAGCACTGTAACATGTACATTCAGGTGAACCACCTCTGACAACTTCTAACAGCAGCTTCCTGCAGAAGAAAAACGATAACCGATCAGTTAAGCTGACAGTAAAGAAAGTGGACGATATGACGGAGACAACAGCACTGGAAAAATTAACACCCTCCCCCCTCGCTCCTCGCACCCACACCCAAAACTAGGCATCTGAAGCATAGTAAATAACATGGTAGCTCAATATAAGTAAATCAAGAAATGGGAATCGAGTCTCACTCTGATATCATATAAAGAAATTCGTAAAGACTATGCTTTACGTATTAAAACATACTGAATGATATATAGATAACATCTCAATCCAAACCAGTTTGCTCGCACCTTGACAAATTCCAATGGCTACCTACTATTTCCTACTAGCACAGGTACCCGAAACCTGTCCCCTAAGCCTTGGACGGACTGGAAGAAATGCCTAGTGCTTTTGCCTCCGGTGGAATTCGAATATGAGTCTCAATTCACTCCATTTAGGCACAACCCTGGGTGCGGCATTTTATTTTTAGATGACAACCATGAATCCTTCACAAACATCAGGTGGACTACAGTTACTAGTAGTATTTCGGATACATACCTCCACTTTATAGTCAGGTGGACTTCACTCAAAAGCCAGTAAAATTTTGGAAGCTGAAAATGTACGAAAGAGAAGACAATCTACTGGGATTCCTGATGCATCCTCGATCATGTTAGCTTAACCGGGAACTCAATAATGCTAGGAGCTCAGCAGGTTCTTCATTTTCTTTCACAACCTATCAATCGCATGTTTAGAGAGACTAAGCATTGAGAAAAAACACATCATAAACAGTACAACACAAATCTAGATATTAACCAACACACACACCAAGCAGAATGCACATCATCCTGCAACTTTGTGAGTGCTTATGACACCAACAATTCGGCAAAGATATTAACTGATAGTAACCTTAATATACAGAATATATAGAACAGTGAATGGTATAGACATGTTACATTAGCATCTTCTGCTTTTCCACGCATATAACATGCAGTTTCAACTAAGAATTCTAGCAACATGGCAAAACGCTCTATTTGAATAGTGCAATCCAGTTTAACCTAGAGAAAATAAAAGGAAGATCCACTACATGAAGTACTGTGTGCTATTGTTTAAGCCACCAACCAAAAGCACGTCAAGCTTAAGATAGAATTCAGTACCATAACGGTGGTGTTGGGGCAAGAACAACAACAGCAAAATATTTTTTTTTTTTATAACCGTGGAGTCCGGGCCAGTTTGCGCGCACCTCAACTAATTCCACCGAATACCTGCCACCTCCCACCAGCACCAGGTAGCAACAGGTACCAGGTAACACTGTCGACCAAGGCCAGAACAGATGGGAAGAAATCACCTAGTGTTTGTTTGTCTCTGTTGGGAATTGAACGAACCTGAGACCTCAAGGTGCTCAACCCAACTTCATTGAACCACTAGGCAACACCCTTGGGTGCCAACAACAGCAAAATATTCCAAAACTCTGAACAGGCATCACCACGAGAAATATAAAAAGGGAAGCTCGGTGCACTAAGCTCCCAGTATGCACAGGGTCCAGGGAAGGGTCCGGCCACAAGGACCTATTGTACGCAGCCTCAACTTGCATTTCTGCAAGGGGCTGTTTCCAAGGCTTGCATCTGTGACCTCCAAGGCTCCCCTTCGAAGGTGAAGTAGCATATCTTGTGTTAAATTAACTAAAACCAGAGAAGCTCAAGGGTGAAGTATGAAAAGCATTTTCCTGATTCTAGCCACATACTACATACTTGTTTTTTTGTGAATGTAATAGCTGAAACATAGAGGAACCCCCATATCAAAACTATAATCAGCTAAAAAAATCACAGATGAAAACTATATAGGGGCAGTAGAGGTTCTAGAACTTAGATCAAGAAAGCAACAAGAGTATGAAATAATGAGATACCTTAATGTTACTGTCGATTGGCAGAACCATTTGATGAAGAACAACTGAAGCAGCCTGTTTCCAGTCAATCTCCCCTGGATCACCAGGTCCTTTGCAGTCTACTTGCCGAACCTTGCTAAAATCACAACTAAAAGACCTTCCTACCCAAACATACACAGCTCTACCTGCATCTTTTCCAAAACCTGAAGTTGGAATAATGAAAATATATGCACCTTTAGAATCCAAAGCATCGATGCTACAAGTAGCAAGTTTCTCCAAGCTGGGCCAACGATAGACAACAGGTTTCACTAGGTTACAAGATGCTCCACCAGTATCCACAACACCGTCTAACACAGCCGAGCTCCTTTCATTGCATCGTTTTTTCTCCCATAACTCATGAAAGCCACCAAATACAGCAGCTTCTTTATCAGATGGATTACCTAACTTTGTTGAAAAGACAAAATCCTTCATATTCCCCGAAACAAACTTTCCCCTTAGCATGCTCCACGAACTTTCTCGAACTGGAAGGTGGGTTTCATATTCAGTCTCACATGATGTAAATGGAGGCACAAAACCGCCCGAAGTAGCTATTTGGAAAATCTCAAAGTCTATATTGTACGCATCTACCTTTCTTTCCCCTGGACAGACCTTACTTGACGACTCACCAGCATCCCCTCCATTCTTTAATTTGTCCGTCAATGGCAGGAAATTGGAGAACGCGTCCCAGAAGTGCAAAGGTTCCTCGCCTTCCATAACTGTTATGATCGGTGCCTGCACTTTCTCATAACGAACAATCTGGCAAACAGCCCCTCTGGCATCTCTTTCCATGATTGCTTCACTCTTTTTACCAATCCAAACATATATTGATGAGGGTATATGTATAATAAATGCACCTCTGGAATCTAATGCTAACGGAGAAGGATCATTTAACATTTTTGGAATGAGATGCAAAGGATCGTATGGTGAATGAGGCGCGACTCTATACATCCTTAATAATGAACTTGGACTCAAAGGGAAAGCAGGAACCTTTTTTTGGCATTGTAACAACTGACAAGCAAATCCAATATTTGGATCTGCGATTGTAACACCCCGCATTTCGGGCTAGAATAAAAAATATGACTCTGATGCGTTGATAATCCCAGAGCCTTAAATCCTATACCAATTTGGCATGTTAATCAATTTTGCAGTATGTGAATCCATTTGAGCATGAATTTAGACCATATAAGTCCTTCAACTCAAGGACGAGTTAAAACCATTTCGATCGATTAAGTTTTAGTGGACGTTGTAATTTGTGTCAAATTCTATTGACCATAACTCATTGTATATGATGAACTGGGTGTCCTACTATATACCAAATTGTAGATAATTGAATAAGCTTTCCAACGATACCAAATTCGCCTAAAACGGACACCCGGTGAAGAAGTTATGGCCTTTCAAAGTTGAATGTGTCGCCTATGCACATATAGGCGATGCATAGGGCGGCGCCTATGCAAATATAGGCGATTCATAGGGCGGCGCCTATGTAAATTTAGGCAATGCAAAGGGCGGCGCATAGTTATGGTTTCAGGTGACGAAAACACTCCGTTTTGAGTTACTTTAAGTGCAAGTTAGTCCTTACAAAACCCAAAATCGTCCTTACCCACTCCTAAACGGATTTGGGCCTATTAACAACATTGAAGCCTCCTATAAAATCCCAAAATCTAATCCTTCAAGAACTTAAGAGAAGGAGCAACTAGGGTTTGAGAAAATAAGCTTGAAGGACCGATCATTCCGAAACTTCTTCGTGAAACAAATTACAGATTCGGAATCCTCTCGACGTAGGCTTCGATAGACACCAAAAATTCGTGGAGAATAAGGTACGCGGAGTTTTCCTAAAATCTCATGGGCATAGAAATCATGTTTTAAGGATTGGGTTTTCGAATTCATGTACATACTCATGTTTCAGAAGCTTTAATGATATTGTTTTGGCCTTTTGGCTTTCCCCCAAAGTGATTTGAAAGTTATATGTATATATATATATGCGTTTGTCCTGAAATATGAATTTAGAGCATGATTTTCATGAAACCTCTCTCTTAATGTAAATTTTTCCATGTTTCACGTAATATACAATGTTTTGAACATGAAAGAGAGGGTTGTGAATGTTGAATATGCATGTAATGAAAGAATGCATGGTTTTGCCAAAAATGCACATGACCACCATATGTTTGATGAAAGTTTTGCATGGATTTGACTTGAGTTTCGGAACATGACATCTTTAATGCAAATTACATGTTTTGGTGGTCTAAACTATGTTTTGAATGAAAGCTCTTGCTTAATACATTATGGCTCAGAAATAGGACTTGCAAGTCTTGGTATGACGATACCAACTCAGACAAATGCCATAACAGACACAGACTAGTTCAGAAATCAGATTTTTATCAGACTCTCATGATTTAGAAATTTCAGAATGATACATGTTCAGAAAAGGCTAAAATAGGGCATAAAGAGAGCTTAGGTGGTTCCCTGAAGAAGGCGGGAGTTTCAGACAACTCTTTGCCTAAAACCGTGGTTTGCCGACCCGGGTATATTATTATGCGCTGACTTAAATGTCCTGTGGCGTATCAGAATCAGACACTCCAACCCTTGCGGCACACTTGGGTTGGGGGCTTCCCCGCCGAGTCAATGGCGGATTCCATACAGCCCGTGGAATATTCAGACTTGTAGGGGAATACCACCTAACTCAGAAGTAAAACACAGATCATGATTTGAAATGAACAGACAGGTTGCATGTTTTCAGAAAGTGCCCATGTGTTTTTCAGAAACAGTTTTATACATGATGTCTTGATGAAAAATTGTTTTCCCTTATTATATATATATATATGTATGTTCCATTATACTACTTTTGGATTGCTTCGCGTGCCAGTACTTTTGTGCTGACCCCCTCCTTCCAGGTTCTGAGGCACAGTCTAGGGGTCCAGCTACTCAGTAGATATTCTCGGGTTTGCAGACTTGATCTCACAGTGGTGAGCCTTCTATTATTCGGAAGGCCTAATTATGTCAGACACTAGCTTATTTATTATGTTTTTGGTTTACTGGGGGCCTTGTCCCAGCTTCTTTTCAGACAAAGGTTTATGTTCTTAGTAGAGATTTCGCAGACTGATGTCAGATAGTATTATTCAGAAATATTGCAGGACTTGACCATGTTTTCCGTACTCAGTTTCAATTCCGCATTTTATTATGATTATGAATGTTGTGCATGATAACCAGATAGAGAATGGGTGTTCCGGGCCTTCATGGTTCGGGATGCTCGTCACGGCTAGGGCCTAGGCTCGGGTCGTGACAGCGATGCATCATCAAAACTTTGTCCTTCTCTCCACATAAGATAACCGATAACCCCCATGTGAATGAAAAATGGAGAGAAAGTTAAATGTCTCTACGTATTTATTACTAATCCTTGTGCTTAGAAGCATTTCTCCATGTTGTTAGTGAGATAAGAAAAAGACAAGCCTCTAGCCGTCCTCGTCGTCACTCGGTTTCAGCTTCAGCTTCAGAAAATGACCGAGAGACTAGTTTTTTGGAACGAAAACGGGACTTGCGGGCGCACTTGGCCATCTGCGGAACTTTCTGTTTCGATTGCAATGTGACATGTGGCCGCATCTCGTCATGTGCGGACACATGGGTTCGAATATGGACCCGGCGTTTTGAAATAGTGCAACTTTTCACGAACCATTGCTTCTTTTCTGATGCAACACCTTTTGGCTATAAATATCTGATTTTCCTTAGATATTGGCACGAAATTATGACGTCAAAATACTCCTTTTTCTTACAAAACTCAAGTGTGATTTGCTACCGTTGAGTGAGTTCGTTGTTAAGCAGAATTTGAGGAACCACCATTTTGCTGAAGTGATTCATTTTATCCAGGGAGGATATATTCCGTAACCTCGGGTACTTGAGGGAAATAATTTCCTTAAGAACACCCCAAGAATTCAGTGGATTTGAATCTTCTAATCGTCATCTCTTTCTTGTTAGAGTTTTTCATTTTCCAGAAAATTGTTTGGACTTTCTGAAGTTCATATTGGAATACTATTTTATTTATACCCAAAATAACAGCAGTTACACGTAGACACGTATTAATGATATGAATTGAGAGGTTCAAGTTTTCATGCCTGCTTTGATATACTTTACTTGAGCCTCCAAGTCCTCATATGTGAGACAACACCAGGTATGTTGTATATATATTATTGTATACATGTTCGGAGTTGGAAGCAATGTGTTTGATTGAACGCGCAGCAAAAGGCCTCGGGTTCTTAGTGTACACCGACTATTACAACGACCGCCACATCAGTCTATTGAGTAAAATCATTGCACACATTATTACGAGGACAATTTGTTGAACTAAAAAATCCATTTGAGAGGTTTGCAGGTGGAAAAGATACAAACTATAAAGAGTACTTGTTCAAGCATCATATAAAAACATGAACGAGACAATCAAAATTATTGAACTTTGTATTGGGTAGGGGCCGCGCGAACGCAGGCCCCCGCTGCCACAAATTATGACGTAGGCTCGGCCACTTGGGCCGACCTTAGGCAGGCACCCCTCCAAAGTGCAATGGAGGTCACCAACCTAGGCCATAGGCCTTCTTGCTCGCCCATTGACCCCGTCCAGGTAAGTATGTTTCTCCGATGTACTTGACCCTTTTTTATAGTATCTCCATGCTACTATTAAATCTTCTTTACTTAACGATGTGGGACTAAGTGAATCTTTCTGTATTGAGTATAACAAACTAACAATCATGAAAACTTAACAGTTTTAGTTTAACTCTGAAGCAGGAAACATGGGATTCATTCTGTTTAAATCAAAACTAACATATGAGATAAATAATCCTGTCATTTTTTTTCTCGATGATAATGTAAACACCATGATAGTACCAGAAAAAAGAGTTGGTAAGTCTGTCACACAACCATGAGACCATCTCTAGCCCAGCGGACCAGGCTGATAACGATTCTGAGACCATCTCTGGTCCGTTCTGAGAGTAGAGCTCCAGCAAAAAGAATTATGAGTCTGTCAGATAGCTACGAGACCATCTCAAGCCCAGCGGACCAGGCAGAGAACGATCATCTACGGCACCATGACCCAAAGGCCATGGAGGCTGCTAATCACGCTCTAGTCTCATAGCCACAGTTCATCCAGCAGACTTGGTTTCCTGTCTCCTTTGAACTCAAGGATACAGTGGTACGAGCCTATAGAACAGATCCTGTTCAAGTAAGGTCGTGTCTGTCAATGTTGCTGCAACAACATATATACACTTGGTTGCGTTGCTAGCTTATCGATGTGGGACACGAGGCGGGGAACAAAATGTATTCAAGTCTGCAACTGCCTGTATGAGTGGACAACTGCCAAAAAAAATGTACAATTAATTCAGATTTGTATTTATATTAAAGTATCTGGTTAGAACAATTGAAAGAGATGATTTGTGTTTAACACTGCAATTGCATATACAATTGAGACCGCGTGCTAAGCAACCAATGAGATGATAAGAAATTATACTTTGAATTGGGTAGGGGCGGCGTTTAACACAGGCCCCACTGTCACAAATTATGACGTAGGCTCGACCACTTGGGCTGACCTTAGGCAGGCACCCCTCCGAAGTGTGCAATGGCGGTCACCAGCCTAGGACATGAGCCTTGTTGATCGCCCATTGACCCCGTCCAGATAAGTATGTTTCACAAATGTCCTTGGCCCATTTATATAGTATCTCCCTACTACTATTCTATCTTCTTCACTTGACGATGTTGGACTATTAGTATCACATGCCGGAGAAGAAATGAAGACAGACAAGAATGTTGTAGTTTTGTTGAATAGAAAGACATGAGTTATATGCTTGTTCGCTTAGTTATAGTCAGGTGATATGAGCGATAGAAATGAAGGGTAGTCGAGAATGATCCTCTACGGCTCCATGACCCCTGAAACGCCGTGGAGGCTGTTAATCAGGCTCTTATCACACGGTCGCGGTTCATTCACCAGACTTGATTTCTGTTTTCCTTAATACTCAATGAACATATCTTGTACAAGTAAGATAATTAGGCTATTGTTACTGTTCCTTGTGTTTCTGAATGCTATGTAACTTTTTCTTTTTGGTTTCTGGTTTCCCAAGGTATCCCCACAGCCGGCAGCCATAAGATTAATCCTCTGTTCCACTGTCAGCGCACTAAGCGGTAGGGAACTGGCCACAGAGTTTTCTCCATTCACCAGAGGTGGGGATCGAACCTCCAATCTCTTGCCCCTTGTGGTTGCTATGTAACTTTTTCATGCTATTTGTTATGTCCACTTCTGTATTTTTCTTTTTTAACTGCTTGATGTGTGGGATTACACTGGTTGTCATTGTTGCTAAACTGCTTTGATATGTGCTACTAAAGCCGAGGGTCTTTCCGACAACCTCTTTACCTCCACGAGGCTGGGGGCTGAGAGCGATCATAGTTTCATTGACATTCTCAACTAATCGTCATGTTTCACATTTACGTTCAACTCATGTCATCATCCTCCCAAAAAGTATAAAGAAAGGTCGGAACCACGGCGTGCTTTTAATCCACACATGAAACGTTGCACTCTTACCTCTAGACCAAGATTGTCCAGTTCTATTCTACCTGTAGTTGAAACAGATATTGTCCTGAACCCTGCCTACTATGAGATCTGGTGAGGGGTGGGTAGCGTACACGCAGCTTTACCCCACCTTCTGAAGGTAGAGAGGTTGTCTCCGATGGACCCTCGACACAAGTAAAGCATATTAAAATCAATAAAGGGCGGCCGGTATGTAAAGGGTCCAGGGCAGGGTCGAACCACAAGTGTTCATTGTAGGCCATTTCCACGGCTTGAACCCATGACCTCATGGTCATATGGCAGAAACTTTACAGTACGAAAAGAAAATACAGTAGTGGAGAAGGCATGTCGAAATGTTTGGAATAAGTAACCATAATTGTAAAACGGCTTGGAACCGAGAGGAGTTATGAAAATCATTAGCACAGAGCCAATGTACAGAAGGGAAAGGGACTATGACTTAAATGGACTATTTTGTTGCCTAAGCTGGCTTTGAAATTTCTAATTTCTAAGTCATGGCAAATGTACAACGAAAAGTCTAGTCAGCGAATTGCCCCTCTTAAACGGTCATCGGGTGTTGCAGCACTGTAACATGTACATTCAGGTGAACAACCTCTGACAACTTCTAACAGTAGCCTCCTGCAGAAGAAAAACGATAACCGATCAGTTAAGCTGACAGTAAAGAAAGTCCTTCATCCTCTCCGAAACAAACTTTCCCCTTAGCATGCTCCACGAACTTTCTCGAACTGGAAGGTGGGTTTCATAGTCAGTCTCACATGATGTAAATGGAGGCACAAAGCCGCCCGAAGCAGCTATTTGGAAAATCTTAAAGTCTATATTGTACGCATCCACCTTTCTTTCCCCTGGACAGACCTTACTTGACGACTCACCAGCATCCCCTCCATTCTTTAATTTGTCTGTCAATGGCAGGAAATTGGAGAACGCGTCCCAGAAGTACAAAGGTTCCTCGCCTCCCATAACTGTTATGATCGGTGCCTGCACTTTCTCATAACGAACAATCTGGCAAACAGCCCCTCTGGCATCTCTTTCCATGATTGCTTCACTCTTTTTACCAATCCAAACATATATTGATGAGGGTATATGTATAATAAATGCACCTCTGGAATCTAAAGCTGATGGAGAAGGATCATTTAACATTTTCGGAATGAGATGCAAAGGATCGTATGGTGAATGAGGCGCGACTCTATACATCCTTAATAATGAACTTGGACTCAAAGGGAAAGCATGAACCTTTTTTTGGCATTGTAACAACTGACAAGCAAAACCAATATTTGGATCTGCGATGCATCATCAAAACTTTGTCCTTCTCTCCACATAAGATAACCGATAACCAACCGAGAGACCCCTTGGTAGAAATGTACAAAAACCCTTCCATGTTGCTCCCTGACATCTTCAAAGTAGTCAAAAACATCATAGAGAATGCTAGTAATATCTTCTGACGGGCTATCCTGCAACCACAAAGTCCGATATACGAAATCACACTTGAAATACTCGGGGCATACAAAACCCACACAGTTAAGAACATGAGTAATCCCATTTTGCTTTAGTATATCCTTATCTTTTGCAACTGCATCCCCACCAAGAAAGACATGTTCAGCCACTTTTGAACACTCTTTATCGAAGAAAGCAATCTTTTCTCTTCTCACAAGCCCGGCATTAATCTCTGGATTTTTATGTATGTTCGACAGATCCAGGTTAAGCCTTTCACTGTTGCTATTCGTATCCCTCCCACTGGTGGTAGAAGGAAGTGGCCACTCTCCAATACCATCAGATTAGGGGCAGTAGAGGTTCTAGAACTTGGATGAAGAAAGCAACAAGAGTATGAAATAATGAGATACCTTAATGTTACTGTCGATTGGCAGAACCATTTGATGAAGAACAACTGAAGCAGCCTGTTTCCAGTCAATCTCCCCTGGATCACCAGTCCCTTTGCAGTCTACTTGCCGAACCTTGCTAAAATCAAATACATTGCTTCCAACTCTGACCATGTATATAATAATATATATACAACAATGATCTATGAATGTATGATTATCCATCTTAAAATTCAATGCTGACAGATCTTTGTATATTAAAGATGCAGTCTCAAGTATATTTACTCCATATTCCCACATCGTCAAGTGAATAAGACGAAAGACAAGCAAGGAGATGCTATAAAAAGGGGCCAAGGACTTATTCATCCATTGCGAGTACCAATAATGTTATTGTGATTGAAGATTGAATGTGTGGAGCTACTCGACATCCTGTTCCTCATTCTTATAAGATTGAATGTGTGGAGCTACTTGACATCCTGTTCCTCATTCTTATTCCCACACATCCAATCTGCAATTACAATAACATTATGGATGAATGGGTTGATTCTACAGGCCTAGCGGCCAATCAACCGCGTCCGTTGGCCCCTATCCAATCCAAAGTGGTATAACTTTTGAGTGCCTCATTAACAAACTTATGATTTGAAAATTTATACTAGAAAAGCTTGTTGAATTCAGATTGGAAAACAGCATGTTTGATAGGGCCGGTTCAAATGAATCCAAAAATTTTCGACACAAGGTGTATATCTACATAACTATTTCTAAAATTGCGACAGAGTAAATTTTGAATCTGCAATTCCAAAAAGTTGCAATAGATTCAATGATAAGATTCTAAAAGTTGAAATCATCAAATTTAAATTCTAAATCGGCCTTTGTATGTTAAACTAGGGACGTATTGCTTCTTTTGGACATTGAGGATGTCAATTACTCTTTTTATAGATTAGCACTGTGTTCTTGGCAAATCATACCATAATCCCACATCGTCAAGTGAATAAGACAGAAGAGTCGCGAGGAGACGCTACAAAAAAGGGCCGAGGTCAATAACTAAGAAACATACTTACCTAGACGGGGGAAATGAGTGATCAACAAGGCCATTGGCCTAGGTTGGTGACCTCCATTGCACTTTGAGGGGTGCTCTCCTAATTTCCTTTTTTTTTTTGGTTGCAGAAGAACTAAAGAACGAAATAGTTTGCTTTTATGAATTGTTACATAGGTGCAAAACCTTACTTGTACAAGGTCTCTAACACTGTATCCTTGAGTTTTAAGGCGACTAGAAACCATGTCTGGTGGATGAACCGTGACCATGAGATAAGACCCTGATTAACAGCCTCCGTGGCCTTTCAGGGGTCATGGAGCCGTAGAGGATCATTCTCGACTACCCTTCATTTCTTTCGCTCATATCACCTGACTATAACTAAGCGAACAAACATATAACACTTTTCAAGCGTCTCCTAATACCTTGAAACATGACAATTCAAAATTGCCATCATTCATAAACTACATTATCTTATATTCGAGTAGGTAGATGAGTTTTTGTTAATTTCCATATTTTTGTTACTCATTTCTTCTTTTATTTGAGAAATAGAAAGATTCATAATGAAGACGCAAGTTTGGATATGAGCTTTTCGATTGACAATGATATGAAGGTCAAAGGACTAATAGTCCCACATCGTCAAGTAAAGAAGATAGAATAGTAGCAAGGAGATACTATATAAATGGGCCAAGGACCACCAAGAAACATACTTACCTGGACGGGGTCAATGGCCGATCAAGAAGGTACATGGCCTAGGTTGGTGACCTCCATTGCACTTAGGAGGGGTGCCTGCCTAAGGTCGGCCCAAGTGGCCAAGCCTACATCATAGTTTGTATCTCAATACCCAATACAAAGTTCAATTTCCTTTTTTTAGTATCTCATTTATGTTTTTATGAACTGCTTGAACAGATATTCATGACAGTTTGTTTGTATATGGACTGTTCTGGTAATACTTTTTTATTTTGGATTGAATGTGCGCAATGATTTTACTCAATAGACCGATGTGGCGGTTGATGCAACAGTTGGTGTACACTATGAACCAGACGCCTTTTGCTGCTCAAGTAAAGCATATCAAATGCAATATGTAAAGGAAATACAGTAGTGAAGAAGAAGGCATGTCGAAAAGTTTGGAATAAGTAACCATAATTGTAAAATACTAAATGCCATCTTATCATTAAAAACGGCTTGGAACCAACAGCAGTTTTGAAGATCATTAGCACAGATCCAATGTACAGAAGGAAAGGGAAGAAAGTAACTATGACTTAAAGAACTGTTTTCTTGCCTAAACTGGCTTACAAATTTCTAATTTCTAAGTCAAGTCAGCAAATTGCCTCTTAACGGTCGTCGGTTGTTGCAGCACTGTAACATGTACATTCAGGTGAACCACCTCTGACAACTTGTAACAGCAGCTTCCTGCAGAAGAAACATGATAAGCTGTCAGTTAAGGTGATGGTAAAGAAAGCTGACGATCTTTAGTTTTAACTCAATTACAATTATAACTATGGTATCCGAACCAGCTTGCTCGCACCTTGACAAATCACCTAGTGCTTTTGCCTCTGGTGGAATTTGAATATGAGACTTCATGGTTCTCACTTTGCTCCATTTTGGCACACTCTTGGGTGCGGCATTTTCTTTTTAGATGATAAACGTGAAGAATTTCTTCCCGGACATCTCAAACCAAGCTAGATGATGCAGGTACCATAGTTTTATGGCAGTATTTTGGATATGTACCTCCACATTATAGTCAGGTGGCCTTCACTCAAAAGCCTGGATCTGAAAATGTACGAAAAGAGAAGGTAATCTACTGGGATTCCTGATGCATCCTCGATCATGTTAGCTTAACCGGGAACTCAATAATGCTAGGAACTCGGCAGGTTCTTCATTTTCTTTCACAATCTATCAATCACATGTTTAGAGAGAATAAGCATTCAGATAAAAACACATCATAAACAGTACAACACAAATCTAGAGTGCTTAAGGTAGAGCATTACAAGCAGAATATACATTATCCTGCAACTTTGCGACTGCTATTAACTGATAGTAACCTTAATTAATTATACGAAATATATAGAAGAGTGAATTGTATAGACATGTCACATTAGCGTCTTCTGCTTTTCCACGCACATAACTTGCAGTTTCAACTCTAAATTCTCTCAACATGGCAAAACGCTCTATTTGAAATGGTAAAGAAGATCCTATACATGAAGTACTGTATGCTATCGTTTAAGCCATCAACCAAAAGCACATCAAGCTTAAGGTTGAATCCAGTCCTATATATGGTTCAAAAATTTAACTGACGATGAGTGCAAAGCAGTTTTTTATAACAGTGGTGTTGGGGCCAGAACGACAGCAAAATATTCCAAAACTCTGATAAGGCATCAAACGAGAAAATATATAGGCATCAAACTCTGAAAGGTGAAGCATGAAGAGCATTTTCCTGATCATAGCCACATACTACATAATAAATTTCATTTTTTTTTATGAATGTTGCATTTTCCTGATCATAGCCACTTACTAACGTAGAAGAACCGATATATCAGAAACTACTAGCAGCTTAAAAAAAATCAAAGATGAAAACTATATAGGGGTAGTAGCGGCTCTAGAACTTAAATAAAGAAAGCAACGAGAGTATGAAATAGTTACATACCTTAATGCTAGTGTCGATTGGCAGAACCATTTGATGAAGAAATTCCGAAGCAACCTGTCTCCAGTCAATCTCCCCTGGATCACCTTGTCGTTTGCAGTCTACTTGCTAAAGTCACAACTAAAAGACCTTCCTACCCAAACATACACAGCTCTACCTGCATCTTTTCCAAAACCTGAAGTTGGAATAATGAAAATATATGCACCTTTAGAATCCAAAGCATCGATGCTACAAGTAGCAAGTTTCTCCAAGCTGGGCCAACGATAGACAACAGGTTTCACTAGGTTACAAAATGCTCCACCAGTATCCACAACACCGTCTAACACAGCCGAGCTCCTTTCATTGCATCGTTTTTCCTCCCATAACTCATGAAAGCCACCAAATACAGCAGCTTCTTTATCAGATGGATTACCTAACTTTGTTGAAAAGACAAAATCCTTCATATTCCCCGAAACAAACTTTCCCCTTAGCATGCTTCACGAACTTTCCCGAACTGGAAGGTGGGTTTCATAGCTATATGGAAAATCTCAAAGTCTATATTGTACGCATCCACCTTTCTTTCCCCTGGACAGACCTTACTTGACGACTCAACAGAATCCCCACCAAGAAAGACATGTTCAGCCACTTTTGAACACTCTTTATCGAAGAAAGCAATCTTTTCTCTTCTCACAAGCCCGGCATTAATCTCTGGATTTGTATGTATGTTCGACAGATCCAGCTTAAGTCTTTCACTGTTGCTATTCGTATCCCTCCCACTGGGGGTAGAAGGAAGTGGCCACTCTCCTATATCATCAGATCCTGATCTCGGCCACTCATCTAGACTTCTACGTGCAATTTCCAATGGCTGCAATGGTGGAAGACGCTCCCTAGCCTTAAAACCCTGTGCCGACCTAGGGGCTAAAGGCCTCCGACCATGAGAACTGTTACCTCCATTTGATTCCAACCCATCTTTTTCGATATCTGGATTAAGCGCAGGCAGTGAAGTCCTCGAAGACAACCAAGATGCTGACCGACAGTACATTCTCCCACTATTTGCAAGTTGGCATGGCTCCTGAGAGCCATCAGCTCCACCAGCTGAGGCATCTTCCTTTCCCGACATTCCGACAATCAAAACTAGGGGCGAAGTCTAACAGCCAAACTACAGAGGATACAATGCTATCTCTGCAGTGAATTTTTATATGGATGATCATACATTAATTGCTTAACGGAATCAGTCTGCAAAATGTGTAAATGGAGATAGTAGCGCGTTAAATGCCTCAATTAGTATCACATTAATTTTTAATCGCCCGTCAATGTGATAGTTAATATGTCAATATGTTCTGATGATGAGCATTGAGAGCTTTGAGTTTTCATATCTGATTCGATATACTTCACTTGAGCTGACGGTCTATTGAAAACAGCCTCTCTACCTCCTCAAAATACGGGTAAGGCTACATACACACTACCCTTCGCACCCCTTGTGAGATTAGTGGAAGTATGTTATTGTTGTATATACACACTACCCAAAGTTGGAAGCAATGTTTTGATTGGACGTGCTGCAAAGGGCGTATGGTTCTGAGTGTATACTAACTGTTACACCGACCGCCACCTCAGTCTATCAAGTAAAATCATTACATATGTTCAATCTAACAACGACCGCTACCTCAGTCTATCAAGTAAAATCACTGCACGTGTTCAATCTAACAGTCGAAATTCAAGCATTATTAGATGAACAGTCTGTTGAATTATGTAATAAATGTAGATACATATGACCGTGTTGAGAATAACAAGACCACGTTCCCTTAAATCTCTCATAGTTAAAAGTTTCTATTTGAAAAATTCATAAGAATGTGGGTGTTAGGTAGGGGCCGCTGAAATGCCGGGCCCCGCTGCCACAAATTATGATGTAGGCTCGACCACTTGGATCAACCTTAGGCAAGCACCCCTCCAAAGTGCAATGGAGGTCGCCAACCTAGGCCATGGGCCTTCATGATCGCCCATTGACCCCGTCAAGGTAAGTATGTCTCATAGACGTCCTTGGCCCTTGAAAATTAGATACAACTTCCATGCAGCCACGCCCACGCAGTGACCACAGATCGAGTGAACTATTCTTTCGCCTTTTATTAAAGAATACTGTGTGTGCGGTGCAAATAGTGGCATACACCTATTTTTGGAGTATACAACTTCTAGGATGTTCAATGATTCCATAATCATATCAAAGTTGGCGTAAACCAGATTCTGCATTACAAATGTACCAAGAGCTTATCTTTCTTTCAAGAAAAACATTTTGGTTAACTAGAGAAACATCAAGTTCACAATCCATGGATTGAGTAAGAGATTTAGACTTTGAATTGGGTAGGGGCCGCGCGAACGCAGGTCCCCACTGCCACAAAGTATGACGTAGGCTCGACCACTTGGATCAACCTTAGGCAGGCACCCCTCCAAAGTGCAATGAAGGTCACCAACCTAGGCCATTGACCCCGTCCAGGTAAGTATGTTTCTTGGTGGTCCTTGGCCCATTTATATAGTATCTCCTTATTACTATTCTAACTTATTCACTTGACTACTAGTCTTTTGACATTCATATCATTGTCAATCGAAAACCTCATATCCAAAGTAGCGTCTTCATTACGAATCTTTCTAATTCTCTAATAGCGAAAGAAATGAAGGGTAGTCGGAATGATCCTCTATGGCTCCATGACGGCCATGGAGGCTGTTAATCAGGCTCTTATCCCATGGTCACGGCTCATCCACCAGACTTCGTTTCTGGTCGCCTTAAATCTAAGAGGTGTTCTACAAATGCATCGTCCCATAAGGCGAGCAGAGTTCTCTTCATCAACTGCATACGTTATTCAGATAACAAGATGACAGTACAAGCAAAATTTCAACTGCATACGTTATTCAGATAACAAGATGACAGTACAAGCAAAATTTAAAAAAGAAGGCGGCAACAACTATCTTATTGTTTATTTGAATGAACATTCCCTTTTTTAAACGTTAGTTGCTGAAGAAATTCCATAATGTGTAACAAAAATAATGAATAGTTGTTCACTGGTCCTGTTTCTTAGCTTCATTTAGTGAAACAACATTAACAACGCTAGATAAATAGCTTATGAAAAGGCGCTAAGTTTTTGAATAGCATATAAAAGACGGACAAGAATGTTGCAGAAGAGAAACTCATCTGCCTGCTCGAATATAAGATAATGTAGTTTATGAATGATGGCCATTTTTAATTGTCATGTTTCAAGGTATTAGGAGACGCAGCAGTCTGATGCAATAGACGTAAAATAGTGTAACCTGTTCCATGATTACTCCAACGTTTATGAGCTGCGAAAGAAATGAAGGGTAGTCGAGAATGATCCTCTACGGCTCCATGACCCCTGAAACGCCGTGGAGGCTGTTAATAAGACTCTTATCACATGGTCGCGGTTCATCCACCAGACTTGATTTCTGTTTTCCTTAATACTCAATGAACATATCTTGTACAAGTAAGATAATTAGGCTATTGTTACTGTTACTGGTCCTTGTGTTTCTAAATGCTATGTAACTTTTTCTTTTTGGTTTCTGGTTTCCCAGGGTATCCCCACAGCCGGCAGCCATGAGATTAATCCTCCGTTCCACTGTCAGCGCACTAAGCGGTAGGGAACTGGCCACAGAGTTTTCTCCATTCACCAGAGGTGGGGATCGAACCCCAAACCTCTTGGTGCTGAACCACCACACCAACTCTTGTGGTAGCTATGTAACTTTTTCATGCTATTTGTTACGTCCACTTCTGTATTTTTCTTTTTTAACTGCTTGATGTGTGGGATTACACTGGTTGTCATTGTTGCTAAACTGCTTTGATATGTGCTACTAAAGCTGAGGGTCTTTCCGACAACCTCTTTACCTCCATGAGGCTGGGGGCTGAGAGCGATCATAGTTCCATTGACATTCTCAACTAATCGTCATGTTTCACATTTACGTTCAACTCATGTCATCATCGTCCGAAAAAGTATAAAGAAAGGTCGGAACCACGGCGTGCTTTTAATCCACACATGAAACGTTGCACTCTTACCTCTAGACCAAAATTGTCCAGTTCTATTCTACCTGTAGCTGAAACAGATATTGTCCTGAACCCTGCCTACTATGAGATCTGGTGAGGGGTGGGTAGCGTACACGCAGCCTTACCCCAGAGGTTGTTTCCGATGGACCCTCGACACAAGTAAAGCATATTAAAATCAATAAACGGCAGCCGCTATGTAAAAGGTCCAGGGAAGGGTTGAACCACAACTGTTCATTGTAGGCCATTTCCACGGCTTGAACCCATGACCTCATTGTCATATGACGGCAACTTTACAGTACGAAAAGAAAATACAGTAGTGGAGAAGGCATGTCGAAAAGTTTGGAATAAGTAACCATAATTGTAAAACGGCTTGGAACCGAGAGGAGTTATGAAAATCATTAGCACAAAGCCAATGTACAGAAGGGAAAGGGAAGTAACTATGACTTAAAGGACTATTTTGTTGCCTAAGCTGGCCTTGAAATTTCTAATTTCTAATTTCTAAGTCATGGCAAATGTACAACGAAAAGTCTGGTCAGCGAATCGCCTCTTAACGGTCATCGGGTGTTGCAGCACTGTAACATGTACATTCAGGTGAACCACCTCTGACAACTTCTAACAGCAGCCTCCTGCAGAAGAAAAATGATAACCGATCAGTTAATCTGACAGTAAAGAAAGTGGACGATATGAGGAATGGTCAAGATGATATGACGGAGACAACAGCTCTGGAAAAAATAACACCCTCCCCCCTCGCTCCTCGCACCCACTCCCAAAGCTAGGCATCTGAAGCATAGTATTTTGCCTAAGCCTTGGACAGACTGGAAGAAATGCCTAGTGCTTTTGCCTCCGGTGGAATTCGAATATGAGTCTCAATTCACTCCATTTAGGCACAACCCTGAATGCGGCATTTTATTTTTAGACGACAACCATGAATCCTTCACAAACATCAGGTGGACTATAGTTAATAGTAGTATATCGGATACATACCTCCATATTATAGTCAGGTGGACTTCACTCAAAAGCCAGTAAAATTTTGGAAGCTGAAAATGTACGAAAGAGAAGACAATCTACTGGGATTCCTGATGCATCCTCGATCATGTTAGCTTAACCGGGAACTCAATAATGCTAGGAGCTCAGCAGGTTCTTCATTTTCTTTCACAACCTATCAATCGCATGTTTAGAGAGACTAAGCATTGAGAAAAAACACATCATAAACAGTACAACACAAATCTAGATATTAACCAACACACACACCAAGCAGAATGCACATCATCCTGCAACTTTGTGAGTGCTTATGACACCAACAATTCGGCAAAGATATTAACTGATAGTAACCTTAATATACAGAATATATAGAACAGTGAATGGTATAGACATGTTACATTAGCATCTTCTGCTTTTCCACGCATATAACATGCAGTTTCAACTAAGAATTCTAGCAACATGGCAAAACGCTCTATTTGAATAGTGCAATCCAGTTTAACCTAGAGAAAATAAAAGGAAGATCCACTACATGAAGTACTGTGTGCTATTGTTTAAGCCACCAACCAAAAGCACGTCAAGCTTAAGATAGAATTCAGTACCATAACGGTGGTGTTGAGGCAAGAACAACAACAGCAAAATATTTATTTTTTTTATAACCGTGGAGTCCGGGCCAGTTTGCGCGCACCTCAACTAATTCCACCGAATACCTGCCACCTCCCACCAGCACCAGGTAGCAACAGGTACAAGGTAACACTGTCGTCCAAGGCCAGAACAGATGGGAAGAAATCACCTAGTGTTTGTTTGTCTCTGTTGGGAATTGAACCTGAGACCTCAAGGTGCTCAACCCAACTTCATTGAACCATTAGGCAACTCCCTTGGGTGCCAACAACAGCAAAATATTCCAAAACTCTGAACAGGCATCACCACGAGAAATATAAAAAGGGAAGCTCGGTGCACTAAGCACCGAGTATGCACAGGGTGCACAGGGTCCAGGGAAGGGTCCGGCCACAAGGACCTATTGTACGCAGCCTCAACTTGCATTTCTGCAAGGGGCTGTTTCCAAGGCTTGCATCTGTGACCTCCTGGTCACATGACAGCAACTTTACCAGTTACTCCAAGGCTCCCCTTCAAAGGTGAAGTATGAAAAGCATTATCCTGATTCTAGCAACATACTACATACTTGTTTTTTTGTGAATGTAACCGCTGAAAAATTAGAGGAACCCCCATATCAAAACTATAAGCAGCTAAAACAATCACAGATGAAAACTATATAGGGGCAGTAGAGGTTCTAGAACTTAGATCAAGAAAGCAACAAGAGTATGAAATAATGAGATACCTTAATGTTACTGTCGATTGGCAGAACCATTTGATGAAGAACATCTGAAGCAGCCTGTTTCCAGTCAATCTCCCCTGGATCACCTTGTCGTTTGCAGTCTACTTGCTAAAGTCACAACTAAAAGACCTTCCTACCCAAACATACACAGCTCTACCTGCATCTTTTCCAAAACCTGAAGTTGGAATAATGAAAATATATGCACCTTTAGAATCCAAAGCATCGATGCTACAAGTAGCAAGTTTCTCCAAGCTGGGCCAACGATAGACAACAGGTTTCACTAGGTTACAAGATGCTCCACCAGTATCCACAACACCGTCTAACACAGCCGAGCACCTTTCATTGCATCGTTTTTTCTCCCATAACTAATGAAAGCCACCAAATACAGCAGCTTCTTTATCAGATGGATTACCTGACTTTGTTGAAAAGACAAACTCCTTCATATTCCCCGAAACAAACTTTCCCCTTAGCATGCTCCACGAACTTTCTCGAACTGGAAGGTGGGTTTCATATTCAGTCTCACATGATGTAAATGGAGGCACAAAGCCGCCCGAAGCAGCTATTTGGAAAATCTTAAAGTCTATATTGTACGCATCCACCTTTCTTTCCCCTGGACAGACCTTACTTGACGACTCACCAGCATCCCCTCCATTCTTTAATTTGTCTGTCAATGGCAGGAAATTGGAGAACGCGTCCCAGAAGTACAAAGGTTCCTCGCCTCCCATAACTGTTATGATCGGTGCCTGCACTTTCTCATAACGAACAATCTGGCAAACAGCCCCTCTGGCATCTCTTTCCATGATTGTTTCACTCTTTTTACCAATCCAAACATATATTGATGAGGGTATATGTATAATAAATGCACCTCTGGAATCTAAAGCTGACGGAGAAGGATCATTTAACATTTTCGGAATGAGATGCAAAGGATCGTATGGTGAATGAGGCGCGACTCTATACATCCTTAATAATGAACTTGGACTCGAAGGGAAAGCATGAACCCTTTTTTTGGCATTGTAACAACTGACAAGCAAAACCAATATTTGGATCTGCGATGCATCATCAAAACTTTGTCCTTCTCTCCACATAAGATAACCGATAACCAACGAGGTTGACCGAGAGACCCCTTGGTAGCAATGTACAAAAACCCTTCCATGTTGCTCCCTGACATCTTCAAAGTAGTCAAAAACATCATAGAGAATGCTAGTAATATCTTCTGACGGGCTATCCTGCAACCACAAAATCCGATATACGAAATCACACTTGAAATACTCGGGGCATACAAAACCCACACAGTTAAGAACATGAGTAATCACATTTTGCTTTAGTATATCCTTATCTTTTGCAACTGCATCCCCACCAAGAAATACATGTTCAGCCACTTTTGAACACTCTTTATCGAAGAAAGCAATCTTTTCTCTTCTCACAAGCCCGGCATTAATCTATGGATTTTTATGTATGTTCGACAGATCCAGGTTAAGCCTTTCACTGTTGCTATTCGTATCCCTCCCACTGGTGGTAGAAGGAAGTGGCCACTCTCCAATATCATCAGATCCTGATCTCGGCCACTCATCTAGACTTCTTCGAGCAATTGCCAATGGCTGCAACAGTGGAAGACGCTGCCTAGCCTTAAAACTCTGTTGCGACCGAGGGGCTAAAGGCCTCCGACCATGAGAACTATTACCTCCATTTGATTCCAACCCATCTTGTTTGATATCTGGATTAAGCGCAGGCAGTGAAGTCCTCGAAGACAACCAAGATGCTGACCGACAGTACGTTCTCCCACTATTTGCAAGTTGGCATGGCTCCTGAGAGCCATCAGCTCCGCCAGCTGAGGCATCTTCCTTTCCCGACATTCCGACCATCAAAACTAGGGGCGAAGTGTTACAGCCAAACTACAGAGGATACAATGATATCTCTGCAGTGAATTTTTATATGGATGATCATGCATTAATTGCTTAACGGAATCAGTCTGCAAAATGTGTAAATGGAGATAGTAGCGCGTTAAATGCCTCAATTAGTATCACATTAATTTTTAATCGCCCGTCAATGTGATAGTTAATATGTCAACATGTTCTGATGATGAGCATATCTGATTAGATATACTTCACTTGAGCTGACGGTCTATTGAAAACAGCCTCTCTACCTCCTCAAAATACGGGTAAGGCTACATAAACACTACCCTTCGCACACCTTGTGAGATTAGTGGGAGTATGTTATTGTTGTATATACACACTACCCAAAGTTGGAAGCAATGTTTTGATTGGACGTGCTGCAAAGGGCGTATGGTTCTGAGTGTATACTAACTGTTACACCGACCGCCACCTCAGTCTATCAAGTAAAATCATTACATATGTTCAATCTAACAACGACCGCTACCTCAGTCTATCAAGTTAAATCATTGCACGTGTTCAATCTAACAGTCGAAATTCAAACATTATTAGATGAACAGTCTGTTGAATTATGTAATAAATGTAGATACATATGACCATGTTGAGAATAACAAGACCACGTTCCCTTAAATCTCTCATAGTTAAAAGTTTCTATTTGAAAAATTCATAAGAATGTGGGTGTTAGGTAGGGGCCGCGCAAACGCAGGCCCCCGCTGCCACAAATTATGACGTAGGCTCAACCACTTGGATCGACCTTAGGCAAGCACCCCTCCAAAGTGCAATGGAGGTTGCCAACCTAGGCCATGGGCCTTCATGATCGCCCATTGACCCCGTCAAGGCAAGTATGTCTCATAGATGTCCTTGGCCCTTAAAAATTAGATACAACTTCCATGCAGACACGCCCACGCAGTGACCACAGATCGAGTGAACTATTCTTTCGCTTTTATTAAAGAATACTGTGTGCGCGGTGCAAATAGTGGCATACACCTATTTTTGGAGGATACAACTTCTAGGATGTTCAATGATTCCATAATCATATCAAAGCTGGCGTAAACCAGATTCTGAATTACAAATGTACCAAGAGCTTATCTTTCTTTCAAGAAAAACATTTTGGTTAACTAGAGAAACATCAAGTTCACAATCCATGGATCGAATAAGAGATTTAGACTTTGAATTGGGTAGGGACCGCACGAACGCAGCCCCCGCTGCCACAAATTATGACGTAGGCTCGACCACTTGGATCGACCTTAGGCAGGCACCCCACCAAAGTACAATGGAGGTCACCAACCTAGGCCATGGGCCTTCATGATCGACCATTGACCCCGTCCAGGTAAGTATGTTTCTTGGTGGTCCTTGGCCAATTTATATTCTAACTTATTCACTTGACTACTAGTCTTTTGACCTTCATATCATTGTCAATCGAAAAGCTCATATCCAAAGTAGCGTCTTCATTATGAATCTTTATAATTCTCTAATAGCGAAAGAAATGAAGGGTAGTCGGAATGATCCTCTATGGCTCCATGACGTCCATGGAGGCTGTTAATCAGGCTCTTATCCCATGGTCACGGCTCATCCACCAGACTTCGCCTCATAAGGCGAGCAGAGTTCTCTTCATCAACTGCATACGTTATTCAGATAACAAGATGACAGTACAAGCAAAATTTGAAAAAGAAAGCGGCAACAACTATCTTATTGTTTATTTGAATGAACATTCCCTTTTTTAAACGTTAGTTGCTGAAGAAATTCCATAATGAGTAACAAAAATAATGAATAGTTGTTCACTGGTCCTGTTTCTTAGCTTCATTTAGTGAAACAACATTAACAACGCTAGATAAATAGCATATGAGAAGGCGCTAAGTTTTTGAATAGCATATAAAAGACGGACAAGAATGTTGCAGAAGAGAAACTCGTCTGCCTGCTCGAATATAAGATAATGTAGTTTATGAATGATGTCCATTTTGAATTGTCATGTCTCAAGGTATTAGGAGACGCAGCAGTCTGATGCAATAGACGTAAAATAGTGTAACCTGTTCCATGATTACTCCAACGTTTATGAGCTGCGAAAGAAATGAAGGGTAGTCGAGAATGATCCTCTACGGCTCCATGACCCCTGAAAGGCAATGGTCTCATGGCCACGGTTCATCCACCAGACTTGGTTTCTGTTCTCCTTAAAACTCATGGATACAGTGGTACGGACCTTGTACAAGTAAGTTCGTGCCAATCAATGTTGCTGCAATATCCCAGCCCTAGCTTTCGATTCTTCTTTCCTTTCTTTTGACGCAAACTATAAAGAATATGTGTTTAAGCAGTCCCATAAAATCATAAATGAGACAATAAAAAATAATTGGACTTGGGATTGGGTAGGGGCCGCGCGAACACAGGCCCCGCTGCCACAAATTATGACGTAGGCTCGGCCACTTGGGCCGACCTTAGGCAGGCACCCCTCCAAAGTGCAGTGGCGGTCACCAGCCTAGGCCATGGGCCTTGTTGATCGCCCATTGACCCCATCCAGGTAAGTATGTTTCTCCGATGTACTTGACCCTTTTTTATAGTATCTCCAAGCTACTATTAAATCTTCTTTACTTAACGATGTGGGACTAAGTGAATCTTTCTGTATTGAGTATAACAAACTAACAATCATGAAAACTTAACAGTGTTAGTTTAACTCTGAAGCAGGAAACATGGGATTCATTCAGTTTAAATCAAAACTAACATATGAGATAAATAATCCTGTCATTTTTTTTCTCGATGATAATGTAAACACCATGATAGTACCAGAAAAAAGAGTTGGTAAGTCTGTCACACAACCATGAGACCATCTCTAGCCCAGCGGACCAGGCTGATAACGATTCTGAGACCATCTCTGGTCCGTTCTGAGAGTAGAGCTCCAGCAAAAAGAATTATGAGTCTGTCAGATAGCTACAAGACCATCTCAAGCCCAGCGGACCAGGCAGAGAACGATCATCTACGGCACCATGACCCAAAGGCCATGGAGGCTGCTAATCACGCTCTAGTCTCATAGACACGGTTCATCCACCATACTTGGTTTCCTGTCTCCTTAGAAATCAAGGATACAGTGGTACGAGCCTATAGAACAGATCCTGTTCAAGTAAGGTCGTGTCTGTCAATGTTGCTGCAACAACATATATACACTTGGTTGCGTTGCTAGCTTATCGATGTGGGACACGAGGCGGGGAACAAAATGTATTCAACTCTGTAACTGCCTGTATGAGTGGACAACTGCCAAAAAAAATGTACAACTAATTCAGATTTGTATTTATATTAAAGTATCAAGTTAGAACAATTGAAAGAGATGATTTGTGTTTAACATTGCAATTGCATAGACAATTGAGACCGTGTGCTAAGCAACCTATGAGATGATAAGAAATTATACTTTGAATTGGGTAGAGGCGGCGCAAACACAGGCCCCACTGTCACAAATTATGACGTAGGCTCGACCACTTGGGCTGACATTAGGCAGCACCCCTCCGGAGTGTGCAATGGCGGTCACCAGCCTAGGACATGAGCCTTGTTGATCGCCCATTGACCCCGTCCAGATAAGTATGTTTCACAAATGTCCTTGGCCCATTTATATAGTATCTCCCTGACACTATTCTATCTTCTTCACTTGACGATGTTGGACTATTAGTATTGCACAGTAGTATCTAGCTGCAGCAGCACATGCCGGAGAAGAAATGAAGACAGACAAGAATGTTGCAGTTTTGTTGAATAGAAACTCATATTGATGCCTTATGAGATGCTGTTTGAGTGAAAAATGTGATATGCTTGTTCGCTTAGTTATAGTCAGGTGATTTGAGCGAAAGAAATGAAGGGTAGTCGAGAATGATCCTCTACGGCTCCATGACCCCTGAAACGCCGTGGAGGCTGTTAATCAGGATCTTATCACATGGTCGCGATTCATCCACCAGACTTGATTTCTGTTTTCCTTAATACTCAATGAACATATCTTGTACAAGTAAGATAATTAGGCTATTGTTACTGTTACTGTTCCTTGTGTTTCTGAATGCTATGTAACTTTTTCTTTTTGGTTTCTGGTTTCCCAAGGTATCCCCACAGCCGGCAGCCATGAAACTAATCCTCCGTTCCACTGTCAGCGCACTAAGCGGTAGGAAACAGGCCACAGAGTTTTCTCCATTCACCAGAGGTGGGGATCGAACCCCCAACCTCTTGCTTAAGGGGTGAGGTGCTAAACCACCACAAGAACCCTTGTGGTTGCTAGATTTGATGCCTTGGGATGGCGATTTGGAAGATATGATGGATTAGGAGTATTAATGCCTGCCCGTCTTTAGGTTTAGCTTGGGTAGTTGTGGGCTATTCATCTTTGGTGTTGAGATTCTAGCTTGGAATTTTAGAGTTTATGTGCAGCCTTCATTTTAGATCTGTCTTTCTCCAGATTTCATTTATAGGCTTTTTGAGCCTACTCTATAGTTGCCTATTCGATCTTCTCGACTTCGGATTGATTATAGTTGGTAAGTGTTCATATGATGGCTCATGGACCCGGTATTGGTTCTTTTAGCTTTTGGCTCGAGTCTTTAATCTTCTTTGAGAATTTGGGATGATATACTAAGTAGGAGTAGTATACTTGAGTTGGATTCAGCGTGTCTCCATTCTCAGTTGATGGGACATCCTAGAGCGAATTATTTAGTGATGAGTAGTTATGCATTAACCTTTTTTATTTCAGTCTTTGTTGACATTCGGACTAGTTCTAGCATTGGCATAGATTGCATTCGTTGATTATCCCTATTTTTGTGCCTAGATAGTGCCTTATGGTATTATTCTCATGTTTGATTTATGGACATTCAGCGGATCAACTTCAGTTCTTTGAGTTCTCTGTGATAAGATTTCACGGATGAAACTCAGGTGATTTTCCTCCAGATTTACGTTCAACTCATGTCATCATCGTCCCAAAAAGTATAAAGAAAGGTCGGAACCACGGCGTGCTTTTAATCCACACATGAAACGTTGCACTCTTACCTCTAGACCAAGATTGTCCAGTTCTATTCTACCTGTAGTTGAAACAGATATTGTCCTGAACCCTGCCTACTATGAGATCTGGTGAGGGGTGGGTAGCGTACACGCAGCCTTACCCCACCTTCTGAAGGTAGAGAGGTTGTTTCTGATGGACCCTCGACACAAGTAAAGCATATTAAAATCAATAAATGGCAGCCGGTATGTAAAAGGTCCAGGGAAGGGTAGAACCACAAGTGTTCATTGTAGGCCATTTCCACGGCTTGAACACATGACCTCATGGTCATATGGCAACAACTTTACAGTACGAAAAGAAAATACAGTAGTGGAGAAGGCATGTCGAAAAGTTTGGAATAAGTAACCATAATTGTAAAACGGCTTGGAACCGAGAGGAGTTATGAAAATCAATAGCACAGAGCCAATGAAAATCAATAGCACAGAGTCATGGCAAATGTACAACGAAAAGTCTAGTCAGCGAATTGCCTCTTACCATAACTACTAGATCTCTCTTTATTTTAAACTAATTACATAATATCTCACTTCTTAACAATTCCTGATACATGTCACTGACTATCAGTCGTAACCCCATATATAAATCTACTGTGACATAGCATACCCCCCCCCCCCCGGACACATGCGCATGTATCTGGGAAACATGGATCTACTGCAACAAAATTATGTATCTGGATGCCTTGACCATGTATCTAGACTTATTTAGTAGTACAATATGTAATAGTGAAAACTTATAATGATTGAGGAAGTAATTAGCTCCTATACTATTGGTTTTGCTTTGAGAGGCAAAAATTAAAAATCGGCAAGAAATGATGGATACGATGAATATACACAAAAATGATCCTCAAGTAACAAAGTGTCAATGGTAATATAAATCGCAAAAAACCCATATTATGAATGTGCTAATGTTGAGGACCAAAATATGAATGTCTATGAAAAACGAACTTAATATTGGAAGCCGACTCTAGTTCTTTGGACGAACCTATGATCGAATCAAAAATGAATTTGTCATTCTTTTTCACATATAAACATATTTTACAAAAACTAGAAAATATGTAGATTGGTAACCTGATACATATGTGTGTGTCGAAGACATTTATGCATTGCTTATATTTTTGATCCGAGATCTATTTTATGGGTGTGGCATCATGAGGTCCATATAAAAAGATCAATTACCCATTCCTTTTTCGATGTGGGATACTTAATATTCCCCCGCACACTCAGACCTCGTTAATTGGAGCGTGATCTGACCTCTATTTACTTAACATTCTCCCGCACACTCAGGCCTCGTTAATTGGAGCGTGATCCGACCTCTATTTACTTAACATTCTCCCACACACTCAACAATAACAACAACAAGCCCAGTGTATTCCCACATAGTGGGGACTGGGGAGGGTAAAATGTACGCAGTTCATACCGCTACCCCCGAAGAAGCAGAGAAGTTGTTTCCAATAGACCCCCGGCTCAAGATAAATAAATTAAAAAAAAAAGAAAAAAAAAAGTTGTACTGAAACATGAAGCAGGATGGTGGCTAAAGAATCAAAAATAGTAAAATAGAACTCAGAGCAATACAGGATAGGGGAACTAAGAGCCATAAGCTATAAAAAATAAGAAAAACGAAATCTGGAATAGGGTACCCGCCAGTAGTAACCTGCACTCACAGACCAAAGCCACCCACCACACCCAGTCTCCCCTTACTAGCGGCTCCTACCTATCGACACAGTCCTACGATTACTACCCCGGCTAAACAGGGACTCTCCTAATTACTTGCTATAACCCGCACACACATGCCTCGTTAATTGAAGCGTGGATAATATAATATGAGGGTCCAATCCTACATCGGTGAATAAAAATTCCCGCACACTCAGGCCTCGTTAACTGGAGCATGGATAATATAACATAAGGGGCCCAATATCAATTAATAAAAATTTGGGATGGGCCTGACTCTGATACCATTAAAGAATAGATCTTGGGCCTAACCCAACCTCACAAGGGGAAGATTGCCCAAGTCCATATAACGAACCAATTACCCATCCATTTTCCGATGTGGGATACTTAACAATTTCTTCCCATCTGTTCCAGTTTTGATGGACAGAGTTACCTGGTACTTGCTGCCAGTGGGAGGTAGTAGGTATACTGTGGAATTAGTCTAGGTACGTGTAAGCTGACCCGGAGTGGTGGTCGTTGTAACAATCGGTGTACGCTAAGAACTAAAGTTCTTTTGTTGCGCGTTCAATCAAATACATTGCTTCCAACTCCGACCATGTATACAATAATATATATACAACAATGATCTATGAATGTATGACTATCCATCTTAAAATTCAATGCTGACAGATCTTTGTATATTAAAGATGCAGTCTCAAGTATATTTACTCCATATTCCCACATCGTCAAGTGAATAAGACGAAAGACAAGCAAGGAGATGCTATAAAAAGGGGCTAAGGACTCATTCATCCATTGCGAGTACCAATACTGTTGTAATTGCAGATTGAATGTGTGGGAATAAAAATGAGGAACAGGATGTCGAGTAGCTCGACCTTGAGTATAGTCTTTAGATTATTGAGGGATCAATAACTTAAACAATCTAAGCTCTAAGTCGAGCTCCCCGGCCTCTTGATCGTGATTCTTCTCCCCACACATTCAATCTTCAATCACAATAACATTATTGGTACTCTTAATGGATGAATGGGTTGATTCTACAGGCCTAGCGGCCAATCAACCGCGTCCGTTGGCCCTTATCCAATCCAAAGTGGTATAACTTTTGAGTGCCTCATTAACAAACTTATGATTTGAAAATTTATACTAGAAAAGCTTGTTGAATCCAGATTTGAAAACAGCATGTTTGATAGGGCCAGGCTAAATTTTGAATCTGCAATTCCAAAAAGTTGCAATAGATTCAATGATAAGATTCTAAAGGTTGAAATCATCAAATTTAAATTCTAAATCGGCCTTTGTATGTTAAACTTGGGACGTATTGCTTCTTTTGGACATTGAGGATGTCAATTACTCTTTTTATAGATTAGCACTGTGTTCTTGGCAAATCATACCATAATCCCACATCATCAAGTGAATAAGACAGAAGAGTCGCGAGGAGACGCTATAAAAAAGGGCCGAGGTCAATAACTAAGAAACATACTTACCTAGACGGGGGAAATGAGTGATCAACAAGGCCATTGGCCTAGGTTGGTGACCTCCATTGCACTTTGAGGGGTGCTCTCCTAATTTCCTTTTTTTTTTTGGTTGCGGAAGAACTAAAGAACGAAATAGTTTGCTTTTATGAATTGTTGCATAGGTGCAAAACCTTACTTGTACAAGGTCTGTAACACTGTATCCTTGAGTTTTAAGGCGACTAGAAATCAAGTCTGGTGGATGAACCATGACCATGAGATAAGACCCTGATTAACAGCCTCCGTGGCCTTTCAGGGGTCATGGAGCCGTAGAGGATCATTCTCGACTACCCTTCATTGCATCTGCAAATTATGGGTAGGGGCCGCGCGAACGCAGGTCCCCGCTGCTGCAAATTATGACGTAGGCTCAACCACTTGGATCGACCTTAGGTAGGCACCCCTCCAAAGTGCAATGAAGGTCACCAACCTAGGCCATGGGCCTTCATGATCGCCCATTGACCCCGTCCAGGTAAGTATGTTTCTTGGTGGTCCTTGGCCCATTTATATAGTATCTCCTTACTACTACTCTAACTTATTCACTTGACTACTAGTCTTTTGACCTTCATATCATTGTCAATCGAAAAGTTCATATCCAAAGTAGCGTCTTCATTATGAATCTTTCTAATTCTCTAATAGCGAAAGAAATGAAGGGTAGTCGGAATGATCCTCTATGGCTCCATGACGGCCATGGAGGCTGTTAATCAGGCTCTTATCCTATGGTCACGGCTCATCCACCAGACTTTGTTTTTGGTTGCCTTAAATCAAAGAGGTGTTCTACATATGCATCGTCTCATAATGAGTAACAACTATCTTATTGTTTATTTGAATAAACATTCCCTTTTTTAAACGTTAGTTGCTGAAGAAATTCCATAATGAGTAACAAAAATAATGAATAGTTGTTCACTGGTCCTGTTTCTTAGCTTCATTTAGTGAAACAACATTAACAACGCTAGATAAATAGCATATGAGAAGGCGCTAAGTTTTTGAATAGCATATAAAAGACAGACAAGAATGTTGCAGAAGAGAAACTCGTCTGCCTGCTCGAATATAAGATAATGTAGTTTATGAATGATGTCCATTTTGAATTGTCATGTTTCAAGGTATTAGGAGACGCAGCAGTCTGATGCAATAGACGTAAAATAGTGTAACCTGTTCCATGATTACTCCAACGTTTATGAGCTGCGAAAGAAATGAAGGGTAGTCGAGAATGATCCTCTACGGCTCCATGACCCCTGAAAGGACACGGTTCATCCACCAGACTTGGTTTCTGTTCGCCTTAAAACTCAAGGATACAGTGGTACGGACCTTGTACAAGTAAGTTCGTGCCAATCAATGTTGCTGCAATGTAATATAAAGAAATAAAACAATTAGCTTTCCGAGTTTGCATTAGGATTTAACATCTTTTTGTGTTGTATTTTTGGTCTACTAATTTGGTGAATATGTTTCTTTTTTTGGTTTATTAAAAAAGAAATCAAGAGAGAAAACAGTTTGCACTTATGAAGAAATTCAAAAAAGCGAACTGTTTCCTTCTTGATCTCTTACGCCAGCACCACTCCGAAGTGGCCGCCAGGCCTATAGAATCAACACATTCATCCATTGAGAGTACCAACAATGTTACTGTAATTGCAGATTGAACATGTGCAGAGAAGTATGATGATGAAGAGCTCGACCTCCTGTTCCTCATTCTTCTTCACAAACATTAATTCTGCAGTTACAACAGTACTGGTACTCGCAATGGATGAATGAGTCCTTGGCCCTATTTTTATAGCATCTGCTTGCTTGTCTTTCGTCTTATTCACTTGACGATGTGGGAATATGGAGTAAATATCCTGGAGACTGCATCTTTAATATACAAAGATATGTCGGCATTGAATTTTACGATGGATAATCATACATTCATAGATCATTGTGCAAACTGGGTATCATATTTATTACTAATCCCCCTCATTGTAAATTAGCAGTTGTTGGGTTCTAGTGTAATGTGAATGAAAAATGGAGAAAAAGTTAAATGTGTCTTCGTATTTATTACTAATCCTTGTGCTTAGAAGCATTGCTCCATGTTGTTAGTGAGATAAGAAAAAGACAAGCCTCTAGCCGTCCTCGTCGTCACTCGGTTTCAGCTTCAGCTTCAGAAAATGACCGAGAGACTAGTTTTTTGGAACGAAAACGGGACTTGCGGGCGCACTTGGCCATCTGCGGAACTTTCTGTTTCGAGTGCAATGTGACATGTGGCCGCATCTCGTCATGTGCGGACACATGGGTTCGCATATGGACCCGGTGTTTTGTAATAGTGCAACTCTTTACGAACCATTGCTTCTTTTCTGATGCAACACCTTTTGGCTATAAATATCTGATTTTCCTTAAGATATTGGCACGAAATTATGACGTTAAAATACTCCTCTTTCTTACAAAACTCAAGTGTGATTTGCTACCGTTGAGTGAGTTCGTTGTTCGGCAGAATTTGAGGAACCACCATTTTGCTGAAGTGATTCATTTTATCCAGAGAGGATATATTCCGTAACCTTGGGTACTTGAGGGAAATAATTTCCTTAAGAACACCCCGAGAATTCAGTGGATTTGAATCTTCTAATCGTCATCTCTTTCTTGTTAGAGTTTTTCATTTTCCAGAAAATTGTTTGAACTTGCTGAAGTTCATATTGGAATACGATTTTATTTCTACCCAAAATAACAGCAGTTACACGTAGACACGTATTAATGATATGAATTGAGAGGTTCGAGTTTTCATGCCTGCTTTGATATACTTTACTTGAGCCTCCAAGTCCTCATCTGTGAGATAACACCAGGTATGTTGTTGTATATATATTATTGTATACATGGTCGGAGTTGGAAGCAATGTGTTTGATTGAACGCGCAGCAAAAGGCCTCGGGTTCTTAGTGTACACCGACTATTACAACGACCGCCACATCAGTCTATTGAGTAAAATCATTGCACACATTATTACGAGGACAATTTGTTGAACTAAAAAATCCATTGAGAGGTTTGCAGGTGGAAAAGATACAAACTATAAAGAGTACTTGTTCAAGCATCATATAAAAACATGAACGAGACAATCAAAATAATTGAACTTTGTATTGGGTAGGGGCCGCGCGAACGCAGGCCCCCGCTGCCACAAATTATGACGTAGGCTCGGTCACTTGGGCCGACCTTAGGCAGGCACCCCTCCAAAGTGCAATGGAGGTCACCAACCTAGGCCTTGGGCCTTCTTGATCGCCCATTGACCCCGTCCAGGTAAGTATGTTTCTCCGATGTACTTGGCCCTTTTTTATAGTATCTCCATGCTAATATTAAATCTTCTTTACTTAACGATGTGGGACTAAGTGAATCTTTTTGTATTGAGTATAACAAACTAACAATCATGAAAACTTAACAGTGTTAGTTTAACTCTGAAGCAGGAAACATGGGATTCATTCAGTTTAAATCAAAACTAACATATGAGATAAGAAATCCTGTCTTTTTTTTTCTCAATGATAATGTAAACAAGTTGGTAAGTCTTGTCACACAACCATGAGACCATCTCTAGCCCAGCGGACCAGGCAGAGAACGATCATCTACGGCACCAATCTCTAGCCCAGCGGACCAGGCTGATAACGATTCTGAGACCATCTCTGGTCCGTTCTGAGAGTAGAGCTCCAGCAAAAAGAATTATGAGTCTGTCAGATAGCTACGAGACCATCTCAAGCCCAGCGGACCAGGCAGAGAACGATCATCTACGGCACCATGACCCTTGGTGCCCAAAGGCCATGGAGGCTGCTAATAACGCTCTAGTCTCATAGCCACGGTTCATCCACCAGACTTAGTTTCCTGTCTCCTTAGAAATCAAGGATACAGTGGTACGAGCCTATAGAACAGATCCTGTTCAAGTAAGGTCGTGTCTGTTTGTGTTGCTGCAACAACATATATACACTTGGTTGCGTTGCTAGCTTATCGATGTGGGACACGAGGCGGGGAAAAAAATGTATTCAACTCTGTAACTGCCTGTATGAGTGGACAACTGCCAAAAAAAATGTACAATTAATTCAGAATTGTATTTATATTAAAGTATCTGGTTAGAACAATTGAAAGAGATGATTTGTGTTTAACACTGCAATTGCATATACAATTGAGACCGCGTGCTAAGCAACTAATGAGATGATAAGAAATTATACTTTGAATTGGGTAGGGGCAGCGTTTAACACAGGCCCCACTGTCACAAATTATGCCGTAGGCTCGACCACTTGGGCTGACATTAGGCAGCACCCCTCCGGAGTGTGCAATGGCGGTCACCAGCCTAGGACATGAGCCTTGTTGATCGCCCATTGTCCCCGTCCAGATAAGTATGTTTCATAAATGTCCTTGGACCATTTATATTGTATCTCCCCTACTACTATTCTATCTTCTTCACTTGACGATGTTGGACTATTAGTATTGCACAGTAGTAGCTAGCTGCAGCAGCACATGCCGGAGAAGAAATGAAGGCAGACAAGAATGTTGCAGTTTTGTTGAATAGAAACTCATATTGATGCCTTATGAGCTGCTGTTTGAGTGAAAAATGTTATATGCTTGTTCGCATAGTTATAGTCAGGTGATATGAGCGAAAGAAATGAAGGGTAGTCGAGAATGATCCTCTACGGCTCCATGACCCCTGAAACGCCGTGGAGGCTGTTAATCAGAATCTTATCACATGGTCGCGGTTCATCCACCAGACTTGATTTCTGTTTTCCTTAATTTCTTGTACAAGTAAGATAATTAGGCTATTGTTACTGTTCCTTGTGTTTCTGAATGCTATGTAACTTTTTCTTTTTGGTTTCTGGTTTCCCAAGGTATCCCCACAGCCGGCAGCCATGAGACTAATCCTCCGTTCCACTGTCAGCGCACTAAGCGGTAGGAAACTGGCCACAGAGTTTTCTCCATTCACCAGAGGTGGGGATCAAACCCCCAACCTCTTGCTTAAGGGGTGAGGTGCTGAACCACCACACCAACCCTTGTGGTTGCTATGTAACTTTTTCATGCTATTTTAACTGTATTTTTCTTTTTTAACTGCTTGAGGTGTGGGATTACACTGGTTGTCATTGTTGCTAAACTGCTACTAAAGCTGAGGGTCTTTCCGACAACCTCTTTACCTCCATGAGGCTGGGGGCCGAGAGCTATCATAGTTCCATTGACATTCTCAACTAATCGTCATGTTTCACATTTACGTTCAACTCATGTCATCATCGTCCCAAAAATTATAAAGAAACGTCGGAACCACGGCGTGCTTTTAATCCACACATGAAACGTTGCACTCTTACCTCTAGACCAAAATTGTCCAGTTCTATTCTACCTGTAGTTGAAACAGATATTGTCCTGAACCCTGCCTACTATGAGATCTGGTGAGGGGTGGGTAGCGTACACGCAGCTTTACCCCAACTTCTGAAGGTAGAGAGGTTGTTTCCGATGGACCCTCGACACAAGTAAAGCATATTAAAATCAATAAACGGCAGCCGCTATGTAAAAGGTCCAGGGACGGGTCGAACCACAACTGTTCATTGTAGGCCATTTCCACGGCTTGAACCCATGACCTCATGGTCATATGACAGCAACTTTACAGTACGAAAAGAAAATACAGTAGTGGAGAAGGCATGTCGAAAAGTTTGGAATAAGTAACCATAATTGTAAAACGGCTTGGAACCGAGAGGAGTTATGAAAATCAATAGCACAGAGCCAATGTACAGAAGGGAAAGGGAAGTAACTATGACTTAAAAGGACTATTTTGTTGCCTAAGCTGGCTTTGAAATTTCTAATTTCTAAGTCATGGCAAATGTACAACGAAAAGTCTAGTCAGCGAATTGCCTCGTAACGGTCATCGGGTGTTGCAGCACTGTAACATGTACATTCAGGTGAACCACCTCTGACAACTTCTAACAGCAGCCTCCTGCAGAAGAAAAACGATAACCGATCAGTTAAGCTGACAGTAAAGAAAGTGGACGATATGAGGAATGGTCAAGACGATATGACGGAGACAACAGCTCTGGAAAAATTAACACCCTCCCCCCTCGCTCCTCGCACCCACACCCAAAACTAGGCATCTGAAGCATAGTAAATAACATGGGAGCTCAATATAGGTAAATCAAGAAATGGGAATCGAGTCTCACTCTGATATCATATAAAGAAATTCGTGAAGACTATGATTTACATATTAAAACATACTGAATGATATATAGATAACATCTCAATCTAAATCTAGAGAATTTTCTCATCTTTTTTCAATAACTGTGGTATCCAAACCAGTTTGCTCGCACCTTGACAAATTCCAATGGCTACCTACTATCTCCTACTAGCACAGGTACCCGAAACCTGTCCCCTAAGCCTTGGACAGACTGGAAGAAACACCTAGTGCTTTTGCCTCCGGTGGAATTCGAATATGAGTCTCAATTCACTCCATTTAGGCACAACCCTGGGTGCGGCATTTTATTTTTAGACGACAACCATGAATCCTTCACAAACATCAGGTGGACTATAGTTAATAGTAGTATTTCGGATACATACCTCCATATTATAGTCAGGTGGACTTCACTCAAAAGCCAGTAAAATTTTGGAAGCTGAAAATGTACGAAAGAGAAGACAATCTACTGGGATTCCTGATGCATCCTCGATCATGTTAGCTTAACCGGGAACTCAATAATGCTAGGAGCTCAGCAGGTTCTTCATTTTCTTTCACAACCTATCAATCGCATGTTTAGAGAGACTAAGCATTGAGAAAAAACACATCATAAACAGTACAACACAAATCTAGCTATTAACCAACACACACACCAAGCAGAATGCACATCATCCTGCAACTTTGTGAGTGCTTATGACACCAACAATTCGGCAAAGATATTAACTGATAGTAACCTTAATATACAGAATATATAGAACAGTGAATGGTATAGACATGTTACATTAGCATCTTCTGCTTTTCCACGCATATAACATGCAGTTTCAACTAAGATTTCTAGCAACAAGGCAAACGCTCTGTTTGAATAGTGCAATCCAGTTTAACCTAGAGAAAATAAAAGGAAGATCCACTACATGAAGTACTGTGTGCTATTGTTTAAGCCACCAACCAAAAGCACGTCAAGCTTAAGATAGAATTCAGTACCATAACGGTGGTGTTGAGGCAAGAACAACAACAGCAAAATATTTATTTTTTTTATAACCGTGGAGTCCGGGCCAGTTTGCGCGCACCTCAACTAATTCCACCGAATACCTGCCACCTCCCACCAACACCAGGTAGCAACAGGTACCAGGTAACACTGTCGACCAAGGCCAGAACAGATGGGAAGAAATCACCTAGTGTTTGTTTGTCTCTGTTGGGAATTGAACCTGAGACCTCAAGGTGCTCAACCCAACTTCATTGAACCATTAGGCAACTCCCTTGGGTGCCAACAACAGCAAAATATTCCAAAACTCTGAACAGGCATCACCACGAGAAATATAAAAAGGGAAGCTCGGTGCACTAAGCACCGAGTATGCACAGGGTGCACAGGGTCCAGGGAAGGGTCCGGCCACAAGGACCTATTGTACGCAGCCTCAACTTGCATTTCTGCAAGGGGCTGTTTCCAAGGCTTGCATCTGTGACCTCCTGGTCACATGGCAGCAACTTTACCAGTTACTCCAAGGCTCCCCTTCAAAGGTGAAGTATGAAAAGCATTATCCTGATTCTAGCAACATACTACATACTTGTTTTTTTGTGAATGTAACAGCTGAAACATAGAGGAACCCCCATATCAAAACTATAAGCAGCTAAAACAATCACAGATGAAAACTATATAGGGGCAGTAGAGGTTCTAGAACTTAGATCAAGAAAGCAACAAGAGTATGAAATAATGAGATACCTTAATGTTACTGTCGATTGGCAGAACCATTTGATGAAGAACATCTGAAGCAGCCTGTTTCCAGTCAATCTCCCCTGGATCATCAGGTCCTTTGCAGTCTACTTGCCGAACCTTGCTAAAATCACAACTAAAAGACCTTCCTACCCAAACATACACAGCTCTACTTGCATCTTTTCCTAAACCTGAAGTTGGAATAATGAAAATATATGCACCTTTAGAATCCAAATCATCGATGCTACAAGTAGCAAGTATCTCCAAGCTGGGCCAACGATAAACAACAGGTTTCACTAGGTTACAAGATGCTCCACTAGTATCCACAACACCATTTAACACAGCCGAGCTCCTTTCATTGCATGGTTTTTTCTCCCATGACTCATGAAAGCCACCAAAAACAGTAGCTTCTTTATCAGATGGATTATCCACGCCTAGAATATCTAAAGACCTATGCAATTCATCAACTCTACTCTCAATTATCTCTTGTGGGGACTGTAAAATCTCGCCTGCAGTCGCTGCTTCGTTAGAAGACTCATTTGTCACTTCTGATATGCCAATGTCACCTTGTTCATTGGCAACACTCTTCAAATGACCACCTTTCCTCTCAAAATCATCAGTCAGCATTGGCAGCTTGAGACACTTCGACAAGCTACCTCTGCGCTCCGCAATAGAAAGGGGAAACTTTTTAGATAGTGCAGGAGCTGATTGTGAAGAATTCTGGGAAGCGAAGTTGACATCTATATACTTTGAAGTTTTAGATATGGACTGCGGAGAAATCTTAGGAGGGAGAACAGACACACTGGAGTTAGATGGAGTTGAAGAAGTTAAATCTGCACAGATAACTGAAGGTGACACAGCTGGAGAATCAGAAAGACATTTTGAATTGATGCTTGAATCAGATAAGATGGAGTCCGGAGAGGGATAAGGAGGTGATGAGGCTGATGACGACGAAGATGAAGATGATTTGGAAGATAACGATATTGTAGATGGTGATGATGAGCATGAGGACGACGAAGACAACATACAAGAAGAATGTAGTTGTTTAGTTGCACAATTGTCTATCGTTATAAACATAGAATCAGGATAAACTGTAGAGATACCTGATTTCGTTGAAAAGATAAAATCCTTCATGTTCCCCGAAACAAACTTTCGCCTTAGCATGCTCCAAGAACTTTCTCTAACCGGAAGGTGGGTTTCATGTTCAGCGTCACATGATGAAAAAGGAGGCACAACGCCGCCAGAAGTAGCTTTTTGGAAAATCTCAAAGTCAACATTGTACGTATCCACCTTTCTTTCCCCTGGACAAACCTTACTTGACGACTCAACAACATCCCCTCCATTCTTTAATTTGTCCGTCAATGGCAGGAAATTGGAGAACGCGTCCCAGAAGTACAAAGGTTCCTCGCCTTCCATAACTGTTATGATCGGTGCCTGCACTTTCTCATAACGAACAATCTGGCAAACAGCCCCCCTGGCATCTCTTTCCATGATTGCTTCACATTTCTTACCAATCCAAACATATATCGCCGAGGGTATATGTATAATAAATGCACCTCTGGAATCTAATACTGACGGAGAGGGATCATTTAACATTTTTGGGACGAGATGCAAAGGATCGTATGGTGAATGAGGTGCGACTCTATACATCCTTAATAATGAACTTGGGCTCAAAGGGAAAGCATGAACTCTTTTTTGGCATTGTAACAACTGACAAGCAAAACCCATATTTGGATCCGCGATACCCCTTGCTGCCTTTACATACTCAAATGCATCGTCAAAACTTTGACCTTCTCTCCACATAAGATAAGCAATAACCAACGAGGTCGACCGAGAAACCCCTTGGCAGCAATGAACAAAAACCCTTCCATGTTGCTCCCTCACTTCTTCAAAATAGTCAAAAACATCATAGAGAATGCTAGTAATATCTTCTGATGGGCTATCCTGCAACCATAAAGTCCGATATACGAAATCACACTTGAAATACTCAGGGCATACAAACCCCACACAGTTAAGAACATGGGTAATCCCATTTTGCTTTAGTATATCCTTATCTTTTGCAACTGCATCCCCACCAAGATAAACGTGTTCAGCCACCTTTGAACACTCTTTATCGAAGAAAGCAATCTTTTCTCTTCTCACAAGCCCGCCATTAGTCTCTGGATTTTTATGTATGTTCGACAAATCCAGCTTAAGCCTTTCGCTGTTGCTATTCGCACCCCTCCCACTGGGGGTAGAAGGAAGTGGCCACTCTCCAATATCATCAGACCCTGCTCTAGGCCACTCATCTAGACTTCTACGAGCAATTGCTAATGGCTGCAGCGGTGGCAGACACGACCTAGCCTTGAAACTCTGTTGCGATCTAGGAGTTAAAGGCCTCCGACCGTGTGAACTATTACTTCCATTTGGATCCAATCCATCTTTTTCCACGTCTGGATTAAGCGGAGGCAATGAAGTCCTCGAAGCCGACCAAGATGCTGACCGCCAGTACATTCTCCGACCATTTGCAAGTTGGCATGGATCCTGAGAACCATCAGCTCCACCAGGCGAGGCATCTTCCTTTCCCGGCATTCCAACAATCAAAAAGATTCAAGGCAAAGTCTAACAGCTACAGTAAAACTTCAAATACCAAAATCCCTCAAATTTCGGATTTTGACGTTCACATCCAACAAAACTAAACTAAAAACCCCCACCAAATCAAACTCACCCACGTAAACAGAACTAAACAAAACTAAAGCTCCAAAAATTTCACCTGCAAAAATGTTGGACAAAAACAAGTCAAACAAAGTCAAAACACTCCACGACAACCAATTACTGAATACGACAAAAACAACATCATGTCCAGTGTCATCCCACAAGTGGGGTCTGCAGAGGGTAGAGTGTACGCATACCTTACCCCTACCTCGTAGAGATAGAGAGGTTGATTCCGATTGACCCTCAACTTCAAATACCGTGTATCCAAGCAGTTTGAAAAAGGGAATACATAAATAAGAGACGTACAACAACAAAGGAATAACAACAAATTACTGAATATCAACCAAAAAAATCAACTAAACTTCAACAACAAACTAGTTAAGTCAAGCTATATCAATCATTCTTTATCTTCTCATTTTGCTCTATCTCAACATATCTAGTCAATTAGAAGCCCAAAAAAAACAAATCTTTATGTACCCATTTTGCTAAATTTCAACCTACTTCAGTCCAACATAACTAGTCAACTAGAAGCAACAAAAAGATCAAATCTTTCACAAATCTAAAATTCAGAACCTTCCAGCACAACCCTATAAACAGTAAAACTAACCATGATCTAAAAAACTAACACTCAAAAAAACATACAAATTCAAGAAAACACCATTTTTTAAATTATTCAAAAACACCAAGTGCTAAACCTAAGTGTTACAATCTCTAAGTAAATCCACACAGCAAAAAAAACACATAAAAATTCAAGAAAACACCATTTTTTTCAAAGATGCAAAAACCCCAAGGGCTAAAACTAAGTATAAAGTCTCTATGACTAAATCCACACACTAAAAAAAAAAAGAAAAAACTACAAAAACCCCACACTCAAAAACACATAAAAATTCAAGAAAAAAACATTTTTTACAGGGATTCAAGAACCCCAAGTGCTAAAACTAATTGTTACACTCTCTAAGTAAATCCACACAACCAAAAAACATCTAACCCCCCACCCCCACCCAACCCACCACACACACTCAAAACACACACAAAAATTCAAGAAAACCCCATATCTTGGATTTGTAACTTACATAACATAAAGCTAAAACCACCATCATAGAGATTCAAGAAAGCACATTTTTTTGGTAAGAGAAGTGGTGCAAGAGTAAATCCACACTTAAAACACACATAAAAATTCAAGAAAACACCATATCATTAAAGGATTCAAGAACCCCAAGTGCTAAAACTAAGCATAACTAAATCCAAACATTAAAAAAAAAATTCTAAAAAAAAACCAAACCAAAAAAAACACATAAAAAATTCAAGAACAGCAAAATCTTAGATTTATAACAAAATAAACACAAAAAAAAAAAAAATTACCATCATATAGAGAGATTCAAGAAGAACACAAGTTTTGGTAAGCAAGTGTACAAGTGTATGAGAGGTCTCTAAGACTGTAGCAACACAATGAAATGATAGAAAGAGAAAAAAGAGAAGCGGCCTTTTTATTTTATTTTATTTTTTTAATTTACCTTTTTTTTTTTTACTTCATTGGTATTCAAAAACAATTTTTTTCCATAGTTAACGATCAAAAATACACCTAAAAAAATAATTTTTTCGCATGTTTAAATTATTTTTTCGCGCGTTTCATGTTTCTAAATATTCGTTACTTTCTGTTTTATGATTGGAAGATAAGGAACGTGAGTATTTACGTTACCTGGTAATGAAAAAAAAAATTGGAGAAGTTGAAAGTTATTTAACTCGTCGAAGAGGAGCATCAGCTAACTGATCAGATTTGTAAATAATAACTATATTCGAGTCGAGGAGTTAGACCAATTCAGATAGACCATGTTAAGGCTGATGGGATTCAAAAAGAAGCAACAGATTGATTAAGTGAGATAGTGCGAAAATCGTTACGCCTTAGCGCCTCTTTTTTTTTCTAAGGACAACAACGAGGTCTGTATTGAAAACATTTAAACTTTTACTTATCTTCTATTTTATGATTGGAATATAAGGAACTTTAGTGTTTACGTTACCTGTTGATGAAAAAATGGAATTTTAGAGAAGCTGAAAGTCATTTGATTCGTCGAAGAAGATCACTAGCTAGCTGATCAGATTTATAAATAATAACGATATCTGAGTTGAGGAGTTAGACTAATCCGGATAGACCACGTTATGGCTGATGGGATTCAAAAAGAAGCAACAGATTGATTAAGTGAGATAATGCGGAAACTGTTACGCCTTAGTGTATCCTTTTTTTTTTGTAAGGGCAACCACGAGGTTTGTACTGAAAACATCTAAACTTTTACGTGTCTTTTATTTTATGATTGAAATATAAGGAACATTAATATTTACGTTACCTGGCAATGAAAAATGAAATTTTAGAGAAGCTGCAAGTCATTTAACTCGTCCGAGAGGATCGCCAGCTAGCTAGCTGATCAGTTTTGTAAATAATAATGATATCAAAGTCGAAGAGTTACACCAACTCAGATAGATCACGTTATGACCGATGGAATTAGGAAAAAAGCAATAAATTTATTAAGTGCGTTAGCGCGAAAAATCGTTACGCCTTAGCGCATCATTTTTTTGTAAGGGCAACCATGAGGTCTGTATTGAAAACATCTAAACTTTTATTATCTTCTATTTTATGATTGGAATATAAGGAACCTCAACATTTATGTTATCTGTCGATGAAAAAATTAACTTTTAGAGAAGCTGAAAGTCATTTGATTCGTCAGGGAGGATCGTCAGTTAGCTGATCAAATTTGTAAATAATAACGGTATCAGAGTCGAGGAGTTAGACCAACTCAGATAAATCACGTTATGACGGATGTAATTAGAAAAAAAGTAACAAATTTATTAAGTGTGTTAGCGCGAAAAGCCATTACGCCTTGGCACATCATTTTTTTTGTAAGGACAATCACGAGGTCTATATTGAAAACATCTAAACTTTTATTATCTTCTATTTTATGATCGGAATATAAGGAACCTCAGTATTTATGTTATCTGTCGATGAAAAAATGGAATTTTAGAGAAACTGAAAGTCATTTGATTCGTTGAAAAATATCACTAGCTAGTCGATCAGATTTGTAAGTAATAACGATATCCAAGTCGAGGATTTAGACCAATCCAAATAGATCACGTTATGGTCGATGGGATTAGGAAAGAAGCAACAGAATGATTAAGTACACTAGTGCGAAAATCGTTACCCCTTAGCGCATCATTTTTTCTTTGTTAGGGCAACCACGAGGTCTGTATTGAAAACATCTAAACTTTTACTTATCTTCTATTTTATGATTATAATAGAAGGAACTTTAGTATTTACGTTACCTGGCAATGAAAAAAATGTAATTTTAGAGAAGCTGAAAGTTATTTAATTCATCAGAGAGGATCACCAGCTAGCTGATCAGATTTATAAATAATAACGATATCCGAGTTAAGGAATTAGACCAATTCAGATAGATCACGTTATGACCGATGGAATTAGGAAAAATGCAACAAATTTATTCAGTGCGTTAGCGTGAAAAACCGTCACGCCTTAGAACATCTTTTTATTATAAGGGCAACCACGAGGTCTGTATTGAAAACATCTAAACTTTTAGTTATCTACTGTTTTAAGATTGGAATATAAGGAACCTTAGTATTTACGTTATTTGCCAATGAAAAAATAAAATTCCAGAGAAACTGAAAGTCATTTGACTCGTCGGAGAGAATTACCAGCTAGCTGATCAAATTTGTAAATAATAACGGTATCAAAGTCGAGGAGTCATACTGATTCAGATAGATCACGTTATGACCGATGAAATTGGGAAAAAAACAACAGATTTATTAAGCCTGTTAGCGCGAAAAAACGTTACGCCTTACCGCATCCTTTTTTTACAAGGACACCCACGAGGTCTGTATTAAAAACATCTAAACATTTACTTATCTTTTGTTCTATGACTGAAATATAAGGAACCTTAATATTTACGTTACTTGCCGATGAAAAAATAAAATTTCAGAGAATCTGAAAGTCATTTGACTCGTCGGAGAGAATTACCAGCTAACTAATCAGATTTGTAAATAATAATGGTATCAAAGTCGAGAAGTTAGACCAATTCAGATAGATCACGTTATGACCGATCGAATTAGAAAAAAAAAGCAACAGATTTATTAAGTGCGTTAGCGCGAAAAAACGCTACGCCTTACCGCATCCTTTTTTTTGTAAGGACAACCACGAGGTTTGTATTAAAAACATCTAAACTTTTTACTTATCTTTTGTTCTATGATTGGAATATAAGGAACCTTAGTACTTGTGTTATCCGAGGATGAAAAAATAAAATTTTAGAGCGGCTGAAAGTCTTTGACTCGTCGGAGAGGATCACCAGCTGATCAGATTTGTAAATAATAATGTTATCCAAGTCAAGCAGTTGGACGAATTCAGATAGACCACGTTGTGGCTGATATGATTTAAAATGAAGCAACATATTGATTAAGTGTGCCTAGCACGAAAATCGTTACTTCTTAGAAATACGTAAATGATTACTTTTTTCGTGACTTTCATACCTAAGCTATTCATTCAATTCTCTCTTACTTTTGATGTCGACTCATCTTATTTGAAAGTATTAAGAATGTTGTGAAAATGAAGATTTAATCTACGGTCAATTTTGTGTATTACCTAATTAAATTAGCGATTCCTTTATATTTAAATGCAACATGACAACGATACTGAGTTGGTCGATTATTTTTCAATCCATGACAGGCACGTAACAAGCACGTATAAGTCAATTCAATGTAACATTGAGATGTGTTTTAAAACAAAGAAAGTAATAGTTAGATATAAAACTCGTAAAAAAAATGATAGCTGAGATATGAAATCGATAAAAAGATGATAGTTTAAATAAGTAAATAAAATAATAAATAGCTAAGATATAAAATTCGTAAAGATGTGATAGTTTAAATTTGTTTTTCTATCATTAACTTTATATTTATACAATAATATTAAATTATTGTTTATTCTAACTATAGTTTTGATAAAATTATGTCCTGATGTATTAAAAATTAAGTTGTTTGACATCCTATTTATATTAAAAATAATAAAAGCAGTAAAAATATTAGTTTTTTTATACGTTATCGAATTTGTTTATATACAATTAGTCTCAGTGCACGTGTATTACACGTGTATCTCATAAAAGTAGTACAAACGTGAAGCGGACTTTTTTTTTTTCCCCTTTATTTATATATTCTTTACTTTACAAGGCAGAGGTATAAAACCTTTTTTGATCTTATTTAACGAATAAAAACACACCTAAAAATTATTTTTTTCGAGCAGTTATACCTCTGTTATTCATTGTCAAAAACACATAAATTATTAACTTTTTCGTGAATTTTATACGTAAAATATTTAGTATTCTTTTATCACTCCCTCTGATGTATTAAAAACAACTCGACACTGAATTGGTCAAATACTTGTTTTCAGTAATAATAAGAGATGTGTGTAGGTTAACTTAGCATCAATGTGATTTTTAATTCAAAAAAGATAAAGATTAAGGTATTAAACTCGCGAAAAAAAAATGATAGTTTAAGTAGGTAAATAGAACAACAGATAGTTAAAAATATGACACTTTCGGGAAAAAAAAAAGATAATTTAGATTAAAAATTCAAAAACAATTCTTTTTTAGAGTTAAAAATAAACAGACCAAAAAAAATCACTTTTTAGCGGAGTAAATTCCCTGAATGGTCACCCATGTTTGAGAAATTGCCTACAAATATTATTTTTATTTTATTTAGGACAAAAATATCATCCAACTTTTCTTATTTTCCTTAAAATATACTTAACATCTCAAAATCTTTCTCTCTCCTACTTGGAATGTCATGTCATTAAAATTTAGGATAAAAAAGAAATAGGATAAAAACTTTAGTTAAATAAGTTAAATAGATCTATTTATATAAAAAAAGAAATTTTAATGACATGACATTTCAAGTAGGAGAGAGAAGGTTTTTGACGTGTTAAGTATATTTTAAGGAAAATAAAAAGAGTTGAGTGATATTCTTGTCCTAAACGAAACAAAAATGATATTTATAGGCAATTTTCCAAACATGGATGACTATCTGGGAATTTACTCCTTTTTTGCGCGTTTTATACTTCAGTTATTCATTGTTTCTTTACCTAATTAAATTATTACTTTCTCTTTTCAAAAACACGTAAACACGTAAATTATACTTCAATGATTAATGTAGATTAACTTATCATTAATGTGAGTTTTAATAAAATAAAAAAAAGTGATAGTTGAGGTATAAAATTTGCAAAAAAAAAAAAAAAAAAAAGATAATCAGGTAGGTAAATAGAATAATAGATAATTAAGCTATGAAATTTGTGGGGGGAAATGATAATTTAGAAGAAAAAATCTCAAGTAAAAATATCGAAAAAAATATTTTTTCGCTCTTTATACTTCAGCTATTCATTATTTCTTCACCTAATTAAATTGTCACTTCCTTTTTTCAAAGACACGTAAATTATTAACTTTTTTCGCAAATTTCATACGTAAATTATTTATTTTTCTCTTATTACTCTCCCTTTGATATATTAAACATAATACGACACTGAATTGGTCGAATGCTTGTTTTCAGTAATAACCGGTGTGTGTAGATTAACTTATCATCAATGTGAGTTTTAATTAAAAAAAAAAAAAAAATGATAGTTGAGGTATAAAATTTGCAAAAAAAAAAAAAAAAAAAAAAGTTTAGATAGGTAAATAGAATAATAGATAATTAAACTTCATAAACTAGTTTCACCGCTCGCACGTTGCACGTGTATTTCTATATAGAAGTATAATAGTATTATTATTTTTTGCGCATTTTATGTTTTATTTGGACACGTGTGTTGTACGTGTATTTCATAAAAATAGTTCAAGCGGTATGATTCAAATCACAAAAAAATCAAAGTAATAATTGAGCTATTTATGTATATTCTAATGGATAGTTTGTATTTTATTTCGAATAATATTTTCATAAATAGAAATAATATGATTTACGATTTCATTAACCACGAAAGTTGACTTGAACTTTTTTTAAAAAAAAAACTCAAATATAAATATCAAAGAAAGGGGAAATTAATTATGAAAATTACAATTCAGTCACTTATATTTCATAGTCATTCTCAACGCTATCATTAATATAAAAATATTATATAGTCATAAAAAGATCAAAACAGTAAATACGTTAATTTTTTTTATTTTATATTTTATCGGATATGCTTATATATAATTAATCTTGGATACGTGTGTTGTACGTATATACTAAAAAAATTTATAAAAGGTATCATTCGAGTAAAAAATAAATAAATTAAAATAATAATCCAGCCTATCAGTTAATTATGTTCCAGAGTCATTTTTATTATAAAGTTATTATGATTTATTATTATTTATTTGTGACTTTGTAAAAAATGATATAATATGTTCTTGATATTATAATTTAGCTATCAATAAGTTATAGTTTAGATAATGTTATCATTAAATTTTAATCTCCTTTATTTATTTTTCTTGTCTGGTTTTCACCATTAATTGCCATGTATTTATTTTAGAGTTCGATTAATTTAGTCTGATCGAGAAGTGATATTTTATTATCAAGTTTTAATTTGTTTATTTTTTGAGTTTAGTTTCTCACTTGATGTCATTTATTGTTTTTGAAGTTCAATTAATTTGAATTTGTACTAGAAAATTTCAATTTTTTTTTTTTTTTTTTTGTGTGTGTGTGTGGGGGGGGTCTCATTGTTCAATTCTATCCTAATTAAAGCTCGACTGATTCGAATTTTTATTGAATGAGTCTCACTTTGTGGGTGAATTACTCCTTTATCTCCAAATGCGAGTTCATTTTTAAGATTGGGATAAATATGCGAAAAATATCTATACTTAGACGAAATTTGCAGTTACGCACCTTGAACTTTGCCGGGGTCGTATGACCCCTAGGCTATTTTTTACAGTATTTAACTAGCATATATCTTGCCCACGTGGACCACATAGTCAGCGCGTGAAATACATGCGTTCAATGTGCTTGAAATACACGCAGTGGTCAAGGGAGCAAATATATGTCAATTAAATACGGTAAAAAATAGTCTGGGGGGGGGGGGGGGTCATAGGACCCCCCACAAAGTTCAGAATGCGTAACTGCAAATTTCGTCAAAGTATAGGTATTTTTCGCACCTTTTTTCCTTTACGATTCGAATGTGAAACTACTGATTAAGAATACACGATTATTTATAGCTCTACCATAATCTTTGATGGGACGGATCTAAAAGAATGTTTACAATTCACGTGAATTCAATAATTTTCATTTACTAAATATCTATAAATAATTCAATATCAACTCAATTATTAAAACAATACAACTTTAAAATCGTTATAAAAACTTATAAACTTTAAATTCGGAATTTGAATATGACGAAAGTGAAAAAGGAGGACAACCTTTGAATGTCACATTAATATCCTGTTTATTAAATGTGGTTGAATTTAAAGGACTCACGTTAATGATATGATATGACTTTTATGTTACATATTTGCCCCAAATTTATATTTGCATTTAATAGTTATTATTGTATATGGTTTTATATTTTGTTATAAAATAGAGTAACGGAGCTAGAATTTTTACTTAAAAGGGGTTTGAAATATGAAAAGCAGAGGACAAACAATATAAATTTCGACAGTTTGAAATATAATTACAGGAAATTTCGACATTTTGCATAATTACTCAAAAATTCGATTTTGGGTTTGTCGAGATATATAATTAGCTCTCGATACATTTAATGAAAATACATTTTTTCTTTTGTAAAGATTCATAATTAGCTCCCGATACATTTTTGTTATTTTTGGTCCGTCGAGATACATAATACATTCAACGAAGATATACTTTTTTTTTTTTGTAAGGACACATAATTAGCTTTCGATATATTTTTTCCGATTTTGAGACTGTCGAGATACATAATTAGCTCTTGGTACATCCAATGAAATACATAATTAGTTGAAGTTTTTGTAATTACTTTATAAGGGTGGAGAATTGTGTAAATATGCTAAGTTTAAGCGTATGTTTACGTTATTTTTCCAAAAGCAAATACACGAAGAGGTCAAAGAAAATTCAACATCCACAATATAAATATATACACATATTATAATCAATTTTAGAAGAATTCGATACTAGTTTTGCTGGACAAAGTTATTTGTATCTGTTTTTAATAACAGATGGTAGATATTTCGTGAAATTAACAGAGACACACATGAATTAATTTGCACTTCGATTAGGACTAATCTTCCGGATAATTTATCAAGTTGGCTATAACATTTTGCAACGCCTTCCCTTATTTCAGTTATTTCGTTCTCTCTCTATATTGCTTTGGACCATTTATTCTTGAGCTGAAGGTTTATCGAAAACAACCTCTTTTACTTCTAAAGGTAGCATACATTCTACCTTCCGCCACACCCCACTTGGTAGGATTACACTAAGCTAAGTTGCTCGGACTTTCCAAAAATGTTGTCGCACTCGTGTCGGATCCTTCAAAAAATACACTATTTTTGGAGGATCCGACACACACCCATAGACATATTTGAAGAGTTCGAGCAACTTAGGCGCTAAGTATGTTCCCATCTGTCCTATCTTCGATGGACATAGTTACATAATGTCTCATTACTGATGCGATGTGACAGATACCCTATAATTTAGTCAAGATGCACGAAACTGACCCGAATACGACGGTTATTAAAAAAGAAAAGAATCTTATAATGACACTTTGGGAAAAAAAAATGGAGAAAGGAACGAGAAAAGTGTGAATATCTTGTAGAATAATTTTGAGTTTGCAATAACAATGCAAATATGATTCATATTATAAACTTCACAAAATCAAGTAGTGCTTCTTTTTCATTCATTTTATTTATTGAGTGGGAAACTATGGGTGCAACCTTAAGCATAAATGCAATTTTACAAATTTATTCTAAAAATATTTTATCATAAAAGTTAAGTTTTCATTGTAAGTGACTTTTGTATTACGTCATATGATACGTTTTCTATAACAATATCTCGCTATAACAGTTAAAAGCGTCTGAAGAAATGATATTATTGTGCGATTATAAAGAAACAATATTATTGTGCGATTATAGAAAAATTTGATTGTATATATCAAAAAAGACAAAATATAATATAAAGAATAAAACCTTATGATGTTAAATATAACTCAATTTAAGTCACAAGGGGAATTGGAATATTCAATTCAAATGTCTTGTTCAATGAATTAGTAAGTCAATAATATAAATTATTTATATCTAAACCAAGATTCTTTTCCATATTTAATTCCACTAATGTTGTACTAATTGAATTCAATAGGAGGGTTTAGTCAAGTTTAAGTCTTTTTTTTTTTTTATAGAGATAAGCATCCAGTACCCTCTCGAAACATGGCCAAAGTTGCTACGACACACTCTAACCACATGGGTCCTATTATCACTGAACTCAATTTTAACGTATTTTCGTCACCCTTTTGTGCTGACATGACACCTTTATTACATAAAAAGGAGGTCCACGTCAAAGGTTCCACATCAGCTAAAAAGACTGACAAAAATACACTAAAATTGAGTTCGGAGGTAATAGGACCCCTGTGAAGTTGGAAGTATGTCATAGCAAATTTGGTCATAGTTCGGGGGTACTAGATGCTTCTATTTGTTATACTCCCAATGACCGACAGCATGTAGTACTCTAAGGGGTCGTTTGATTGGAAAATAGTTATCCCAGATAATTAGTTCCGGAATTAGTTATCCCGGGATTTACCTAGGATAACTTATCCCACATGCATATGGGATAACTTATCCCATAACTATGGTCTAAATGGTAGGATAAGTTATCTCGGTATTGACTAATACCTCCAACCAAACATGGGATAAAATAATCCTTCATTTTATCTCGGAACTACTTATCCCTTATACCTCACACCAAACGAACCCTAAAGGTCACTATCACTGTCGATTCTTGAGTCAAAAGTGCAGCTCGGTGCATTAAGCATTCCACTATACGAGGTTAGGGTCGGACTACAAAGGTCTATTATATAGAGGCATACCTTACATTCTGCAAGAGGCTATTTCGACAGATTCTTGTAGCTTAATATGAAAAATAAGAAAGGAATGAAATAAGAATATGGAATTACAAGTTTGAATGTAATACCTGAGGCAAAATATTGCCAAATCCAAAATCTATAATCATGAAGTTTTGCAAAGATCCAGTTTTCTCTTATTCACAACAAGAAAACACTACAATGGTGTACAGTGAAGAGCTCGCGAATGAGAGTAAACGACAGTTAATCTCAAAGCTAGGGATCGTTTCTAGGTCCCGGAGACTATACAGCAACGTCAAGCTGACAAGATGTACTAGGTCATGTGATTTGCAAACTTACCAGTTCAAGAACACGGATCGGACTTTGATGATGCAACACAATTTATTGTTCATAACATGATCCTGCCTTAACTGGAGGACGTCGAGCATAGAAATTGGTAACTGGAGCGGCTGGAACACCACGCCTTGTCAAGAGGCATCGGAAGTACTCCAGCCTCTGCAATGCAGCTAAAGTAGTGTTTTTTGAGGATGTGGTCTCCTTGTCGCTCCACAAACGTTCTAGAAAGTAACGCAAAGGCAGTATCAGTAGCAAGTTCAAAATTTCATATGGAGAACAAAAACCAAATATATGACGGCAAAAGACTGAGTGGAAGATCCAGCATCAAGCAGTGGTTGAGCACTGTTTCATCACCCATCTTAGGACAGCCCGGTGCACTGAAGCTCCCGCTATGCGCGGGGTCCGGGGAAGGTCCGGACCACTAGGGTCTATTGTACGAAGCCTCACCTTACATTTCTGCAAGGGGCTGTTTCCATGGCTTGAACCTGTGACCTCCTGGTCACATGGCAGCCTCACCTGGTCATCACCCATCTTGTAAAACAATAATGCAATGCCAAAACGAAAAATAAATAAATATCTTGGTTTTGGAAAAAGTTATGTTTCGACCAGTTTGGCTGAACGCCCCTTTGAGAAATGCTATTTTAAATAAGGTTCAAGGCTAAAGATATATTCGTGATATGCAACATAGTTGAACTACAGTAAGTGTTGTCCAAGAGAATACCTGCTGCAGCCGCAGCACGTGGCCATATGGTTTGTTGAACATCGGATGCATCTGCAGTTTCTCCCCACATGCATACTTCACCTCCAAGTACAAGATTTTGCTCCGAAATACTCTCTATTCCTTCCAGTGGTTCCGCATAATAAACTTCATCCCACGGGACATCTAAGTGGTCGAGATACCAAAAACCCTGATTACTATAAATGCACCTAAAACCTTGCGCAACTGCCTTTGAACAAACACCACCACCTAACCTACATCAGCAAGATTTGTATGGTTGCGTATTAGCTAAAAACACCATCATATAACCGAGCAGATAAATCCAGTCAGATTGATACTCACCAGTTATGCACCACAGTCCGCGGGTTAAGTTTAGATGGAAAATTGTTGAAGGTTTCTTCCCTACAAAAACAAATCCACACCATGTCATACATTAGGAAAAGACGAATGACTGCATTCAAACCAACGTAACTGTTCATGCTTGCTTTTGAATTAAGCAAAATAAAGGTATACTCGTCCAGCAATCAAACTTTTATTTTATGCATTATAAGACAGCAAGAGCCAAATCAGTCTGATTTTATTTATCATGATAGAACTTCTCATAATGATGTCTAAAGTACAAGAAACTAAATAAAGGGCGTGATACGTCTTCCAATTATAAGAGAAATTACCAGTTAACAGGTGTCCAGTTATGTGATATAGCTATTTCTTGAGCTCTGAGTACAAAATACTGATATGCATCCTTCGAAGTCATATTATGATCTTGAAGCCTGCAAACAGAATGAGCTGATGAATAGCACTGCATTGAAAAAATAAAGACGGGAGACATAATTAAAGGGATGAATCTGGGCATGTTATCAGGGAAAGAAAAGGGTTACATTCCATCTAAATCTAAAACAAAAAATACCATAAATATAGCAATGCATACATAACGAGTGATTACTTCCACATCCCTTTATTGATACGAAAAAAACAGATAGCATTCAAGTATTGCCTGGGACATTCTCAACGCAAAGCATATCTCGCGCTAACTGAAGTACGAATTGGTTTTATTTAACATAAATATGTGAAAAATAAGATCCACATTGGTAATAGGACCCCTGAGGCCTGATTACTCGTGATTTTCAGCATCCTTCATGTGAGTCAATGTATCGAAGTCAATATTCTTCATAGGCATCGTGCAATATATTTCCATCACTGCAATACTAACTGCGCCTTTTTTTGTTTAGTTTGACAAACAAGCAGGTGCAATTTCAACACACACATATAACGTGCAATTTCAACATATATATGGAACTTCAAAAATAAAAAGGACATAAGAACAGGGAGGTTACCATTGCTTCACGTGTGGAGTAGTTGTCCAACAAGCTGCAAAAATTAACAATATTCAGTACTTATTTTCAATTGTTCCTCCCGTATTTTTCTTGGGGGGTGGGAGTGGGTGAGGGGGGAGGGAGGAACTATGGACAGTGGGCAGTGATTGTGAAACTCAACCACAAAAGAGATCTAACAACGATCATTTTCCTTTGAAAGAAACACATCTATTTTAACAACCAGTATAAGAGCATATCACTATCAACTGTTCAATAGAAGCCGAGAAGAAAGCGAAAGAGATATTGCAGTGCTATAAAAAAAAAAGAAGAAACCCCAAGTTATCAGTCATATGGATGGATACCACGAAACGAACTCCGTAAACACAATTATAAGATGATACAGCACTGAAAGTGTTGGGACTCAAAAATGAAGGATGGGTTGCCAGTACATGCCCATGAGACGCTACCATTATGTATTTTCAGCACGGGTTTCTTCTTCTTTTGCTACTCAACAAATAGAAATACTAAGTAGAGAAAACAGAAACGTTAAAAATAGTTCATGTATTCGGCAATTGCTTTATCTAAGAGAACTTAAGAAGATAGTAACTACACCCTTACAAAGAAAACAAGAGTAAACTGCATAATCAAAGATGCAGGAACTAAAATACAAAATAATGAACTCTAAGACACTTTGTCCTTTTGTTATTGGTTTTGCTGGAATTTTGGTAGCTTGAATCGGTATACTTCTAGAACTAATGACTCCTTAATCTTCACAGTTTTGATTCTGAAGCAACTAGTTAGTTATCTTAACTAGAGTTTAGTGGATATACACATAATTGTTTTCCATTCTTTTGGCCAAAGAAATTAGCTAAAACTAAAAATGCAACAAAATGTAGGGAATTTCTGCAAAAATAGAAAGATAATACTAACTTGTGTTGACCTCATCACCACCTAAGTGGAAGAGCTCAAATGGAAAAATCTTCCTCATGTCTGCGAAAAAAAAAAGAAAAATTAACATCCATGGTGACAAGAAAGGGAAAAAATAGTGTCTTCACATGCTGCGACTTTGAGTTCAATGGTCCTTTTTGATAATTAACATTGAGAGTTCTATGGTCAACTGAAATTTTTATTAACAGCTGTACGTTTTAATGGTTTAATTATTTCACAATTTATTCATGAAAAGTAAATGAATCTTAGCAAGAAGATTAAATGATCAAAACTAAAAGGTAAGGATGGTGGAAAGTTCCCAAGGATTATCATCAACATGATAATCTTGAGCTCATGGAGGATAATGCAATACTAGAGCAACTATGACGTGAGAACCAATCAGTAAACGGGAGGCATGGCCTTTATCAATATGCAAGGATGCAATGTACATAGAGAGAGGGAGATGTCATACGAGAAACGTACAAGGGAGGAAGGCAAGGGAAGAAAAGAGAAGGAGGAAAAAGATAGAAAACAACAACAACAACATCGTATCCAGTGTAATCCCACAAGTGGGGTGTAGGGAGGGTAGAGCGTATGCAAACCTGACCCCAACCTCGTCGAGATAGAGAGACTGTTTCCGATAGACCCTTGGCTTAAAATAAGGCAGAAGTTTGGAAAAGGGAATACAATAGAAAGAGAGAAGGACAAGAGACAGAAAGAAAGAGAAAAGAAAAAGAACGAGACAAAAGAATAAAGGAGTTGAAGATGGGGAAAAAAGGCGAGGGAGCAGGAAGCAACGTATTATCGGGATACATATAAATTACATACACTTTCAGTATATTCTACATTATCAGGATTCAGGTACTTTAACATGTTTTAGCAGGTTAGCTATCTCCATTTCTAGGTTACTGATCCCGCTTTTTTAGAAAAATTAACTACAGTTAGTAGTACTCAATTTTTAAGTGACATGAACTTTTTATATTGTTGGTGTATAGAAGTTAAACTCTTGTGATGATCAAATCAATTCATTATGTGTTCTTCAATTGGCGCAGACAAAGTACAAAAGGCCCTATTTATAGAACGTAGAACTCAAAGTAAGAACTCTTGAAAGTCTAACTAAAGATAAGATTATCTAACTAATAAATAGGCTCTAACCTCTACATAAAAGATAATGATATGCCAAAATACATAGTGAAAATATATCCTTGTAGCGAAAAAGATGGTTAAATGCAATTATACAATTCCAGAAAAAATGGTGGATTTCTTCAAGAGAAACCTTCAAACTAACCTGCCAAGATACCAGATATCACATCAAAAGTATAATTTTTTGAAACGTCTAAGGGCTCTTTACAAAATGGAGAAGGCCAAAGATCAGGGTATCCTGCACCCCTGTAGAGTGAACAAACCAAACTGAGACGCAACGTAAATTTTTAACACAACTAAAGAGAGTGATGACCGACAGTGAATAAGAAAATATCCATATTCCTTATAACATTCTTTTTTTTAAACATCTTTGTACAAAAAACACTATTACCACACCAAAATGTCAAGTAGAACTAATAAGAAAAAGTTCATATGGAACGTTATTACCACCCCTCTCTGTCTCTTCCCACACCCCCACACCCCACTATCAACCCTACCCCACCACCCAACTATACTGTGTCTATCAACCAACAATCCATAGATTTCTTAAAGAAGCTCTATGGACCCAAAAAGTACGAGGAATAGACCAATTATCTAAAGCACTTACCATGATTCTGCATGACCGGGAACATCAACTTCTGCCATAACATTGATACCTGTGTAGGTAACACTTTTGGAATTAGAAAAGAACAACATTCTTTTTATTTACTTATCAAGAAAAGTATAGCTGCATCGCATTAACCAATAACCAAAAAGCTTTAGATGAGGTAATGCAACATTTACATAGACTTCAAAGATGCAACATACCTCTCATCTTCGCATAGCTTCAATTTATGTGACATCATGAAGAAAAGAACAAGAACTCTGTCAGCATCAGTTTATAATATAGGAACATCTGACAAGAAGTCAAAAACAGCACAAACAACTGAAACAAATAATAACGTAAAAGAATATTATAGTTCTTCGTATCATTTTTTTCTGGAAACTTGAACAATATCCAGAACTATTAATTGAATGGAAGCCTAGATTTTAAAATTACATAATCAAAGCCACTAGCTCTTTTCCTTGCAGCTTCCACAGTCTCTCAGCCACCCTCTTCCTATTCTTTTTGGTAGGTGGAAGGTCGCTAAATTTTGTGTCCTACTTGGACCTGAATTGTTCCATTGGTAGCTTATGTAGTAAACTTCACTCGGTCACCTCCAAATTACAATTAACAGAACCCTTTATGCTATGGCTCTTCTGGGATTAACTGAGAGTAACTTTATTTGGCTCAATCATTAAACAAAAGGATAAGCTTGTTATTTTAAGGTCATAGCGTTCATTCAATCCAACACTAGAAAAAGGCTCTCTTTTAAGTACTTTAACCAATCCTCTAGATGGTATAAAATGATCCCATTAACATGTTGAACTAAATCTCATAGCAAACTGTTTAACTAAATTTAAGTGTTATGATTGTATCCAATGTTTGGTTTGGCGATATGGCAGGTAACATGAATAACCAAAAGGGAATAACTAAAGATCTTTCTAATCTTTCAGCCAGAGAGGATCAAGCGAATAGAATGTGGATTAGTTCACTAATCCCATCCCCAACTAACAAATTCCGATAAACTGGATATTGATCCAGTGTAATATAAGTATCACTAATATTGGCCCCTCTAAAACCATAGAACCAATTGTTTAGAATACTACATATGGTTTTCTAGCAGCCACTTGAGATGGAGATTTTAGCATCTCCAGTCACCACCCTCTTATTCTTTTACTTTCTTCTCTAAGAAAATAGGGAGCAAATGCTCAAAGTACTTGATCCACTTTGGGGTCTTTATTCAAAACTCATAGGTGATAAAAGGAAAAATCACTTTCTGTGCTCAAGGTTATTGAATAAGTTAAGGGAAAATCTTTCATACCAAAAAGACTTCAAATTATCAGAGTTGGGGGGACAATTCTTACTCTACAATTTCAATGGCATCCTCGACAGTGTAGCGTTCCCACTTTGTATATGCACCTTTCCACAAGTTTGGGTATGAAGGCACTTCTAGAGGAAATGACTCTTCATCTATGATGTGCCAATGAAGAACATTCTACTGATTCGAATCATCAACATCAGAAATAACAAATTGCCCATTTCAAAACTAGATCAGTAAAATAGGATTCAACAACTTACAAGTTTAGCATAGGACATGGATTCAATAATTTGCTTGATAATTTCAATCGGCAAATAGTGCCTTGATGTATCTGCAGAACAATTAAACATTGACTCATTCAGAAGAATGGCGAATTACATATTACATGACTACCAAGTCAAGAAGAGTGAACGGGAAACTGTATGAAACTAGATCCCAAGAATTAGCTGAATCAGTAAAAAGCACAAAAGATTGGATCTTACCTAACAGAAGCCCGCGATATGCAAATCTTGGCTTATCTTGAATAAACCATGGAGCTTTATGAATTTGCACTGTTTTAACCCCATAATCAAAAATACATAACTGACTCAGTGTCTGCATAAAAGGGTTTGAGTAAACTTTTTGATATCAGTAAGCATATGAAATTAACCGTCATAAATCTCTACTTCCACTAAGATAAAGCATAGAGGCATAAATCCCCGTCCACTATGATAAACCATTTCAAAACCATATTCATTCAGAATATGTACCTCAAGTCCTCGTAGTGCACCATAAACAGAATTTGCCTGCAGTGTTGACAAAAAATTAGTCATGTACTTCTAGGTAAATTAAAGCAAGCACAATTTAGCACCATCGTCATGAAATGGTCATTGGTCACAGGCAGGGCAAGAGATTACAGATCAAGACTTTTATTCTTTTTTCTTGATAAGTCGGTTAACACTATGGATTGGAGAAGTTAAAGCCTATGATAAAGTTGTTCTAGCTCCTGATAAGTCACTGGCTAGTTAACAGTATCAAAGAGAAACAAAAGAGATGATGAAATAGGCAAAGGTTACTACTTACTATCAGGAGCTAGAGCAAGAGTTATGACCAAAATTCTGCACAGATAGGGAAAGAGTAGCAAGGCTACCATAAGAAGAGGGCATCAATTAAAAAAAAAAAGAACACAAGAAAGTTTTAATAAAGCATAGCATTTACCTTTCATTTGGGATGGCAAACATTAAGAACGATAAAATACTCATCTTCTTTATTAGGAACCATTACTCTACATTCTTCTGACCCTGTAAATCTCTACATCCTAATTTTCTATCATCATAAACTTTAAGATTTTGTCTTGTGCGATAAAAAGGTGTCTCCTAAACTTAAAGTTAAGTTCTTCAGAGTGGCAGTTCGACCTACTATGATGTATGGAGCAAAGTGTTGGCCAGTCAAGACCTCCCACATCTAAGTTATCAGTTTCAAAAAAAAGACCTCCCACATTCAAAAGTTGAAGGTGGCGAAGATGAGGATACTAAGATGGATGTGTGGATTTACTAGGAGAGATAGGGTTAGGAATGAAAGTATTAGAGAGAAGGTTGCAGTGGCTTTGGTGGAAGGCAAGATGCGGGAAGTGCGGTTGAAATGGTTCGGGCATGTGATGAGGAGGTGAATGAATGCCCCAGTGCGGAGGTGTGAGAGGTTGGCCATGGATGGCTTCAAGCGGGGTATAGTTAGGCTGAAGAAATATTGGAGAGAGGTGATTAGACATGACATGGAGAAGTAACAGCTTACTGAGGATCTAGGAAGGTATGGAGGATGCAAATTAGGGTAAAGGGTTAATGGGTAGAACTGTGTCCTTGCTAGTAAGTAGGAGTGCGTTGTTTGTATTTGTTCGTTTATTCGGAGTATTATGTGTGTGCCTTGTAGTCCCTTGTTCATGGTGTTTTGGTAATGTTTGTGTATAGCATTACTTTATACGTGTCTTATTTTTTTTATTATCTATTGGTGTGTTACTCATTTTGTTTGTTATTTGTCCTAAGCCAGGGATCTATCGGAAACATCTTCTCTACTTCATCTGAGGTAGTGGTATGGGCTGCATACACTTTACCCTCGCCAGACCCCACTTTGTGGGAATACACTAGGTATGTTGTTATTGCATAAACTTTAAGATTCTCAAGGCACGTTAAAGATCAACTTATGTTGTGAAGTAGAGCGGGTGGATCATTCTCAACATCCTAAGCATTAAACACATTCTTTAACTTCCATGAGATTTCGATCTAGGTCTACTTCCTTTATCTCACGTTCATTAACTCATTGTCCTACTATATGCTACAACATAAAAAAAATTCGCAACACAAATAGAACTTATAGCTCAAATTACTTCCAACAAAAAACAAAGAAAAGTTTCACCACATCATTGTTGATAACTTTACCTCAATTGAGACTCCCCCGACAATTGAATGTTCATTGCTCTTCGTCACCAATAACGAGTAGCTCTCATCAACACCAAGTTTCAACTGAGTATAAAAACACAATCCAACACACCAATAAAAATCATTCCTAATCTCTGCATTAAGAGTCAATTGGTTCAAGTTGTTGCAAACATAAATAAATATGTCTCCTCTCTATCACAAACTGTTTTAATAAAGTAATTCAGACAACCCAACACAATGTGAGATCAAAGGTCCAGATTTCAAGTATTAGGCCATACAAAATGTCATGTCGATTAACATAAATAGATAAAAAGATAAGTAAAAGTTCTATGCATTAAAAGTATAAAAATATTTACACAATCAGGTCATTTGTAAAGTAAGTACACGTAAACTCTTTAATTATATAGCACTCATTGGTAATCCAGTAAAAAACAACTAACCTGCCATCTCAGCTTAAACTCCTATACATTGTCAGTTCATATAACTTAAATCCATTGAGAAAAACGTATCTTTGGAAAAGACAGTTCACATAATTCAACACAATATGTAGCAAAAAAACTAGTGATCTCTTTCCATTTGTCGAAGCCTTAGTGGATAGAGTTATCCCATACCTATGAGATCTCAGGTTCAAATCTCTAAAACACTGGGGAGGAGTGCTTTGTGTGTAGTCGTTTCTGTAGTCACAGTGTTATGCATGTGTCTTGTAGTTTCTTGTTTGTGGTGGTTTGGTGTTGTTGGTAATTTCGATTAGATAGTTTATAGTATTAATTTATGGGTGTCTAGTTTCTTGTATCAATTTGTTGTGTGTTTTTATGTTTTTTTGTTTGTTATACTGTTATCTGTCCTGAGTCAACGGTCTATCGAAAACAACCTCTCAACTTCATCTGAGATAGTAGAATATACCGCTAACTTTACCCTCCCCAGACCCCACTTGGTGAGAGTACACTGGGTATGTTGTTGTTGTACTAGTGATTTCTCCCCCATCTATCGAAGATTGGCGAACAGAGTTACTTGGTATCTACTTGGTATCTGACTATCTGTGTTGATTTTAGGTAGCAGGTACCTCGTGGCAGGGGCGGAGCCACCTTTCATCCGGGGGTTAAAAATATTTTTTATATATATATAGTAGATGTTGAACCCCCTTTGGCTAATTCGTATGTTTACTTCTGAACCCCCTCAATGAAAATCCTGGCTCCGACACTGCCTCATGGCATTACTCGAATAAGCACAAACTAGCCCGAACAACACATTTATAAAAAGAGAAGTGACTACATGTAATTGGTAATCTAACTAACACTTCTATATACTCCTTTCATCCATTCAGTTCACTTTTACTTGTCCACTGTACTCTTTTTTTTTAATAAGGATTCTCCGCTATAGTTATCCATTTTATTAAGAACAAAGCATCTAGTATCCCCTGAACTATAACCAAATTTGCTATGACACATCCCAACTTCATGGAGTCCTATTACCCCTTGAACTAAATTTTAGCTTATTTTTATCATTCTTTTTAGCTGACGTGACACATTTTGTCAGCATTTTTAGCTAACGTGGCACCTTTGATGTGGCCTCATTTTATGTAATAAAGGTGTCACATCGGTACAAAAGGGTGATAAAAATATGTTAAAATTGAGTTAAGGGTAATAGGACCCCGTGAAATTAGAGTGTGTCGTAGCAATTTCAGCTATAGTTCGGAGGGGTACTGGATGCTTATCTCTTTTATTAATTACTCCCTCCATTCACTTTTATTTTTCATATTTCATTTCTCGAAAGTCAAACTACGTCATTGACTTTGATCAACATTTTGAAATGATTTTTTTTCATAATATTAAAATAAGAACAGTTGCAACTTATATAATATTTAAATTCAAATTTTAAATAATTAAACTAATCTAACTTAATTTAGCTTCGAAAATTAGTCAAAATAACTCTCGAAAAATTGAACTTACCTCATCATTATCGGAGTGAACAATGACAGTAACTTTACTAACATCAAAAATTTCACCAGTTCTACCACCATGCTTAAAAATATTTTTCCTGTATCTTTCAAAAGCTTCTTCTACAACAACTGACTGATTACCGGTAAAATCAAGTGTTACATTGGGATCAACGGTGAGTGTATCGTTACCGGCAGTGAATTTAGCCGGTAATGGCCATAGATAAGTGAGAGATTCATCGAGGTTTGTAGTATGATGGTGCGTTGACTTTAACGAACGAGCGTTGACTAATGAGAAAATGGAGAAGATGAAGACGACGAGGGACTTGAGTGGAAATTGGGAAAGATTGAGGGGTGAAAATGAAGAATTTGAGGACATTTTTTTGGGGAGGAGGAAAGTGAAGAAATGATTATTTGGAATTTTTTGGATAGTGTATGTGAGTTTATAGTACTCATGTGATATGATTGTTACGGGGGAAAGGCATCGTTTTCACCCTAAACTATATTCAAAAAGTCTAAGTCACACTTAAACTATACTAGTGATCTATTACACACCTTAATTATAAAAAAGTGATATTATTACCTCCCCGCAACCCTCATTCTAAGGCGCGTGTGTTACACTTATTTTAGGCGCGTCCAGCCTATTAAATAACAAAAGTAAACGGCTAAAAACATTAAGGGAAAAGTCATCGTTTTCACCCTAAACTATAGTCGAAAAGTCGAATCCACACCTAAACTATATAAGTGACCTATTACACACATTAACTATAAAAAAATGATACTTTTTACTGACGGGTGCTGACGTGGCAGCGCGTGTAAAACACTACACCACATGCAAATGGTGGTAGCCTGACAGGGTGTAAATAGTTTCACTTTTTTATAGTTTATGTGTGTAATAGGTCACTAGTATAGTTTAGGTGTGGCTTCGACTTTTCGGGTATAGTTTGGAATGGAAACAATGCCTTTTCTTGTCAATTATTTGATGACTAATTATACCAATATAATTTTACGAGTGAATTTTGAAAAGTATAATTTTACGAGTGAATTCTGAAAAAGTATAATTTTACAAGTGAATTCTGAAAAAGTATAATTTTACGAGTGAATTCTGAAAAGTATTATTTTACGAGTGAATTCTGAAAAGTAATATTTTACGAGTGAATTCTGAGAAGTATTATTTTACGAGTGAATTCTGAGAAGTATTATTTTACGAGTGAATTCTGAAAAGTATTATTTTACGAGTGAATTTTGAAAAGTATTATTTTACGAGTATGTTCTGAAAAGTATAATTTTATGAGTGAATTTTGAAAAATGTAATTTTACAAGTGAATTCTGAGGATAGTGATGTATAAGAAATTATATTAGAGTATGATTTCGCGATTGAATTTTGAAAAGTGTAATTTTATGGGTGGATTTTGAGAATAGTGATGTATAAGAAATTATGCTAGTATAATTTTAAGAGCAATGATGGAGCCAGTATTTTCATTCAGAGATTTAGAAGTAAACGTACAAACTAGCTGAAGAGGGTTCACCGTCTAATATATATATATATTAATCATGTAAAAATAGTATATTTTTCGTCGAAGGAGGTTTGTCGAACTCCTAGATGAAAGGTGGCTCTTCTCCTGTTCACGAGTGAATTTTGAAAAGTATAATTTTACGAATGGACTCTGGGATGATGTTGTTTAAGAAATTATATTAGTATGATTCTACAAGTGAATTCTGAAAAGTATAATTTTACTAATAGAATCTGGGATAGTGAGTATAAGAAATTATATTAGTATAATTCCACGAGTGAATTCTGAAACGTATAATCTTACAAGTGAAATGTATAAGAAATTATACTGGTATAATTTCATGAGTGAATTCCGAAAAGTATGAGTTTACGAGTGCACTCTAGGGATAGTGATGTATAAGAAATTATACTTGTATGATTTCACGAGTGAATTCTGAAAAAATATAATTTCACAAGTGAATTCTAGAGATAGTGATGTATAAGAAATTATACTCGTTAATTTTATGAGTAAATTCTGAAAAATATAATTTTACAAGTAGACTCTGAAGACGATGATGTATAAGACTTTATTAGGACTCTTTGGATGGTTGTTATACGTTATATTTATGATGCATCATATTATGTGAGTTACATTGTATTTGCTATTGGTGGCAAATTTAGATATTTCATAAAATTAATCGAATCGTGTAAAAATTGGTTAAAATATCACGATTATATAAAAATATATCTAATAATAATGCATTATATTGTATGTACTCTCTCCGTCTCAAATTACTTGTCCCAAATTTCTTAATTTGATTTCTCATTTTACTTTTTTTTTTTTCATTAATCAAGATAAGATAATTTTTTCTCCATTATATCCTTAGTAATTGATTACTCCTTGTTACTACTAGCATTTAATTATCAAATCTTGAAAAATATTGCATAATCATGTCAAATATATTTAAATAAAATAGTGTGTGGTGAAGCATAATGATCATATTTTATTTTATTTTTGGATTGAAGTGTTGTGTTAGTAGTTGGGTCAATTGAATGAGTGATAATGAAGTACTAGTTTTGTCTTTGTTCTTCTCTTTCCTTTTTTAACAGTTAGCCATTTCTGTCATACTTTATCTGATTCTTTTCTGTCATTATATGTTTTAATTAATTAATTAATTTTATTTTTTAATTCATTTAGAAAGAATAAAAAAAATTATTTTCATTGCTTCACGTAATATAATTAAGGTTATAATATTACAATATATTTGATACGTTCTACGTATCATTAGTTTAAAATTCCAAGATTCAATTTTTTTCTTACTTTTGTAACATTCTGTTAAATTAAAATGGGAAAAGGGTCAAATATGCCCCTCAACTTTGTAAAAAGGTTCAAAGATATCCTCCGTTACAAGTTTGATTCAAATATGCCTTCGTCGTTAAAGTTTAGGAGCAAATATATCCCTAAATTTTGCGAAAGGGTCCAAATATGCCCTTCGTTACAGGTTTGTTCCAAATATGCCCCCGCTATTATAGTTTAGGACCAAATTATCACGCCCCAAAATCCCATCGGGCCGGACTGGCACCCGAAGACGAGAAGGCCCGGGAGAACCCGTTCAAATACCTTTACTTTCACTTACATGTCACCAAAAATTTAGACAGCACTTCGTTGCATATAGAAGGGTCTAATTACCTGTATCAGCACAACACGCACAAATATATATATATGTAATACTTGGCCGTCGGGGTCACCATATATACAAATATAACATCACTATATAAACTTCCATGACTTTACCCTTCTTTATGTCTACAAAGCCTCTAGGATATACATGACATAACTAGGGTCGGGACAAACCTCCCGCCCACACATGACTCCTGTACAATAACAAAACATAAGGAACCGACTCGGAAAGCTCCGAAGCAAACCGGAGCTCACCAACAATAGTTGTATGACCTGGCTCCTATCTATGTTGTGTATGAGCTGAAGCACCTGTGCCTGCAGCATGAAATGGAGGTCCCCCGTGAGAGACGTCAGTACGAAATATGTACTGAGTATGTAAAGCTGTAAATAATCATATGTGATATGGGGGATCAAGAAAATCAGACACAAGTGAATAAATCATAATAGAAGTGAACCACACTTCATAAACACTTTTAGGATCATGTACATTATCATTAATCTGAATTGGTTTCTTGAATTCAAACACATTTGTGGAACGGTATACATTCGTTCATTTCATTCTTTACAATTATCATTCGCCATTACCTCCTCCTCCCGAACCTCCAACCACCTAACAATAATCAATATTGTACCGTACTGTGACCATTAGGCTGCCCCCAGTACATATCAACTGTAATCATATCAAGTATCGGGATCGGCCCATGCTAGGCGTAAGCCCCTGAGCTACCACCCACACGTATATCAAGTAACACACATAAGAGATCTTTCCAATAACTTAGTTCAAAAGCTTTTGAGATTATTACATTAGTGTTCATGCCAATATAGTACCTTTGGAACAATGATACATCAATAGGAACCAAGTAATAGACCTTCTATACAATAACGATGTAATAAAGACTCATTGGTATATCAACAATGTGTTTCAGAATCATCAATATCACAACAATGAAATAGGAGCCTTTTGGTATATCAATGAAACATTTTAACACTTTATAGAATGGAAACAACTTCGTTGGTAACGCAGAACAATACATGTTTTTTTGGACAACCTCGGAATCTTACTTGATGGAACATTGGTGTTTTCATGCCAAAGAACATCGTTAGAGTATGCTTTACATACCTCGTTATAGATTCGGATACCAATTCAACACAACTTCCCGCCTTTACAAATCACTTATCTACGATGAAATGTTTGGCATCTAGTATTAGCAACCCAACACCACAATTCTCTTCCATAATTCCATACAACCAATATTTGCAAAGCATTCCAAAAACCAACTTGAACAATAGGTTTATGTGTATATATATATATATAATCATCATTTCAATACCACATCATCACACCAAATCCCTTCACAATTCAACATAATCCAACCATGCACAAGAATAATCCAACATCATTTCCAATCATCTTTCAACAACAATCAAATAACATACTTCTTATGCTCACATGCATATATATACATATCCATATAAATAACACCAACATAATTTACATCCTTACCATAAAATGACCCTTTTGATTTCGAAGTCCTGTTGGCACAAATAAGGGGTGCTTCTCGAAGCCCTCGAGACGGTGAACACAACTACGGAATCAATTTGAATTTTCTACGGTTGAATCACAAGATAATTGGAGTTGAAATTAGGCTAGGGTTTCTTATTCTTCAATACTTTGGATGATAAATGATGGATATGAGGCTAAGTATATATATATAATGACCAATTTTCGTCCATGAGGTGATGGAAAATGACCATATTGCCCTTAAAATTTAAGTAAATCCGAATCTGTCCATGGTGGACTGTTTTGATAGGCTAAAGTAAATCGACCATAACTCTTTGCTCCGATAATGGATTTGGGTGAAACCAATTGCATTAGAAAGAAGACTCTCGGGGCTTCTCATCGATATATAGCATCTCACACAGTTTATTTTGTACAAGGAGTTATGATCGTTTAAAGTCGATCCAAAAATCTGTTTGGCTGCAGTACTTTTGTGTGCAGAAAATTTCTGCACATTTACTGTTCATTGCGTCCACCGTTTTCAAGTTTCGAACATGCTCGCTTATATCCGATACTCATCTGTTTTCAGAAATCTTTATATCGTTGGAAAGCTAACTCGATAAACTTCGCATAGAAACTTCGACGAGCAAATTCCGGTATAAATAAAGTCGATTCCTATACACATATAATCAAACTATACCCTTGAAACCATCTCAAAATAATCAATACTCATACTTAAACTCATATATACCTAACTTATGATCAATACATATACTCCAACACATATAACCATGGCTAATGCACGTAATTAAGTACGGGGTGTTACACAAATATACCCCTTAACTTTGCGAAAATGTCCAAATATACCCTCCGTTACAATCCATAATAATAATAATAATAAAGTTCAACTTTTACACAAATAAATTAGTTCAGACACATGAATCGTACGTAAAACCCGTACATGTTTCAATTGAAGTTGATGTGCATAGCAAAAATACGTAACATAGATGATATTAGTGGCGGAATTAAAATTTTACTAAGAGGATTCAAAATATAAAGAAGTAAATACATGAACTTAATTACCGAAGGGGCAACGTTTGTTATGTATACGTAAAAATAATTTCAATCATATATAAATTGTTCCGCCTCTACTTGATAATATGAACATAACTTTTCTAAATTTGAATTGAAAGAGTTTAATAAAACACTTTGACACATGTTTAAGTTCTCAATTGAACCACAAGGGTTGGTGTGGTGGTTCAACACCTCACCCCTTAAGCAAGAGGTTGGAGGTTCGATTCCCACCTCTGGAGAATGGAGCAAACTCTGTGGCCAGTTCTCTACTGCTTAGTGTGCTGACCGAAGGAACGAAGGATTAGTCTCACGGCTGCCGGCAGTGGGGATACCTTGGGAAACCAAAAAAAAAAAAAAGTTCTCAATTGAAATAAATCGCAATTCACGTGTCTGAACTCAATTTATTTATGTAAAAGTTAAACTTTATTATTATTATATATACATAAAAATAATTTCAATCGTATATAAATCATTCCGCCTTTGCTTGAGAACATAACTTTTCTAAAATTTAAATCGAAAGAGTTTAATAAAACACTTTAACACGTGTTTAAGTTCTCAATTGAAACAAATCGTAATTCATGTGTCTGAACTAATTTATTTGTGTAAAAGTTGAACTTTATTATTATTATTATTATTATTATTATTATTATTATTATTATTATTATTATTATTATTATTATTATTATTATTACTATTATTATTATTATTATTATGGGTTGTAACGGAGGGTATATTTGGACATTTTCGCAAAGTTAAGAGGTATATTTGCTCCTAAACTTTAACAGCGAGGGCATATTTGGACCAAACCTATAACGGAGGGCATATTTGGACCCTTTCGCAAAGTTTAGGGGTATATTTGCTCTTAAACTTTAACGGTGCGGATATATTTGGATCAAACTTGTAACGGAGGGTATATTTAAACCTTTTTGCAAAGTTGAGGGGCATATTTGACCCTTTTCCCAATTAAAATTAAACAAACAAATTAAAATGGAGCAGTATTTAATTTTTGATAATTATTAATAGTTCAGTAAAATCTATGTTGCTAAGACTTTTCAAAAATATCGACGGATGTGTGTCGGATCCTCCCAAAATAGTGTATTTTTGAAAGATCCAACATGAATGCGACTATATTTTTGAAGAGTCCGAATAACTTAGACTAAAATTGATAAATTTTTATAGATATAAACTCGAATATTTTAAGTAAAAAAAATAGGACAAAGGGAATAACAAGCTAAGGCTTAATCTAAGAGTCCAATTCAATATTCATACAAATGTTTTAAGTTTGCTTTGGATCATTATAATTTTTATTTTTTTTAATTTATGTCTAGTTAAATAATGTCACATAAATTAAGACGTGAAGATGGAAAAAAATCATAACTTTGGACTTTGTCAATTTATTGTTTGATGATTTTGTAAAACAAGATTAAATTTGCCATATTTATTTCACTTAAGGTTGGAATTTTTTATCAAGTGTTCTATCTGTGGCTTTGAAAAATATTCGTTTTTGATATATTTCTATTCTGATCGAGATCTTTGGAGATGATTCCGTACTACAGTTGGAGGAAAGTTAGAACATATTTAGGGTAATGCACCAGGTGTCGTAGCTAATTGTGTAACTCTAGAAACATGTGTAAAAGCTTGTATTGAAGGACGTGATATTGCAACAATTAGGCCCAATCAAGAATCCAACACAATGTTCAAAATCCCAATCACATAACCTCGATTATCGTATACTATTTTGTCATAGTTTCTATTATGTCGGTCTTTGTTGTTTCTTGTACTTTTGTTATTTTTTTTTATTGCGTCGGACTGTTTTTTCTTGAGCCGGAGGTTTATCGAAAACAACCTCTCCACCTCTGAGGTATTAGAGATAAAGTTTGTGTACACTCTTTCCACTCTACCATGTTCAGACCCTACTTTATGGGACTACACTGAGTGTGGTGTTGTTGTTACTATTTTTGCCTTTACAACTATTTGTCTACTTTCTTTAAAAAAAAAATTACTTTTAAAACTTATCGTCTGAAATAAGTCGTACATATTCGGTGATATGAATCATCACATTAAGGATGTGTGATGCACTTGTTGGGATGTGTGCTGACATTTCATTTGTGTGTGATGCATCTTATGTTCAAATGCCTTATGATTAATGAAAGCCAAAACTAATGTTAAAGTTCAGCCTGAACTTCAGTCATATAAAACTTCAAACATTTTCTAAAGTTAAACTTTGTATGAACAGGTTATTCATCTTCAAAGATTTTTTCCTTTCCAATATTTTTCAGTTGGGGCTTCTTACATTCCTTTCGTCGAACATAAGGTTGTGAATCAAGCTATAATGAATTCTAATATGCAACGTCATTCCGTTCATCTTTCTCGCTCCAATAAATGCATTATTGGAATTGCGTTGTAACAACAAGCAACTCCAACTAACTATAGACATTGTATATTTGTCTGAAGTTATTCAAAGTAAGGTATACATGTAAAAGGTTAAAATAAAAAGGCCATTTTAGTGCACTGAGCTTCTGTTATGCGTAGGGTCCGAAGTTAGCCAAAATGTACACAGTCTGACTCCACATTTCTGCAAGTTACTATTCCACAACTCGCATCTGGTCACATAACAACAAATTTACCCTTATAATATGATATACAACACAAGTTTCCATTACTAAAACCAAAGAATATTTGGGCTATGGCTTATATCATGTTGGACTTTCTAGTTATGGGCCATTGTCACTTAACAACATATAGTACACTTCATTTGAAAGGAATTTTGTCACTTTGCCCATATTAGCCATTAGACTAGTGGTGGTGTCACCAATGGCATGGAATTTGCATAATTTCTTCTTTATCCCAAAGTCACAAAAAAAAAAAAAAAAAAGAGAAGCGTCGAAGCAATGATAAAAATTATTTTAGTGTGATATTTTAGTTAAATCGTGAAAATAGTCATTAATGTGTTGGAACAATGATAAAGTTATAATCCATGTGTGACTTATAAGTAACGGACGAGTGAGTCGTGACAGAAACTATTAATGCTTGCTATGAGTGGATTATCTACAACATATCCCTTGCTCCTTACTAAAGCAGTCAAAAAAAGAAAAATAGAAGCATCGAAATAATGATAAAGTTATTTTCGTGTGATTTAGTCATTAATACGCTGGAGCAATGATTAAGTTATCTGTGTGTATGACCTATAAGTAACAGACGAGTGAGTCGTGAAAGAAACTATTAATGTTTGCTATGAGTAGATTATCTACGACATATTCCTTGCTCCTTGGGGATCGATCCTACCCTGGACCCTACTAAAGCAAGATATTAAGTGGTGGACCCAAGATTTAGGAGTTGTGGGTGTTCGAGAGGTTCGAACACGAATATTGATATCTAAAGCTTTAAGGTTTCGTCTAAAAATCAAAGCACCAGCTATTTTCTCGATTTCAAAAACTATTAATGCTCGCTATGAGTAGATTATCTACAACATATCCCTTGCCCCCTTGGGGATCGATCCTACCCTGGACTCTACTAAAGCAAGATATTAAGTGGTGGATCAAAGATTTAGGAGTTATGGGTGCTCGGAAGGTTCGAACACGTATATTAACACCCAAAGTTTTAAGATTTCGTCTAAAAATCAAAGCACCAGCTATTTTCTTCTTTTTTTCATCCTATATCGATTTTCATACGTTTCTCATATAATTTATCAAATGCTGAAGCACCACAAATTTACACCTAGGTCCGCCCCGATTAGATACATGTACCAAAAATTAACAAACAAAATGAGGACCCCACTACATAGTTCTATGTCGATGAATCATGTGATTTGCACCTAGGACTTTTCATTATCATTATAAATGATTTTGTTACCTAAAAAGAAAACATCTACTCATCACATTAAGGATGTGTTTGGTATGATGAAAAATATTTTCTGAAAAATGTTTTCCTATTTTCCCTTGGTTGGTTGCAATAAAATGTTTGGAAAATGTTTTTCATAACAACTCATTTTCTTTAATTTGAGGGAAAATGACTTCCCTCACGGGACAAGGGAAGTCATTTTTCAGAAAATGACAAATGTGACTTATGACCCATCCCCATCTCTCTTCACCACCCCAACAACACTCATATTCACATGACTCAAAAAATTTACATTTCTAAAAAATTTACATTACTCAGAAATATTTTTCGCTGTGCTTTGTTTCAATTTTTCACTGCTTGAAATAAAAAATAGTGAAGCCTGAATTTTTTCCATTTCCAATGTTCGTTGAATGTATTGTTATTTTCATATGCATAGAGGAAGACTTACCTATGTTACTTTTGCTAATTGCATATTTCATTTTGTCATCGATGTAACTTGTTTCACGAGCTTGAATAAGCTTGCCGTTCCATTATATTTCTATTGATTGTAGTATCTTGAGATTGTCCTGACAAAATATTGAAAAGTGTCATCTATATTTGCTAATTAATAGTTGCTTAAATTTAGTGATTGTAATATTTTAGTATTCGATATTGATATTATTTGTTATGCTTAATGTAGTTCTTACAAATTATTGAGTTGCTAGAGGCACTAATATACTAGTTAACAGTTAGTAATATTTTCAAAAAAAATATTTTTTCACTCACCAATCAAACACTAGAAAGTATTTTTCTAAAATATAGTTTCTACTCACCAACCAAACACTAAATTTTTTTTTTCGAAAAAAGAAAATAAGTAGAAAACCAACTTATTTTCCAGGAAAACATTTTCCACGGAAAATATTTCCATCATACCAAACACAACCTAAATCAACAAGGAACCTTTTAATTGATGCTTTGAATTAATTAATCTTTGCTTAAAGTTCTTTAATTACGTATACGACAATACAACATTTGATTGAACGTTTAACTAATGCAATGGTGATGATTAATAACATGTTGATTAACTATAAAATTATTAAATATTTAAACATAAAGATGGTCCTTTAAATAAAGTAATTTGAACAATAACGTGTACAGCAATTTTATTTTTTTTTAACTATAAGTTTATATGTCAAATTTGGTGTTATCTTATCCATATAAAAGGGGAAACAAATTAATTTCAAAACTATAATCCCTAGTAACTAATTTCAAAATTTTTGTGTACGAATACAACGACCCTAAACTAAATACATAATATATGAAACTTTGACATATTTTTTCTCTCTAAATCGTATTATTCACCTCTCAATTGATCTTTTAATACGAGAGGCCTCATGTAAGACGCTATGCAGAATGTGTGAGTCGATATTTATTTTTTTATAAATTTAAATATTTATCCTAAAATTAAATAAAATAAATATCAGCTTAACACCAAATTGAAAAAGATATTTACCTAATGTATTACACCAAAATGAAATCAACAAAACCAACACTCAATCATGATAAGTTCATGTATTTTTGCTATACACATGTTTATGCACTAGTTTTTTTTTTATTCATTTAATCTTCCAACAATAAAAAGAAAAAGGAAAAAAACTCAAAATATGTCTAAATTTTAGCGAAATTTACTGTAACATGTCTTAATTTTGTAGGGGTCCTATGACACCCTAGATTATTTCTTACCGTATTTCTGTGACATATATTTGTTTAACTGGACTACTTCAGAAACTTACGCGCTCAATGTACGTGTATTCACGCAGTGATTCAGTTGACAACTATATGCCACAAAAATACGATAAAAAATAATCTAGGAGACCTCATAAGACCCCTAAAAAGTTAAGACGTGTCACAGTAAATTTCGGCAAAATTTAGGTATATTTTGGAATTTTTCTCAAAAGAAAATCTCCTAAGACCCCTTTTATATTCTCTATCCACGTGTCGCGATTTCTCCATATCACCATCCAAGTCATCAACTCCGAGTAGACCCCACTTACATGTCAGTACAATTCAGCCAATCATACCGCGCGTTGTTCTCACGCTCCGTGAATTTCAAAGATGATCAGTTCCACTTTTTTCGGTTCAAAAAAAGTTCCGCCACAAAAGCTTTCCACTTGGACCACAACTACATCCCACTAATCTCAAAAAATACCCAAAATACCCCTCAATTTCATCAAATTTACCTAACTTTGCCACATATAGACGCATGCATCTCGCGCGATTTAACATATAGGACGTGTTGATCTAGTTGCTTACATCCAAAATTTGATGACATAAATGTCGTTTGAAGTCAATATTAAAAGGTACATTTATGATTTATGTCGTATGGTTATGTTTAATTACCACTACAACAACATAATCAGTAAAATCCCTACAAGTGAGGTCTAGAGATTGTAAATTGTATATCGAAAGATCGATTTGACGTATAGGACACGTTTGTCTAGGTACTTGCAACTAAAATTTGACACGATGTCGATATCGACTGAAATCGTATGCTTACGTTTAATTATAACAACAACATAATCAGTAAAATTACATAAGTGAAATCCAGAGAAGATAACGTGTATACAAATGTTACCATCACCTCGAGAAGGTAAAGAGACTGATTCTAAAAGACCGATTTGATATATAAGACGCATTTGTCTAGTTACATACATGCAAAACTTGACGACATAGATGTTGGTTGAAGCCAATGTTAAACGGTACATTTATGTCTAGATGTTATCACTACCTCGGGAAGGTGGAAAAGTTGTTTCTAAAAGACCGATTTGACATATAGGACACATTTGTCTAGTTACATACATTCAAAATTTGACGACATAAATGTCGATTGAAGCCAATGTTAAAAGGTACATCTTTATTTTTAATTACAACAACAACAATAACATAATCAGTAAAATTCCACAAGTTAAATTTGAAGAGGATAAAATGTATGCAGATATTATCACTACCTCGGAGAGATAAAAAGGTTATTTTCGAAATATTGATTTGACATGTAGGACGCGGCTATCTAATTACGTACATTCAAAATTTGACGATTTAAATATTGATGTTGATTGAAGTCAGTGTTAAAAGATACATTTATGTCGTTCGCTTATGTTTAATTACAACAACAACATTAATAAAATCTTAGAAGTAAAATTTAAAAATAATAAAGTATACACAAATATTATCAAAATCGATCACCAAAAGATTTTACTTGCATTTAATTCTTTTAACGAAATTTCTGACCTCATCTATTCATATTGTAATCATGATAAATCCATTATCTATATTGTTGGGGGCAGTGGGTTTACATACGTTTTCCACGTGACGCTCAAACTTCCCCAATTTACTCGGCTCATTTTTCTCCGTACACGTGTCATGATCTCCTTAATCCCACCATCCACGTCATCAACCTAAATGGACCCACCTCCACGTCATCACAACCTCAACCAATAAGACTGCGTGTTACACTCACTCGCCTGAATCTCATATGTTATCAGTTCCACTTTTTCTGTTCAAAAAAAAAAGTTCCGCCACAAACATCCCACAAAGGACCACTACTACTTAAATTCCCCAAAATACCCCCTCGATTTTCGTCAAATTTACATAACCTTGCCACTCCCTATAAGTAGTTCATCACCAGTTCATTTTTCGCCGGGAAAATGATGGAGTTAGTTGCGCACGACGTCGATCACGGCGGAGTATGCGGCGGCGGAGGAGAAGAAGAGCTTTTGTTGTTGGAGGCGAACAATGTGGACCGTTCATGGAGATTGAACTTCGATGAACTACGGTTATCGTCGGAGAATAATAAAGAGAAAGAGAAATCTCCTTCTCGTGGTCTTCATGATTGCCTTGGCGTTTTGAGTAAATTTCTATAACTCTTAAACCAGTTAGAATAATCGTGTTGTTCGGGACAACTAAAGAAATTATCTAGTGTTCTTGTTTTGGATATGTGAACCTGAGACCTCGTGGTTCTAAATTTTTTTTTTTTTTTTTTTTTGAATAACTGCGGTGTTTGAGCTAGCTTGACACTAAGCTAGCTTGACACTAAGCTAGCTTGACACTAAGTGCATCACATATAAGGATTAGCTAGTTGTTTTGTTTTGGATATTTGAACCTGAGACCTCGTGGTTCTAAATTTGCTTTTTTTTGTTTTTTGAATAACTGCGTTGTTCGAGCTAGCTTGACACTAATTGCATCACATATATGGATTAGCTAGTGTTTATGTTTTGGATATTTGAACCTGAGACCTCGTGGTTCTAAATTTGCTTTTTTTTGTTTTTTGAATAACTGTGTTGTTCGAGCTAGCTTGACACTAATTGCATCACATATATGGATTAGCTAGTGTTTATGTTTTGGATATTTGAACCTGAGACCTCGTGGTTCTCAATTCACTTTTTTGTTTTTGAAATAACTGTGTTGTTCGAGCCAGCTTGACACTTATGGATTAGCTAGTGGTTTTGTCTATGTTGGGTGTTGAACTTGAGACCTTATGGTTTCAATAACTGTGGTGTTCAAGCCATATATGGATTAGCTAGTGGTTTTGTGTGTGTCGGTATTTGAATCTGAGACCACATGGTTTTAATAATTGTGGTGTTCGAGCTAACTTGACACTAATTGCATCTTATATGAATTAGCTAGTGGTTTTGTATGTGTCGGGATTTGAACATGAGACCTCATGGTTTTAATTATTGTGGTGTTCGAGCTAACTTGACACTAATTTCATCACATATACGGATTAGCCAGTGTTTTTTGTGTGTGTTGGAATTTGAACTTGAGACCTCATGGTTTTAATTACTGTGGTGTTGGAGCTAACTTGACACTAATTGCACCACTTATATGGATTAGCTAGTGGTTTTGTGTGTGTCGGGATTTGAACCTAAGACCTCATGGTTCTAGTAACTATGGTGTTTGAGCTAACCAGACACTAATTGCATCATGTATATATTGTTAGAGTGGGTAAAAAGTCTCACATTGGTTGGGGAATGGACTAGTAGTTTGCTTATATGGACTTGGGTAATCCTCACCTTTTGAGCTAACTTTTGAGGTTGAGTTAGACCCAAGGTCCATTTCTTGACATGGTATCAGAGCCAGGTCCATCCCCGTTTTGGGCTCCCGGTCCACGCGCCAGTACCAGTTGGGCCTGGGCGTGAGGGGGGTGTTAGAGTAGGTAAAAAGTCTCACATTGGTTGGGGAATAGACTGGTAGTTTGCTTATATGGACTTGGGTAATCCTCATCTCATGAGCTAGCTTTTGAGGTTGAGTTTGATCCAAAGTCCATTTCTTGACATATATGAGGAAAATTACTTTGTGTTTTTGTTTCTATTGGTATTTGAACCTGAGAGCTAATGGTTCTCGCGACGTCGTTGTGATTCACTTTTTTTTTTTAAATGACTGTTGTTCTAGCCAGCTTGACACTAATTGCATCTATGGGAAGAAATTAGCTATTTTTTTATTTTTTTTTGCCTGGGATTTGAACCTGAGAGCTCATGGTTCTCAACTGGCTTTCGTTGTGATTCACTATTTACCTTTTCTCTAATAGCTGTGGTGTTCGGGACTGCTAGACACTGGTTGCATCATATATAGATAGGAAGAAATTACCTAATGTTTTTGTATTTGCGGGAATTTTCACCTGGGACCTCGTGGTTCTTAATTCAGTTTTTCTTTTAAAATAACTATGGTGTTCGAGTCAAGCTTGACACTAACTGCATCACATACAGATGAGAATAATCACCTAATCATCTAGTGCTTTTGTTTTTGCAGGGATTTGAACTTGAGAATTTATGGTTCTCAATTTACTCCCGTTTTGATTCACTTTTTTGACTTGGAATTTTTGAGTGTCTTTTTTCTATTGCTTAGTTGTATTAGGTTGATTGTAAGAGTATTGAATCGAACTGGGACTTGTTCACGTAGAGTGGAATGTATATTGAAGATATACTGAGCTGATTTTGAGTAATTAGGGATGGAGGAATAGTTGATTTGACATTGTGCTGTGCATAAGACAAACTGCAGTTATCGTCTCTTTCATCTCTTCACCGTTTTTTCGTCACACTATGATTCACTTTTAATGACTCTCAGTAGATTTTTGAGTGTGGTTTTTGTATTGATTAATTGTATTAGGTTGGTTGTAAGTGTAGTGAATCTAACAGAGACTTGTTCACGTAGAGCAGAATGTATATAGAGGATTTATAGAGCTGATTTCGACTAATTAAGGATGGAGGAATATTCTGTTGTGCATAGGAGAAACTGCAGTTATAGTGTGAGAACAAAGAGAAGCCTCCTCTGCGTGGCCTCCATGATTGTCTTGGTGTTGTGAGTAAATATCTCCAACTCTCACTGATTTCGTTGTGATTCACTTTTTACAGCTCAGGGTAGATTTTGATTGTTATTTTTCTATTGATTATTTGTATTAGGTCGATGCACGAGTAGTTGTTCACATAGAAAGGAAAGTATATGGAGGATTTATAGATCTGATTTCAACTAATTAGGGATGGAGGCGTAGTTGATTGATATTCTGTTGTGCATAGGACGAACTGCAGTTATCGTATGAGAACAAAGAGAAGAGAAGCCTCCTGATGGCCTCGATGATTGTTTTGGTGTTTTGAGGAAATGTCTCCAACTCTCACTTGTTCTCAGACGTCGTTGTGGTCACTTTTTCTATTGATTAGTTGTATTAGGTTGATTGTAAGAGTAGTGAATTGAATGGACACCTGTTCACCAAGAGCGTAATGTATATGGAGGATTTATAGAGCTGATTCAACTAATTAGGGATGGAGGAATGGTTGGTTGTTATTCAGTTGTCAAATTTGGGGGGCTCTTTTTTTCTTTATACTTTTCCCGTGTCAGAAAGTATTTTATATAACACCAATTTCTTGCCATGTGGGCCCATTTTCTGAAGAACAGTAAGATTCTTGTATGGATGGCTTAAATTTGCAGAAGATGTTGATCAAATATTTACTTTTTTGATTGTTCTGTGGACTATTGAACATGTTTGATGCTCAGTTCATTGGTTTGGAGCAAATTGGCATATATTGTATTTAGAAGGATGATTCTTTTTGGATAAGTATTTTAGATGGATGATTACTGTTATAACTTATAAGAACATATGCTTTTGAGCTCAAATTTAATGTGTTCATCACTTCGGCTAGTGAAAATAAGAAGGGAACTTTAGCTTAGTGCACTCGGCAGGTAAGTCTATTAACGTCATGAGTTCAAGGGATCTGTTAGTTTCCTCAACATCTCTGCAGTTCTTAGGTCAGTGTAATAGAATATGTGTAGTTGGTGTTTATGTGTGTGTCTGCATGTGAAATGAACCGATTTATAGATTGTCTCAAGAGGCTACTTTCACATTTTTAGATGAATTGTTAAATATGCCCATGAAATTTTAACTTTCGGATTGATATTAGTCCTTTAAAATTTGTTATCAGCTTTGATATGAGTGGTATCAACTCTTTGGTCTAGTACTTAAGAGGAGGCTATAGTTCTGTATAGAGTTGCATGTAGAAGGAAGTTACTAAATGCTTTTGCACTGTAACATACGGGATGTCCTGGAAGGGATGGCTTATCACAGGCAAGAGTAGGTTCTCCGGCCCAGATGTTTGAGTGTTATTTTTCTTTTGATTAGTTGTATTAGGTTGAAGTAAGCGTAGTGGGTCGAACCGAGACTTCTTAATGTAGATCGGAATGTATATGAAGGATTTGTAGCGCTGATTCCGACTAATTAGGGACGGAGGAATAGTTTATTGATATTCCGTTGTGTATACGAAGTGATTGATTGTGGAAATTTTCTTCCTGTAGTTGAAGAAACTTTTGGGAACTCTTTTTATACTCATCCAGTGTCAGAAAGTATTTTACATAACTTCAATTTCTTGCCATGTGGGTCCATTTTTCTGAAGAACAATAAGATTCTTGTATGGATGGCTTAAAATTTGCGGGAGATGTTAAGCAATATTAACTTTTTTTTAATTGTTCTGTGGACTATTGAACATGTTTGATGCTCCAGTTCATTGGTTTGGAGCAAATTGGCATATATTATATTTAGAGGGGTGATTCTTTTTGGATATGTTTTTTAGATGGATGTTACTTTTAAAAAGCATATGCTTTTGAGCTCAAATTTAATATGTTCATCACTTCCGTCAGTGCAAATAAGAAGGGAACTTTAGTTGAGTGCGGTTAGAAGATAAGTCTATTAAGGTCATGAGTTCAAGGGTTCCAGTGGTTTCCTCAACTTCTCTGTTCTTAGGACAGTGTAATGGAACAGGTGTAGTTGGTGTTTATGTGTGTGTTTGCATGTGACATGAGCCAGTCAATAGATTGTTTCGAGAGGCTACTTTCACATTTTCTGTTGAATTGTTAGATATGCCCATGAAACTGTCTTTCGGATTGATATTGGTCCTTTAAAATTTGTCATCAGCTTTGATTAATTGATAGGAGTGGTCTCATGACCTCTTTGGTTTAGTACTTAGGGGAGGTAATACTGCTGTATAGAGATGCATGTAGAAGGGATTTTAAATGCTTGCACTGCAAGATATGGGGTGTCCGTGAAGGTACGGCTTATCACACTTTGTGTTTTTATCTTGGTGATTACAGGTCAAGAAGACAATATTGCCGTATACTACCAACAACAGGTGGAAATGCTCGAGGGCTTCAATGAAATGGATGCTTTGGCTGATCGTGGTTTTGTACCTGGGATGTCAAAGGTTTTGATAGTTTTTTTGCTTGTTTTTTATATTTATAAGACCATAACCAACCATTTGTTCCTTCTCTATATGCAGTCGTTTTTCTTTTATTATCTAAGTTGATGGCCAAATCTTTTAATGAAAAATTAAATTTTACTCTAAGCTTAGACTGACAAGGTTAATTAATTTGTTTACAGGAAGAGAGGGAAAAATTGGCTAGAAGTGAAACAACTGCCATTAGGATATCAAATATTGCAAACATGGTTCTCTTTGCCGCTAAAGTATATGCATCTGTCAAGAGTGGTTCACTGGCCATCATAGCATCCACGTTGGATTCACTGCTTGATCTTCTCTCTGGTTTCATATTATGGTTTACAGCTTTCTCCATGCAGACACCAAACCCGTATCAATATCCTATCGGAAAGAAACGTATGCAGCCTTTGGTTAGTGCCACTGCTTTATTATTCTCCAAGGCTTTCTTATGCCTTTAATTGGGGCAATTTGCATTCCGCACTTGTCAGTTGTCGCTTGCTATTCATTTTGTTTGCTGCTACAGAGGAAACTTAGTCTTCTTCTTGAGATCAATCTCTAATCATGATATGTAGTACAAAAACAAAAGGAAAACTTCCACATCAAGTATAGAACCATGAGAAATGCAAAGTTAATGCATCTAAGACAAATTAATGAATTACAACAACAATCTATCTGCTATTAACCAACTACAAAAGAAAATTGAACAAAATACGTGCAAAGTTTTAATATGACCTCTAGCAGACAGCTTACGTGACTGCATTATAACCTACAGATATTCAAATCTTCAGCATCTCTTTCTCCAATTGTTGTCTTCTAAGTGTACGCTCAGTAAGAATGGTAAGAGAAGATAGGTGAAGCTTGGGGGGGGGGGGGGAGGGAGGGGGAGAGATATATGAGAAAAACGAGACCAGAGGGGAAGGACAGAGAGATTGAAGCTGATTTGACTTAATGAATAGAGTGAGATTAAGAAACACAGACTGTGGCTGACACAGTATAAAGAAAGAGAGGGAGCAGTTTTGAAGGAAGATTCTGAAGTATGTGTTATAATTTGACAGTCTTTAGGTGCTTTGTTTGTACTGCAGGGAGGATTAATATGATCTATTCTCTGTTTATGGTCTGTGGTGGAAACTGGCACTTCTAGCCTCCCATATGCACCATTTATCCCACATCAAGTTAGTGTTTATGGCCATATTGTTGGCGCTAAGTAGTGATCCTCAAATTCCTTTAGTTGATTGTACTTTGGTGGATATACATATAGACAGACTATCATCTCCTGCTGTTACTTATTTGAAAGAGACCATCATCTCCTGATGTTAGACGAGCTACGTTTGGCTTCTTAAATAGCTATGGATTATCAAAATTGACATAGGGACTTGCTCTTTTATTTTTCAGTCTGGTACATGAATTTGATGTAGCACTATCATAAAAGTTGCATGTTAGTTGAGAAGTTTATCATGCACAGCTAAAGGAGTATTATTGCTTTGTAACTTTTTCGTTTGAAATCTTTTCCTAATATCTGTAAATTACGTACCTCTGTGAAGGTTTTACTTTAGTGCTTAGTAAATTGCCTTCATGGAGAGACTAGTTTATTTAGTCTGTGTTTTCCATTCAGATAAAGTTAACGTTCTTGGTTAAATCAGTTCATAATTCCGTAGGATCCTCAGATGATCCCTCTGTAAATACGATGAGCTTATTTTGATGTTTGAGATGTGTATTGACCATTGGACATCCATAAAATTGCTCATACTTTGGCAGAAGGAGATTTTTCTTTTGTTTCTAGAGAACCATTTCTAGAATATTGTCATTTTCACATTACATGATTCTAAGGATGTGATTTTTTTTCTTCCATCATTTATTGCTAGCCCCCCACCCCCCACCCACCCACCCCCCAAAAAAGGAAGTTTTTAATTTAGATGACTCTATGTAACTTCCATGCTTTTGCTGTTTTTTGTGTTGAAAAAGATCTACTCTGCAAACAAGTTTTACCCTGCATGCTGGATGATCCTACGCAATTGAATGATTTTGCATATTGTTTGATTTTTCACGGAGCTAGAGCAAAGTTCAGGTGTATGGCCATTTCAAAATGCATTTCGTGTAATTTCTGATGGGGGTTCAAGATGAACTCTGTATTAACTTTCAGTTTTACTTGTATTAATCCTACATATCTGGTGATAACAATGTATAGGCATGAATATAGATATTGTATGACTGTTTTTTATTCTTCTTTGGGAGCTGGTCCAATTCAGCTTTGAAAAATGATACACAGGGAATCCTTGTTTTTGCTTCTGTCATGGCGACTTTGGGACTGCAGATAATTCTGGAGTCTATGCGTACACTAATATCTGATGTAAGTCATGGCTCCTTACATTTTGCCAAATTTACGTCTTGTTCATGTTAAATTGTCTGGTTGATAAATTACATGGTTTCATAGGAGTCTGATTTCAGCCTTACCAAGGAGCAAGAGAGATGGGTTGTTGGGATTATGGTCTTTGTGACTTTGGTGAAACTAGTTTTGGTGTTGTATTGCCGGTCTTTCACCAATGAGATTGTGAAAGCATATGCCCAGGATCATTTCTTCGACGTTATCACAAACATCATTGGACTAGTCGCCGCTTTGCTTGCTAACTACATCACTGACTGGATAGACCCTGTTGGAGCTATGATTGTAAGTTATATCTCCTTGATGCTCTTTTGTTTGGCTATATACAACATTTCGACGTTTGCTAATACTGAACTTCAATATTTGCAAATAATGTTTTGGCCATCAATGTTTGCAAATCCTGAACTTCAGTATTCGAAGTAAGAGTGATATATTGAACAACTTGTTTGAGTATTTCAAGTGAATAATTGTTTTCACTCCCAATTACTCTTCTCAAATTCAACTTCGCAACTATTATCCAAAACTTTCTCACTTAGATGCCATTTAGAATTCTGAGGAAAGTTGTATGTACGGCTTGGAGGGAGATCTTTCATATCTTTTGAGATCCACCCTATAATATGGGGTCGAAAAGCCAAACTAAGTGATTTTAGTCCTTGTAAAAAGAAAAACCAAAACCGATTCTTGAACCCCTTTCACACTCATGTCACATCGAGGTACTGCAGAAAAAAGAACAGTCGATCCTTATCATAATCGATTAGTTACCATGTTGGTTAACCGTGTACTGGGACTACTATTAGTGGCTATAACCAATTCTCTCTTTGCTGCAGCTCGCGTTGTACACCATTCGAACATGGTCAATGACCGTGTTAGAGAACGTGAACTCCCTAGTTGGTAAGGCAGCTGCACCAGAATATCTACAGAAGCTAACTTACCTCTGCTGGAATCATCACAAAGCCATAAAGCATATCGATACAGTCAGAGCCTATACATTTGGTTCTCACTACTTTGTCGAAGTTGATATCGTCTTACCTGCAGACATGCCATTGCAAGAGGCACACGATATCGGTGAGTCATTGCAGGAGAAGCTCGAACTATTGCCAGAAATCGAGCGTGCATTCGTTCATCTCGACTACGAATACAGCCACAAACCTGAACATGCACAAGCATACCTATAATCAAAACTCTGATATAGGTGACATCTTCTCTAACCACTTGTACCTAGTATACCTCTCTACATAAATGAACTCTGCAATGTTGTTCGAAATCGATCAATCTGGTATTTGCATTTAAAAGAAAAGCTGGCTATTATATGGTAGAACAGGGGTTATGAATTATATTTTTGTTAATTTAACCTTGCTTATTCATATAATATATATATATATATATATCATGATTCCTCGGTTTGCTAGCTCCTGATATATTGCTAATTTTTATGTCCGTCATCACTTGTGGAATTACACTGGCTATTATGTTGTCATTTTCATATTACAAGTTGTTGCATTTAAATACATAACCCCCAACCTCTCCTCCTAGCAAAATGGACTTTGGATAGCCATTGTTAAGAAGTTTCAATTTTCACAAGTGAAACCTTATGATATTGTCATGAAATTTGTAAATCTAACAAGATGGTTATTTTTCAAAGATAGTAGAAAAAAGTGGTCAGACAATGCTATTTGCACTTTCTTTTTGTGCGTTAATTGCTCCAATTCCAAGTTTACACCATATATGAATACGAATCTCTTGATAAGAAACATTTTACTTTTATTTTAAGTAATAATATGAAATTAAATTATTTGGATTAGTAATTTTTAGAAAAAGAACTTAAAACAGTTTATTATCTTTGGACTTAGGTTTAAATAGTCCTATTTCTTTCACATGAGAAGTACTCCCTTCGTTTCGTTTTAGTTGGCCCTCTTTCTAAAAATATTTGTTTCAATTTAGTTGTCCCTTTAATGAAATCAAGAGAATTTTATTATGTTCTTCCAATACTACCCTTAATATTAAATGACTAAACAAAGTGTATTTACTTAAATTTATATTTTCAAAGCATATTTAATAGGGCTAATTTGATAAAATAAATTCTCTAATTAATATTTTCTTAATGGGTGTATCAAGTCATAGGGGCCAACTAATATGAAATGAAGGGAGTAGTAATTCATATTCTATGATAAAGTGATGTGCTTTTAATCCTTGATTTAACCAACTAAAATCTTCAATAGCTAAATGAGATTTAAACGTCAAATGTCAATATACATGTATAAAGATATTTTTTTATAATAGTCATGAAATTTTTAACACTTTCGCTATAAAGAGATTTTACTGTAATAAGAAATATTTTACTCACACTGTATTATACATGGAGCAATAGTCCTATTCCTTTCACATGGAGCAATGAATGTACTCAACATAAAATAATAGGAGTATAATAATTTCCTCATAATTTATACATATATCAGTTATACGAATTTTTAAATTGCAAATGATAAGACATCGTATTAATTTTATAAATAAAGAACTTATTTCCCAACTAACTGCGCGTTGAAGTAACCGGTAAAGTTGTTATCATGTGATCATGAGATCAAATCAAGGGTTCAAGCCGTGGAAACAGCCTCTTGCATAAATATAAGATAACATTGCCTACAATTAATTCTTGTGGTTTAGCTCTTCTCCGAGCCGAGCGTATAGCGAGAGCTTTAATTAATGAAATGAGCTATCCTTTTTGCTTAACTGAACCCCAAACATTGTATAACTTCTATAAAAATTAATAGGCAAAATGTTTTATTGGACCCATGTACAATGTCAGTTTTGTAAGTTGGATACTTCTACTTACATGTTTGTTATTTGGATCCTTGAACCCGTTAAAAAGCAACATTCCGCACTCTTTGACCGTTGACCTTGCCTATGTGGCAAGGTCATGGTGACTAGGACAAAGAGAGTGTAACCACTCGCCTAGGGGTGCGAGTGGGGGTCAATTTTTGGTCAATTTTACATTAAAATAATTTTAAAAAATAAAAATAATATTAAAATTTTAAAAGAATAATTAAAAAAGGGTCCTTTTTTTTCCTCCCTCTTTTGAAATTTAAAAATATTTTTAAAAATTTAAAAATAACTTAAACATATTTTGAAAAAATTAAAAATAATTTAAAAATATTTTTAAAATTTTAAAAAAAATTAAAAATATTTTTAAAATTTAAAAAATAAATTAAAAAGGAATCTCCCCCCCTCCATCTTTTTTAATTTAAAAATATTTTTAAAAATTAAGAAATCATTTTAAAATATTTTTAATTTTTTTAAAAAAAAATATTTTTTCCTTCCCCACCCCACCCCAACCCATTTTTTTTAATTTAACAATATTTTTAAAAAATTAAAATAATAAATTTAAAAAAAAAATCCCACCCCACCCCCCTCTCCAACCCCTCCCCACCCCACCCCCTCTCCAACCCCTCCCCACCCCACCCAGCCCTCTCCCCCAACCCTTTACCCCACCCCAGCCCACCCAGCCCCATGTAACCCCTCCCCCTTCCCTAGCCCCCCACCCAGTGCATCCTCATCCCACCCAGCCCCACGCAACCCCTTCCCAAGCCCCTCACCTCACCCAAACCCCTTCCTCCAGCCCCTCACCCCACCCAACCTCTCCCCAATCCCCCCACCCCACCCCACCTATCCCTACGCAACCCTCTCCCCCACCCCAGCCCCTCCCCCCACAATTAATTTAAATTAAATATTTTAAATATGTAAATCATATTTAAATTAATTAATTATTTAAGTAAAATTTATTTAAATTAGGTAAGAATTTTAAATTTGCTAAATTAATTAATTTAAATGAATTAATTAGTTAAGAATTTTAATCAATTATTTTTTTAGTAATTTAAATTTAAAATTTAAATTAATTAATTAAATTAATTTTAATATTTCATTAATTTTAATGTAATACTTTTTTTAATTTTTTTTTTTATTTTTAAAATGATTATTCAAATTTTAAAAGCATAATTATTCAAATTTTTCTACAATTTATAAATTTTTCTTATTTAATTAAATTAATTTTAATATTTAATTTGTTATGTAGCATTTTAAAAATGACTTGGAATTTAATGTAATACTTTTTCTATTTTTTTTTAAATGACGTGGCAGATGACGTGACACACGTGGCAGCTGATGTGACAGCTGGCATGGGAGAGTGTGTTACACTCTCCCAAAAAGTATTTAAAATGTAGCTTTTTCATGGGTTCAGGAGTCTAGATGACAAATATATAAGTAGAAGTGTCCAACTTACAAAACTGACATTGTACAGAGGTCCAATAGAGCATTTTACCAAATTAATACGGTGTAAAAAGTTAAAAAGACTAAAGTGCACACATATATCAAAGAACATGGACTATGTTCACAAGACAAAGTACACAACTTTATCAAAGATTTTTGACTATTAGGGTCGTTTGGTTGGGAACAAGTTATACTGAAATAATTAGTATTGGAATTAATATCCAACCATATATATGGAATAACTTATCACATCACTATAGCATAAATGGTCGAATAAATAATTTTCGGGATTAACTAATACCCCCAACCAAACGCAGGATAAAATATTCCTACATTTTATCTTGAGAATATTATATTTTATACCTCACACCAAATGAACCCTAAAGTGCACACCTATATCTAGGGGTGTACATAGGTCGGGTTGGTTTGGTTTTTTATTGAATAAAAACCAAACCAATTATATCGGTTTATTAAAACTATAAACCAAATCAAACCAACATAAAATCATTTTTTTTTTATTTAGGTTTTAGTCGGTTCTTTCGTTTTTTTGGTTTTTTCGGGTTTTCTCGATTTTTTTTAGAATCTTTATTTTTTACAATTATATTGTGATTGAAGACTAGATCAAGTATATTTTCACTCCGTAAAAAAACTCAATTATGAAAAATTGAGGAGCGAAAAACACTCTTGAAACTAAAAAGTAGGATGAAGAGTGAAAAGTTTAAGTTTTAAGTTTATAGTGGGTTTTGCATCATTTTATTAGTAAATATATATATATACACCTACTTTCTAAATATTGAAAATTAATAAAACTAATTGAAAAATAGATTATAATTAATATTTTATGTATAAAAAGTTAAATTATATATATGCCTATACACACACACACACACATATATATATATATATATTGTCGGTTTGATTTGGGTTCGGTTTGATTTTTTTTTTATTAACACCAAATAAAATCAAGAATGGTCGGGTTTTTTTTTCAAACGCCAAACCAACCAAATTAAATCATAAGTCAATTTTTTTTCTCGATTTAATTTGGTTCTTCAATTTGGTTTGACTTGATGGTTTGGTCTGGACACCCCTACCTGTATCAAAGAATACCCCAAAGAACATGGACTATGGTTAAAAGTGCACACCTTTATCAAAGTATTTGGACTAGTAATACTTCATAGGAAAGAAATAGAATCACTTTGAGCCTTAAGTTCAAATATAGTGAACTATTTTGTTAGTTTAACATACAGATAAAGAATGGTACATTGGACTATTTGAGTGAGGAATTTTCCAATATAGGCCCACTAATCTCTATGTTCTTTCTAAGTCCTTCACTTTTTTAGGAAAAAGAAAAATGTGGCTTTTGTTCAAGTGTTTTTCAAGTGGGGGCATATGATGCCATAATAGCTTTGGTCCCTCTTGTACATCAATTGTGCTCCACAAAGAATAATGTTCAACTCCTTTTGTGGTGCATATTTACTTTCATCTTTCATGTTGGGTATTCTTATCGAGCTGAATGGGAGTTTTGAAGTAACTGATAATGTTGTTAACACATAATTAGGAGGTTATGAGTTTAAGCTGTGGATATAGCTTCTTACAGAAATGTAGGGTAAGACTACGTAAAATAAATCCTTCTGATCTAACCGAGGCTCATATACAAAACGACGCGAAATACAAAGTAGTGTTGGTCCCTCTTTTGCATCAATTGTGCTCCACAAAGAGTAGTGTTCAACTCCTTTTGTGGTGTATATTTACTTTTAACTTTCATGTTGGGTATTCTTGTCGAGTTGAAAGAGAGTTTTTAAGTAACTGATAATGCTGTTAACACATAATTAGGAGGTTATGAGTTTAAGCTGTGGATATAGCTTCTTACAGAAATGTAGGGTAAGACTACGTAAAATAAATCCTTCTGATCTAACCGAGGCTCATATACAAAACGACGCGAAATACAAAGTAGTGCTGGTCCCTCTTTTGCATCTACTGTGCTCCACAAAGAGTAGTGTTCAACTCCTTTTGTGGTGTATATTTACTTTCAACTTTCATGTTGGGTATTCTTATCGAGCTGAAAGAGAGTTTTTAAGTAACTGATAATGCTGTTAACACATAATTAGGAGGTTATGAGTTTAAGCTGTGGATATAGCTTCTTACAGAAATGTAGGGTAAGACTACGTAAAATAAATCCTTCTGATCTAATCGAGGCTCATATACAAAACGACGCGAAATACAAAGTTGTGCTGGTCCCTCTTTTGCATCAATTGTGCTCCACAAGAATAGTGTTCAACTCCTTTTGTGGTGTATATTTACTTTTAACTTTCATGTTGGGTATTCTTGTCGAGTTGAAAGAGAGCCTTGAAGTAACTGATAATTTTGTTAACATTTAACACGTGATTTGGAGGTGACGTGTTTAAGCTGTGGATATAGCTTCTTACAAAAATGTAGGGTAAGACTACGTAAAATAAATCCTTCTGATCTAATCCTTTTCCAATCCGTGTACACAATAGTGGTGGTCCCTCTTTTGCATCAATTGTGCCCCGCAAGAATAGTGTTCAACTCCTTTTGTGGTGTATATTTACTTTTAACTTTTATGTTGGGTATTCTCGTCGAGTTGAAAGGGAGTCTTGAAGTAATTGATAATGTTATTAACACGTGATTTGAAGATTACGGGTAAAAACTGTGGATATAGCCTCTTGCAGAAATATAGGATAAGGTTGTGTGAAATATATCCTTCTGATCTTATCCTTCCTCAATCGGTGCAGGGGCGGAGCCGCCTATTATTCAGGGGTTCATCTGAACCTCCTTTGAATGAAAATTATATTATTTTTATACAATTTTTACAAGGTTAAAAATATTTTTACGTATATTTTTACAAGGTTAAAAATATATTCAGTCGTGTCAACTGGGCCGCACGATTTTTCTCAAAAAGTCTCACACTATTAAGAGATGCAACAATGATACATACACATGTTTTGTACAATAATGGTACAGTTTGTATACACATCTTATACAGATACATATTATGTACAACCGAAGCCGTAATTAGCTTTTTCTTGTGTGGGCGTTTCCAAGCTTGTAAGGTCAAGCAAATCGAGCCTCGCACTCCACCGTATCTCCAAACTGATCCCGCTAAACCGCTCAGCCAGCTCAAAGACAGTTTTACATGGTTTGATATTGTCCACTTTACGCCAAGCCAACACGACTTTTTTCGACAGGCCTCACACCATTAAGAGATACTACATTTTATATATAGCTCCCCAATCCTTTCAACTATCAATGATGGATTTTTATTCACACATCCAACATTTTTATTTCTTAGAATCTTGATTTTTAAATAAAAACTTCATGTTAGCAACTTTTAGTGAGAAAATCAAATACGTACTTTGTAAGCAAAACACTCAAAATTGAATGACTTATTTACGTAAAAAATCAAAATTGAGTGACTTTATGAGAGAAGAATCTTTAGTCGAATGACATATTAACTCCATTTATAGTATACCGTGTCATGGTTTCTTTAATATTTTGTCTTGACTTCTTCGTTCTTTTTTGAACCGCTTGTAATGCTTTTACTCGAGTCAAATATATATCGAAAATAATCCATCTATATCTATGAGGTAGAGATAAAATCTGCGAAAACACTATCTTTTCATACTTCACATGTGAAATTATACTAATTATGTTATTATTATTGTGTTCATATTTCAAAACAAATTCAATTTGTCTTGTGAGAATCTTTGATTGGTAAAATGAAATAAATTTTAGATAAACTTTTTTGGAGAATTTTATTTGCCAAAAATGAAGGAACATTTCATGTTGATTGTTGTTCTTAAAAAGTCTTTTTTGAATGTTTCTAAAATTATTATTAATATTATTTAAGAAAAATTTCTATGATGTATAAAGATATATCATAGCCAAGAAACTTTCCAATCTTTTTTGATAATATTGGCTCTAATTGGAAATGATATACATAGATATCATTTACTTAAAGAGGCAGCAAAAAGAAAAGGCATACCATATTTTTGTATTTATCTTATATTAGATATACATAGATATCATTTACTTTAATTTATTAGCTTTAGTCAATTTCATGTATTGAATTGAAAACAATACCTTGATTTTCAACTTTCCAAGTTTTTCTTTTTTAAGTTTTTTTTTTTTTCTTAAAAAAAAAAAAAGAAACTAAAACAAACATATGGGTGATAATGAAAGGGGAGTCATGGAGTAACTGGTAAAGTTGTTGTAAATAATCGGGAGATTACGGATTCAAGCTGTGGAAATAATTTTTGCAGGAACGCGGGGTAAGGCTGCGTACAAGAAATTCTTGTGGCGTGGTCCTTTTCCCAATCGCAAATATAACATGAGTTTTAGCGCACTGGACTATCCTAATACGAATGGTAATTTCCCATGTTTAACCAAAAACCTCTGGTGGTTCTATCTTTTTGAAAAATACTTTATTAGAAGCATTATACTCAAAAATGTAGCGGGAGTTTTAATATATCGAACTGTCCTAATATCGATTGTAATGGAATGATTGAAATTTCTCCTCATTTAATCAAAATATGATATGGTTCAGTCCTCACAGAGGTCGGGGGTTCGATCCCCGTCTCTGGCGAATGGAGCAAACTCTGTGGCCAGTTTCCTACCGCGAAATGCGCTGACCGAGGAACGGAGGATTAGTCTCACCGCTGCCGGCTGTGGGGATACCTTGGGAAACCAAAAAAAGAAAAGAAAATGATATCGTTCGATCTTTTAGAGGTGAGAAATATTTTGTTGGAATCATTGTCCTATAAAATACAACAAGAGTTTTAATGCTTCGAACTGTCCTAATATGGATGGTCGGTCATAAAATGATCGAGTTCCCTCCACATTTAACCAAAAATATGAAATGGTTCGATTTTTTGGAATGAAAAATTCTTTGTTGGAAGTACTATCCTCAAAAAAAAAGTCACACAATACACGAATCAGAATTTAGTCGAACTTAAATGCAGATAGTGAATACAACAGAGAATCAAGAAATACTACTCTCTTCGTCCTTCCGTTTATCTTTATTTGTCTACTATACTGAAAATAGATGTTTAATAATATTTGTCCAGTTTGAAAACTTATGGATAATTTATCTATTTTTACCCATTTTACCCTTAATATTAAATACCATTCATCATTCAATGCATTTCTCAAAACGTTAAATTTATTATATTCAAAGAGTAATATGATAAAATTATTCTTATCATTTAATATTTCTTAACCTGTGTGTCAAGTTAATAATGGACAATTAGTAGCGAATTCAGAATTTAGGGATCGTGGATGCACGAAAGGTTCGAACATCGAACACACATATTAACGTTCAAAACTTTAAGGTTCTGTCTACAAACTAAAACACTCAACTATCTTCTTAACTTACTGGATATTTTTTTGAATCTTATACTAGGCATTTTTTATATAATTATATTTAATCTGCATCAAATTTAACGTGTAAAAATACTAAAAATTTGATTATAAATTTGCTCTGGTAGACAACTATTGATGTACGGAGGGAGTAGCTATTCGAATATATAGAAGGGCAACTTAGGATGTAGTAATTCGGCTAAACGTGCAAGTGATAATTTCGTGCACGCATTTCGAGGAAAATGTATTTTGTTGCTTTTTGTGTTTATTTACAATTGGAAAATGAACTTGACCAACTATACATCTACATACATTCTTGATCAATTATGCATATATATTCCAAAAATGTTAAAACATATATTTTTTTTTACTATTCACTCAACGATATTCAGAAGCGGATCCAAGATTTCAAATTTATGAATTCCCAATTAAATAAATAAGGCTGAAAAAAATTAAACAAAAAAAAAAGAAACCTTCACAAAGGTTCGAACTCATGATCAAAAGAAACATGGCATGCATCTCAAGTATGCCCCTCTTACCACTACGCTATCCCATTATTTTGTTATGTGTTCCTACCTGTTAATATTTAAATCCATTGAGAATTTTTCTAATATAATTATAAGTCTTACGGTAGCGGGTGGGGGTTCCCGAGAACCCCCACCGGATACCGTAGATCCGCCCTTGACGATTTCGTTATTTATTTTGGAGTCTGATTAATTCAAATAATATCGTAAAATTTTATTTTTAAGATAATTTTATATTCAAAGCTCGAACTCGAGTTAGGGGTGGAAGTCGTCTACATATATACACTCTTAATCAGTTATGTAATATTTCAACAAAACTCTCGAGTTTGAATTTCAAAAGTCTCGAGTTTGAATTTCAAAGTCGTCTTTGATCGAAAATATTTCTATTAAAAAGTGAATTTTTTTAATTAAATTCTAAAGAGGATATGAAACACCGAACATGAAACATATAAATAAAAGGAAAACGACTTAAATATGCTATCGAATTATTAGAAATGACTCATTTATGTCACGCATCGTATTGGGGCAGGGTGGTTGAAATGGAGGCTCGCTTCGGGAGTTTTATGTGATAAGAAGGTGCCCCCGAAACTTAAAGGTAAGTTCTACAGAGTGATAGTTCGATCGGCTATACTGTATGGAGCGGAGTGTTGACCAGTTAAGAACTTCCACATGCAGAAGTTGAAGGTGGCGGAGATGAGGATGTTGTGATGGATGTGTGGCCATACCAGGAAAAATAGAGTAAGGAATGAGATTATTCGAGAGAAGATGAGGTGGCTTCGGTGAAGGACAAGATGCGAGAAGTGCGGTTACGTTGGTTTGGGTACGTGATGAGGGGAGGCTCTGATGCTCCAGTGTGGAGGTGTGAGTCACTAGCTATAGATAGTTTTAGGTGGGGTAGAGATAGGCCGAAAAAATATTGGAGGGAGGTGATTAGGCATGACGTGGAGCAGTTACAACTGACAGAGGACATGACTCTTAATAAGCAGGTGTGGAGAATGCGGATTAGGGTAGATGGTTAGGGGGTGTGAACGTTTTTTTATTTGTGTTTGAAGTTTATTGTTCGTGGGTGTTGAGTGATGTCTATATTTTTGGTTAGATAGTTTTTTAATAGTATCTGGTGGTTGTTATATTACCTTGTGGATACCGGTGTTAGTTTATTTTGTATAATGTACTAGTCTATACACATTTATGTTTTGTGGTTTGCTATACTGTTATCGGTCCTAAGCCGGGTCTATCGAAAATAGTCTCTCTACTTTTTCGAAGATAACGATATGATCTGTGTATACTCTATCCTCTCCATATTTGGAAAATCTATTTTTTAAAAAGTCAATATATACATCAAGTGGTCTCCTCTCCCTTCATTTCATATCATGTGCCAAATTCAGTTATAGATTTTCGCTCCGGCGGACCCCACCGCACTCCTCCTCCTTCCGCCGCCGTGTTCCGCCGTACTCCGACTATCAAATTCTTCCACAATTAACCGCCAATAATTTCCCTCCAATCACCTTTCTTCCCTCCGGTGGCTCTCCGCCGATCGCCGCCGTGCTCCGATTTCCAACTGCTTTCGTAATTTTCCCGCCAATCAGATTTTTCTCCTCCGCCACTTCCTGGAGGCGCTCTGCCGTGATCCGACGATCGCCGCCGTGCTCCGATGTCCAAAATGGACAGAACATACGCATCTCCGAGCTTCCAAAACCTTACAGCAATAACGACTAATTCCTCCGATCATTTCGGTTCATCTTCATCTCCTTCTCCGACTTCGATATCAACCGGAGGCAGTCGGTCTGTGAAAATCATACCGTTAGAACATCCGTCTACTACGGCAGGGACATCATCATCAGGTTCGGGTTCGGTTGTAGCGAAATGGAAGGCGAGAATGAAAAGAATGACATGGAAGGAGTGGATAGAGCTATTTTTTCCATGTTATAGATGGATGAGCACGTATAAAGTGCGTGAATACTTACAACCTGATCTTATGGCTGGTATTACTGTTGGTGTAATGCTTGTTCCTCAGGTATATTTGCTCATTATTTGTCAAATTATCAATTGAATTATCATTTTTTCGAGTTTCATATCTGAACTATCAGGTGTGTGAGTTTACTAGCTGAATTATGGAGATTACTAGCTGAATTATGGAGTTTACTAGCTGAATTATGCGAGATTACTAGCTGAATTATGCGAGTTTACTAGCTGAATTATGCGAGTTTACTAGCAGAATTATCATCAACTGTTTATCGAAACACACCTCAACTATCATTCGTTCAGTTTTCCTACCTGAAATATCAGGTGGGGAAATTGAATCAATACAATTGATAGTTGAACTGTGTTTTGATTTTTCGAGTTTCATATCTGAAATATCAGGTGTCGAGTTTCATTTATGAACTATCATGTGTGAGTTTACTAGCTGAATTATGTGAGTTTACTAGCGGAATTATCACCAACTGTTATCAAAACACATCTCAACTATCATTTGTTCAGTTTTCCTACCTGAACTATCAGGTGGGGAAATTGAATCAATACAATTGATAGTTGAACTGTGTTTTGATTTTTCGAGTTTGAATTATCCGAGTTTACTAGCTGAATTATCACCGTCTGTTATCGAAACACACCTCAACTATCATTTGTTCAGTTTTCCTATCCTACCTGAAGTTTCAGGTGTGGAAATTGAATCAATACAATTGATACTTGAACTGTGTTTTGATTTTTCGAGTTTACTAGCTGAATTATCAGCATCTGTTTATCGAAACACATCTCAACTATCATTTGTTCAGTTTTCCTTCCTGAAATATCAAAACACACCTCAACTGTTGGTCTTTAGCATTATATGAGCTATCATCTTATACTAGACTGCTTGTCAAGTGTGCTTTTTTTGGAGATATTTTTGGTCCTTCAATGAGAATGAATGAATTATTCACATTTCTCTTTTTAACTGATTATGTTATGTTTACAGTCGATGTCCTATGCAAAGCTGGCTGGGCTTCAACCTATTTATGGACTTTGTAAGTACACTATTGGAGCTTAATTTTTATTTTTTTTATTTTTTATTCATTCAACAAAGTGAAGCAGATACTATTCTTGATTTGTTGGTAAAAAGACCTTTGAATACTGATGCTGAAATTGAAATAAATCTTGATTCAAATATGGAGCTTTGCATTAGGTGCTAAGGTTATTTCCTTTTTCGAAACAAGAAGGCAAAAGTTCTCCTCTCTGAAGCGCTGTTTCCTTCTTAATTTACATCCATATCTGCAAGAAAAATCTATATAGATTAAAATTGCCGTGACCTATCCAGAGTTTTTTGAATGTCTAGTTGTTTATGAACCTTTGTTTCCTAGCTATGTTCATTTGATTCTAGTAAGTACACATTCATTTATCTTATTCTTACTTGGTTGCCGTAATAATTGTAGCTTTTCTTAATCTGAACTTTGATAAACAGATTCTGGTTTCATCCCTATATTTGTCTACACCATATTTGGGTCATCTCGTCAGCTTGCAATTGGTCCAGTTGCATTGACGTCCCTTCTAGTCTCAAATGTCTTGAGCAGCATAGTTGAACCATCAGACAAGTTATACACAGAGCTCGCTATACTATTAGCACTTATGGTTGGCATCTTGGAATGCACAATGGCATTGTTGCGGTACTTCTTCTTTTAAGCTTTGATTCTTTCTTATGATAAACTTTGAGTTATCCAGATTGTCATACTGTCTTGTGGTCACAGTGATAATCCATGCCCATCATCTCTTATACATACACAATATTGTGGCTTCTAGGAGAATTTATTCACCATGCTCTAGCTCGACTGATTGAAATCATTCATAGCAAAGGGGATTGTAATATAGGCCATGCTTAACACTGTGCTAGACCAACTACTTCCTAAGAGGAGTATGATGCAAACATTGGCGTCCGTGTAAGATTGGAAACTTGTTGCTTTAGCATTTAAAAAGTTAACAGTGATTGCTATTAATGTGCCGTTTTGATGTTCCTTGGGCTCTGATGAGTTCTATATCCCGGGTTTGGTTTTGCGAACTGGTTGAAGATTCTGCATCTGTGTTTTGTTTCTGACTCAATTTGTTAAAAGTCTCATTCCTAGTTTCATTTCCACTCTAGGCTTGGATGGCTCATACGATTCATCAGCCACTCTGTGATTTCTGGTTTTACAACCGCCTCTGCTTTTGTCATTGCCTTGTCTGAAGCAAAGTATTTCTTGGGCTATGAAATAGAACGGAGTAGCAAAATTATACCTCTAGTCAAAAGTATAATTTCCGGAGCACATAAGGTACTTTCCATAATTAAACATTTGTAGGTTACTCCATCTTTATGCATGCTAAGATAAATTTAAACTTGAGTAATCTAGGTTGAAGTATGCAGACTGGATATTTGATTTATTTCTTTTGGGTGATCGACATGCTATTCACTGACGACCCGAAGTTGCATGAGACTATAAATTTTCTCTGCAATGTTAGATGTACCTGTCTACTTAGCTTTTATGATGATTGTCCCGGAAAACCTTAATGTTGGGGTGGATTTTTGGTTTTAGTCAAAGGTTAACAGATTGTATAAATGGAAAATATTCTATATGGCGCCACACCTCTGAGTCATGTATAGACAGAGGACATTCATTGAAAGAACTAGTAATGAAGGTAATATAAGTTAGGTGTAGGGGTTAGTGCTGAATGTTTTCAAAGAGGTTTTTGAATCCTTTTTGTTGGAGACTCGGAAACTGCTGCTAAACAGGTAGTTCTAAGTCAACAAATTTTCCGTTTTGCCTTTCCCAGAGTAGATTTGGAAAAGAAGGCAAGAGAATTGCCGATTTGCCATCCATTATTTTAAGTCATTTAGTTAATTCCTTACTTGATCGCCGCGCGATATTTTTCATTGTTTCAAAGGCTAATTCTACTTTCTTTGTTGTAGTTCTCGTGGCCCCCATTTGTTATGGGCTCACTGATGCTAGCTATTCTTCTGACCATGAAGCACCTGGTAAATCTTGCAACATTTTCATGTGTGTTATATACATTTTTTGTTGGTTTTATGAAGGTTTATATGTTTTAATGTTTTCTCTTCAGGGAAAAACAAGGAAGTACTTGCGGTTTATGCGTGCAGCTGGTCCGCTCACAGCTGTTGTTCTGGGTACAGCTTTTGTGAAAATCTATCATCCACCTTCAATTTCGTTGGTGAGAATGACGTGAATTAAGCTCAACCTGAACTGCAGAAATTGAATCTAAAATTAGCCTAAAAAACATTATATGTGACCTAGTTGGAGAACACAGTAATGTTGGACTTCAGTTACATTTGCCACTTTTTTCCTCAGATGGGACTGAGAAGGACAGTTGCATAAATTAATTTTAACATAGAGTCAGCAAGACCAAGCTGGTGATGTTAACCACTTTGGCGTATTCTTGGAGCATTACCTTAGAGAATTACACATGCTGATATGGCCGTTTTCGTATGTCTGTCAGTCTCACTTTATTAACAGTGTTCTAGATTCCATTATGCACTATTGAGAATGCTCCAGTCAGCTGACATGATTCCCTAATAGGGTATTGTTTTCATTAGATCCATACATATGACTGAAAATCAGAATTGATGCTTGCTCCGTGTTCACAGGACTTTGGTTGAAATACTGAACCTACATCACGAAAAGATTGTTGCACTAGAGTTCTTGTTCTTTAAAAACATTCACATAATTCATTACACCACATGATGTGAAATGATGGAACTTTTATCAGTAAAGATGTTTATGCGATGATTTAGGTGGGAGATATACCTCAAGGGCTGCCAAATTTTTCTGTACCAAAGAAATTCGGGCATATAAAGTCTTTGATCCCTACGACAGCTCTTATTACTGGTGTTGCTATCCTGGTAAGTAAGAATTTAAGCATTCACTGTTTGTCCTTTTCTAATTATTCTTTTGGCTTGACAATCTGTTTGAGATAAGTGATACCAGTTTCCAACCTTATAGGAATCAGTGGGGATTGCTAAGGCACTGGCAGCAAAGAATGGATATGAGTTGGATTCGAATCAGGAGGTATGTTACTCTTGATGATCTCCGCAGGAATTGCTATTCACTTATTTTCTATGGACAAGTTTGATTTATCTATAGTCTGTTGTGAGATTGAGCAAGATCAAGTCAAGTGATATATTCTGCACCAAATATTTGTAATTTGGGTAGCTTACATTTTAGATGTTCATATTTAGCACATCTTACCTTTTTCTTTTCTCCCTAAATTCCACCATTAGCTGAATGTTTTTGTTTAGAGCTTCTGATCACTCTCTCGTTCTTTACCAATTTCCACTCAAACTATAAATGTTATCTGGACTCATTTCGCTCTTCTCCTGCTTCTATTTTCACTGTATAACAACTACAAGAAGCCTTGTGCGATATCGAAACACTTTGTACTGAACTTCTTGTGGTTCTGTTGTTGTAACAGTTATTTGGTCTTGGGCTGGCCAACATTTGTGGCTCATTCTTTTCAATTTACCCTACGACAGGTGAGTTTGGAATATTTTATGTGGCTTGATCAATTTCACATTTGTATCTTTCCAAAATTTCTCCCAGCTGGTTTTTGAAAGCTCATTTTTACAATTTTACGTAATGCAATGTCAGGCTCTTTTTCTAGATCAGCTGTAAATCATGAAAGTGGAGCAAAAACTGGCTTGTCAGGGCTTGTTATGGGAATTATAATGGGATGTGCATTATTATTCTTGACTCCTGTATTTGAATACATACCTCAGGTAAAAGAATTTGTTTGAGGGTGTAAAGTTTTCACCTGACCGTCTGTAACTAGATTGCTTTCAAATGTCACAGCATTTGGAGCAGTGTTTCCTGTCTCTTCGCCTCTACCTTGGCTCCAATTTGTAATGTATGCTATGGGATATAATCATAATTATGACGCCGGAGGATAACCTATTGGGCTTCGAGTCCTGATGGAGCAAAATTGGGAAGGGCCACTATTGGACTCTTGGGGTGGGGGTGGGGAATTTGTTGGAGCTTAGCATGTCCAGTAAAAAAAAGATGTTTTAAGTACATTTCGGTATTAATGATCTAGGAAGTTGGACACTGTAGATCTTTTCATGCTCCTAATTTTTTTCATTATTGCATGCTTACAATTGCGTGTTCAACATTTGACAATTTCCTGTCTTAGTTATGATATTTTAAACTCTTCCACTGGTCACTGTTTTTATTTATTTGTATTGCTGTGGCAGTGTGCTTTGGCTGCGATTGTGATATCTGCTGTAATTGGACTGGTATGTGTGCCATCTTCTACCCCGAAATGCTATGTTTCATTTTATATTGTCAAGGTTGCCATTCTTTTGAATAGACTTCTCTGTATGGCAGATATAGTTTTTAGTTGAAATTAACAATATCGGCAAAACGTAACTAAATACATCAGCTATTACTCAGTCATGCTTCATTTGTGTTTATCATGGCATAGTTCCCTGATGTATCTAGTTTGCTTGCTTGAGTATTTGCATGATGTGTTTTAAAAGGTTGGTGTCAAATTACTGACCAGCAAGGGAAGAACATCCTGCATCTTTACCCTTTTTTTTTTCCACTACGGCTAATTAGTAATTGTTATAGGAGCATTTTCCAGTTCATTTTTTGATTGTCCTGACACTGATTGATATCTTCCCTGGGGATTATTGCTGTATGATAATGTAATATCGAGTCATACAGTATAATATGGAAGATGAAGAGAAAGTAATAGTCTTTCAGCTGTCAAAGGATCATTTGAGGATCTGCATTTATAATTTCTTGAATCAGCTCTTTGTTATCACTTCCCCAATTGTTTTTATGATTCCTGTACACTTTCTTTGTTTTTTCACTCTAAGCACAGATAACTGAACTTCAACTGCAGCAAATACCATGTTCAGATTGTAAGTAATATTCTTGTTTCCATTTTTCCTCGTTTCAGGTGGATTATGATGAGGCTAAATTTTTGTGGCGTGTTGACAAGAAAGATTTTCTGTTATGGACTATTACTTGCATGACAACCTTGCTTCTAGGCATAGAGATTGGTGTCCTTGTTGGGGTTAGTTTTTATCTATAATCAGACCTAAACATATTTTAAATTTCCTTCTGTCTGTTCAGTTTTCTTCGTACGCTGGACTATCTGTTTTGTTCAACCAACTGTTTGTCGCTACAAGCTTAGCCTCCATGCTAGTTACACAATTTTACGTTGTTCAAAGTACAATTACTTCACAGATGCTTAAAGTTAAATTCGATGATCATTGAAATGTTTTGCAATGTTTGCTTGAAGTCCAGTGCCTTGTTTATTTTGAAATTTGACATAACGGGAGTGAAAAAAGACCTGTTGCTCTAATTCTATAACCAGAAAAAGAACCTGATAATATGTAGTGAAGGTGTTAATAGAGGCCAATACTCTGGCTGATAACTTTTATATTGGAAAAATACATTTATGATCTAGGATAAACTCAGGTTGCCATCTTTTTTGGTCTTATTTGTTCACAGGTTGGTGTATCACTTGCTTTTGTTATCCATGAATCAGCAAATCCGCATGTTGGTGAGTTTCTGAAATAATCCCTACCTTGTAATTGAATCATTTACTTAGTTAATATATGTTCAATGCCAGCGCGATTCTTAAGCTTTTCATAACACTATTCATGTAAATGAATCATTGACTTCTTCGTGTTGCCATCGCTTTTCTTTGGCGCCTACCTGTGTCTTCTAAATATTCAGGTCAATATAATGTTTTATCTGGATGTGTTTCTCATCCCTCTTTTGTATATTTCATTTTCTTGGCGACACTTCAGTCCTTACAAGCATTTCTTTTCCCCTAGTTGTTTACTGCAAAGTTTCCAAGATAATTAAGTACTTGATGTTTAAAAATTAATGTAATTTTTTATGACATGAGTTGCTTTCAGCTGTCTTGGGGCGTCTTCCTGGAACCACTATTTACAGAAATACTCAACAATACCCCGAAGCATATACATACAACGGGATTGTGATTGTTCGAATTGATGCGCCTATATACTTTGCCAACACAAGTTACATAAAAGACAAGTGAGAACACTATGTCTTTCTTTTTCTTTATTTTTCCAGGACATCAATTTTTTTCCTTTGATTCAGTATTTCTGAAACATTGACTAAAACTGTCAAGTTTCTATTGCTTTCCGCAAATCATATCCTACATGTCATGGTAATGTCTTTTATTTCTTTCACAGGTTACGAGAATATGAAATTGAAAAAGAAGAATCTAAAGGTCGCGGACCAGAAGTTTCAAGAATTTATTTTGTGATCCTTGAGATGGCCCGTAAGTTTTCCATGAGTTGGCACATTACTAACTTACCATCCCTATTTCCCTTCCTATGCTTTAGTAGCGCTAAAGTTTCTTTCATCTTTTATCTTACTAGACAACTAGTATTTTCTAGTTTTTAACGTGAAAGCTGAAGAAAAGTATAGCGCTTTGAGGTTTGAGCATACTATATCTACTATTTGTTTCTTCGTACTAATCACAGTTCACATGTCTACTCCAGCTGTTACGTATATAGACTCCAGTGCTGTTCAAGCTCTGAAAGAGCTCCATCAGGAATATAAATCACGAGACATTCAGGTTGAGACTGCACAAACATGCATCTCAAATTCTATATCCTAGAACTTACTTTCCAGCCTACAATAACACGTGTCATATTGCAGCTAGCCATTTCCAATCCCAACCGCGATGTCCTACTGACCCTGGCTAAAGCTGGCGTGGTTGATCTGATCGGCAAGGAGTGGTACTTTGTCCGAGTCCATGATGCTGTTCAAATTTGTCTTCAGCATGTTCAGAGGTTAACCGAATTTCCAAAGGCACAAGACTTTTTGGCAGAAAACAAACCGAGCCTGTTCCAGCGACTACTCAATCAACGAAAAGACGAATTCTTTCAACCTGAACTCGAATCTGGTGTTCGAGAATCTCTTCTTTCCAAGGATACGAATCCTCAACTAGAGCCACTCTTGTCAAAAAAGCCTTGATATATATAAAGACTACTTCCAAGATGTATCGGTATGTATGTCATATTATATATTCAATTTTTTCGACTTTGGTTTGATTGATTGATGGAAAGACGAATTCTTTCAATCTGGAACTCGAATCTGGTGTCCGCGAATCTCTTCTTTCCGAGGATACCAACTCTCAACTAGAGCTACTTCTTGAAGCCTTGATGATCAACTAGACTTTGGTTTGATTTGATTGATTGATTGTAATTAGCTTAGTCTCCTATTTGAACAGAGACAAAGCTATTCATTATATGTAATTAAGTGTCATTTGTATCTTTTTCCTGGCTGATAGGCATTCTTCCCCAAGTTTGTAAATCAGATGCCAGGTGCAAAATTTCTTTACATCATACTGGAAATAAAAATACAAGAAAAGCATTGTTTATATCATTTCAATTTGCATCCCAGACCTAAATATTGTACAGTTGAAGCACCCATGTAGTTGGGGCGATCACCATGAGTCTCAGGTTCAATTTTCAGCAGTGACAAACACTAGGTGGTTTCTTCCCATTTGTTTTAGCCTTGGTGGACTGAGTTATCTGGTAACTACTTTTGCTGGTGGGAGGTGATAGGTATTTCGTGGATTTAATCGAGGTGTGTGCAAGCTGATTTGAACACCACGACTATTTAAAAAAATATATATTGTACAATTGAATGTTGTAAAAGCAATACAGGGTATGTTGTTGTTGTCGTTGTCCATCTTTGGTTGGTCAAATTTAGAATAACATTTTTACTAGGAAAATGAGTTTTTTAGAAATGAGGAATATGATTTTTCTGGTGGAAGTACGGAAAATAAGTTTAATAAGTGGCATTCTTCCCACCCCCATAGCCCCCGAATCCATCACCCCACACCCTACCTTTATTTTATAAATTATAATTATATATCGAACATTATATAAGTAAGAAATGAAGTACTTATCTTGTAGGAAATTATATTCCATGAAAGACATACTTTTAGGGAATAGCAATTTGCATTTGATTAATCAATTTGAAAAACATTTTTCTCAATATGAGATCGATAATGTTTGCTTGGCCAAGGTCCCAGAAGCGTTTCCACGTAAAAAAAAAAAAAAACACTATTTTCTTTCCAACTTCTACGCAGTTTCTGCTACAACTCAAAAACAAAAACATGACCAGATACATTCATATTTTCCTTTTTAATTTTCTTTAGCCAACGGTCAATCGATAGAGGTAAGATCTTCATACACACACCACCTTTCTCAGACCCCACTTATGAGACTGCACTGAGTATATTGTTGCAATTGATGTTGGTTTTCTAAAAAGAACATCATATCAGTGTAATTCCACAAGTGGAGTCTGGAAAGGGCAGAGTATACATAGAACTTACCTCAACCTCGTGGAGATAGAGAGGCTAACTTCAAAAGACCTTCAACTCAATGTAAAAAGGTGGGAAGCCAGTAAGCTCCCGCTATCCGCACGGTTCGAGGAAGGGCTCGATCACAAAGATCTATTTTATGCAGTCTCACCTTACATTTCTGCAAGGGACTGTTTCCAGCCTTGAACCCGTGAGCTCCTGGTCACATGCCAACAACTTTACCTATTACTCCAAGACTCTTCTTCAAAAGAGGCAGCCCGGTGCACTAAGCTCCTGCTATACGCACGATCCGGGAAAGGACCCGATCACAAGGATTTTCTGAAGACCTTCGACTCACTCAAGTGTAGGATTTTCCAAACCCCAAGAAAAACAAAAAGAGAGAGAAAATACTTTGCAAAAGTCAAGCTAACCAAAGCAAAACAACTTAAAAGAGTCCCTCCCACATCGAGGACAAACACATTATGATTGAATATAACTTAGTATAAAAGGATAGAAAGTATGTCTTCCAAAAACTTGCCTTAAACTAATGAGTAAGGAAAACAAAGCGGGCGGTGAGAGCCGACCGCAGCGCTAATGAACCACATCAAATGGCGCAAGAATTTATGGAGGGGTTATAGGCTGGCCGAGTGTTGACGCTGCCTACTTTGCAGAACTCACTTGTGCTGGCCTCCCAAACACCCACCCCTAATTCTATAGTCCAAAAATTCTGTTTTTAACTTAAGAACAAATTTCAACATAAAATTTTGTTCTTAATTTTAAGATCAAATTTCAACATTAATTTTATCTAGTGTAGTGAAGTGGGGGTTTGGATGGTGGAGGTATGAGTGAGGTACAACTTGAAGGTATACAGTGTATGTAGTTTAGATCCTACGAATCTATCTGAGTTAAAAGTGTGTGCAATTTAGATCCTACTACCTTGAATCTTAGATGGAGGTAGTGTACCCTACTACTCGGAGGTAGAGTGTATGTAGTTTAGACTTGGTAGTGTACCCTACTACTCGGAGGTAGAGTGTATGTAGTTTAGACTTTTACTACCTCGTGTATGCAGTTTAGACTTTTACTACCTCGGAGCAGGTAGGAGGTAGTGTACCTTACTACTTGGAACTGTTACTACCTCGGTAGAGTGTATGCAGTTTAGACTTTTACTACCTCGGAGGAGGTAGTGTACCTTACTACTCGGAGGTAGAGTGTATGCAGTTTAGACCTTACTACCTCGGAGGATGGAGTTAGAGTGTATGCAAGGTAGTGTACCCTACTACTCGGAGGTATTTAGATCCTACTACCTCGAATCTTAGATGGAGGTAGTGTACCCTACTACTCGGAGGTAGAGTGTATGCAGTTTAGACCTTACTAACTCGGAGGATGGAGTTAAGAGTGTATGCAATTGACCCTATGAGTGAGGTGCACCTCGAAGGTAGAGTGTATGTAGTTTAGATACTACTACCTCGAATCTATTTGGATGGAGGAGGTAGAGTGTATGCGGTTTAAGACCTTACTACCTCGGATGGAGTTAGTGTGTGCAATTTAGACCCTACTACCTCGAATCTTAGATGGAGGTAGTGTACCCTACTACTTGAAGGTAGAGTGTGTGCAGTTTAGACCTTACTACCTCGGTGTACCCTACTACTCGGAGGTAGAGTGTATGCAGTTTAGACCTCACTACCTCGGAGGATAGAGTTTGTGTATGCAATTGACCCTACTACCTCGAATCTTTGATGGAGGTAGTGTACCCTACTACTCGAAGATCCTACTACCTCGAATCTGGATGGAGATAGAGTAGTTTAGACCCTACTACTACTCGAATGGTAGAGTGTACCCTACTACTGGATGGAGGTAGAGTGCATGCAGTTTAGACTCTACTACTCGAATGAATGAATGAAAATGAAGTAAAGACTCTACTACTCGAATGAATGAATGAATGAAGTAAAGAGAAGACCCTACTACCTCGAATGAAGTAGAGAGGGGCTCCATTTTGGATCGAATTTGTTTGGGTAAAAAATGTGTAAAACAAGCAGGGTTGTAGTTATAACATCTTTGTGTTCATAGATGGATTAGAATACAAAGCATTAATTGGGTAAAAAATGTGTAGAAGTAACAAGGCAATATTCTATTATAAGATAAGATGAGATTCCAAAGCTTGCAAAAAAATAAAACACAATACACAATCAATTACAACACTTTCTGGAATCAATCTCAAACTGTCCACCCCTTCAAGCCCTACTATACTAAGTAAAGGGGGATGCGTAGTTGTCTGCTTTAACCCCACTTCTGTTCAACATCGATTCTCTTACATACTTCCTCAAGCAGCGGAAGACTCAATGCCCAAACAGTTACACGTTGTAGATTTCAGACTCCTCCGGTAGAGCCAACAACCATTCAGTGAATTGTCTTGTGTTACTAAGTTTCAAGACGTTCACTGAATCCTTCACGATGTTTTGGTGGCAGGTACTAGTACATTGAAGCCTTAGAGAGCCGCTGGACTCCAGACAAGCCGTTACGAAGCGCCATCAGCCCAGGTCAGGCGACCCGAAAGGGCCAGGCATAAACCACCCGCTAAGAAAAGGGTAAATAAGACAAGCGATCAAGCTGGCAAGTCAGACGTACATAATCAATCTTTCTACCTCTAAGGTACCTGCCTCGAGGTACGCAATCAATATCTTTGCTTACCTCACTTCTGAGGTAGCTACCTCGAGGTACACAATCAGTCTTTCTACCTCATTTCTGAGGTACCCTTTCTGAGGTACCCCTCCAGTCTTAAGAGGTAAGGTCCGCAGACACTGCCCTTTCCAGAACCATTTTGTGGGCCCTACCCCAATTTTGTGGGGGTACTACACTGGATATTATTGTTGTTAGGATAAGACTTACACTTGATATTTGTTGTTAGGATTTAAGATAAATTGGAAAGTGAAGGATGAAATAGCCTACTTTGAATACAGAGAAGGTCCATTTGTATACAAATACATACATGGAAGGCTTACTGATGTACTACTGAACGTCTTCACCACCCAACCGGGGCGGAGCTACCCTCAGGCCAGGGGTTCATCTGAACCACCTTCGGCAGAAAACTATACTATTTATATATGGTTAAAAATTATTTTTTATGTATATATTGTAGATGTTGAACTCCTTCGGTTAGTTTATATTTTTACTTTTGAACCTTCTTGATAAAAATTCTAGCTTCGTCACTGCCACCCAAATCATTTAAATTATTCAATTTTGGATAAACACTTTGCCTGGTCCTCTACCATGGCTTGCTTGACAATGGTATTATAGAGTGTGATATTATATGTGTGCATTTTAAATGTGTTTCTTACATGTGCATATATAGTTAAGACGATTGGTCGACAATAGACCCTTGTGGTCTGCAGTGGCGGAGCCAGGATATTTACGAAGGGATTCATAAGTGAATATACCAACTAACTGAAGGGGGTTCAACATCTAATATATAGATAAAAAGTATTTTTAACCATGCATGTATATCATAATTTTTCGCCGAAGGAGGTTCGGATGAACCCCCTCGGCAAAGGGTAGATCCGCCACTGGTGGTCTGGCCTTTTCTCCGATTCTGCATAGCACGAGATTCAGTTCATCAGGCTGCCATTTAGATAGGATACTTTAACCTATTACAGTAGGTCGCATGTCTTATTTTCCAACCACTAATGCCAATTATTCTTTTCATTTTTTTTTTTGTGTAACTAGGTAAAGTTACTGTCATGTGATCAAGAGGTCACAGTTTTGAATTGCAGAAATACAGAATATGGCCGAGTACTATAAACGTTTATAATCCGACCCTTCTCCGAACCCCGAGCATAATGAGAACTTATAGGTGGACAAAATCATCAAGGGAGCAGGGGCAAAGCTATCCTTCAGCGAGGGATTCGGATTGATGAAAATCATACTATTTATACATAGTTAAAATTATTGTTTAAGTATATATAATAAATATTAAATCTTTTTCAATTTATTCGTATGTTTATTTTTAAATTCTCTCAGTGAAAATTCTGATTCCGCCACTGCAGGAGCTGCTAACTATGGCAATACTACAAGACAAAAAAGTGCTCATTTCACAAATCTCTTCTAATCCCCTCTCCACCAATTAGCATTTATCTTTCACGTGGGAATATTGGCCCTACAACTACTATATTTCTCTTTTTGTACACTATATAATATAATTCACCTCATGATTTTATATCATACAATATAATATATATTATTCTTGTGCATTTTATCTCTCATATAATTTTTTTCTTGAACTGGCTTTTGTGAAGATCACATATTAAACTCATCATGGGGGATTCTCCTGCTTCTTACATATACATGGTAATTAAAAGATTCATACTTCAATTTAACTTTTTTATATAAATATAATCGTGGTGTCTTGTCAGCTTGCGAGAATTTCAAATACTTCCACCAGTACAGATCGAGTAACTCTGTACAACAAAGTTTTTTTTTTTTAATTTATGATCACTTATGAATGATCATCAACTTCTCATCATGATACTTTTAAGTAATTTGCAACAACGACGACAATAAAATACCCAGTATATTCTCATCTAGTGGGGTCTGGGGAGGGTAAGTATACGCAGTCCATACCACTACCTCAAATGTGAGATAGAGAGACTGTTTCCGATAGACCCCGGCTTAAAGTAATTTGTAAGGGTTCTTTATATTTCTCTTCTTATTGATTCTATATTAGAGAGGGAGAGTCGTCACGGAGCAATATTAAAGTTGTCTTTTATATGACATATAGGTCATAGATTTAAGCCGTGGAATCAACCACCGGTTACAACACTTGTGTGAACATGAGATACTTCGTGCATAGTTGAAAAAACGCCTTGCATAGTTGAAAGAGCTCCTTGGAGCACGCTAAAGTTATTTTTGTATAGGTCATGAGGTTGAGCCGTAGAATCAGCCGCTGATGGTTGCATCAGGTTAGGTTGCCTATATCATGTCCTCCTGGGGTGCGTTCCATCCCTAGATCTCTCCTGTGGACATGGGATACTTCGTGCATAGTTGAAAGGGCACCTTGGAGCACGCTAAAGTTATTTTTGTATAGATCATATGAGTTTGAGCCGTAGAATCAGCCATTGATGGTTACATCAGGGTAGGTTGCCTATATCATAATCCTCTTGGAATTCGGTCCTTCCCTAGATCTCACGTGTGAACATGTCGCCCTAAAGTTATTTTTGTATAGTTCATGAGTTTGAGCCGTAAAATCAACCACTGTTGCATCAGGGTAGGTTGCCTATATCATAATCCTCTTGGGATTCAGTCCTTCCCTAGATTCACGTGTGAACATGTCACCCTAAAGTTATTTTTGTATAGTTCATGAGTTTGAGCCGTAGAATCATCCACTGTTGCATCAGGGATGGTTGCCTATATCATAATCCTCTTGGGTGCGTTCCATCTCTAGATCTCTCGTGTGAACATGAGATGCTTCGTTCATAGTTGAAAGGGCGCCTTGGAGCACGCTAAAGTTATTTTTGTATAGGTCATGAGGTTGAGCCGTAGAATCAGCCGCTGATGGTTGCATCAGGGTAGGTTGATTCGGTCCTTCCCTAGATCTCTCGTGAACGCGGGATACTTCTCACACCGAACTATTTATTTAATTTAATTTATTTATTTATTTATTTATTGCTGTTTGTTCTTATTGTGGACTAACTTGATTATCCTTGATGTTAGGTCCAACATCTTATAGAGAAGTGCCTAATTTTCAACATGACAAAAGAGGAATGCATGGAAGCACTTTCCAAACATGCAAATATCAAACCTGTCATCACTGTTACTGGTTAGTACTAGAAGAGTAAAGCATTTAGTACCCCCGAACTATGACCAAATTTGCTACGATACATTCTAACTTCACGGGGGGTAAGTACCCCCTGAACTAAATTTTAACGTATTTTTGTCAAACTTTTTAGCTGACGTGACGCCTTTTGTCAACCTTTTTAGTTGACATGGCACCTTTGACGTGGGCTTTATTTTATGTAATAAAGATGTGACGCCAGCACAAAAGGGTGTCAAAAATACGCTAAAATTGAGTTCTGAGGGTAATAGGACTCCTGTGAAGTTGGAGTGTGTCGTAGCAATTTTGGTCATAGTTCGGGGATACAGGATGCTTATCTCGTACTTTTACACTGAATTTAACTTATATACAACGATAGTATACAAAATGATTACAGTATTTAACATATTTTAACCCGTTGTAACAGACAACCTGCCTTATAGTGTTTCTTGTAACCTAATAGTATATGCACAGTAAAATTTTCCGACAAAGAGTGTTCATCTGACAATCCTTCGGTCTTATTTATAATTTGCAGTGTGGAATGAGTTGGAGAAGGAGAACAGAGAGTTCTTCGAGGCATACGCGAAATCACAGAACAAAAATCGCGCGACAGAGGTAGAGGTAGAGGGAGGGGCAAGTACAATGATTCAGAAATTGATATTGGATCGAGATCATACTAAAAATTCAGAGAAGGAATAACATATGATCGCGTATTGATTATAATGTTGAAGAAATTACGTTCAAACAAGCAAATATGTCATGGTTCGAGGAGTCTATGTGCCGCGTATATAGACCTTAAGGGCATGGTGGCGTAACCATCAAAAGTCAAAACTATGATGGTAGCTGTATTGCTCGGATTCTTAAAAAATGTTCGTTAGGTGTACGTCAGATCCTTCAGAAGTAATACATTGTTGAAGCTTTTGACGTGAATACGACAACATTTTAGAGAGTTCGAGCAACATAGACGGGTGATAGTACTATGTGCTAACCTTAATATGCTTATTGAATCAACTCCCAAAAATCCCAAGTTGGTATTAATGAGCCAAAATCTTAGGGATGTGTTGTAACAAAGTGTTGTAACTTTTTTTTTTTTTTTCTTTCCATCCGTTGTCCGGTACCCACATTAGAGCCCGACTAATCCGGATTCGCATCGGGTAGGGCCCCATTCGGGAGATAGCGCTCCCAACAGAGTTTTCTCCATGCCCAGGATCAAACCTTCGACCTCTGATTAAGGGTGGAGCAACCCCATCCGCTGCATCACAACCTACAGTAACCCCTTTGACTAAGGTGTGGCTTAACGATCAATGAAGAGGGGATGACTCGAGAAATTACTCGAGGTGAACACAAACTAACTTGAACATCACTATTCACTTTTCTACGCACTACATCAAGCATGCCCTTTGTTACTTTCACCTTGATCATTTACCTCTTTTTAGAGATAAACATCCAGCACTCCTGAACTATGATGAAAATTGCTACGACAGTCCAACTTCACGGAAGTTCTTACCCCTGAACTCAATTTTAATGTATTTTTATCATCCTTTTGTGTTGATATAGCACCTCGCGTGAAGTTAAACACCTGAGGTGCGTGAAAAACTATTATGTGTCACATCAGCTAAAAAGATTGACAAAAATACACTAAAATTTAGTTCAAAGGGATAATAAAACCCCAGTGAAATTTAAACACGTCGTAACAAATTTTATCATAGTTAGGGGTGCTAAATGCTTATCTCCTCTTTTTTAGCCAAACTATTTAGTTAGTATAATGTTTTAGTATAGTGCCTTGAAGCAATTGGTAAAATCGCAGTCATATAGCCAGGAGGTCACGGATTCAAACCTTAAAAACAGCCGACGTGATAAAAATGCAAGGTAAGACTGCATACAATACACCCTTGTGGTGGGACCCTTCCTCGAACACCATACATAGCTATAGCTTTAATGCACTAGGCTGCCCTTTAATGTTTTAGTATAGTGCACAGGCTTTTAGTATAATGTTGTTTTGAAAATATATTATATACACTGCAAATTTCACATCCCAACTATTAGCGTGTTTCCTTTTCCTGCCTGAACTATCACCATCTAAGTAGTCCGGTTGTGAAATTCGCGAAAAAGTGAATAGTTCTAGTGTGTTTTCTGACCATATATTAAAACAAAGGAATGTTGATATAAGAAAAACTCAAGCAAAAGACTAACAACCAACACATTACATTATAGCTAATATGAGTTTCAGAACATGACTCATTTTATTAGACAGAAGGGAACAGTACTAGGAAGATCGATCCACCGACCACGATGAACGTGTCTTTTTTAGGTCTTACTATAGATTACATTCATAATACTACTGCGCCCATCGGAAGAGAACGCGTGGTTATAGTATTGAGTCGGTTCATGGATTGACCTTTGGAGCCCACCCGGCGATGACATACTCTTCTGCAGCCTTGGTTTTCTGGAAAGACTCGCGCTCGAAGAGCAACTGTAGAAGAACATGACATCTTTAGCACAAGCAAAGGCGTATACGAACACAGAGAATCGAAAGAAAATGCAATTGCGATACCAGAAGCTAAGCATGAAAAGCTTTGTTGTTTCATAATAGAATCAACAAATGTGAAGTTTGTACTACACTAAAAATGGCGTTCCATAAGGAGAACGAAGCCAGAAAAAGCTGTCCGGAAAAATTCTTCTTCGTGTAAATGAAACAGCAAAGCGTATTTTCAATACACACAATACACCTACATCAACAACAACAACGATATACCCATTATAATCCCACACGTTGGGGTCTGGGGTGGGGAAGGTAGAGTGTATGCAGACCTTACCCCTACCTTTGTCAGGTAAAGAGGTTGTTTCCAAAAGACTCTCGGCGCAAAGAAAGCAAAAACTCACGCTTCTACATCCTTCCAAGAAATAAATCGTAAAATGAAATTCTTATTCAATTAGGAATTCATGTTCTTAGTTTCGAGATAACTATTTCCTACGCAAAAAGCATTTCCACTCATTGGCTTACTGTACTGTACTGTACGTAGAAGAATGAATACCATTTGGCCAGCGGAATACAAGGAATGAGGTAATAGTCGAGCGGTCAAATCCACTATAAGTCTCTACTTCCTCGTCATAACAATATGCTTAATTATCTCCATAAAGTCTCTACGCCAGCACAAAAAATGTTCTCAGCAGACACGGACGCGCACACAGAGAAACGGAGTGCATACCTTCATGTAATTACGCACGTGACTCAAGCTTTCAGGCACACTCCACTTCTTGAAGTGGCCAAGAGCCACCTGGAGATGGTACAGTTTTGGTGCCAAGCTCAAATCAACTGAACAAATATTCTGCCCGTTGACATATGGTCCCTGACGAAATTCACAACCAATAGAAGTTTAGCATCGTGGTAAAAATGAGAGACGCATAGTTACAGTTAAGAATATACGCCAGTTCGATGAAAAACAACATACATGAGCCTTGAGATGCTCCTCCAAAGCGTTTAATTCATCTAACAGAGCTTGCTCAGTAGCGTCACTAGAATCCTTGCTCTTCAGAAATGAGACGAACGTAGGAAATATTTTCGAGCCCCTGCAACCCCAAACAATTTACAGATGATATTCCACCCATCGACATCAATGAAAAGAAACAGAAACAGCAAAGACGCTAGTGTTTTTTTTTTGTTTTTTTTTTTTAATAACCATGGCGCGCACCTCGACTAATTCCACTATACCTGTCACCAGCAACCACCGGTACCAGGTAACTCTGTCGACCAAGGCTAGGACAGATGGGAAGTAATCGCCTAGTGTTTTTTAGTCTATGCGGGGATTTGAAACTGAGACCCCATGATTTTCAACCACTTTGTTGACAACTAGGCCAACCCCTTTGGTGCCAAGACGCAAGCTTATTACCATGATAAATGACGTAAACGCGGTATAGAGACAATCTTGTAAAAAGGAACACTCGATATACAAACTAAATGATCACTCCTCTGATCCATACTGAATGTCCGTTTTGACTTGGCATATTAAGATGTTAATCTAAGGGTGAAACATATGAAACACAATAATAACCATTTCGCTTCTTCAAAAAAGAAATTGTAACGGAAAACACTAAAATCTAAATCAAATTCAGAGATGCCGCACCCAAAGGTATCACCTAGTGGTCAATGAAGTGGGTTGAGAACCGTGAGGTCTCGGGATCAAATCTGGAGATACATCCTAGCCTTGGTGGACAGAATTACCTGATCTGTGGTCGTGGTGTTGGTGCCAAGTGGCAGTTATCCGTATGGAACTAGTCGAGATCGAGAGAAATGCAGACAATATAGAAACTTATTTAAACACATGGAGAAGTAGGAAGAAAACATACACAGAGGCAAATTCAGGGGGAGTAACAAGAGAGGGATTTGGGTATTTCTCTTCAAGAAGCGCAACAATGACATCGGAATCAGGGATCCATTTGTCACCAAAATTGATCACCGGAACTTTCCCTTCTGGGTTCACCTCCAAGAACCTAAAACCACAACCCCACAACACAGTTTTTCACGGTTAGAACGAAAAAAATGTAATCTTTGAAACAAACAAACAAACAAACCAAAAACATAAATTTGTTTCGAATTTTACCATTTGGGTTTGTCACTAACATTGATCAAGATCATCTTGTAAGGCACTTTCTTTTCCTCCAATGTCACAAGTGCCCTTTGGCTAAAGGGACCTTAATATCACAAAAACCATCACAAATTCAGAAAAAACGCATGAAAAATTTCTCCAAAAACAACGACGACGACACAAAAACACACGGGGACTAAAAGAACAGTCTTTAGAAATACCCTTTAGCTAAATGTACCTCAAAATCAAGAAACCATCACAAATTCAGAAAAATCGAAACCAACCCCATGAATTTGCCCCAAAAACAACACACATACACACGCGCGCGCTCACACACACACACAAATTTATAGTCTTTAGAATACCCTTTAGCTAAATGTACCTCAAAATCAAGAAACCATCACAAATTCAGAAAAATCGAAACCAACCTCATGAATTTGCCCCAAAAACAACACACATACACAAACACGTGCACTCACACTCATAAATTTATAGTCTTTAGAATACCCTTTAGCTAAATGTACCTCAAAATAAAAAAAACATCACAAATTCAGAAAAATCGAAACCAACCTCATGAATTTTCCCCAAAAACAACACACATACACAAACACGTGCACGCACACTCATAAATTTACAGTCTTTAGAATTTCCTTTAGCTAAATGTACCTCAAAATCAAGAAACCATCACAAATTCAAAAAAATCGAAACCAACCCCATGAATTTGCCCCAAAACCAACACACGCACACGCGCACACACATAAATTTACAGTCTTTAGAATTTCCTTTAGCTAAATGTACCTCAGAATCAAGAAACCATCACAAATTCAGAAAAATCGAAACCAACCCCATGAATTCGCCCCAAAAACAACACACATACACACGCGCCCGCTCACACAAACACATAAATTTATAGTCTTTAGAATACCCTTTAGCTAAATGTACCTCAACATCAAGAAAACATCACAAATTCAGAAAAATCGAAACCAACCTCATGAATTTTCCCCAAAAACAACACACATACACAAACACGTGCACGCACACTCATAAATTTATAGTCTTTAGAATACCCTTTAGCTAAATGTACCTCAAAATCAAGAAACCATCAAAACATTCAGAAAAATTGAAACCAACACATGAAAAATTGCCACCACCCCCCACCCCTCACACACCCAGACAGAGAGACACCCCACACACACAAAAACTAAAACAACAGTCTTTAGAATACCCTTTAGCTAAATGTACCTCAAAATCAAGAAACCATCAAAAAATTCAGAAAAATTGAAACCAACACATGAAAAATTGCCCACACACACACAAAAACTAAAACAACAGTCTTTAGAATACCCTTTAGCTAAATGTACCTCAAAATCAAGAAACCATCAAAAAATTCAGAAAAATTGAAACCAACACATGAAAAATTGCCCCCCCCCCTCACACACAGACAGAGAGACACCCCCCACACACAAAAACTAAAACAACAGTCTTTAGACTACCCTTTAGCTAAATGTGCCTCAAAATCAAGAAACCACCAAAAAATCATAAAAATTGAAACCCCCACCCCACTCCCCCAACCCCAACCAAAACACACACACCCCACCAAACACAAAAACTAAAACAACAGTCTTTAGAATACCCTTTAGCTAAATGTACCTCAAAATCAAGAAACCATCACAAATACAGAAAAAGTTCAACCAACACATGAAAAAATGTCCAAAAACAACAACAATACATACAATAAAAGGGCAAGTATATAAATCAAAGGGATTAAGAGATTTACAGTCTCCAAGAACATTAGGTGCACCAACAGCAGCCTTAACACAGATTTCAACACCCATTATTTGAGTATCAACCCAGCAACTTCAACAAGATAAACTAAACACTCACAAAAAATATCTAGTGTGTTCTTTCTGCTTCTGGAAGAGTCATGTGTACTAGGTATCCTTTTTATAGTTGCATTTTACACATGTCCTAACACTATGTTTGGATGCTTCTGCAGATATTTGTTTCAAAATATCATTTTACTTTATAAAAATCAATATAACTAAAATACAAAGTTAAATTAAAATAAATTAGTTTAATATTTAAAATTTTGATATTCGAAGACTATATAATAATGTTATAAGTTTTAATCTTTTATCTTATATAATATTATTACAATTTATTTAGTTTGATTTTAATGAAGTGTAAAATGACTAGTAAAAATAAACTGATGGAATATTGTATTATGTTTGTATTGTTTTTATTAATGCCTTTTCGTTTTACCTAGAACTTATAATGAAAATATAAGATAAAATTGGAATAGTGGATTTTTATAATTTGAGTATTTTTTATTTTTTTTTGAGTTTTAAGTATAGTGAGAGTTTTAGTGGATCGAGCTATGTCTTTATTTCTTATTGTTATACAAATTACATATTAATGATTTGATGGATACACTTATAACAAAAGTAGGATAAAAAGGTAAATTAGAATTATTAAATAATAATAAAAGATGAAATAAAAAAAATAAAAATAAAAAGATAACAATGTGATCACAACAAATTAATTTTTGTTTAAAATGGGACCTTTTGTCTTGAGACGAGGAATTTAACGATACGATTCAATAAAATTATTTTGTTTAATAGTTGTTGCCGATTCTTTCATAATGTATCGTACCAACGTACATCGTATTGTGTTGTGTTGTATTGTACTGTAGCATTTTAATAAATACAATTTTGAATAAATTGTATCATTTTACGTTGTTATATAATATCACACATCAATAATTAGAATGATAAATCTACAAAAAAAAAGTAGTACACGAATATAATTACTATAAAAAAAAGGAAGGTGAACGATAGATAAAATATGATTATTAAATACTAATAATTAAAGATAAAATGGAAAAAATAAAAAAATAACGATATAATCACACTAAATAAAATATTACACAAAATTAAACTTTTACTATTACCCAACAATAAATATAACAACACGTAGTAAAAAAAAAAAAAAAAAAAAGCAAAACAAACATAAGACACTATCATTTTCCAATAAGCTGTAATTCTCAAAGCATTTTCCACATGTCTAGCTTGGTTTAAAAAATCTGCCTATTTTTTATTTTTTAGAAAATGTTTTTATTTTTTTGTGCTTAAAATGATTTTCATTTTTTAACTTTATAAATTTTAAAATTATTATTATTAATTAAATGTTAGGTGTCCTCTTTTAATTCGTCATCATGACAGTACATGTGTCAGATTTTTAGCAGTAGTCCTAGTAGTAGTAGTAGAATTACACCAAAAGTAATACAGTGTTAGTAATAGGCTTAGCATTTGCTTACTTCGTCCCAAATTTTTTAATTTAATTTCTCATTTTATTTATCTTTTTTCATTAATCAAGAAGAGATAAAAAAAAAAAATCGTATCTTACCTTTTGCATTAATTACTTCTTCTTCAAATTAAAATGTAAACATTATTTAATAGGAGTACAATTTGGGACGGAGGGAGTAGAACAATAGTAGATACAGATTAATTTCCTAGACAGAGTAGCCTAATATTATATATGATTAAAACAATCATGTTTGACATTGTCAACTAACATGGATTTATTTTGAGTCGGGGGTCTATCGGAAATAATCTTTCTACTTCTTCGGAGGTAATGGTATGAACTGCGTACATCTTACCCTCAGACCCCACTATGTGGGAATATACTGAGTTTGTTATTGTTGTTATCAAGTCATCTTCACATTTTGTGGCTAAGATTTGTTTTGGAATAAGTTAAATTAATCTTGGACATTGGAACAGCTTTATATATAGCACTTTACTATATATAATAAGTGGCAATAAGCAGGTACGTCTTCGATATGCCTGCTTGTGCTGCTTGCTTCAGCTGCTTCAATCGTAATTTTACTATATTGGTCCTAATTAATTACTATAAGTTATTTAAGAATTAAAAAAAATTTAATATTAAATAAAAATATAAAATAATTTACATGTCTACTTGTGATGCCTGCTTTAGCTGCTTCAATCGTAATTTTACTATATTACTCTAAATTAATTACTATAGGTTATCTAAGTATTAAATAAATTATAAATATTTAATAAAAAATAAAAAATTGACAAAAAATAATAAATTAACTTTTAATTTTTTAACTTAACTTGATGCTTATATGATACCTATTTATGCTTTTTTCACAAGTATTTTTTATAGTAATTTTATTATATCACTTCTAATTAGTTATTATATGTCATTTAAGACATGAGTTCTTCGCTTCTTCAATCGTCATTTTATTATATCAACCCTAATTAATCATTATGATCGCATTAGAAAATTAATAATATTTCATAAAATAGACGCAAAACGATATGTCAACATAAAACATTTGATTGACTATCGAAGTTACATTACTGCCACATAAGTTAACTTTTGAAATTATATCAGTGTCACTTAAATTGAAATAGAAGAAATAGTATAAATCACATATTAAAAATTAAAATTAATTTAATATAATTAATTATCTAAATTGTATTTGTGTCACATAAATTAAGATTAAAAAAATAACATCACGGGCCCTTCAATGTCTAGTATATATATATATTCATACTACAGTTGGGTAACTTTTTCGTGCAGATTCGAGTATTAGTTATCGTCGTTGATTCGATAATCGTGTTGTGTTGGATTTTGAAGAAAGGATGAGCTCTTGGAATCGGAGTTATCCCTGTTTCCTTCTCTTTGTCTATGGGTTAGCCGCCTTTTGCTTTGAGACAGATTGGATTGACTATTCTAGAACTCGTGATGTATCTGTAGTTGGAGTTTGGTGATATTTGTGATTCGAGTAGTAAATCGATTGTAGTACTATTTTGTGGTAGTCGTTGTTATTTTGGTACTTCATACTTGTTATTTCTTGCTCTTATATTAAGTCTATTTCTAGACAATTTTTGTCTTGACCCGGAGCTTATAAAAAATAACCTCTCTACTTCACTTATTAGATAATAACACGGACTGTGTACACTCTATTCATTTCAAACCCGACTTTATGAGAATACACTAAAGAAGGACAGTCCGATGCACTTAAGCTCTCGTTATACACACAGTTCGAGGAAGGATCCGATAACAAGAGTCTCTTATATGCGACCTTACTTGTATTTCTGTCATATGTTGTTATTCTCTAGAATATTTAGCTTCTTGATTACTTTATCTTTCATTAGGTAGGTATATTTTACACACCAAACGTTATTAAATTTATAAAAGACGTACGGTAATTGGAATGTTTTAGTATGTTATGACTTGGATAATTATCTCATTACTTATAGTAATAAATTTATATAACAAAGTTGATCATACCAAGTCAGTCAAAACTATAGGAAGTCCCCGTTTTTGCTCCTTTTTGTGTGGGGGAATGAATGACAAGCATATACGTGTAGTTGATCAATCACGGAAAAAATAAAACAAATTGTTGTTCTTACCAAGTATGTTCAGGGAGAGGGTGAGGCGAGTGATACAGCCCCCGGCTGAGGAGAATATCGATAAGTTGGAAAAGGTTGTCAAAGAGGGAAATTATTATGGAGCTCAACAGATCACTAGTGCCACCAGATATGCGTCTGCCGAGCGGTACTCTGACGCCTTGAATGTTGGTGCTTGTTTGCAGTTAGACAAGGCCCAGATCACCTGCGGCCCGGCTGAGCTTTCTTTGCTCTTTGCTGAAACACTAGCAAAATCAAAAGTTCCATATAGCCAAGCCACTCTTGAAGAAGATGTACAACAAGTTTTCTCGGCTTTCCGTGCCACAACATTTGGATCTCTCAGATGATGATGAATTGCAAAAGCTATCTGAAGCCATTGCAGCAGCCAATTCGTCCTTTCTGAAAGCCGCTATCAAGTGGTCAGCAGAATTTGGTGCACATAGGTATTGGATCTCCGGAGCTGCATGACATGCTGGCAGATTATATGTATTCAGACATTGTTAAAGTATCTTTTCATTTTGTGAGGGGAAGGAACCCAAAGAAATTTGCTTCAGCTCTTGTAAATTTCACGGGAAGATGATTTCTTGTCTTTGGGAAATCTAAGAGATGGTAACAAGCTCATGGATGAGGTGAAAATGGAAGTTGAATTGAAAAATCTTAACTTCCATAGCTCAGAATTAACACAGTTCGTCAACTATCTCCTCCTGACGTTGCAGAGGGATGCGATGCTTTACCTCTGTTTAACCTGCTGAGACAAACCTACAAGTCTAGTATAGAAGATAGAGAATCTACGTTTAATGAATTGCTGGATGAAATTGCAGACAAGTTCTATGGCGTCCGACGTAGAAATCCTATTGAAGGGATTGGAGATTTCTTCAAGATGATGGGGGGCGAATAATGTCAAGTGATGAACTCCGTTTAAAAGGGTAGACATTAACCTCAATTATGGATATTATTTTGCTTTTATTCGGGGGCGGATCTACGGTAGCGGGTGCGGGTTTTCGGGAACCCACACCCGCTATCGTAAGGGTTATAATTACATTAGAAAAATTTATCATAAGTTTAAATATCAATAAGCTGGAACTCATAACAAAGTAGTGGTGATAGCTTAGTGGTAGGAGTGACACACTTGAATGCTAAAGGTTGTGAGTTTGAACAAGGTACCTTTTTCCCATTTAAAGCTTTATTTATTTTACGGGGAACCCACATGTTTGAAAATCTGGATTCGCCTCTGCTTTTATTAGCAAAACATCAATGGAGCAATTTTTTTTTTAAAATCTAAATTTTGTTACCCATGCGTTATTGTGTTGTGATTAAAACGTCAGGGATTTATTATTGTGTTCTGATTAAAATATCACATAATTCTTGTAGATGGTTTATTTTAATCTTATATATCAGCTTTTCAAATGTTAGAAAGAAAAAAAAAAGTATTCCCTGTTATAAATATATTTATATTATATTGAATGTCTATCAAGATCTACTTTAATATCTATTAGGATTTGAAACATTCGTCTTTTACTTCATTATATTTATAATCTTATGATCTCTCATTCCTTAAGAGAGAAATAAGAATTATTCTCTCTATTCTCTCTACTCTTCTTTTTTGTTCTTTCTTGTTTTATAACACGTTATTAGCACGAGACTCTGTCAAACAAGGTAAAATTATAAATCCACGTTATCAGCACGAGACTCTGCCAAATAAGGTGAAATTATAAGTATGAAGGATTTCAAGTTAGTAATTCTTTATATTATCTTTCTTTTGTTACTATTAATATAATTATTATTGGATTTGAGAAAAAATAATTGGTTTGAAATCATTTATATTTTAAATTTATTCCTCAAAAACAATATTATAAAAAAAGATGATAAAATGTTGGGTTCAAGTCCCATTGATTCATGCATAAGACGCATTTATATGGATCAAATATTGAGTTTGAATCTCAATACATCATATTGATAATATTGTGATGGCTAAGGCAAATTAATAAGTGTTTGATGAAAAGTCATGAAATTCGACTCATTGAATATGCTTCATTCCATGAAGTGACTGTGGTAGCAGTTGTAGACACGTAATTTTATTTTTTTCCAAAAATATTTTAATCATTAGTATTTTATTTTATTTTATTTTTATTTTATTCACCTTACCATACTTTTGTTTAATTAATAATTTTTCCAAAAAAAATAAAATATTAAAAATAATTAAATACATAGCATCTTTGTCAACTCACTATGTCACCTTAACACCTCACTTTTCATTTTTCATTAGATAAATACAAAAGGCACATGCCCTACTCATTTTTTCACATGTCACCCACATCTTTTCATATGTCACACTAATTTTTTCACATGCCTCACACTTATTCCACAAGCCACCAATTATATGTTTTCACGTAGGATAATAAATAAATAAAAAAAATAAAAAATCTAAAAGGAAAATTCTAAAAAGGATAAAAGTTCTTTCATCATCATCTTCTCTGCGTTAACAACTAATCCACAAAATCTTCACTCTCTCTCACTGAAAGGATTCTCACCATCCATCACTGGAATAGAAGGAACATATTCAGGCGAAAATGGAAGGGAATTGAAGGCACATAGACAGTGAAAAGGACATACACAGACCCATAATTTCAAGGTACCACTCCTCCATTTTGGGTTCATAACAACAATTGCACAGACCGGAGCTCACCATTAACGCACACATCAGTAGAGTTCGAGAAAGGTCGGAGTGAAAGAGGTTAGAGGGAGAGATCGGAAACAGCGAGCGAGAGAGAGAAAGTTGAGAAATCCTTGTCGGAAAGCACTCTTTGCCGGAGCTCCGGCGAAGCAAAAACCATAAACCTCGCCTCTTTCTCTTTCCGATCAAATTACCCCCAACAGTCCATCCCATCCCTTTTTCGGCGAAACCAGACCGAGTTCTGTTTAGTTGCGACTCCCAGTTCAGTTTTCCCGGCAATCTCCTCGCCGGAATTGGCTTCATCTCAACGAGCAGACTCGCTGAAGTCTCGAAATCCTCCATGACCGGCAATTCGAGTGAGAATTAATTGGAAATTGGGTTCGGGTATTGTCTTTTTTTTCTCGATTTTTATTTCGGGTCAGTGGAAGACACTGAAGGCATACCGAGATTGGGATTGTTCGAGTTACGGGTTCGACATGAGGTTCCGTTGCTCCGTGATTCTGATCCATCGTTGCTCGTTTGGAATAAAATCAACATTGAGGTCCAATTCTATATCTCTTATCTCTATTTTTTCTGAATTTTTTTGAATAGTGTGATTTTGGTTGATATTTGATTGAGATGATTTTATTCGTTGTTATTTAATTATTAATTCGGGTGTGAAATATGTTAATCACGTAGTTGATTTGGGGTTAAGTTGGATTTTGGGGAGAAAGATCGAGAATTGTTAAAAGTAAATATTGGTTTATGTCTGTTCAATGACGATTGCTTGATTCGGAATAAGCATCAACTTTGTTAAGTTCAATAGTATCATGTTTTAGGCCGTGAATCGTTAGGCAAACGGCAGGGGTAGACAAACTTAGAACTGAAATGGTTGGATGGTTAGAAATGATTGATGAATGGTTTGTTTATCGCATTTGACTCAATTGTACTCATTTGACCGGGAAATGCCCCGAGGAAATTTGTATTTGTTATCGGGGAATGCCCCGCAAGATTGTGTATTCAGAAGGACGTTCGTGATGAAGGCCCGAGGCGTCGGGTAGAGCATTAGTCTAGGATTAGTTTAGAATAGGATTTATTTTTCGCATTTTTTATTTTGGACTGTATAATTGGACTGAACACTATATTTTGAATTTATTTTATTTCGTGTGTTTGATTGGTCGTTTCATGTGTTTTGTGTAGTTTATACATTTGTGATGTCAAATTAGCCGATACGCTCCACCAAGCGATCGTGGTCGAACCACGGGATCGAGGGATGCCTAATACCTTCCCCTTGATCAACAGAATTCCTTAGCCGGAATCTCTGTTCGCAAACCAGTGTTAAAGAGTCAAATCGTTTTGAAAAGGATTTTCCAAAGGTGACTTGGCACACCGGATTATGCCAAGTGGCGACTCTGAATTTCAAATATAAAAAGTCCTTTTCGAAACAAATTTTCACTTTTGTCACTTTAATAATAAAAATCCTTTCGAAACTTAAAATGAATCTTTTCGGAGTTGAAAAAGGGGTGTGACAGCAGTATATGATAAGTCTGAAATATGAGAACTTCATTCTTGAGGTGTATGTGGTAGCAATGCATAATATGTCTGAAAGAAGACAAGTGATTGAATGCACGAATATACGCGTGGAGAGACAATATGATAATGATCATCAAAATTGATGATATTTTCACACGCTTATATAATTATAAGATATGCTAGAGAAAAAAATAATTCTCTACATTATATGTATGCCTCGATTTGCTTCAGAAGTAGCAAAATCTTGAAAGAGGTTATAAGTTATCATAATTTGATAGGCTTAAGGCACGATTATATTCCAATCCTGGGGAATGAGAAACTTATTAATGCAAACGTGCACTTGATTGTGATTGTATCACAACTCACCTCCTAAAGAGGTTGAATAATTTTGAAATCTACTTCTGAAGTAGTAAATCTGAAATTTATTAAAGAAAAAGTATATGTCATGGTAAACTTGGAGTTTACTAGAATAGAAGTTCATAAATTGATATAAACGATTGTGACATCTCGAAGATGTGTATGTATTGAAGAACTAGAAGATTCTTCAAGAATTATTTATGTCGTTTGTTCTCATGATAAGTTGGTTGGACCAACTAATATTGGGATTGGATCCCTTCAAATCTGAAAATTATAAAAGGTGAATAAGGGCTCGTTCACCTATCATGTGATATGTTGAAAAGATGCATCAATAAGATGATCACATGCACATTCATTGTCAACTTGCAGTTTGACATTCATAAAGTTGCTTGCTCAATAAAATTGAGTTAAGAACATAATTTTCAAATTGTGCAATCAAGAAAGTTATCTTGATGATGATAGTTTAGCATTGAATGTCTTCGATAAATAGCTAAACCATCGCTAATAAGAACAAAGCTTCATGTGTTGGTCTGAAATATGATATTTTGAATACAATAATACTTGTATGCATTAAACCAATAAATTATGATTATTTCTTCCCTCTCAATTGGTTCAAGGTCGGGAATCAATTATTCCATCTAATAATTTTAATGTGCGGTATACGATTAATGAATATACCATAATGCACAAAGATGGATTCCTCAAAGAAGTAGAGGATGTATGTTAGTTTTCCTAACATAAGGGGGAGATTATAAGTGCTATGAAATATGTTAGGAATTATCACCAGATCCTCATCCAAAAGATAATTTAAGTCAAATGCCGAAAGCATCTCATACTAAGCGCAAGTGCTCTTATTTTGTGTTCCTAAAGGACAAAGTTTATGCATGCGTGAAGCGTGGTAGACTAATCGGTTCCAAATGAAATAGTCCTTGAAAAATAAGGAGCAAATAATCATAATAAGAAGGTAATGAGCTCTTGAAGAGCCTACGACATAACACTTCATGAAACCTTATGAGAGGTTCATGTACCTGAAAATAATGAAGTGATGAGATCTCAAAATGTTATGTCGCATTGTGAACCGATACTAAATGATATATCATTAATATCTCGGACACAATATTGACGCAATATTGTGAAAGATTACGAGGATCTTAATTCTACGTTAATTTAAGCATGCTGACGTAGAAACATTTATCAAGTGACATGAAAGGATGCATCTTGGTAAGTGAAAACTTATTTGATTTGCAGTCCAGACACTTGAAGATGCATGTCACACATAAAATGTTGAATATTGTCACTTTGACAAAATTTGTATGAAAACTTCTTTAAGGATTCAAAATATAAAAGTTTCTGGGAAACTTATTGATAATCCTTATATTGTATAAGCTTATAGTTTGAAAATTATTGAAACTCTTGGAGAGTTTTCAAAAGAAATAAGATTATTTTCTTAAATGAGAAATATACCAATTTGGATTGGTTATGAAGTACCATATCTTAGTACAATTGGTGCACTCATGTATCTTGTAAAAAACTACAAGACCCAATATAGCCTTTGCTCAATTTGTTAGCAAGGTATATTTCTACTCCTACTAGGAGACATCGAAATGGGATAAGATACATGAGTTTATTTTATTCTAAATATTGCAGTCCCGATCTTACTGGTCATGCTGATGTTGGGTACTCATCTAACCCGCATAAATCTCGGTCTCAAACATACAATGTGTTCACATGTGGGGATACTGTCATATCTTGGAGATATACAAAACATTTTATCGTAGCCACTTCATCGAATCATGCTGAGATAATAGCTATTCATGAAGCAAGCCGGGAATGTGTATGGTTGAGGTCCATGATACATCTCATTCGAGAAAAATGTGGTGTGAAATATGACAATCTACCCACAATTTTATACAGAGATAATTCAGCATACATAGCACATCTTAAGGGAGATTCATAAATAGAGATAGAACGAAGCACATTTTGCCGAAGCTTTTCTACATACATCAGCTACAGAAGAATGATGATATTAACGCGCAAAAGATTCGTTCAACTGACAATGTGACTGATTTATTTACCAAGTCTTCTCCAATTACAACTTTTAAGAAGATGGTGCACAAGATCGGGATGCAAAGGTTCAAGGATGTTCTCATTAGGAGGAGTCAATACGCGTTGTACTCTTTTTCCCTTACGGGGTTTTGTCCCACTGGGCTTTCCTTGTAAGGTTTTTAATGAGGCAGCCGAAATGCGTATTATTAGAGATGTGTACTCTTTTTCCTTCACTAGATTTTTTTCCTACTGGGTTTTTTCTAGTAAGATTTTAACGAGGCACATTATCTACCAATTAGACATTCAAGGGGGAGTGTTATAAATGTATTTATATTATAGTGAATGTCTATCAAGATCTATCAAGATCTACTTTGATATCTATTAGGATTTGAAGCATCCGTCTTTTACTCAGACTAGGAGTAAATTTTCCCTATAAATAGAGGGATTTTGTTCATTGTATTTACAAGCTTATGATTTCTCATCCCTTAAGAGAAGAAATAAGAATTACTCTCTCTATTCTCTCTACTCTTCTTCTTTGTTCTTTCTTGTTTTATAACATTCCCCCCGTTTTAAAATAATTGTCATGCTTTATTTTTTGAGAATCAATTTAACTAATTTTCAAAGCTAAATTATATTAAATTAAAACAACATTTAAAAGTAAAATTTAGATATCCAAAACTATACAAAAAGACTATAAGTTGTAATTTTTCTTATATTAATATGATGAAAAAATACATATTAAAATATTCATCAAAATTAATGCAATTTGACCTTAAAAAGCACAACAATAACAAGTAGTCTCTATGTTCACTTTTACTTGTCACTGTTTCACTTCTCGAGATCAAACTGCATGAACTCTGATCAATATTTTAAGATATACTTTTAATATTTTAAATAGTCAAAAATTCTATACATAAGTTTCAATCCTCCCCATATGAAAAAAAAAAAAAAACAGTACCCCTCCTCCCCTCCCGAATTATGATTAAATTTATTACGACACACTCCAACTTTATAGGAGTTCTACTACTTGTTGAATTCAATTTTGACATATATTTATCACTCATTTATGCTGAATTTACAAAATAATCAAATTCACATAAAATTGAAGTAAATTTGATCATAATCCAGAGATAATAAATACTTTATTCTAAAATAAATATAATCTTAAAATATTAATTAAAATAAAACAATAACAATTAAATGTGACAGTAATAAATACTTACACACTGCACTTTTTTATGCAACAAAAATAATTTATTTATTTTCTTCGTCTTATTTTATATGATATTATTTTATATGATATTATTTTAATTTGCTATATTTAGTATTTAGAAAAATAAAAGAGTTTTGAAATTACTTTTATAGCATTCTATTGAGAATAGAACAAAACTTTTAAAGTTTAATTATTTGTAATTATAGTAAATATATTATAATTATATAGATATATATATAATTATATATATATATATATATAGTATAATCTCACAAATATATTATATATATATATATATTTTATTGATATTACAGCTTTAAAAGTATGATTGTTGATGGGATATAAAGTGCCATTATCATGAGAATCGCACTGATTTTGTTGATGCTAAAGAAAAGGAAAAAGATTTGAAAATAATTATTCCATATGTTCTTTTCTTTTTTCTTTTTGAATCTTTATACAAAGAATCGTTCGAATTAATTATTTACTTTTCTCATGTAGGTACACATAAATTATATATGATTATTTATAATAATAATATTATCTGCATGAATTACACTTATCATATATTCATTGATTATTTCTAATTTAGGCAATTAAGTTGATATAGAGGCCGAGAATTAGTTTAGAAGATTAATAGATAATCGAATGTTAGTGGCGATTTTTTCTTTATTATTATTATTATTATTATTATTATTATTACTTAATACTTAATACCTACTATCCTATTCTTTAATTTTATTATTATTTGTTGTTTAGTTCAATTATCGTATTGTTTGTTGTCTCTATTATTCTCTTCTTCGTTTGTTTTAAACATATCTTTTCTTTCGATACTTGATTTTGATATATTTTGCTTGAATTTGGAATTTATCAGAAAAAATTTCTCCATCTTTACAAAAAAGGAATAAGATGGTATATATATCACCCTGTTTAAATATTTTTTTTATGAGATTATACTAGATATATTATTCTCGTTGTAGTGGTAGATGAACCGCTATTTACTTCTTGTTATATAATATAATTTTCTTTTCATAGTGAGAATTTCCTATTTTTACATGACAATACCCAATATATATTCTGTTACAATTTTTTGTTTTTTATAGTGGGAATATTGAAGAGCTTTTTCATATAATCCATTCACCTCTCTCTCTCTCTCTTCTTAAATAAACAAAAAAAATAAAAAATTATAAACAATATTTTGCTGGCAATTTCAAGATAGGAAGAATCAAATACCAAATTTTAAATATTTTTAGCAATTTTAGTAATAGGTGGAGCGAGGTAATTAGACAGAATATGAAACTGTTATAATTTATTGATCGAGTACTACATGGCGTAGATATATAGGAAGTATGGAGGACGCGAATTAGGGTTAACGGTTATTAGCAGAAAGAAGTACATCCATGTTGATAGCTAGGTAGGAGTGCTTTGTTTTGCGGTCCGTATTACTAGTCGTAGTATTATATTCAGTAACGGAGTCAGGATTTTCATTGAGGAAGTTCAGATTCGAACTAGCCGAAGGGGTTCAACCAGGGGCGGAGCTACCCTTTGCCGAGGGGGTTCATCCGAACCCCCTTCGGCGAAAAACTATGTTATATATGCATGGTTAAAATTATTTTTATATATGCATATTAAATGTTGAACCCCCTTCGGTTAGTTCGTATGTTCACTTATGAACCCCCTTAGTGAATATCCTGGCTCCGTCACTGGGTTCAACATCTACTATGTAACATAAAAAATATTTTTAATCATGTAAAAATAGTATAATTTTGCGTCGAAGGGGATTCATTCGAACCCCCTCTGGATGAAAGGTGGCTCCAGCACTGGTTACACTTGCATGTAGTGTCTTGTTCTTGGAGTTTGGTGATATTTGTGTTTCGAGTAGTAGATCGATTGTAATATTATTTTGTCGTAGCTTTGTTTCTGTTATTATTTGTTGTTTTGGTACTATGTACTTGTTTTTTCTTACTCTCACATTACGTCTATTTCTAGACGGTTTTTTGTCTTGACTCGGAGATTATCGAAAACAACCTCTCTACCTCACCTATGAGATAATAATATGGGTTGTGTACACTCTATTCATTTCAAACCCGACTTTAAGAGAATACACTAAAGAAGGACAGTCTGATGCACTTTAGCTCCCGCTATGCACACAGTCCGAGGAAGGATCCAATAACGAGGGTCTCTTATATGCAACCTTACTTGCATTTCTGCCAAATGTTATTTCCAATGCTTAAAATCACGACCTCGTGGTCACGTGACAACAACTTTACCTTTTATACCTTTTAGTATTTTTTTCGTCAATATTATTATAAGCCCGATTTTAATCCCTCATTCAAGTTCAAACTTTTTTTTTTGGTAAGATAAAAAATAATAACGTTCAAGATTTGTATTTGTTATAATCTTGACTTATTATTCTCTGTAATATTTAAGTTCTTAATTACTTTATCTTTAATTAGGTAATATTTTACACATCAAACGTGATTAAATTTATTAATGACGGTAATTGGAATGTATTAGTATCTTATGACTGATTATCTGATTACGTATAGTAATAAATTTATATAAAATTAAAAATTTATCATACGAAGTCCGTCAAAACTATATGTCCAAAAATACTAATAATAATAATAATAACCTACTTTATCGCGTAAAACCTTAAATACAGGGGCGGACTTATAATCAATCTTTTGGTGTTCAGTACTCGTTAAATTCGATGCAAATTAGGTATAATTATAAAAAAGAAGTGTAAAGTTTGATATATGATTTAGGTGGAATTTTAAAGCTTTGAGTGATAGTATATACGTTTGAATCTTTCGAGCATCCACGATTTCTAAATTTTGAATTCGCGATTATTGTTTAAAACAGTTATTGTCTAGAAGAATATTCAAAAAAAGAAATTTGTTTATGATGTTTGCTTAACAAATCTATCAAAAAGAGGGAAAAAAATATCATCTCAAAGTCATTTTCATAATGACGATCTTAGATTTTAATTTCATATCATAATTTCCACTTCTTACACGTTATCATTAATATATATATATATATATAGTCATGTTATATTTTTCAGATATACTTAAATATAACGTGTGAAACTAACGGTCGAAGTTAGAGCCGTCAATATGGGTCAGGCCCGTTGGGCCGACCTAACCCAATCTGTAATTTGATGGAGTTGAGCTTCAGTTTTTGCAACCTATTTAAGGACAGAGCTTTTTAGCTCGGCCTAGATAAGCCCGTGATCCGTGGGGCTTGAGCAATGTGGGTTGGGCTAGCCCGTGGGACTACCCGTAAGTCAAATACATGCAACTATTTAGATTGTTTATTGATATTTTTATTTAGTTCGAAGGCTATCATGTCAAAAGTTATTTAATTTCGCTACTAGGAATATTTTTGGGGGGTGTTAGAGACTTGATTAACAAGTATTAACACTAGCTAATATTGTCCGATAATATTTATGTCTATTAACATTGTAAAATTAAATTATAAAATATTATTTTTTTAAAAGTGGACTGACCCGTAAGGCCCGCGGCCCACCGAGTAATGGTGTGGGCTTGACCTTTTTTGGCCCATCATTTTGATGAAGTACCACAAGTTTTTTTACTTGTCGAGAAGACTTCATTGCTTGGAGATAATGAAGAGTCCTTTTGCTTTAAAGATGACATCTTCAAAGGGTTTCAAATATGCATTCAATCTTCATACTTTTCTTTATTTTGCTCTTTTACTGGGTTTTTTTTTGTAGAGCCGTTCACAGTTTAGACTCATGCGGGTCAGAAGTGATTTGACTTGCAATTTAAGATTGTGCATCAATGAGTAGTTTGATTTGCAGTTTAGGCTCGTGCGTTGAGGAGCGACTTGACTTGCAGTTTAGGCTCGTGTATCGAGAAGCATTTTGACTTGCAGTTTAGGCTCGTGCATCGAGGAATAGCTTGACTTGCAGTTTAGGCTCGTGCATCGAGGAGCATTTTTGACTTGCAGTTTAGGCTCGTGCATTAAGGAGCATTTTGACTTGCAGTTTAGGCTCGTGCATCGAGGATCATTTTGACTTGCAGTTTAGGCTCGTGCATCGAGGAGCATCATGCAGTTTATGCTCGTGCCTTAAGGAGCGTTTTGACTTGCAGTTTAGGCTCGTCCATCAAGGAGCATCTTGACTTGTAGTTTAGGCTCGTGCATCGAGGAACATCTTGGGGAAGAATTCTTGTAATATAACTTTCCTCCCAACCCTTTGTAATGAAGTATTATTGGACTTCAATTTGATATTTACTGCCCCCATCGGTTGAAGCAGATATGCATTTGATCTTGGGTCGTCTTTTGAAAGCTGGAGTTTAGAAGCCCTTTGACATTTTTTTCTTTTGCGAGCGATCAATATCCAAGTACCACCCTTCTTGGTATTGGAGAAGTCGTTTTGCATGCATTTGCTTGTTGTTTTCTTCAAGGCTGGAACCCCAATCGGGCCAAGGCTTCCAAATTGTAGCACGATGATTCCCTCACCTTTTTATGATGCCACAGAGCGCATGGGTTGTAAAACTTTTGAAATTAAATCTTTTTTATGGTCAGTTCGGCGCTAACATGGTTTGCATCAACTGTATCGCAATCATCGATGATGATCTTTCCCTCTTGCATTAATGTCATGATCTTTTCCTTCAGGATGAAGCATTTTATGGTGTGATGACCAACAATGCGGTGAAATTTGCAGTATTTAGGATCGTCGACTTTGTTTGATTCTTTGGGTCGCTTTGACTTAAGGAGTTCAATGACTTCTTTGGCTAGCAACTCGTCTAGAGTTTCAGGAACATCAGAGTCGGAAAAAAGGATATACCCTTGCTTGTAACTCTTTCAAAGTTGGTTGATTTTCCACTTCTTGCATTTGTTGCTTTGGAGCTTCCTCTTTCAGTTTTTGTCTTGTGTAGGCCTTCTTAGAACTCACAGTCGTCACCATAGATTCCCCAATTTGGTCCTCTGACGAGTCGTTGAATTTCGTGACTTCTTTTTTAGGATAAAAAATAGGTGACGCCATTCTATGACTTGCAATGTTTAACTCCATGTCATGAGCGCGCGTAGCTGATTCTTCAAAAGTTTGAGGTTTAATTTCTTGAAGGATATACACAAGGCCCCAATGCATCCCTTGAATGCAAACTTCAACCGCGGAAGTTTCAGAAAGTTAATCCTTGCAATCAAAGCTCAATGTTCACCAACGATTTATGTAGTCCACTACATGCTCATCTTTACTTTGTCTTGCGTTTGTCAACTCTATTATGCTGACCGTACGACGGGTGCTATAGAAACGATTTAGAAACTGACTTTCTAGTTGCTCCTAACAATCAATTGATTCAGACTCCAAGTCCGTGTACCAATCAAAAGCGTTGCCTTTCAAAGAGCGAACAAATTGCTTGACAAGAAAATCACCATGTGTACCAGCACTGCTACAAGTCTCAACAAAATGAGCGATGTGTTGCCTTGGATTTCCCTTTCTATCAAATTGTTGAAACTTTGACGGTTGATATCCAATTGGCATCGGTAAACCCTCGATTCACTTAGAATACGGCTTTGAGTATCCTATGAAACTTTGTGATGGACCGTCATATTGTGCCTTGATGGTATTTGTAATCATATCTTGCAGTTGTTGAACTGTTAGAGTAGCAACCGATGTAGGCTTCTTCTCTTTTTGAGATTTAGTCTTGCTAGGTGACTCATCGACATCCTTATTTTGCAGAGTAAAGCCGAGTGGATAAGTAGGGTCGTGGCTCGATTCTCCAGGGGCGAAGGACTCCAACTTGTTCATCGGTTGAGCGATTTGAAGATCTTTATCCTCGACAGATTTCTTCAAAACTTCAATGGTTTGTTCCATTATTGAGAACTTCTCATCCATATCAATTGCGTCGGCCATCAAGGCGTTGACCTTTGTTGAAGTTGGTGAATCAGTCGAATCTTCAGATTCACTAAAATTAACACCAGTCTGAGAGGATTCATCACATAGCAAGGATGTCAAATTGCCCCCAGAGGCTGCAGCTTCAACCGTCATATGAGATTTGCTCTTTTTCGCCTTCTTCAAAGAAGTGAAGTATTCAGATCCGTCCCAACCACTGATCTTAAATTTGCCCGAGTGAGGGGACCAACAAGGCTGAGCTCATCGGATGTGGCAGTAGCAGAGTTCTTGCATAAGACATCTTTCGTATTTTTGACATCCATAACAGTAGTTGAATTTGATTTGCAGGAAGAAGAGATGGAGAACAGAACTGGTCCCACTGGGCGTGCCAAAATTTGTTCGCAATAAATTTTCGTTTGGTGAAAATTAACTGCAAGCAAAAATAAAATAAACAAAAAGAATAATTTTATTTAAAGTAATTTTGCGGGTACAGTTTCGTTACTCTCTCGATTCTTCTCTCCTAAGCTTTTTCCGTGATTCGAGGGCCTTTTGTAGCGTGTTTCTCGAACATAGGATGATTTGAGCCTCCTAGAAATGCGTTTGGATCTCCAGAAATTGTTTGACAACACTTCGTTTTATCGAGTTGACCTCCGGTCAGAACTCCGTTAGTCGATTCGTTGAGGAGCTGTGTAGTCAATGCAGAAGCTTCCTCCAATGCTTGCAGAATGTCCTCAGAAAATTGTGTAACCCTCCTATTTATAGTTGTAGGGGGTAGACAGTCCAAGTATAAATAACCTCTTTTGCCTCATTCTGATTGGTTCATTCAATTTTCAAGCTTATCACAAATGTTATGTGACAAGGTTGCTTGTGATTGGCCAAAAACATATCATTTGGGACACTTGGCGATGTTTCATTGGCTCTTGAATTTGACTTGGATTCCCACCTCATTTGATCGTGTGGCCTTGCCTCATTGGTCTTTAATTTGACTGGAATGCCACGTCATTTGACACGTGGCATGAGTTTGGGCCTCAAGGTGAGATGAACCTTGATGAAGAATAAAACGGGTTTATAGCCCAAACTAATTTTAGACCCAATAAAATATGGATCAAATCTAAATTTTATATGAATTTGACCCAATAAATTTTACGTGTCTACAGTTACATAAAATAAAATAGAAAGAATATACAAGTTTCAATCCTTCTTATATTATAAAGCAAAATATAATCTTAAAATATTAATTAAAATAAATAAAATTTAATTTTAAAAAATAAACAATGACAATTAAAAGTGAAATAAAAGTAGTAATAAATACTTTCACACTGTACTTTTTTTCTGCAACTAAACTCTAGGTACTTTCCTATATTATTCTGTCAGTGTCTTTTTACATTGTACTAAAAAAACAAAAATATATATCCAATGATTAGACATTTCACCAAATCAAATATTTTTAGGGCTATTTTTTTGGCCGACCTCCGTAGTAATGGCGGCGGCGCATTGACACCAAATTTTGACCCGCCAAAATCCTAATACTAAATATATTATTTATTTGCTTCGTTTTATTTTATATGATATTATTTTAATTTGATATATTTTGAGTGGAAAGAGAATTCTAAACTTAAATTATTTATAATTATAGTAAATATGATATTTTTAGAAATAATTTAAATAAAAAGGTGCCACGTAAAATATGACGGATACTATTTATTTATAGTAATAAAATAATTTAGCAGTTTCCTATAATAGTTTTAAATTAATTTCCAGCTGTTCTTCTTCATCACTCCAATTATATACCTATTTTCAGCTAAATATCATCAATACTTTCACACACAAATCCCCACAATTTTTTTATTTTTTTTTCGCATATTAAGTTTCTTGGAATTTGATCCTTTTTTATTTTTCCCAAATTTTTTGGAGGTGGGGTTTATTGTGTTTTGATTATCGAATTATTATTATTATTTTTTTTCTATAGATTTTAAACTGTTTTGTTGTTAGTTGTTATATTTTCTTGACAGTTTTCTTTTTCTTTGAATTTTTAATTTTAATCAATTTTAGTTATCATTACTTTATAAAAAAAATATTATGGAATAAAATTTTTGATTACTGTTGTTATATTGATTGTATCAATTTTGTTGGAGTATACAAGGAGGAGAAGACTATATTCAATAAAGGTAGAATCTTTAGTTAGTTTATGGTTTTTTGATATTATTGAATTTTCATGATTCTTGATATTTTTTTTTATTTTTTTTTTGGATTTTTGATTATCTTTTGTGTTGTGGGTCTTAAGTTGTTGTAAGTAATTGTGTGAGATGAATTTGCTTGGATTTTTGCTAGTTAAAGGTTGAATCTTTAGTTTACATATTCTTGGATTTTTCAAGATTCATGAAGTTTTTTGGGTTTTTGTCTCTATGTTATGTGTTTTCTGTATTAGCTAGCAGTGTGTTATCACTTTTTGTTGTGTGTTTTTGTGTTTGATGTTTGTTATACTGTTGTTATCTGTACTAAGCCGAGTTCTATCGAAAACAGTCTCTCTACTTTATCTGAGGTAGTGGTATGGTCTGCGTAAATATTACCCTTCCCAAACTCCATTATGTGAGAATACACTGGGTATGTTGTCGTTGTTGTTGATGATGTTATGTGTTGTGAGTCTTAAGTAGTAGTAAGTAATTGTGTGAAAAGAATTAGCTTGGATTTTTGTTAGTTATGGTAATTGTGAGCTGGGGGCCCTGAGCCGGTTATACCGTTATCTGTCCTGAGCCGGGGGTCTATCGGAAACAACCTCTCTACTTCATTTGAGGTAGTGGTATGGACTGCGTACACTTTACCCTTAGACCCCACTTTGTGGGAATACACTGGGTATGTTGTTGTCGTTGTATGGTAATTGTGAGGATTGATGATAATATATGTAATGAGCTTAAATGAAAAAGTCGGGATTCATATAGCCGACTCAAACTTGTTTGGGATTGACGCATAGTTGTGGGGATTCATATAGCTGACTAAAACTCATTTGAAACTGAGGTATAGTTGTTGTTGTATAGTAATCTTGAGCCATCTATGTGATCTTTGCAAATCATAGTTAGTCTTTAAGTTCAAATAAACGGAGATAGTTGCTTCTCTGCGGCTTATAGGTTAGGGGTTCGAGTCGTGGATAGCTTTGCAAATCATAGTTAGTCTTAAGTTCAAATAAACGGAGATAGTCGCCTCTTTGCGACTTATAGGTCAGGGGTTCGAGTCGTGGATAAACTGTCTACATCACACCCCTTAAGGCTGCGGCCCTTCCCCGGATCTTGGGTGGATACGGGATGCTTAGTGCATCGAGCTATCCTTTTCTTTTTTAGTTGTGGTAGGACTATATACGTACACAAGATCGAGGCATAGTTGAGTTTGAGTCTTCTGTATATGCAGAAAATTCGTATAATCGATCTCAACTAGTTCGGAATTCTGGCGTATTTGATTGAGAGTGATACTAGGGAATGATTCTGTTGGGTTTTGAGTTGACTTTTGTGTTGTGGCCAATGATACCGATTTGCTTTTTTTTATGATGGCTCCGGGTTGGACTCTTTGTCAGTATTGGGATTTATACTTTATTGATAATGATGACGTTTAATAACTATGGTCTGCTGCATGCTTTTAACTATGTGTCTGTTACTTCATTTACACTTGTGAATTGTAATGTTTGAAGGTATACGTTTTCCATTCCTTTTCTCATTTTCCGTAAATCAAGATCCACAATCTAACGCTTTCGGCTTCTTCTTTTCTTGGCTATCGTACTGATATGAATTTGGCTGTCTGTATCGCCTTTTGTTGTGAAACGAATGGTTCTGTTTAACACAGTGTGAATGATAGTTTTGCACTTTTTTCGTTTAAGTTTCAAATGTTGTCGATGAAGTGTTAGTGTGTCGCAATGTCTTTATAGTTGGTGTACAATTTTAGTATTTAGTTAATCCTTTAAAGCATCGTTAGAGTCAGCGTTGGATTATAAGCATCAAATTAGTACTTGTTTGGTTAAGTACAGGATACGGATTGTACGTCTGTTATTTTCTTGAAAAATCGCGATTTGCATCTATTTTGCTCTTGTAGACATAGTTGTTGATCTGGAAAACTAACACAATTGTCGTCATTTCTGCACAGTGCGTGGTTTAGTCAACGAGACTAGTTGAAGAGTCGTTGAAACAAATGGAAAAGAAGCAGCAGACAGCAAGTGTTATAGCAAGGCTGATGGGCCTTGACGAGCTACCACCTCGGAAACACCTTCCTGTTAAGAGAAGGAGAATACTCTCCGAGAACTATCTCCAGAAAACGGCTTCTATAGGTTTGCGAGAGAAGAGTTCATTCTCTGTCGGCCTCTCCCGTGGACTGAAAACTCAGAAGCATCGAGTAGTTAAAGATGTATCGGCAGCCAAGTTGAAGATGCAGAAATATACTAATTCGAGTTTTACTTCAATAAAGGATTCCGAAGGTACCTCACAAAGTTTACTTTCAACCAAGCATTTGCGTACGGTTCACTCAGCTGTCAGTAAGCCAATAGGCAAGATGTCTGCTAGGACTACCGCTCAAGAGAATACATCGAGATCTCTTCAGACGCTTGAGATCGGTACCCCTAAAGATGATGCTGGAGAATGTTCTATTCATCAGTCGAAGAAAGTAAACGTTCAGTTTGATCCAAACACAGACATGCCTCATCCATCGACAAGAATTATTGTAGTCAAACCTAGCTCTGGAAAGTATCGTAACACCAAAGATCACAACTCAAAACTCACATCAAGAGCAGAAAGCATCAGTGACGCTATTCTGAAGGCCGAGGTTCTAAAGCCGCCTTCGTCAAAATTATTTAGTACACAGAGAAAAGATGATACTTTAAATTCCTTTGCGAAGAAGTCTTTTTCCAAAGAATCCAAGAAGCAAAACATTGTAAGACCGAAGAGTAATGATCTCCAAGACGTCGAAACAACTTGTAGAAGCCAGCGTCTTGGAGAAGTGCTTGTTTCAGATGACTTAGAAATGAGGCCTCAATTTCCGGACTCCAAGCGTGATGCACATAATTTTTGCAGTTCATTCAGTGTGGACACTAAGATCTCCGGCTCATGCAATCCTCTTGGCATCAGTAGCAAGGATGGTTGGAAGGAGGACGAGTACATCGAGAAACCGCCAAGTCCAGACCATTCTGCTGGTTCTGGGATAGCCTCTGGAGGTCCTGAAGGTATAATCGGCCATAAAACTTCTCGATATGGCTGGCATCTGAGGCAGAAAGTAGCTGTTACGGAGAAACATTCCATGTGTATGAACCAAAAGCAGAAGGCTAATGTGGAATATAGAGACGTGAACTCGAAGGAAACCTATCAGCATAGTCCAAATTCAGTTTTGGAGCTACCTTTCCAGGAAGAGAAACATTGTATCTCGGCATTCGACGGCTTATGTAGTAAGTAAACACAAACTTTTGTTAACTATTTTTTCAACATCTTTCGTCCAATCTCACTTTTACGCTTCTGAACTAGTAGGTGTAGCGCGGCAACTTCAGTATCTTGAGACCAATTCCGATGAAACATATTCAGAAGGATCTGAAATGGATGTCTCAAGTGATGGAGAATCCGAAGGAAGATCTCCGGTTCGCCTTCAAGGTAGTGAAATCATATTGAAAGACTTCAAAACTGCAGACGGCAGGGACTTCTCTTACCTGGTTGATGTTTTAGATGCGGCCAGTTTGCACGGCATGAACCTAGGAATGTGTTTTGAGACATGGCATTCTTTAGAATCTCCTGTGAATCCCTCAGTGTTTGAAACGTTGGAGAAGAAATACGGGAAACAACTATATTGGCTAAAATTGGAGAGGAAACTTCTGTTTGACCACATAAACTTCGGGCTAAGTGAGATTTTGCACTCATTTCGGGAGATCCACGTAATCGGAAAATCTTTAAAGAGAAGGTGCTGTTCTGTAATGAGGAGAAGTGATATCGAAGAAGAGTTGTGGAGGATGCTGGTTAGTCACGAAAATTTAGTGCGCAAGGACTTGTCTGGGAAGGCAATTGGAAATGAAACCAGATGGTTGCAGGTCGAGGAAGAAATCGGTAGCATATGCAGAGAAATAGAGGAATATTTGTTCGATGAGCTAGCCGCAGAATTAGCTTTGCATTGAGAGCGTATAAAGTGGGATTTTCGGCCGCTAAGTTTTACTACTCTTTCTCCCTTCATGTTACTTGGAATAGATATAGTTTTTCTCCCACAGCAGTTTTGATATGAAAGTATAGCATGACACTATTTGTCCTTACATTCTTTCAAACACGGTGTGCAATTCTTTAAGGATTATTTTCTTTTTGTAGAATAGATACATGTAGAAAGGTTTGGTGTAAACAACTAAATATCAATACTATTGATATATTTTTGAAGGCAAAGAGCCAGAGTTTGAAAAGAAGCCATCGGTGAGCTAGAGTTTGTGCTATAAATTCTTGCTTTAGATTTGCTATTTAAGTGCATGCATCTTTATATAATACTTTTAGACATGTAACATCCAGAAGTAATGCTACAAGCTATTTTGCCCTTGTGACTAGTCCGTCGGAAACAGCCTCTCTACCTCCCGAGGTAGTGTAAGGTCTGCGTATACTCTACCCTCTCAGACCCCACTACCCAACTTATGGGATTACACTGTGTATGCGGCGTTGTTGGTGCATTCAATGGCGTCGTTGAATCTGAAATGTTGAATTTAGTGTGGTAGAATAGTTAGTTCAGGTACCGAGCCTTTATATTTCATTTTGAGTATAAGATTTTGGAAGTTCTTTCCTGTAATTTATAAATCTTTGCATACACAATTGGTGTTTCATGATGTGTGATGGCAAAATGAAACTTCAAGTTGGATACACCTTTTTGTACTGAGTAAAAAGATATCTGATATAGATCGTAACATAACAAACACACATTTAACCATTCAATTACATGCGTCGAAGTAGGAAATATAAAGATTCAGAAATATAGGAAACATGTTGAATTAATATCTAGCGGGCATGCTGTTTTAAGGGGTGATGTAGACGGTAAAGTGTGTAATCGTCTCCAGTCCGTCTGTTGTATGTTGATCCACATGAGGAAGAGTTTCAATGGTGGCAAATCCTTTAACGTTCTCATACTTGCCAGTCCCTCCAATGATGGCAATATGAGAAATTGGTGTGGCTGTCCTGTGAACTCCGAAGAAACTAATAGTGTCATCAACTTCGTGATTGTGTTCTCCATGGAAAAGTGTTGTCAAGGCTAAAGTGTGGCTAGTGCCATCTGAAGAGCTTGTCAGGTAAAATCCTTGTGCCCTGCCGAGAACAGCTGATCCGAGTTCGTGTCCCTCGGTGATTTCATTGTCAACGACAGTAATAGAGCCAAACATGAGCTGCTGAAGCGATAAGCCAGCAGGAAGCTGTCCGGCTGTTACAAAAGGTTGGTTGTCATCACCGTTAACTATATTGTTGTTTCCGCTGTTTTGCAGGATAGTGTTAGCTTGTTGCTGACCGTTAAGGCCTGCAAGAAATGGATAGTTGTTGTTGTTGACGAAGTTGTTAATGTTGTTCAAAGAAACTCCACCATTGATTGGAAAGATTTGATTGTTGAGCTTGGAGAAAGGCAGATTGTTGGCATCGGAAGTAGCTACGATTCCAGTGACCACTCTTCCCGAAGGACGTGTACCGCCAAGGATGTCATGCATGAAAAAGGAGAACGTGGGGTGCTCAAGGATGGGACTTGCTACTGTGGCACCTGAGCTAGCAGCTGCTGCAGCCCCACCCGGGGCTACAGTAGCCACTCCCGGTGTTTTGGTAATAGGGGTAGTTACTGGTGCTGGATCAGCGACGGGGGCTGCCCCAGTATCCGGTAAGTCAGCAGGAGGAGCAACTGACACAGCCGGGGCAACGACAGGGGTTGAATCTGGTTCAGGTTCAGCTGGTAAATCTGCTGGAGGAGCCACCGTGTCTGCAGGGACGGAAGGATCAGCTACTGGTGCCACGTCAGAATCAGGAGCGGTGACAGTAACCGGGGCAACCACAGGAGCCACAACAGGTTCATCTGTTTCTGGTGATGCATCGGCCACTTGGCTCACTTCATCAAGGATTCTTACTGATCCAGCACAGCCAAAGGCAAGGACTAGCAGCAAAATGCAGAACGTGGCTCGGATTGTTTTAGAGGTGAGTTTGTTAACTTTCGCCATCTTTTCTTGTTAACAGTGCTACGATAAGATATTAGAAGAAACAAATGAAGTCGAGTCGATTCTCAATTGATGATGAAAGTCTGGTGTCTCAATGGTTATATATAGTTTTATTACATCCTAATAAGAAGTGGAGTTGCTAAGGTGGTTTTGGTAAGGACTAATAAGATACCTTTTGCAGAACACCAAATCCAAAATGGACAGTAGTTTCGGTTGAACCACTCCGAAAACTTTTTTCTGATTATCTAGACAGTTATGATACATAATTTTTTTTTACCGTATAATAAAATTAATTAGCACATTTTTAAGAGTAAACCGTATCGATGTTCATATACTAGGGACTTCACAGAAACTTCCATCTTTTCAAGGTCTACAGTCGGGGTTGCCATGTTTCGTTCTTCCTATATTTCCGAGCTTAAGAGAAAAACATTCTTCCTCCGTTTCAATGTGTTGTCTTACTTTCATTTTTAGTCCGTTTCAAAAAGAACGTCTCTTTCATTCTAACTTTCCACTTGACATGTTTAAGGCCACAAGATTAAAGGACATTTTGGTACATTCTACATATATTTAGTTTGTGACGACATGATTCAAAAGTCTTTTTTATTTTGTTAAATTCCGTGTCAAGTCAAACCAGACAAACAAATTGAAACGGAGGGAGTAATTCCTAGCGGCCGAGTCCAACTTAAGTTTCCTCATAGATGATAAAATATCGAAATTGCAGTAAATCTCGTTGAAGGCAGAAAAATTCCACGAATTCACACAATTCCGGAAAAAATGAGTTCCTAAACTCCGGAATTCTCCATAGGTTTCCTGTACCCGATACTTAGCGTACATCTTCAAGAATCCTCAAAATATGTATAATCTATTCGTCTTCCAACATTATTTGATTTTCTTTTTTTCAACGTCTTTGCAGCTTATTCTGTGCTCCTTAGTGGGTAACATCTGTTAACTGTTAACGTTATGAATTTAGTCAGTCGATTTAACAATATTATGTGTGTCCCTACTGAAGATCTGTGCTGTTTATGTAACATCTCCCTTTGTATCGAAACGAACCAAAAGTTCCGAAAAAAAAAAAAAAGTACTATGCAAGATAAAAATGATAGGAAAAATTGTTATCCTTCAATATATGTTGAATAATTTAACCAAGATAAACATTGAATGAAAGAATCTTGTATGGTCCTTCACTTTTATTAGATATTACATTGATGATCTTGACAGTAGCGTAGCCGTTTGCGTCGTGATACTTTCCGGTACCACCAATAACTGCTATATGTGATTCAAAAACATCGCCCCTATGTACACCGAAAAGCCTTAGACTATCCTCGTACTCGTTACCAAGAAAACTAGCTGTCATCGCCATCATGTGACTGCTACCGTCTTCTGAACTGTCTACATACATTCCTTGTCCTTTTCCCATCAAAGATGAACCGTAAATGGAACCTTCATATATGTCCTCATCGATTGCTGTCACTGTCGTTAGCTGTAGTTCTTCAAGTGTGGTTATAGCCGGGAATGTCATGCTGATCATTCCGCTCATTCCGACACTTGGATTTGTGTTGGTCAACGGAATGCCTCCTACCGGAGGGAAATACCCTTGATGATGACTGTTTGTTCTCGTCGATGCAGGTCTTGATGAAGGATATTTATGGCTAAGAACATCGAACATGTAAAACGACATCTCATGACGCTCGTGATGATTCGTCGAGGACGGATTGTTGTTCAGAGTTCTAGCTGAAAATGATTGATTGATCAATGTCAAGAAGAAGAGCAAGAACCAAGAAATGACTAGTTTGGAAGGAGACTTTAGCTTTAACATCTTGATTGTTTGTTGAAGACTCTGTGAACCAAGTTAAAAAGGGGAATTCTATAATATATTTTTTCTCAAAAAAGTGTAGTAGTTGATGTATTAATGTAGTAGTTAACTTTTTGGGTGGGGGTGGGGGTGGGGGTGGGGGTGGGGGGGTTGATGCTATGTTGACTTGCTAACTTGCCCAACATTGTCCTAATATCGTGGCAACGTAGACCTAAGTGGTCATATTGTATCCTTGGGAACCATCACAAGTACGGCCGGCCTATATATATTTGTACGAAATTGTCGTGTCGTCCAGCGGAGCTTAGAAGAAGGTGACTTGTGCAGACAGCTGACTCCTTTTCAATAGAAAAGAATAGCCAAACCAATCCAGTTGGCTGGTCAATCTCAGAGATCTTATCGGCCGGCAAACCGGAAACGAACAACGACGTGTCCCCTAGACCAACCCAGTTGCTGGTCAATGATCCCTGCCTTACCAGCAACAACATCGGAGCTGTACTAATTAATGAATTCACGAAACCAATTTTCTTTTATGATAAAATAAATCAAGCCTAAGTGGTCACGACATCTTGTTGATATTGATTGAGTTGGAGGAACTTTCGCTGACTGAATCCAATGTTCATTTTTACTTTGTCATATTTGGACTTGACACGTCCCTTAAAAAAAAAATTGATTTATGGGCGGAGCCACCTATATCAAAGGGTGATCAGGCGTACATTTTTCATTGGAAAATTATGTTGTGTAGATAGATTAAATATTAATTATTATGAGTGTATATTTAATTTTGTACACGTGTAATGCAACTGAGAAGAAAATGACTAGTTTGGAAAGAGACTTTAGCTTTATCATCTTGATTGTTTGTTGAAGACTTTGAGAACCAAGTTAAAAAGGGGAATTTTATAATATTACTTTTTTTTTTTAAAAAAAGTTGTAGTAGTAGTTGATGTATTAATGTAGTTGTTAACTTTTGGACAAACAATATAAATCCCGATAATTTTGGAGTTTAATTATAAAAAAATTTGATATTTTCAAATTACTGAAAATTTTAATTTTCGGTCTGTCAAGATACATAATTTGCTCCCGATATAATTAGTGAAGATATATTTTTTTCTTTTTAAACATACATAATTAGTTCTTGATATATTCAGTGAAGATATATTTTTTCCTTTGTAAAGATACATAATTAACTCTCAATATATCCAGTGAATATACATTTTTTCCTTTGTAAAGATACATAATCAGCTTTTGATAATATTTTTGTCGATCTTGGGTCTGTCGAGATACATAATACATCCAATGAAGATTTTTTTTCGTGTAAAGATACATAATTAGCTCCCGATATATTTTTTTTTATTTGAGTTTGTCGAGATACATAATTAGATCATGATACAGCCAACGGAAATACATTTTTTTCTTTGTAAAGATACATAATTAGCTTCCGACACATTTTTTTCGATTCTGGATCTGTCGAGATACATATTTAGCTCACGATACATGCAACGTAAAAATATGTTTTTCTTTGTAAAGCTACATAATTAGCTCACGATACAATCAACGTAGATACATTTTTTTCTTTGTAAAGATACATAATTAGCTTCCGACACTTATTCATAAAAGAGAAATCCTCTCTTGTTGGTAATCAATAACGGCCCTCGAATTACGGAGAAATCCATATCAAATCCAAATATGCCTAGAAATACACCACTGATAGCTCTTGAATTATGGAGAAAATCAAGAGAGAAAAATCAAGGGAAGAACAGATCTGTATCCACATCATTTATCAATAGAAATTCATGTTTCTTTCATATTTTTATTTGTAATTGCAATTTATTTATATCACTGTAAAAATTTGTTGGAAACAGAGGGCATAATAGATAAACGTGTCCTTTAAACTTGGCTTCAACTTACATATATGCCCTCCAACTTCGATTGTGACAAGTAGAAATTTAAACTTGTATGCATCCTGCCTGGCGTCTCATTCCATGGTGAGACGTCACGTCGGACGCCACATAGGACGTGTGTGTCAACTTGTTCAAATTTATACAAGTTTAAGTGCCTACGTGTGCACACCCAAAGTTGTATAGATGTCAGTTGAAGTCAAGTTTAAGGGGTTGTGGTAGAATTTCGAACTCAATAGCTTTGGATCAAATGTTGTATACGTGTTAAAAAAATCACTAAATAAGTACAATATCTAGATTTTGATCCCGGTAGATGGTTTTTGCTAGAGTTCCCAACTTGCAGCGATAAAGTTCAAATCTTGAATCTGCCTGTGATTATAATAGCTGATCTTGGATTATGATTTTTGAAGCTTAACATGTATAGCATTTTATGTAGTCCAAAGTTGTAGTTGTAGCCTTGTCCAAACAAACATGTTGTTTTTCATGGAATACTTGGTATAGTAGTTTGTAAAAATGAATGTATATAGTCATTCCCATCAAAGGTCGTGGTGGAGCGATAAGTACTTCGAGTTGATTACTCAGATGGTCACTCAACTAATTGTTTATTTCTCATAAAGTCACTTTCTTTGTTGAAGTCGAGAAGAAAGAAGATTTTCTAAGTTAATACTAACTAGTAGTTGTGTGACCATTCGAGAAATCAATCCTAAGTACCTCTTGTCTTCTAATCCCAGAAGTTTCGGGTTAGAGCCCTAGATATGGAGTCCCCTTTGGTGGGGAACACTTACTTCCTCATGCGATTTCGGATTAGTCAGGCCCCAAAATGGGGCACTAGACATCGAGTGGGAAACCAATGAAAAAAAGAACGTGTATAGGGCTGCCTTATCTTGGTACTTGATGTATACCCCTTGATGTATGTAAACAGATGAGTAATTCGATAGGAAACCTTAAGAGCTATTCTGAGGGTCTATCGGAAAAAAGTCTCGCTACCTTCACGAGTTAGGATTAAGGTCTACGTACACTGCCCTCCCTAGACCCCACTTGTGGGATTACACTGGGTATGTTGTTGTTGGTCTAACAGCTATTCTGAGGGTCTATCGGAGAAAAGTCTCGCTACCTCCACGAGGTAGTATTACGGTCTACGTACACTCTACTCTCCCCAGACCCCACTTGTGGGATTACACCGAGTATGTTGTTGTTGGTCTAACAGCTATTCTAGCTATCTACATCGCAAGCTTTGCTTTGACATTTTATTTACTAGTTTATATGCATTTATGATTTGTGTTTGTTATACTGCTATCGGTCCTAAGTCGGGGGTCTATCGGAAACAGTCTCTCTACTTCATCTGAGGTAGTGGTATGGTCTGCGTACACTCTACCCTCCCCAGACCCCACTATGTGGGAATACACTGGGTATGTTGTTGTTGTAAGTATTTTCTTGACAGAATTTAAAGTTGGATTTGTGATATATGCAGTATGATCAGAATGGCGATGGCAGATATTGGCAACATACTTGCGATTAGAGGGAAGAAACTCGACAGACTCTCATACACCAGATTCAGGATTGTATTTCTGTTCAGGATGACGCGAAAATGAGTGTTTTGTCCAGAGCGTGGAGATATATTTGGGCTTCAAATCCAAGGCTCATATTTGCTACGGAGTTTTGCACAAAGAGACTGCCGTCAGCGACAACAGACATCATTAATGCAATGCTGTTTCAGCACCATGGATCTTTTAAGACATTCTCAGTGGATATTTCACCAATACATTCTTCTCAGCATCCAGTTGTCGATCGATGGATGCTGTTTTTGTCAAGAAATGGTCTCATGGATCTCTCCGTTCTGAATGAAAAAAGTGGCAATGCTCCTTATAAATTGCCTTCCTATGTGTACAATGTGGAGCTAGAACATTTGGACCTGTCGAATTGCATTTTCAGGCCACCGTGCAGTTTTAGAGGTTTCCACAAGCTCAGAAAACTTCTACTTACGCAAGTTTCCTTTGAACTAGACGTTGCAACTTCTTCCCTCTGGATGCCAAGCCTCGAGACACTACACTTTATTCACTGTAGTGGTCTTCGGTTCTTGAATATATATGCCCCAAAACTTCTGTACTTACATCTCATTGGCTGTGGCATCGATGCTCTAAACTTGGGTCCTTTCATGGTCTGCAGTAAGCTGAAAATTGTAGAACAAGAAGTTTCACTAAACAGACAAGATAAAACAATGAAACCGACAGATATTCTCCTCAGCTGGCCTAACCTTAATCGTCTTATTTTGGGCAAATGCTTCCTCAAGGTATATATTTATTCTCGTATGTTTGAGTGTAGTTTCTTGCTCTTGACACGAGGGGGTTAATCAGATGGTAAGCGCCCTTCACCTCCAACTTTAAGGTTGTGGGTTCGAGTCTTGCTCTTCAATTACTGCTACTACTTGTTGTTTCCGGTGCTTTGTTTATCGCTTATTCTGCTATATATCGTATATACTTCCTCTATTATCTTCTATCCTTGTTTTACCTCTATATTGTTATTCGGGCGAAGGTGGGAATGGCCTCGGTGGAGGACAAAATGCGGAAAGTGAGGTTGAGATGGTTTGGGCATGTGATGAGGAGGGGCATGGATGCCTCGGTTCAGAGGTGTGAGAGGTTAGCTTTACATGGTTTCAGGCGTGATATAGGTAGGCCGAAGAAATACCGGAGGGAGGTGATTAGTCAGGACATGGAGCAGTTACAGCTTACTGTGGACATGACCCTAGATAGAAAAGTATGGAGAACGCGAATTAGGTTAGAAGGTTAGGGCGTGCGGGTGAGTCGTAGCCAGTAGTTAGGTGCGCTTTGGGGTAGCCTGCTAGTAGTTGTAGGAATTTGCACATAGGATGGAGTCTCTAGTTAGGTGGGTTAGGGGAGGTGGGTGGTTGCGATTTGTTAGTGTATCGTACTACTTTGTGGGTGCCTTATTTCTGTTATTTCATCTTGTTTCATGTTTTATTACGACCTTATTTACTGTCTCTGAGTCTTGAGCCGGGGGTCTATCGGAAACAACCTCTCTACTTCTTCGGAGGTAGTGATATGGATTGCGTACATTTTACCTTCCCCAGACCCCACTAGGTGGGAATTCACTGTGTATGTTGTTGTTGTTGTCTTGTTATGTGTTACTTGTGCCGAGGGTCTTTTGGAAACAACCTCTATATCTTCAAGAGGTAGGGGTGAGGTCTCCGTACACTGTACCCTCCCCTGACCCTACTTTGTCGGAATACATGTTGTTGTCATTGTTGTATTTGCATATATTTTTAATGCTTAACCTTAATATTTTGCGGTTGTTTGCCGTCTAGTTTTTCCCTTTTGGTACTCCGATGCGCCGATTAAAAGGTCTCCATCTTGCTCATTTTGATTTTGACGGTGAAGATCAAATGTTTGCCCTACTAAGCATTCTTAGGAATTCTCCCAATTTGGAGATACTTTCTTTTCATGTAATTAGTCGACTTCATGAGTTGTTTCTCATTTTCAGAGTAAAGAGTTGAAAACTCTACTTATTTTTACGTTTAATCTACTTATAGATGTTGAGCCAAAGGAAGAAAGATGACATGGAAGTGGATGAAAATTCTTCTCAAAAACCAGACTACTGTACACAACAACTCAATAACTTGCGAACATTGCAGATCAACAGATTCCATGGTTCAAGAGCCGAATTGTTGTTTATAAGGTTTGTACTTGCCTCGGCCCCTTTACTCCAGAAGGCCATCCTTTTGGTAGAAACCAGTGTTGGTGAAAGCCAATCGTTGAAGCTCTCAAAGGTGTTGATGAGATTCCCTCGAGCGTCTCCTAAATCAGAAATAATATATGAACCGTGGTCAGAGAAGAGCAAATATAGGATAATGCTATGATGTTGAGATGGCAGGAGCCGCTTTCTAACTCTTCATCGCGCCATCTTTTCCCTCTGTTTGGTTTAGTGACTGGTGTAGAGGATCCTATATATCAGCATTGGATGATTATACTTTTGCCTATAGTTATAGTGTAATGCATGTGTCTTGTAGTTTCTTGTCCGTGGTGTTCTGGTGATGATTGCGAATCCGGACAGATAGTTTATAGTATTACTCTATAGTGACTTGTTTCTTGCTTTCGATTTGCTATTTAAGTGCATGCATCTTTATATAATACTTTTAGACATGTAACATGCAACATCCAGAAGTAATGCTACAAGATGCTTTGCCCTTGTGACTGTCCGTCGGAAACCCTTCTATCTCCGGGGGTAGGGTAAGGTTTGTGTATGCTGTACCTTCCCAGACCCCACTGCCGTACTTATGGTATTACACTGGGTGTGCGTTGTTGTTGGTGTATTGGTGTAAAAGGTTTCCAGGTATAAGATTTTGGAAGTTCTTTCCTTTAATTTAGAAATCTTTGCATACACAATTGGTGTTTCATGATGTGTGACGGCAAAATGAAACTTCAAGTTGGATACACCTTTTTGTACCGAGTAAAAAGATATCTGATATAGATCGTAACATAACAAACACACATTTAACCATTCAATTACATGCGTCGAAGTAGGAAATATAAAGATTCAGAAATATAGAAAACATGTTGAATTAATATCTAGAGGGCATGCTGTTTTAAGGGGTGATGTAGACGGTGAAGTGTGTAATCGTCTCCAGTCCATCAGTTGTATGTTGGTCCACATGAGGAAGAGTTTCAATGGTGGCAAATCCTTTAACGTTCTCATACTTGCCAGACCCTCCAATGATGGCAATATGAGAAATTGGTGTGGCTGTCCTGTGAACTCCGAAGAAACTAATAGTGTCATCAACTTCGTGATTGTGTTCTCCATGGAAAAGTGTTGTCAAGGCTAAAGTGTGGCTAGTGCCATCTGAAGAGCTTGTCAGGTAAAATCCTTGTGCCCTGCCGAGAACAGCTGATCCGAGTTCGTGTCCCTCGGTGATTTCATTGTCAACGACAGTAATAGAGCCAAACATGAGCTGCTGAAGCGATAAGCCAGCAGGAAGCTGTCCGGCTGTTACAAAAGGTTGGTTGTCATCACCGTTAACTATATTGTTGTTTCCGCTGTTTTGCAGGATAGTGTTAGCTTGTTGCTGACCGTTAAGGCCTGCAAGAAATGGATAGTTGTTGTTGTTGACGAAGTTGTTAATGTTGTTCAAAGAAACTCCACCATTGATTGGAAAGATTTGATTGTTGAGCTTGGAGAAAGGCAGATTGTTGGCATCGGAAGTAGCTACGATTCCAGTGACCACTCTTCCCGAAGGATGTGTACCGCCAAGGATGTCATGCATGAAAAAGGAGAACGTGGGGTGCTCAAGGATGGGACTTGCTACTGTGGCACCTGAGCTAGCAGCTGCTGCAGCCCCACCCGGGGCTGCAGTAGCCACTCCCGGTGTTTTGGTAATAGGGGTAGTTACTGGTGCTGGATCAGCGACGGGGGCTGCCCCAGTATCCGGTAAGTCAGTAGGAGGAGCAACTGACACAGCCGGGGCAACGACAGGGGTTGAATCTGGTTCAGGTTCAGCTGGTAAATCTGCTGGAGGAGCCACCGTGTCTGCAGGGACGGAAGGATCAGCTACTGGTGCCACGTCAGAATCAGGAGCGGTGACAGTAACCGGGGCAACCACAGGAGCCACAACAGGCTCATCTGTTTCTGGTGACGCATCGGCCACTTGGCTCACTTCATCAAGGATTCTTACTGATCCAGCACAGCCAAAGGCAAGGACTAGCAGCAAAATGTAGAACGTGGCTCGGATTGTTTTGGAGGTGAGTTTGTTAACTTTCGCCATCTTTTCTTGTTAACAGTGCTACGATAAGATATTAGAAGAAACAAATGAAGTCGAGTCGATTCTCAATTGATGATGAAAGTCTGGTGTCTCAATGGTTATATATAGTTTTATTACATCCTAATAAGAAGTGGAGTTGCTAAGGTGGTTTTGGTAGGGACTAATAAGATACCTTTTGCAGAACACCAAATCCAAAATGGACAGTAGGTTCGGTTGAAACTTTTTTCTGATTATCTAGACAGTTATGTTACATAATTTTTTTTTTACCATATAATAAAATTAATTAGCACATTTTTAAGAGTAAACCGTATCGATGTTCATATACTAGGGTCTTCACAGAAACTTCCATCTTTTCAAGGTCTACATTCGGAGTTGCCATGTTTCGTTCTTCCTGTATTTCCGAGCTTAAGAAAAAAACATTCTTCCTCCGTTTCAATGTGTTGTCTTACTTTCATTTTTAGTCCGTTTAAAAAAGAACGTCTCTTTCATTCTAGCTTTCCACTTGACATGTTTAAAGCCACAAGATTAACGGACATTTTGGTACATTCTACATATATTTAGTTTGTGACGACATGATTCAAAAGTCTTTTTTATTTTGTTAAATTCCGTGTCAAGTCAAACCAGACAAATAAATTGAAACGGAGGGAGTAATTCCTAGCGGCCGAGTCCAATTTAAGTTTCCTCATAGATGATAAAATATCGAAATTGCAGTAAATGTCGTTGAAGGCAGAAAAATTCCGTGTTATCGCACAATTCCGAAAGAAATGAGTTCCTAAACTCCGGAATTCTCCATAGGTTTCCTGTACCCGATACTTAGCGTACATCTTCAAGAATCCTCAAAATATGTATAATCTATTCGTCTTCCAACATTATTTGATTTTCTTTTTTTCAACGTCTTTGCAGCTTATTCTGTGCTCCTTAGTGGGTAACATCTGTTAACTGTTAACGTTATGAATTTAGTCAGTCGATTTAACAATATTATGTGTGTCCCTACTGAAGATCTGTGCTGTTTATGTAACATCTCCCTTTGTATCGAAACGAACCAAAAGTTCCGGAAAAAAAAAAAAAGTAGTATGCAAGATAAAAATGATAGGAAAAATTGTTATCCTTCAATATATGTTGAATAATTTAACCAAGATAAACATTGAATGAAAGAATCTTGTATGGTCCTTCACTCTTATTAGATATTACATTGATGATCTTGACAGTAGCGTAGCCGTTTGCGTCGTGATACTTTCCGGTACCACCAATAACTGCTATATGTGATTCAAAAACATCGCCCCTATGTACACCGAAAAGCCTTAGACTATCCTCGTACTCGTTACCAAGAAAACTAGCTGTCATCGCCATCATGTGACTGCTACCGTCTTCTGAACTGTCTACATATACCCCTTGTGCTTTTCCCATCAAAGATGAACCGTAAATGGAACCTTCATATATGTCCTCATCGATTGCTGTCACTGTCGTTAGCTGTAGTTCTTCAAGTGTGGTTATAGCCGGGAATGTCATGCTGATCATCCCGCTCATTCCGACACTTGGATTTGTGTTGGTCAACGGAATGCCTCCTACCGGAGGGAAATACCCTTGATGATGACTGTTTGTTCTCGTCGATGCAGGTCTTGATGAAGGATTTTTATGGCTAAGAACATCGAACATGTAAAACGACATCTCATGACGCTCGTGATGATTATGATGACGGTTCGTCGAGGACGGATTGTTGTTCAGAGTTCTAGCTGAAAATGATTGATTGATCAATGTCAAGAAGAAGAACAAGAACCAAGAAATGACTAGTTTGGAAGGAGACTTTAGCTTTAACATCTTGATTGTTTGTTGAAGACTCTGTGAACCAAGTTAAAAAGTGGAATTCTATAATATATTTTTTCTCAAAAAAGTGTAGTAGTTGATGTATTAGTGTAGTAGTTAACTTTTTGGGTGGGGGTGGGGGTGGGGGTGGGGGTGGGGTGGGGGTGGGGGGTTGATGCTATGTTGACTTGCTAACTTGCCCAACATTGTCCTAATATCGTGGCAACGTAGACCTAAGTGGTCATATTGTATCCTTGGGAACCATCACAAGTACGGCCGGCATATATATATTTGAACGAAATTGTCGTGTCGTCCAGTGGAGCCTAGAAGAAGGTGACTCGTGCAGACAACTGACTCCTTTTCAATAAAAAAGAATAGCCAAACCAACCCAGTTGGCTGGTCAATCTCAGAGATCTTATCGACCAGCAAATCGAAAACGGACAACCACGGTCCCTGCCTTACCAGCACCGGAGCTGTACTAATTAATGAATTCACGAAACCAATTTTCTTTTATGATAAAATAAATCAAGCCTAAACGGTCACGACATCTTGTTGATATTGATTGAGTTGGAGGAACTTTCGTTGACTGAATCCAGTGTTCATTTTTACTTTGTCATATTTGGACTTGACACGATCATTAAAAAACGACGATTCATGGGCGGAACCACCTATATCAAAGGGTGATCAGATGCACGTCCTTCGTCGGAAAATTATGTTGTGTATATAGGCTAAATATTTGTTATTATGAGTGTATATTTAATTTTATACATTCTTAACGCAACTAAGGAGAAAATTTGCACTCTTCGACAAATTTTTTATTTAGCCATTGCAATGATTGATATGGTTATTTTACCACTCTATCATTATTAATTGATGCATAAAATTAAGTCTTGAAAAGTGATTCGGAGAATAAATAATTAATGCTATAAGGGTAAAACAGGGGAAAAAAAATAATTGTCCTTTCTTGATATGTTAAAAATAACACGTAAAAGTAAAAATTTATTTTAAAAATAAATGGCAAATAATAATGAACGGAGGGAGTAGTTATGTTAGTTGATGACCAATCAAGAAAGTATGCACAGAAAAAAATAATGTAAATACATAATTATCCCTGATGTTGTCCGAAATTTTCAAAAAGACAACCAAACTTTAACTTCGATCTATTACCCCACGATTCTTCTTTATTCCATTTCAAATACACCATTTTGGACCTTTGCGTGTATACACGCACCACAGACGCATGAAAGGGCTCAAAATTGATTTTTTTGACCAATAAAAAGTTATCACGCGTAAATAATTAATATATAATTTATATTCTTTTTTCTAAAAGGAAAAAAAATAATAGTTATTTATTTTTTTAAATTACCCGATACCCCTCTCTCTCTCCCCCAACTCACCCTTTCTTCTTCAACATCTTCAACATCATTAAAGCTTCATTGAAGTTTTTTTTTTTTTTTAAATATCATTAAAACTCCATCAAAGCTCAACACAATGTCTTCTTCAACACCATTAAAACTCCTCCATTAAAGCTCCATTGAAACTTTTTTTTAAAAAAAAATCTTTAAAACTCCATTAAAGCTCCTCCATTAAAGCTCATTTAACTATCTTTAAAATCCAATTCAATCATTTAACTATCCTTAAAACTCAATTCAATCATAAAATAATTTTTTGAATTGATTTGATAAAAAAAAATGAACGGGAAGAGAGATTTTGACGAAGTGGAGGGGTTAGGGGGAGATGCTGACAGGGTGAGGGTGTTGGACAGAGGGTGGGGGTGGAGGGGAGCTGCTGGACGTCGGGGGAGGGGGTGCTGGATGGGGTGGGGGGAAGAGGGGGTGGGGTGGGTGATAAATTAAATAAAAAGGAAAGATTTATTAAAAAAATAAATACAAAATTAAATATATTTAACACGTGACAACACCTGATTGATGCAAGTGTTCGCTCTCTTTGTTGTGACTGGGATTCAGCGAAAAATGTTGTATTTAAAACGAATTAAGTAAGAATTGTGGGGGTAATAGGTCAAATTTAAAGTTTAAGTGTCTTTTTAAAAATCTCGATCAATATCAGGAGATAATTATGTATTTATTCAAAAAAATATTATTGGTTTGATTTTAACTTGGTACAGAACTTAAAAAATAAAGAAACTTTTGAAGTTAGCTATTTTAATTAAAGATATGTAGAATGTATCAATATATTTTTTAATTTTATGATTTAAATATGTGACATGAAAAATTAAAATTAAGAAATTGTAAAAAAGAAAACAGCATGATCGAACTGTAGTTGAGCCAAACCTACTTAGGAAAGGAGTTCAGTATTAAAAGAATAAATAGTAAAAAAAATGTCTGATAAATCTATACGTACTAAGGATGATTGCAAAATAATATTGCTTTTATTATATATACATATATATTCCTCTTTTATAATAACTATCGTGTCCAAGTCAGTTTTTACGCAACTCAATATAGCTGCCACCTCGGATCATCAACCTTCAACAAATATTAGATACTAGGTAACTCTGTCTGGCCTTTACAAATACTAGATACTGAGTAAAAGAGCACTGATATAGATCATAACATAACAAACATACATTTAACCATTCAATTACATGCTTCAAAGTAGGAAATATAAAGATTCAGAAATATAGAAAACATGTTGAATTAATATCTAGAGGGCATGCTGTTTTAAGGGGTGATGTAGACGGTGAAGTGTGTAATCGTCTCCAGTCCATCAGTTGTATGTTGGTCCACATGAGGAAGAGTTTCAATGGTGGCAAATCCTTTAACGTTCTCATACTTGCCAGACCCTCCAATGATGGCAATATGAGAAATTGGTGTGGCTGTCCTGTGAACTCCGAAGAAACTAATAGTGTCATCAACTTCGTGATTGTGTTCTCCATGGAAAAGTGTTGTCAAGGCTAAAGTGTGGCTAGTGCCATCTGAAGAGCTTGTCAGGTAAAATCCTTGTGCCCTGCCGAGAACAGCTGATCCGAGTTCGTGTCCCTCGGTGATTTCATTGTCAACGACAGTAATAGAGCCAAACATGAGCTGCTGAAGCGATAAGCCAGCAGGAAGCTGTCCGGCTGTTACAAAAGGTTGGTTGTCATCACCGTTAACTATATTGTTGTTTCCGCTGTTTTGCAGGATAGTGTTAGCTTGTTGCTGACCGTTAAGGCCTGCAAGAAATGGATAGTTGTTGTTGTTGACGAAGTTGTTAATGTTGTTCAAAGAAACTCCACCATTGATTGGAAAGATTTGATTGTTGAGCTTGGAGAAAGGCAGATTGTTGGCATCGGAAGTAGCTACGATTCCAGTGACCACTCTTCCCGAAGGATGTGTACCGCCAAGGATGTCATGCATGAAAAAGGAGAACGTGGGGTGCTCAAGGATGGGACTTGCTACTGTGGCACCTGAGCTAGCAGCTGCTGCAGCCCCACCCGGGGCTGCAGTAGCCACTCCCGGTGTTTTGGTAATAGGGGTAGTTACTGGTGCTGGATCAGCGACGGGGGCTGCCCCAGTATCCGGTAAGTCAGTAGGAGGAGCAACTGACACAGCCGGGGCAACGACAGGGGTTGAATCTGGTTCAGGTTCAGCTGGTAAATCTGCTGGAGGAGCCACCGTGTCTGCAGGGACGGAAGGATCAGCTACTGGTGCCACGTCAGAATCAGGAGCGGTGACAGTAACCGGGGCAACCACAGGAGCCACAACAGGCTCATCTGTTTCTGGTGACGCATCGGCCACTTGGCTCACTTCATCAAGGATTCTTACTGATCCAGCACAGCCAAAGGCAAGGACTAGCAGCAAAATGTAGAACGTGGCTCGGATTGTTTTGGAGGTGAGTTTGTTAACTTTCGCCATCTTTTCTTGTTAACAGTGCTACGATAAGATATTAGAAGAAACAAATGAAGTCGAGTCGATTCTCAATTGATGATGAAAGTCTGGTGTCTCAATGGTTATATATAGTTTTATTACATCCTAATAAGAAGTGGAGTTGCTAAGGTGGTTTTGGTAGGGACTAATAAGATACCTTTTGCAGAACACCAAATCCAAAATGGACAGTAGGTTCGGTTGAAACTTTTTTCTGATTATCTAGACAGTTATGTTACATAATTTTTTTTTTACCATATAATAAAATTAATTAGCACATTTTTAAGAGTAAACCGTATCGATGTTCATATACTAGGGTCTTCACAGAAACTTCCATCTTTTCAAGGTCTACATTCGGAGTTGCCATGTTTCGTTCTTCCTGTATTTCCGAGCTTAAGAAAAAAACATTCTTCCTCCGTTTCAATGTGTTGTCTTACTTTCATTTTTAGTCCGTTTAAAAAAGAACGTCTCTTTCATTCTAGCTTTCCACTTGACATGTTTAAAGCCACAAGATTAACGGACATTTTGGTACATTCTACATATATTTAGTTTGTGACGACATGATTCAAAAGTCTTTTTTATTTTGTTAAATTCCGTGTCAAGTCAAACCAGACAAATAAATTGAAACGGAGGGAGTAATTCCTAGCGGCCGAGTCCAATTTAAGTTTCCTCATAGATGATAAAATATCGAAATTGCAGTAAATGTCGTTGAAGGCAGAAAAATTCCGTGTTATCGCACAATTCCGAAAGAAATGAGTTCCTAAACTCCGGAATTCTCCATAGGTTTCCTGTACCCGATACTTAGCGTACATCTTCAAGAATCCTCAAAATATGTATAATCTATTCGTCTTCCAACATTATTTGATTTTCTTTTTTTCAACGTCTTTGCAGCTTATTCTGTGCTCCTTAGTGGGTAACATCTGTTAACTGTTAACGTTATGAATTTAGTCAGTCGATTTAACAATATTATGTGTGTCCCTACTGAAGATCTGTGCTGTTTATGTAACATCTCCCTTTGTATCGAAACGAACCAAAAGTTCCGGAAAAAAAAAAAAAGTAGTATGCAAGATAAAAATGATAGGAAAAATTGTTATCCTTCAATATATGTTGAATAATTTAACCAAGATAAACATTGAATGAAAGAATCTTGTATGGTCCTTCACTCTTATTAGATATTACATTGATGATCTTGACAGTAGCGTAGCCGTTTGCGTCGTGATACTTTCCGGTACCACCAATAACTGCTATATGTGATTCAAAAACATCGCCCCTATGTACACCGAAAAGCCTTAGACTATCCTCGTACTCGTTACCAAGAAAACTAGCTGTCATCGCCATCATGTGACTGCTACCGTCTTCTGAACTGTCTACATATACCCCTTGTGCTTTTCCCATCAAAGATGAACCGTAAATGGAACCTTCATATATGTCCTCATCGATTGCTGTCACTGTCGTTAGCTGTAGTTCTTCAAGTGTGGTTATAGCCGGGAATGTCATGCTGATCATCCCGCTCATTCCGACACTTGGATTTGTGTTGGTCAACGGAATGCCTCCTACCGGAGGGAAATACCCTTGATGATGACTGTTTGTTCTCGTCGATGCAGGTCTTGATGAAGGATTTTTATGGCTAAGAACATCGAACATGTAAAACGACATCTCATGACGCTCGTGATGATTATGATGACGGTTCGTCGAGGACGGATTGTTGTTCAGAGTTCTAGCTGAAAATGATTGATTGATCAATGTCAAGAAGAAGAACAAGAACCAAGAAATGACTAGTTTGGAAGGAGACTTTAGCTTTAACATCTTGATTGTTTGTTGAAGACTCTGTGAACCAAGTTAAAAAGTGGAATTCTATAATATATTTTTTCTCAAAAAAGTGTAGTAGTTGATGTATTAGTGTAGTAGTTAACTTTTTGGGTGGGGGTGGGGGTGGGGGTGGGGGTGGGGTGGGGGTGGGGGGTTGATGCTATGTTGACTTGCTAACTTGCCCAACATTGTCCTAATATCGTGGCAACGTAGACCTAAGTGGTCATATTGTATCCTTGGGAACCATCACAAGTACGGCCGGCATATATATATTTGAACGAAATTGTCGTGTCGTCCAGTGGAGCCTAGAAGAAGGTGACTCGTGCAGACAACTGACTCCTTTTCAATAAAAAAGAATAGCCAAACCAACCCAGTTGGCTGGTCAATCTCAGAGATCTTATCGACCAGCAAATCGAAAACGGACAACCACGGTCCCTGCCTTACCAGCACCGGAGCTGTACTAATTAATGAATTCACGAAACCAATTTTCTTTTATGATAAAATAAATCAAGCCTAAACGGTCACGACATCTTGTTGATATTGATTGAGTTGGAGGAACTTTCGTTGACTGAATCCAGTGTTCATTTTTACTTTGTCATATTTGGACTTGACACGATCATTAAAAAACGACGATTCATGGGCGGAACCACCTATATCAAAGGGTGATCAGATGCACGTCCTTCGTCGGAAAATTATGTTGTGTATATAGGCTAAATATTTGTTATTATGAGTGTATATTTAATTTTATACATTCTTAACGCAACTAAGGAGAAAATTTGCACTCTTCGACAAATTTTTTATTTAGCCATTGCAATGATTGATATGGTTATTTTACCACTCTATCATTATTAATTGATGCATAAAATTAAGTCTTGAAAAGTGATTCGGAGAATAAATAATTAATGCTATAAGGGTAAAACAGGGGAAAAAAAATAATTGTCCTTTCTTGATATGTTAAAAATAACACGTAAAAGTAAAAATTTATTTTAAAAATAAATGGCAAATAATAATGAACGGAGGGAGTAGTTATGTTAGTTGATGACCAATCAAGAAAGTATGCACAGAAAAAAATAATGTAAATACATAATTATCCCTGATGTTGTCCGAAATTTTCAAAAAGACAACCAAACTTTAACTTCGATCTATTACCCCACGATTCTTCTTTATTCCATTTCAAATACACCATTTTGGACCTTTGCGTGTATACACGCACCACAGACGCATGAAAGGGCTCAAAATTGATTTTTTTGACCAATAAAAAGTTATCACGCGTAAATAATTAATATATAATTTATATTCTTTTTTCTAAAAGGAAAAAAAATAATAGTTATTTATTTTTTTAAATTACCTGGTACCCCTCTCTCTCTCCCCCAACTCACCCTTTCTTCTTCAACATCTTCAACATCATTAAAGCTTCATTGAAGTTTTTTTTTTTTTTTAAATATCATTAAAACTCCATCAAAGCTCAACACAATGTCTTCTTCAACACCGTTAAAACTCCTCCGTTAAAGCTCCATTGAAACTTTTTTAAAAAAAAAATCTTTAAAACTCCATTAAAGCTCCTTCATTAAAGCTTCATTAAAGCTCATTTAACTATCTTTAAAACTCAATTCAATCATTTAACTATCCTTAAAACTCAATTCAATCATAAAACAATTCTTTGAATTGATTTGATAAAAAAAAATGAACGGGAAGAGAGATTTTGACGAAGTGGAGGGGTTAGGGGGAGATGCTGACAGGGTGAGGGTGTTGGACGGAGGGTGGGGGTGGAGGGGAGCTGCTGGACGTCGGGGGGAGGAGGTGCTGGATGGGGTGGGGGGAAGAGGGGGTGGGGTGGGTGATAAATTAAATAAAAAGGAAAGATTTATTAAAAAAATAAATACAAATTAAATATATTTAACACGTGACAGCACCTGATTGATGCGTGTGTTCGCTCTTTTTGTTGTGACTGAGATTCAGCGAAAAATGTTGTATTTAAAACGAATTAAGTAAGAATCGTGGGGTAATAGGTTAAATTTAAAGTTTAAGTGTCTTTTTGAAAATCTCGATCAATATCAGGAGGTAATTATGTATTTATTCAAAAAAATATTATTGGTTTGATTTTAACTTGGTACAGAACTTAAAAAATAAAGAAACTTTTGAAGTTAGCTATTTTAATTAAAGATATGTAGAATGTATCAATATATCTTTTAATTTTATGATTTAAATATGTGACATGAAAAATTAAAATTAAAAAATTGTAAAAAAAGAAAACAGCATGATCGAACTGAAGTTGAGCCAAACCTACTTAGGAAAGGAGTTCAGTATTTAAAGAATAAAAAGTAAAAAAAATGTCTGATAAATCTATGCGTACTAAGGATGATTGCAAAATAATATTGCTTTTATTATATATATATATATTCCTCTTTTATAATAACTGTCGTGTTCAAGTCAATTTTCACGCAACTCAATATAGCTGCCACCTCGGATCAACACAATGTTCAACACCATTAAAACTCCTCCATTAAAGCTCCATTGAAACTTTTTTTTTTTAAAAAAAACATCTTTAAAACTCCATTAAAGCTCCTCCATTAAAGCTCATTTAACTATCTTTAAAACTCAATTCAATCATTTAACTATCATTAAAACTCAATTCAATCATAAAACAATTTTTTGAATTGATTTGAAATAAAAAAAAAATGGACGGGAAGAGAGATTTTGACGAAGTGGATGGATTAGGGGGATATGCTGACAGGGTGAGGGTGTTGGACGGAGGGTGGGGGCGGAGGGGAGCTGCTGGACGTCGGGGGAGGGGGTGCTGGATGGGGTGGGGGGGAAGGGGGGTGGGGTGGGTGATAAATTAAATAAAAAGGAAAGATTTATTAAAAAAATAAATACAAAATTAAATATATTTAACACGTGACAGCACCTGATTGATGCGTGTGTTCGCTCTCTTTGTTGTGACTGAAATTTAGCGAAAAATGTTGTATTTAAAACGAATTAAGTAAGAATCGTGGGGTAATAGGTCAAATTTAAAGTTTAAGTGTCTTTTTAAAAATTTCGATCAATATCAGGAGGTAATTATGTATTTACTTAAAAAATTATTATTGGTTTGATTTTAACTTGGTACAGAACTTAAAAAATAAAGAAACTTTTGAAATTAGCTATTTTAATTAAAGATATGTAGAATGTATCAATATATCTTTTAATTTTATGATTTAAATATGTGACATGAAAAATTAAAATTAAAAAATTGTAAAAAAGAAAACAGCATGATCGAACTGTAGTTGAGCCAAACCTACTTAGGAAAGGAGTTCAGTATTTAAAGAATAAATAGTAAAAAAAATGTCTGATAAATCTATACGTACTAAGGATGATTGCAAAATAATATTGCTTTTATTATATATATATGTATATTCCTCTTTTATAATAACTGTCGTGTCCAAGTCAGTTTTCACGCAACTCAATATAGCTGCCACCTCGGATCATCAACCCTCAACAAATACTAGATACTAGGTAACTCTGTCTGGCCTTTACAAAATTTTATTCTTTTGTTTTTTTAATACATGTGGTGTTCGGGCTAAACTTTCACTTACCTTAATTAAATTTACGGTATACCTGCCACCTTCCATACGAGGTAATTCTGTCTACCGAGGCTAAAATACGTGAAACTTTTATTATTCCTCATCAAACAAATTTATCAAAAATCATTCTGCAGCAAAATCAAATTGTATGTTTTTCGTTCCCTTTAAGTTGTAAATTTTGATTATTCTAACTGTATATGTATATTTTACAAGTTAATTATGGGTTTCTAATGGATTAAGATTGTGATTATTTGTGTTATGTGTTTAAAAAAATCACTAAATAAGTTCAAATACTAGATTTTTGAACTCTCTAAATTAGATGAAGGCATATATAATAGGTAAACGTGTCCTTTTAACCTGGCTTTAGCTGACATGCATGTTGTTCAACTTTGGGTGTGCACAAGTAGATACTTAAACTTGTATCGTATGGTACGTGGCGTCCTATGTTGCAATTTGTGTGATACGGCCACATAGGACATGCGTGTCAACTTGTCCGTGTGTCTACTTGAGCACACCCAAAGTTGGCGAGTATAGATGGCAGTTGAGGTCAAGTTAAAGGGCACGGTTACCTATTATGCGTCCTACGTGGTTGTCACAAGTAGACACTTAAACTTGTATGCATCCTACGTGGCGTCTCAATCCACGTCCTACGTGGTGAGACGTCACGTAGAACGCCACATAGGACGCGTGTGTGTCAACTTGTTCAACTTCATACAAGTTTAAACGCCTACGTGTGCATACCCAAAGTTGGATGGCATAGATGCCAGTTGAGGCCTAGTTAAAAGGGGTTGTGGTAGACTTCCAAACTTGTAGCCATAAAGTTCAAATCTTGAATCTGCCTGTCGTTATAATAGCTGATCTTGGTTTATGATTTTTGAAGCTTAACATGTATAGCATTTTATGTAGTCCAAAGTTGTAGTCGTAGCCTTGTCCAAACATGTTGTTTTTCATGGAATACTTGGTATAGTAGTTTGTAAAAATGAATGTATATAGTCATTCCCACCAAAGGTCGTGGTGGAGCGATAAGTACTTCGAGTTGATTACTCAGATGGTCATTCAACTAATTGTTTATTTCTCATAAAGTCACTTTCTTTGTTGAAGTCGAGAAGAAAGAAGATTTTCTAGGTTAATAACTAGTAGTTGTGTGACCATTCGAGAAATCAATCCTAAGTACTTCTTGTCTTCTAATCCCAGAAGTTTCGGGTTAGAGCCCTAGATATGGAGTCCCCTTTGATGGGGAACACTTACTTCCTCACGCGATTTTGGATTAGTCAGGCCCCAAAGTGGGGCACTAGACACCGAGTGGGAAACCAATGAAAAAAAGAATGTGTATAGGGCTGCCTTATCTTGGTACTTGATGTATACCCCTTGATGTATGTAAACAGGTGAATAATTCGATAGGAAACCTTAAGAGCTATTCTGAGGGTCTATCGGAAAAAAGTCTCGCTACCTTCACGAGTTAGGATTAAGGTCTACGTACACTGCCCTCCCTAGACCCCACTTGTGGGATTACACTGGGTATGTTGTTGTTGGTCTAACAGCTATTCTGAGGGTCTATCGGAGAAAAGTCTCGCTACCTCCACGAGGTAGTATTACGGTCTACGTACACTCTACTCTCCCCAGACCCCACTTGTGGGATTACACCGAATATGTTGTTGTTGGTCTAACAGCTATTCTAGCTATCTACATTGCAAGCTTTGCTTTGACATATTATTTACTAGTTTATATGCATTTATGATTTGTGTTTGTTATACTGCTATCGGTCCTAAGTCGGGGTCTATCGGAAACAGACTCTCTACTTCATCTGAGGTAGTGGTATGGTCTGCGTACACTCTACCCTCCCCAGACCCCACTATGTCGGAATACACTGGGTATGTTGTAAGTATTTTCTTGACAGAATTTAAAGTTGGATTTGTGATATATGCAGTCTGATCAGAATGGCGATGGCAGATAGCGGCAACATACTTGCGATTAGAGGGAAGAAACTCGATAGACTTACGGATCTTCCTATTAATATCATACACCAGATTCAGGATTGTATTTCTGTTCAGGATGCCGCGAAAATGAGTTTTTTGTCCAGAGCGTGGAGATATATTTGGGCTTCAAATCCAAGGCTCGTATTTTATACGGGGGTTTTCTCAGAGAGACTGCTGTCAAGGACAGCAGGCGTCATTAGTACAATTCTGTTTCAGCACCATGGATCTGTTAAGACATTCTTAGTGGATATTTCGCTAATACATTCTTCTCAGCATCCAGTTGTCGATCGATGGATTCTATTTTTGTCAAGAAACGGTCTCATGGATCTCTCCGTTCTGAATGGAAAAAGTGGCAATACTCCTTATAAACTGCCTTCCTATGTGTACAATGTGGAGCTAGAACATTTGGTCCTGTCGAATTGCATTTTCAGGCCACCGTGCAGTTTTAGAGGTTTCCACAAGCTCGGAAAACTTCAACTTACGCGAGTTTCCTTTGAACTAGACGTTGCAGTTTCTTCCCTCTGGATGCCAAGCCTCGAGACACTACACGTTTCGCATTGTAGTGGTCTTCGGTTCTTGAATATATATGCCCCAAAACTTCTGTATTTATACCTCGTTGGCTGTGGCAACGATGCTTTAAACTTGGGTCCTTTCATGGTCTGCAGTAAGCTGAAAACATTTGGACTTTTAGAACAAGAAGTTTTACTAAACACACAAGATAAAACAATGAAACCGACAGATATTCTCCGCAGCTGGCCTAACCTTAATAGTCTTATTTTGGGCAAATGCTTCGTCAAGGTATATATTTATTCTCGTAAGTTGAGTATAGTTTCTTGCTCTTGGGGTTAATCAGATGGTAAGCACCCTCCCCCTCCAACTTCAAGGTTCTGAGTTCGAGTTACCAAGAAAAAAAAAGAGCTTCTTGCTCTTCAATTACTGCTTCTACTTGTTTCTTGTGCTTTGTTTATCGCTTATTCTGCTATATATGGTATATTACTTCCTCTACTATTTGCTAGCCTTGGTATATTTGCTTCCTCTATTATGTGTTACTTGAGCCGAGGGTCTTTTGGAAGCAGCCTCTATATCTTCAAGAGGTAGGGGTGTGAGGTCTGCGTACACTCCCCACTTTGTGGGAATATACTAAGTATGTTGTTGTCGTCGTCGTCGTATTTGCATATATTTGTAGTGTTTAACCTTAATATTTTGTGGTTGTTTGCTGTCTAGTTTTTCCCCTCTGGTACTGGAGTAGATTGTCCTCCGATGCGCCGATTGAAAGGTCTCCATCTTTCAAATTATGATTTTGACAGTGAAGATCAAATGTTTGCCCTAGCAAGCATTCTTAGAAATTCTCCCAATTTGGAGATACTTTCTTTTCATGTAAGTAGTCGACTTCATGAGTTGCTAGTTTGTTACTCGTTTATTTTCAGAGTAAAGAGTTGAAAACGCTACTTATTTTTACGTTCAATCTACTTATAGATGTTGAGCCAAAGGAAGAAAGACGACATGGAAGTGGATGAAAATTCTTCTCAAAAAACAGACTACGGTATACAACAACTCCTCAATAACTTGCAAATATTGCTGATAAGCAGATTCCATGGTTCAAGAGCCGAATTGTTGTTTATAAAGTTTATACTTGCCTCGGTCCCTTTACTCCAGAAGGCCATCCTTTTGGTAGAAACAAGTGTTTGTGAAAGCCTATCGTTGAAGATCTCAAAGGTGTTGATGAGGTTCCCTCGAGCGTCTCCTAAATCAGAAATAATATATGAACCGTGGTCAGAAAGGAGCAAATATAGTATACTGGTATGATGTTGAGATGGCAGGAGCCGCTTTCTCACTCTTCATCGCGCCATCTTTACCCTCTGTTTGATTTAGCGACTGGTGTAGAGGCTCCGTTATATCAGAGCACTGGATGATTATACTTTTGCCTGTAGTTATAGTGTAATGCATGTGTCTTGTAGTTTCTTGTTCGGGGTGTTCTGGTGATGATTGTGATTCCGGATAGATAGTTTATAGTATTACTCTATGAGTGACTCGTTTCTTTTATTATCTAGTGGTGTCTTATCCCATTTTGTTGTTTGTTTTTATGTTTTTTGTTTGTTATACTGTTATTTGTCTTGAGGTTCAATCGGAAACAACCTCTCTACTTCATCTGAGGTAGTGGTATGGATTGATCCACATGAGGAACAATCTCGATAGTGGTTTATCCTTTACCACTCTCGTACTTACTGTGTCAGAAATTGGGGCGCTTGTCCCGTGAACTTCAGAGAAGCTAACGGAGTCAGCCATGCGCGCCATGGAATAGTGTGACTGGTTCTATCTGAAGAGCTCGCCATCGAATAAACCTTGTGCCTTGCCAAGAATATCTGATCCCCGTTCATGACCCTCAGTTGTCGACTTATTCATAGTCAATTACAACGATAGAGCAAAACGCGAGCTGCTGACTAATTCACAAAAGGTTGGTTGTTCCTGCCATTGGCTACAACAACTGTTGCTACCGCTGTTTTGCAGGATAGCGTTAGCTTTTTGCAGATGCATTGAGGCCTACAAGGAACTGGCAACTGTTGTTGATGACGATCTTGTTGTTAATGGTGTTTTGAGGAACTCCGACACTGATTGAGAAGACTTGATCGATAATGGATATGGAGTATTGGCTATAATCCATACCGATCACTCTTCCTGACGCATGAAAGAGGAGAATGTGGTGTCGTCAATGACAGGTTTTTCCACTGTGGAACATGAGTAGCAGCTGTCGCGGCCCCTTCTGGTGCTGCATTGCTACTCAGGTCTTACTGCAGCAGCAGGGGCATGTCGATGGAGCACTCACAGTAGCCGGTAGTTGGCTACTTGGAAACATTGTAACCGAGGCTACCACAACGAGCCATAACATGCTCGTATGTTCCTAATGTTTCGTACATTGGACTTTCTTCATTAAGGGTTCGTAACATAGCAGATTAATATGCAGTCCCCTTGCGATGTTCTATGAATATAGAGAACGCCATGTTCTATGTTATGTGCAAACTTGCTTTAACATTACACCCCATCCTCCCAGACCCCACTTGTGGGATCATACTAGGTATGTCGTTGTATTGATTTCATTGTGTTCCGTTGCTGGTTGGATCTATCACACTAGGTAGTTGATGTATTAATGAAGTAGTTAACTTTTTGGGTGGGGTTGGTAGTGGGGGTTGGGGTGGGGGTGCGGGGTTTCATGCTCTCTTGACTTGCTAACTTGTCCAACATTGTCCTAACATCGCGGTAACGTAGACCTAAGTGGTCATATTGGATCCTTGGGAACCATCACAAGTACGGCCGCCCTATATATATTTGAACGAAAATATTGTGTCGTTCAGCGGAGCCTAAAAGAAGGTGACTCGCGCAGACAGCTGACTCCTTTTCAATAGAAAAGAATAGCCGAACCAACCCAACTGGCTGGCTAATCTCAGAGATCTTATCGGCTGGCAAACCGGAAACGGACAACCACGGTCCTGGCCTTACCCAGTGCCGGCTTTAGCCTAAAGCCACTAGCTTTAGGCCCTAATTTTTGGGGCCTCATTTCGTTAGCAATTATAAATTTATAATTAAGAGTATTTTCTTATTAGAAAATATTATTTCATTTTAATTTTATTTTACCTCAAAGAAAATATCATATTAAGAATTTAAGATTAAAGTTGACAATTATTTTCAACTTTATCCTTAACATCAAAGAAGATTTATTTTTAGTACTTCTCAATTCTAAACAAAATCTAATAAATAGGGCAAATTATTAACTATACCTTATATTTGTTATTTTATGTAATGGACGTGAAATGAATTAAAATAATAGTTATAATGGGATGGAGAGAGTAGAATGGTAAGAAATAGGGATAATACCCACAAAAATACCTGAACTTTGATCGAATTTTCAGTTGAGTATACTGAACTTTGCGGGGTCCTATTACCCCCTAGATTTTTTTTTTTTGTATTTTAATGGCATATATCAGACCCCTTAGACCATTGCGTGTAATTCACGCGCATTGGGAGCGTAAAAGTGTTAAAAAATCGTTAAAAAATCTTTTTTTTTGTCAAAACAGCCCTCAATTTTCTAATTTTTATAAATTGAATGGTGTTTTATTTATTTTTCATTTATATCTTCTCTCTTCTTTCTTCTCTTTTCTTTCTTTCTTTCTTTCTTTCTTTCCTTCTTTCTTTCTTTCTTCTCTTCAATGGTGTTTCATGGGTGTTCCATTGTTGACTTGGAATTGAATTGAATACAATTTCATCACACACACACACATTAAATAAGTTATCTTTAACACACTCAATTCAATTACATCAATTTGACCCAATTTCAATACACACACCAAATGGGTCTTCTTCAATCTTGATAGTAATTGAAAATTCGAATTCTCAAAAAATCTGTGAACATGATTTTCTCAAATTATGAATTTTTTATTCTTTTTTTTCTTTTAATGATGCATTTTGAAGTTTCTTTCAAGATTGGTGATTTGGATTTTCTGAAGCAAATTCTTGCAATTTTTTCCATTAAATTGAACTTGGGGAGTGTAAAGATTGAAACTTTCTGAGTTTTGGGTTGTTTTGGGATGTTGCATGCCAATGTTTTGGTTGTAATGATGTTGTTTTGGAGAAACGATATCATTATTTTGGTCTCCTGCTATTGCTAATTTTGGAGAAGAACAACACCATTGTTGGATAATAAAAAAGGAGAAGAACAACACCATTGTTGCTACTGCTAATTGTGGATTTTGATGAATAAAAGAGGAGAAGAAACTAAGACATTAAATGGAGAAGAATAAGAATGGAAAAGAAATTAAATGAAAATTAATTTTAAATAAAAAATACACGTGTCAATATGTCATTGGGGCATGTATTACACTTTCCACTTTAAAATTAGATATAGCGTTTTGGGGGGAGTTAATTCCACTTTAAAAAAGTCCAGGGGTAATAGGACCCCCGCAAAATTCAGTATGCTCAACTGAAAATCCGGTCAAGTTCAGATATTTTCGTGGGTATTATCCCTAAGAAATATTTCAATAAGATAAAAAGGTTTTATTATTTTTCAAATGCTTATATTGCATATAGAGTCCCTATAATAATTGTCTCAGTTGAAAGAAATTTTTTAAATTAAAATTTTTAAAATCATACTTAACATCAACATCATCTTAACATAAATGAAATTATTTAAGTATACAATTAATTGAAATGAAAATTATTGAAAGAAATTGATTGTAAAACAAATTTATTCATAATTTTGCATCTCAAAAAGTTATAGAATTAAACTTCAAATATAAAAAGTATACAAAAATCTTTTTTTTAAGGCCTCATTTTGAAGTTTCGCTTTAGGTCACACAATATAACGAGCTGCCCCTAGCCTTACCAGCACCGGAGCTTTACTAATCAATGAACTCACACAATCAGCTTTCTTTTATGACAAAATAAGCTAAGCTTAAGTGGTCACGACATTTTGTTATATTGATTGAGTTGGAGGAACTTTCACTGACGGAATCCAGTGTTTATTTTTATTTTGTCATATTTGGGCTTAACACACCCATTTTAAAAAAAAAAAAACGATTCATGGGCGGAGCCACCTATATCAAAGGGTAATCAGGTGCACATTCTCCATCAGAAAATTATGTTGTGTATATAAGCTAAATATTAGTTATTATGAGTGTATATTTAATTTTGTACATCCTTAACGCAACTAAGAAAAAAAATTTGCAGACTCTTCGTCAAATTCCTGGCTTCGACACTGCCATGACTGATATGATTATTTTATCATACTATCGTTATTAATTGATGCTTAATATTAAGTTTTGAAAAATGATTAGGAGAATAAGGTTGTATTTCATTTTTTTTTAAAGATTCAGAGGTTTGAATCTAAATGTACATTTGAATGATTAAGATGTTGTCTCTAGATCTGAAAACTGGATGATTAAGACTGTTTGTTTTTCAACATCTGAATGTGCAAAAAAAATTCATTTGTGTATATAATAAAATAAAAAATATAATTCAAATGAAAAACTAATTATATATCAGAAAATTTGTAATTTAATACAACAAAATTATTATTTGGTTGAAAAAATATTTATATTTGTTAGTGATAGTGGAGATCAGAGGCGGACCTACGTATAGAGTAGGGGGTGCACGCACACCCGCTAGCCTTGAGAAAAACTCTGTATATATAGGTTGTATATCTGTATATATACCAGTAAATTTAACTAAATATATGTTGTGCACTCTCAAAGACAACTGATTGTGTTGGTGCAGTGGTTGAACTTGTAGCATAAAATCTTCTTTTTGGGTGGAGGACTTGGGTTCGAAACCCACCCAACTACAATTGTTTTATTTCTCCTTTTTCCAAGTACAATTTGCTGCAGCATTATTGCTGCTTTCTCCCCGAGACAACATTGACACACATATTATTTATGTATTTTTAATTTTATTTCAAAAATACAAGCTCTCCTTCAATTTCAAAAGGTAGATTCCCCTATCTTATACTATATAATGTTTATTTTACTTTTATTTTTTAATCATTGACTTATTTTCTATTTAAAAATTAGCAATTTAAAGTTTGAAGGCTTAAATCCAACGTTTTCTTGTAGCAACCATTTAGCAAACAAATCTCTCAGATTTTCTATTTTTCAAAAACTCTTTATTATTGTTGAAAATATAAAAGTGCATCGAATTCAAGTACGGTGAATAACACTCTTTTGTCATATTAAACCAAATTAATGATATTTAATAATGTTAAGTTTTCAAAGAACTATATGTCGAACTTTGGCACTATCAATTACTATGTTTAAATATAAAGGTGCACCCGTCAAGCTCAAATCCTGGGTTCGTGTCACGCCCCAAAATCCCATCGGGCCGGACTGGCACCCGAAGCCGAGAAGGCCCGGGAGAACCCGTTCAAATACCTGTACTTTCCCTTACATGTCACCAAAAATTTGGACAGCACTTCGTTGCATATAGAAGGATCTAATTACCTGTATCAGCACAACACGCACAAATATATATATATATATATATATAATACTTGGCCGTCGGGGCCGCCACATATACAGATATAACATCACTATATAAACTTCCATGACTTTACCCTTCCTTATGTCTACAAAGCCTCTAGGATATACATGACATAACTAGGGTCGGGACAAACCCCCGCCCACACATAACTCCTGTACAATAGCAAAACATAAGGAACCGACTCGGAAAGCTCCGAAGCAAACTGAAGCTCACCAACAATAGCTGTATGACCTGGCTCCTACTTGTGCGGTGTATGAGCTGAGGTACCTGTGCCTGCAGCATGAAATGCAGGTCCCCGTGGGGGACGTCAGTACGAAATATGTACTGAGTATGTAAAGCTGTAGATAATCACATATGATATAGGAGCTCAATAGAAATCAGAAACAAGTGAATAAAGCGTAATAGGAGTGGACCACACTTACTAGAACTTGTGACAACCTGTACATTGAATTTATTCAATCACTTTACCTTCGTTCTTAACATCTTTGTAATCATTACTGTACTGTATTGTGACCATTAGGCTGCCTCCAGTACATATCAACTGGGATCGACCCATGCTAGGCTTATGCCCCTGGGATACCACCCATAAACACGTAAATAGGGATCGACCCATGCTAGGCTTATGCCCCTGGGATACCACCAGATAAGAGAGAATTTCCATCACTTAGTTCAATTAATCTTTGAGATTGTTATTTCGGTCGCCACCACATTTTTGATACTTTGAAACAATGATACATCAATAGGAACCAAGTAATAGACCTTCTATACAATAACGATGTAATAAAGACTCATTGGTACATCAACAATGTGTTTCAGAATCATCAATATCACAACAATGAAATAGGAGCCTTTTGGTATATCAATGAAACATTTTGACACTTTATAGGATGGAAACAACTTCGTTGGTAACGTAGAACAATACATGTTTTTGGACAACCTCGGAATCTTACTTGATGGAACATTGGTGTTTTCATGCCAAAGAACATTGTTAGAGTATGCTTTACATACCTCGTTGTAGATTCGGATACCAATTCAACACAACTTCCCGCCTTTACAAATCACTTATCTACAATGAAATGTTTGGCATCTAGTATTAGCAACCCAACACCACAATTCTCTTCCATAATTCCATACAACCAATATTTGCAAAGCATTCCAAAAATCAACTTGAACAATAGGTTTATGTGTATATATATATATATATATATATAATCATCATTTCAATACCACATCATCACGCCAAATCCCTTCACAATTCAACATTATCCAATCATGCACAAGAATAATCCAACATCATTTTCAATCATCTTTCAACAACAATCAAATAACACACTTCTTATGCTCACATGCATATATATACATATCCATATAAATAACACCAACATAATTTACATCCTTACCATAAAATGGCCCTTTTGATTTCGAAGTCCTGTTGGCACATATAAGGGGTGCTTCTCGAAGCCCTCGAGACGGTGAACACAACTACGGAATCAATTTGGACTTTCTATGGTTGAATCACAAGATAATTGGAGTTGAAATTAGGCTAGGGTTCCTTATTCTTCAATAATTGGATGATGAATGATGGATATTAGGCTAAGTATATGTATATAATGACCAATTTTCGTCCATGAGGTGATGGAAAATGACCATATTACCCTTAAAAATTTAAGTAAATCCGAATCTGTCCATGGTGGACTGTTTTGATAGGCTAAAGTAAATCGACCATAACTCTTTGCTCCGATATCGGATTTGGGTGAAATTGGTATAGTTGGATAGATAATTCAAAGGGATTCCATTTCATATAAAGTAGGCCACCCAGTTCGTCCTGTACAAGGAGTTATGATCGTTTGAAGTTGACCCTAAAAAAATGTTTTGAGAGGATAATGTAAAACGAGTATAACTCCTTACTCAGATGTTGGATTTGGATGAAACCAATTTAATTGGAAAGAAGACTCAAAGATATTTCTTTTGATAGGTCGTAGCTCTCCCAGTTCATTATATTAAGGGAGTTATGATCGTTCAAAGTTGACCTAAAAAACTGGCAGGCCTCAGTAGTTTGTGTGCAGGAAATTTTCCTGCACATTTACTATTCACCATATCCCGGCCACCGTTTTATAGTTTCGAATGTGCTCGATTATATCCGAAACTTATCCATTTTTGGAAATCTTTATATCGTTGGAAATCTTATTCAATAACCTTCGTATGGAACCATCGACGGGCAAATTCCGGTATAAATAAAATAAAAAATTAATTCCATATAAATAAGACCAATACACGTACTTGAATACGCCAATACATGTACTTGAATACGGGGTGTTACATTCTTCCCCCCTTTAGGACATTCGTCCTCGAATGTTAGCGTAGTTATTTAACCAAAACAAGTTCAAGTCCACCATTAACATTCACATCATCACATAAATACTATGCATATATAAACAAAAACTTACTTGTTAATGTTCTGACTCCGTTTCTTGAACTTCCTCTTCATCTTTGAACAAATGAGGGTACTTAGATTTCATTGCTTCCTCATCTTCCCATGTAATCTCTTCCCTTTGTTGATTTCTCCAAAGTACTTTCACCGATGCTACTTCTTTATTTCTCATCTTCTTAACTTGACGATCTAATATAGCAATAGGTATCTCCTCATAGGTAAGATCTTCTGTTACTTGCACATCTTCAGTAGAAGTAATAAGGGACGAATCTCCGATGCACTTTCAAAGCATCGATACATGAAATACTGGATGCACTGATGAGAGTTCCTAGGGTAGCTCTAATTCATAAGCAACTTGTCCACATCTTCGAATAATCTTATACGGGCCTATATATCGTGGACTCAACTTTCCTTTCTTGCCAAATCTCATCACCCCTTTCATTGGCGATACCTTCAAAAATACCCAATCGCCTAACGAAAACTCTAGCCCTCTTCTTCTACTATCCGCATATGACTTGTGTCGACTTTGGGCTACTTTCAACCGTTGCTGAATCACCTTGACTTTTTCTATGGCTTGATACACAAGACCCGGTCCGAACATAAGAGTTTCACCCGCTTCGAGCCGTCCTATTGGTGATCTACACTTCCTCCCATATAAAGCTTCATATGGTGCCATTTTGATACTTGAATAATAGCTATTATTGTAGGCAAACTCAATAAGAGGTAAATGATCATCCCAGCTGCCTTTAAAATCTATAACACATGCTCGTAGCATATCTTCAAGTGTTTGAATGGTGCGCTCTGCTTGTCCATCCGTCTGAGGGTGAAAAGTTGTACTCAGATTCACTTGTGTTCCCAAACTCCGTTGGAAAGACTTCCAAAAGTTTGCGGTAAATTGAGTTCCCCGATCCGATATAATAGAAGTTGGCACTCCATGTAATCGGACTATTTCCTTAACATACATCTTCGAATATTCTTCAACTGTGTAAGTGGTCTTAACGGGTAAGAAATGTGCGGATTTAGTAAGCCTATCCACAATCACCCATATAGAATCAAATTTCCGAGCTGTACGAGGCAAACCTGTAACAAAATCCATGTTGATCATGTCCCACTTCCAAATTGGAAGATCTATGCATTGCATATAGCCTCCGGGCTTTTGATGTTCCACTTTAACTCGTTGGCAATTTAGACATTAAGCTACAAATTCTGCGATGTTCCTTTTCATGTCATTCCACCAATACATATCTTTCAAATCTTGATACATTTTGGTTGATCCTGGATGAATGGAATACCTTGAAAAATGTGCCTCTATCATAATCTTCTTTCTTAGCCCGCCTACATCCGGCACACACAATCGGTTTTGGCACTGAAGTACTCTTTTTCGCGTAAGCTCAAATGCCTTGGTCGCACCACTCTGAACGTTCTCCTTAAGCTGTAATAAAATAGGATCTGCATCTTGCTTCTCTTTCACCTCAGGTACTAATGAGGATTCCGCGACATTATGCATAATAAGCTCCTCGTCCGGAGTTTCGAGAAGACGAACTCCTAGACTAGCTAATTGATGAAGATCTTTAATCATCCCTTGCCTTTCTATAGGTGCCATCATAGCCTTACGACTTAACGCATCAGCTACTATATTCGCTTTCCCTGGGTGATACAAAATATCAACATCATAATCTTTTAATAGTTCCATCCACCTTCACTGCCTCAGATTTAAATCCTTCTGACTGAAAATATATTGTAAGCTCTTGTGATCAGTATATATATCAACATGAACCCCATATAAATAGTGGCGCCATATTTTTAAAGCAAAGATAACCGCTGCCAGCTCAAGATCATGTGTGGGGTAATTTTTCTCATGTGGCCTCAATTGCCTTGAGGCATATGCTATCACCTTACCATGCTGCATTAATACACATCCTAAACCAATTCTCGAAGCATCACAATACACTGTATACCCTTCTGTACCTTCTGGAAGTACCAACACAGGTGTAGAAGTCAACTTATTCTTCAAATCTTGGAAACTCTCCTCACACGCATCATTCCATTGGAACTTGGATGCTTTATGCGTTAGCTTAGTTAAGGGTGCTGAAATGAAAGAAAAGTCTTTAACAAACCTTCTATAATAACCGGCCAACCCGAGAAAACTACGAATCTCCGTAGGCGTTGTGGGCCTTGGCCAGTTCTTCACACCTTCTATCTTTTGAGCATCAACCTTTATCCCTTCACTAGATACAATATGACCCAAAAATGCCACCGACTTTAACCAAAACTCACATTTAGAGAACTTTGCATAAAGCTTACAATCACGAAGAGTCTGCAATGCCTGTCGTAAGTGATTGGTATGGTCCTCTTCTGATCTAGAATAAACTAGAATATCATCTATAAAAACTATCACAAATACATCCAGGAATGGCTTAAACACCTTATTCATCAAATCCATAAAAGCTGCAGGTGCATTAGTTAGCCCAAATGACATAACTAGAAACTCATAATGACCATACCGTGTTCGGAAAGCTGTCTTGGGTATATCCTTCTCTTTGACCCTCACTTGGTGGTAACCTGACCTCAAATCAATCTTAGAAAAACACTTGGCGCCCTGTAACTGATCAAATAAATCATCAATTCTTGGGAGAGGATATTTATTCTTAATAGTCACTTTTTTCAATTGTCGATAATCAATACACATCCTCAACGAGCCATCCTTTTTACGCACAAATAACACTGGTGCTCCCCAGGGGGACATACTAGGCCTTATGAATCCCTTCTCTAGCAAATCTTTCAATTGCTCTTTCAATTCTCATAATTCTGATGGGGCCATTCTATACGGCGGAATGGAGATTGGTTGGGTGCCTGGTATTACATCAATACCAAACTCTATTTCTCGTTCAGGAGGCAAACCTGGAAGATCTTCAGGAAATACATCAGGAAATTCATTTACCACCGGAATAGCGTGAAGAGTTGGTGGCTCCGCTTCTGTATCCCTTACTCTAACTAAATGATATATGTATCCCTTGGAAATCATTCTTCTTGCCTTAAAATAAGAAATAAATCTACCTCTTGGCGCGCTAATTTCACCTTTCCATTCAAGGACTGATTCATTTGGAAAATGGAAATATACCTTTTTCGTGCAGCAATCAATTGTGGCATAACAAGACGCCAACCAGTCCATACCCATTATAACATCAAAATCTACCATTTCTAACTCTACAAGATCAGCCATCATATCACGACCACAAACAGTTACTATGCAGTTTCGATAAACCCTTCTAGCTATAATAGATTCCCCAACCGGTGTGGATACTTCAAATGGCTTAACTAATAGTTCAGGTATTCTTTCGAACTTTCCAGCAACCAATGGAGTAACATAAGATAATGTAGAACCGGGATCAATTAAGGCATATAAATCGAATGAAAAGATAGACAACGTACCCGTAACCACATCTGGGGAAGCCTCTAAATTCTGTCAATCCGCTAAAGGATAAGTACGATTTTGAGTCCCGCTGGAACTGGCGACTCTTTTTTCATTTCTAGCGTGACCCGCAGGTTGTGCACCCCTACCAGAATAAGATACCGATGACTTCTCTCACGCCCCAAATCCCATTGGAGCGGACTGGCACCCGTAGCCGAGGAGGCCCGGGAGAATCCGTTCATAACCTATACTTTCACACTTACATTACTTATGAAAATTAGAAATTTGGGCAGCACTTCGTTGTAAATAGAAGAAAACAGTACCTGTATCAGCCCAGCAGACACGCATATATATATATAAACAGTAATTGGCCGTCAGAGCCATCACGTCTATCAACCAAACACTCTTATGGCTGTACAATATGTCTACAAAAGCCTCTACATAGATACACAACTGAGTTAGGGTCGGGACAAACTCCCGCCCACAAAAGACTTTTATACAAATACCAAAAATACATATAGAAACGACTTGGGATGCCCCGAAACAACTGGAGCTCACCACTATCAACGGAATGTCCTGGCTCTTACTGCGGAGGTGTACGACCTGAAGTACCTGCTTCTGCAGGCATGATTACAGGTCCCCCGTGAGGGACGTCAGTACGAAAATATGTACTGAGTATGTAAGGCAGTGAGTATCAAGATGAGATACAAAAGATCAACAGAACCCAGGTACGAGTGAATAAACAGTATGAGTAGACCACACTTAAAAGAGCTGATGGGATACCTGCACATTACTTTCATATCATTACTTCCCGTATTCCTTATCAATACATAACATATGTCATACAATGGCCAACTGATCAGTGGTACTAATACAATACATCAGGGACCACCCCTGGAATAACATATATACATAATCTTTATAATACAATGGCCAACTAATCAATGGTACTAATACAATACAACATATCATCAATTTAAAATAAAGACATTCCAATTCTTAATTCAATTAATCTTTGAGATTGGTTACTTTGTGGTCACACCTTATGGAACTTGAAACCATGATACCTCAATAGGAAAAACATGTAAATAGGTAATCAATATCATGAAAATGAAGTAGAGAATCATGGATACCTCATTAAACCATTTCGGAGTCAACAATAGTATATAGACATTTTTTTGACTAGCCGGACATCTTAAAAGTGAAAACAAGTTCAATTGGTAGTGTCGAAGATCATATGATGTTATTATGTGTCATGTGTCGTAGGACAATGTTGGAAGCTTACTTGAGAGTGCCATGGGTCATTATTCATGCCAAAGATTAGATAGAGTATGTCTTACATACCTTGATATAACCACTTCAATACAAGTCCAACTTGACTTCCCGTACTCTTCGAACACTTATCTACAATAAGTCATTTGTGGCAAACTAGTATTAGCAACCAAACCTTACCATTTAGGTATTAACTTCACCAAATAATGTCTAGGAAGTAATTCTTTAACTCATCAATAAGAGTGCTACATACATCCTCTTATACTCTTATTACATTCACATATCATGCCTTTTCATGCAATATCCCTCAACATCACTCTTAGCCTTTATTTCCCCTCTTAATCACCATCCAATACCAACATGATCACTAGGCATACATAATCACTAATATAATGATATATCACCACAATTCATCCTCCATAATCCAATACAACAACTTCCATAATTTACTACTAACAATTTATACAAAACAATTCATAACTATGTTTCTAGTTATCTTCCAACATCAAGACAATACTCATAATCCTTTATCAATACTTATTCATGGATAAGAATCAAGAATAAACAATATTCATACCTTAACAATGAACTCTTGTATTTATAATCCTCCTTACATAACCATGGGGTGCTTCTCGAAGCTTTCGAGATGGTGAACACTGATAACGCTCAATCTACAGCTCTCGTTTGAGTGTAAAGCGGTCGTTAGCAAATATAGAACCCAACCTGGGTTGGGTGTCGATCCCACAGGGAATAGCTTGGCCAACAAGTAAGTAAAATTACTAAACTTTTGGTGCAAGTCTCGTAAGAAGGGGGGATTCTTGTTTTGCAAGTAATGTAAACAAAAGCTGAAAATAATAAAGTAAAAAGAGAGAGATTGTTACGTTGGTTGTAAACAATGAGAATTGAAGCGTTGGGGTTATGTCCACCTTCTGAGGTATACGTCTCTATTGGCTATGAGTGTGTAGAATTCTGTCATGCAATTGCTTATAGAGGATTGTAGTCGATGGTAAATCCAAGCGTCTCTCGACCTAAACAAGGACTATTTCACTTTAACTCTCTCGAGCTTAAAGCGTATCTAACGGTACGAATTCTCCAAGAGGTTAGTCCAGTTACGGCACTAGCTTTTTAATAGGAAAGGGTGTCCTACTACCTTGACATTATCTCTTTTCCAGACAAATAACTTTTCTCTCGAACAAGTTAAATGTTAGACTGGCGTATTCTTGCGTTTGCAACCGCAAAGAATGTAGATTAAGATGAAGAGAATAATGATATAAGCAATATACGTGCCTCGAACTCACAAACTCACAGCAATAGATAGTAACTCATTCGGCTTCCATAACCCCAACAGAGAAGTTTAGTTACCCATGAATGCGAAGGAGATCACGATTGACATTGTTGTTATACCACAAGATTGAGTAATTTCGTGTGGCTTAGGTGGTAGGCGTGAGGCGTGAATTCCTGGGCAAAGTAACGATTCTCTTGTTGTGGAATTTAAGAATGGAAAAGTAGAAGAAGAAAAATAGAATTGAATTGTAAGATGAGAAGTTCAGAAAATGTTAGAAGATGTTCTAAAATCTCTAGCATGATAGGGTATTTATAATACCCATATCCTAATCCTACTAAGCTAATGAAATAAATAACCAAATCCTACTAGACTAATGAAATCCTTAACCCAAATGTACTAGGTTAAGGTAACATTATCATAATCCACATAAAATAATGAAATACACAACCTAATTGTACTAGGTTAATGTATCATTGTCAAAATCCAGCTTTGTGTCTGTAAGTCTCCAAAGTCTTTAGAATTGCTGTTTTAGCCCGGGACAGATTCTCCATGCATCACTTTTGGTCCTTTAGGCGTCCAAACTCCCTTTCCTTCCTTCGTGAGCTTTCTTTAGCGTCAAGTAAGCCATAAAATGCTGAATTATGCATCATTTATACCTGAAACTTTACTAATCATGTTCGTTAGCTCATTTACAGGAAAAAGGACTAAAAGTGCATGAAATATATAATTTGTTCTCAAAACTAGGCTAAAATATGGGCAAAATATATTGATATAGGCGTGTAAATTCGCCTATCATCAACACCCCACACTTGAAGCTTTGTTCGTCCTCGAACGAAATACCATATCAACTTAGGGTTTCACAGCAACAACACAAAACATTTGTCAAGACAAGCACAACAATTATCAACAAAGAGTAGCTTTTCGATTATAGGTAGAAACAATTTAACCTCTAGCATAGACTCGTGATGGTGATGAACTCGCATGCAAACGTTAAGGTACAAGGAATCATATATAACTACCCAAAACTCATCAACCATGTGTGTCTCACACTATAGTACCCATAATCACTCACAAGTATAACATATTTTTCAAACATGGGTATCAAAATATCCTTGCTCTCGCTCTCACAAAGAATTCATATGAAGCAACTGATGACCATAGGCTTGCCCTTAATGTAATACTCTACTAAATGTCAGAATGCTAAGCTTAGGATCAAGTAGGTCTTTTGATGGTTGTAATGTAGGCTAAGGGACGGGTAGGACTATTTTGGCCAGGAATAGTGACTAAGTTCCTAAGCGCTTTAATACATCACTTTGTATCATTGACATTTTTTTTTTTTCAACCTTTCTTTCTTTTATTCTACCACCCTTGTTCTCCTCTTTTTTTTTTCAATTTTAAGCACAACTCGCTTTTCAGCTTTCTTTTCCTTTTTCTTTTCACAACATACCTCTTATGATAGCACTTTCTTTTTCATAACACATTCAAGCACCATTACAATTTATAGCATCATACTCACCCAATTTCCCCTTATGTTGTCACATGACTTTTTCACTTTAAAACACTTAGGAGTTTGGATCAAATTACGGTCTTGAAAAAATGGATTAGGCTTACATACAAGGTTGTCAAAGAAAATAGGCTAAAGGCTAAAAAGGGTTTAACTAGGATGATGTCCATGGGTACGTAAAACTGAAGGTAAATAAATAAAGGTTGTCAAAGAAATGCCTAAATCACCTCCTAAACTTACACTCCTTATTTTCGCTTTGCATACATACCAGGCAAGTTCTAGCATCAGCCACAATCATAGAATATACGATTATCTCACACACACAAGGCACATGGTCGACTTGCTTGGAAGTAATATAGACTCTCGACCCAACAAGTGAAGGAATTGAACCACACAATATCACATAATGAGTCACAACTAGAGCCTAAACGTCTCAATAGTCACAATTGTAGCACATACTCTTGTTATAATCTCATGCTGCCTATCAAAATAATTTCATGCGACGCTAGAAAAAATTTACTACTAAAAAAATGAAAAAAAAAACGAATCAAAAACAAAGCAAGCAAACATAGATGCGAGTAGAGAAGTATAGCATGCAATACCACCACCCCACACTTAGTCGGGACACTGTCCTCAGTGGAAAATAAATACGAAGAACCTGGTCAGTCGGACTCGTCCTCAATGTCGGGGGTCATACCCTTTGCATCGGAATCATCATCAGAGTCGTCATTCTCAGAAGTTCCTCATAAGTATCCCACTTAATTCCAAGAGTGAGTCGAGGTATTTGCAGCGAGGAGGGTTCTCCTTGCTCTTTTCGGCCTCTTTTCTTGCCTTTTTGTGAAGTGGTCTTGCTTTGGGTGCCATTGTACCTGAGACTTAAAAAAAATGTTCATGTTAGCATCATCTCGATGGATACAATCTATAAACAAGCATTAGTGGCACCACCTCACACTTAGTTTGTTGGTACAGACTAGTGAAGTGAAAGTGGTCGATTACTCAGACTTCATCGACATACGTTTTAGGGGCTATATTCCAACAAGAAATTCAGATATGTAACACTTCTTGCAATCTTTGCAATACTTTCATGTTAGGTATATCAAGACTTCTTCATAGGGATTACATCATGGTATAGTTTCTATCAATAATCACAATCTCCTATGTCGATAGGCAACTATAAGTCTTATTCCGATGACCGAGACATCCCAACATGTAAGTATTCAAGTGACAATAGCATGCAATGTTCATGACTATAGAAATTCCGCAAGTAGTATAACAATGCATCAAAATCAATTTCTAGTTGGAAACAAGTTAAGAGTATCCTAACGTTCATGTTCACTCACTTGGTTTTGTATCAACAATTCAAACACATTAACATCACCAATATTTCTTCAAGATGTAGCAATTCGTAATAGACATAGCAACGTAGCACTTACGAAAAATAGATGAAGAACAAAAGAGTACTTACGTGATTGAAGCCTTTGGAGATGTTCTTGTGAAGTGGGAGAGCAAAAAGAAAAGTTTTGAGATGATTTGGAGAGTATATGCGGCGCCTAGGTCAAGTTTTCAATGTGTTTGTGTTTCAAGACTAAGTCTCCTTTATATAGGAAGAGAATGGGTCGGGTTTTGACCCATTTACAATCGGTTTTGGAGACAAAAATGCTACATATGCGGCGCATAATGCTTGGCATAGTCATGGTATATGCGGTGCATTGTCTATGGCATAATGGGACATATGCGCCGCATAGTCTATGGCATTTGTAGACATTTGCGCCGCATAGTCTATGGCATATGAGATACTGAGACCAAATGCCATAGCATAGGCGGCGCATAGTCAAAAGCATACCTAGGAATAGGCGGCGCATAGTGTATAGCACACTAGATTCCGAGACCTTAGGCTATAGGATAGGTTGTGCATCGTTCGTGGCCTAGTTTTACCTAGGCCTAGCCTTCCTCGATGCCTAGTTTGGCATGAGCAATGCTCAATCCATAGCCTTATGCATCACTATTCCTAACTTACCAACTTTACCATACAATGCGTCCAAATCGTCAATTGAAATCAATCTCCTCGTTGAATACCTCTTGCACCTACATTTGCTCAAAAACAATAAAAACGATTAGAACGATGGGTTGCCTCCCATCAAGCGCCTTAGTTTTGGTCGTGGCACGACTCTTATTTTTGGATTTTTATTTATCAAAAGCAAAACACAGAACGAAATGAAAAATGAAAAACGATAAACGATAAACGATGGGTTGCCTCCCATCTAGCGCTTGATTTATTGTCGCGGCACGACATAGTTACCTCGAGTACTTAGACTTCGTCGAGATAGATGGTGGATCGTTTTTTGAATGGATTTAGACGACAATGAGGCTTACTTGTAGGAGGGATACCAATTATATCATCAATAGTCCAACCCATAGCTCTCATGTATCTCTTCAGAGTAGAGATGAGAGCCTCTACGTGCTGTTTACTTAAATCATCCGCACTCACCGGAAGTATCTTTATACTTTCCAAGAACACATACCTTAGATAATCGGGGAGCTCTTTCGATTCTAGCATTGGTGGCTCTTCAAGGGAAGTCTTCGCTGGTGGTGTGGGTCGATTTTTGAGATCAAGGTCCAGCTTCTTGGGAGCATAGCAATATGTCCCTAATCCTGATAGAGCACAAATAGCTTCTTTGCAATTTTCAGCATCCTTACTCTCTCCATTCATGAGCATAACCGCCAAATGGTCAGCAATAATTTGCTCTTCTTTAAGTAATTCTTTCAGATCATCAAAGAAAACATCAGCCACCGAAAATACACTTGGATCTTTGGGTTGCTTCATTGATTTGCAAACATCAAAGCGAAACACTTCGTCATTCAACCGAAATAAAAGCTCATTAGCTCTCATGTCAATAAGAACACTTCCCGTTGCAAGGAAAGGACGTCCCAAGATTATGGGTACTTCATAATCCACCTCGCAATCCAAAATCACAAAGTCTGCAGGAAAAATGAAGGTAGACACCTTCACCAACACATCATTCAAGATACCCACAGGTCGTTTTACTGACCTATCCGCCATCACGAGCCGCATATTGGTTGGTGTAGGGTCGCCCAACCCTAACTTTCTGTAGACGGATAGTGGCATCAAATTGATGCTAGCTCCCAAATCACACAATGCTTTGGCAAAATTCATAGATCCAACCGTGCAAGTAATAGTGAAAGCACCAGGGTCTGCCTTCTTCTGTACTAAGGACCTTGTGGCAATTGCACTGCAATGATGAATATTATCTGCCGGCTCATAGCTTACTGCCCGCTTCTTTGTCAAAAGATCCTTCATAAATTTTGCATACCCAGGCATTTGTTCTAGTGCCTCCACCAACGGAACATTAATGGTCAGCTGCTTTAACATAGTCATGAATTTGCCGAACTTTGTATCATCCGCCACCTTCTTCAATCTTTGAGGAAAAGGTGGTGGTGGGTATGGAATTGTTCTCTCCATGGCTTTCTTCTCCTCTTGATTCCGTTTTTCAGCTTTTCCAGGCTGCATGTTGTGAGGAGTGATGTTAAGGACATTGGGATCGGCTTCTGCGGCATCTTCCCCTTTCGCCTTATCATCAATTTCCGCCTCTTCGTCAGCCACTTGCTTGCCTTTTGCTGAATTTTCCAGCACCTTACCACTTCGGGTAGTAATAGCCATGCATGACCCATCATTCCTTGGGTTTTGCACGGTGTTGCTAGGTAAAGTGCCAGCCTTTCTTTGATTGAGTGCTGCTGAGAGTTGGCTCAATTGCTGCTCTATTTGCTTGATTGAAGTGGAATGAGAATCAACTAGTTGTTTCATGGAGGACAAATCATTAATTACCTCAGTAACTCCCGCGCTCGTTGCTTCCACTTCTTTCAATAATTTAGCCATCATGTCTTCCATACTTCCAGAATTAGATGTGGTGGTATCACGTCTACCAGGGGGAACGTACAAACCACTCTTTTCATTGTTTTTTCTCCAACTACCTTGGTCCTTGTTTCCAGAATTATCATAATAGTTCCGACCTTGGTTTCCTTGGGTATTACCTCGGAAACCCCCCTGATTGTTCAAGTAGTTGGCCTCCTCTTCCGAATCAGATTCGTCTCTTCCTTTTAGCGCCACAACTTTCACTTTTTCGGTCTTCCCTGATAATAAATGCTTTGTCAGAAGATCCACTTGCGTTTTCATGTGCGCTAAATCTTGATCACGTTCTTCTTGTCTTCTTCTTTGGTCTGCAGTCATGCCAATAGATAAAGTGGGGCTTGCTACCTCAGAATCCCTGGTATGCCAAGCTCTACTTTGTTTCGTCATACGATCTAACATATTGCTTGCTTGACCAAAGGTGAGGTCCATAAAAGATCCTCCAGCTGCGTTATCCACCACTGGCTTAGTTATTGAATTCAAGGCTCTATACAATATCTCCATGAGGTGAACATTAGTCATGTGATGGTTTGGGCATCTCGCTAGCTTTGTCTTGAACCTCTCCCATGTTTCATGAAGAGCTTCAGTGGGAAGCTGACGAAAGTTGCTGATTTCATCTCTCAATTGTGCCCTTTTGGAAGGCGGAAAGAATCTTTCTAGGAAAGCGTCTCTCAATTGCCTCCAATTTGTAATTGAATCAGGAGTCAGCCCATTCAACCATAGTGTTGCCTCCCCAGACAGAGACAATGGAAATAGACGTAATCGAATTACATTCTGACCAACACCAGGATTGTCAAAAGACTTGCATGTAGAAATAAAGTTGATGAGATGCATATTCGGATCATCGCCTGCTAGTCCACCAAACAATCCCTTGAGTTGCAATAACTGAATCATGGTGCTTGTGATGTTGAACTTGGCTCCGGGCGCTAATGGTGGTGGAATTATAGCTCCAGTGGCTCCGGCACCATCAAGATCATCATCATCATCGTCGAACGATATTTCACGTTGTGCATCCATTGATGCACTGAACAAAAACCTGCAGTAAACAAAAACAAAAACTAAAAGTAAAAGTACGAGAGTCTTCGACCAAAGGGTCTAGTAATTATTACGAACTTAATTGACACTTGTATTCCCCGGCACCGGCGCCAATTTTTGATAACGCTCAATCTACAGCTCTCGTTTGAGTGTAAAGCGGTCGTTAGCAAATATAGAACCCAACCTGGGTTGGGTGTCGATCCCACAGGGAATAGCTTGGCCAACAAGTAAGTAAAATTACTAAACTTTTGGTGCAAGTCTCGTAAGAAGGGGGGATTCTTGTTTTGCAAGTAATGTAAACAAAAGCTGAAAATAATAAAGTAAAAAGAGAGAGATTGTTACGTTGGTTGTAAACAATGAGAATTGAAGCGTTGGGGTTATGTCCACCTTCTGAGGTATACGTCTCTATTGGCTATGAGTGTGTAGAATTCTGTCATGCAATTGCTTATAGAGGATTGTAGTCGATGGTAAATCCAAGCGTCTCTCGACCTAAACAAGGACTATTTCACTTTAACTCTCTCGAGCTTAAAGCGTATCTAACGGTACGAATTCTCCAAGAGGTTAGTCCAGTTACGGCACTAGCTTTTTAATAGGAAAGGGTGTCCTACTACCTTGACATTATCTCTTTTCCAGACAAATAACTTTTCTCTCGAACAAGTTAAATGTTAGACTGGCGTATTCTTGCGTTTGCAACCGCAAAGAATGTAGATTAAGATGAAGAGAATAATGATATAAGCAATATACGTGCCTCGAACTCACAAACTCACAGCAATAGATAGTAACTCATTCGGCTTCCATAACCCCAACAGAGAAGTTTAGTTACCCATGAATGCGAAGGAGATCACGATTGACATTGTTGTTATACCACAAGATTGAGTAATTTCGTGTGGCTTAGGTGGTAGGCGTGAGGCGTGAATTCCTGGGCAAAGTAACGATTCTCTTGTTGTGGAATTTAAGAATGGAAAAGTAGAAGAAGAAAAATAGAATTGAATTGTAAGATGAGAAGTTCAGAAAATGTTAGAAGATGTTCTAAAATCTCTAGCATGATAGGGTATTTATAATACCCATATCCTAATCCTACTAAGCTAATGAAATAAATAACCAAATTCTACTAGACTAATGAAATCCTTAACCCAAATGTACTAGGTTAAGGTAACATTATCATAATCCACATAAAATAATGAAATACACAACCTAATTGTACTAGGTTAATGTATCATTGTCAAAATCCAGCTTTGTGTCTGTAAGTCTCCAAAGTCTTTAGAATTGCTGTTTTAGCCCGGGACAGATTCTCCATGCATCACTTTTGGTCCTTTAGGCGTCCAAACTCCCTTTCCTTCCTTCGTGAGCTTTCTTTAGCGTCAAGTAAGCCATAAAATGCTGAATTATGCATCATTTATACCTGAAACTTTACTAATCATGTTCGTTAGCTCATTTACAGGAAAAAGGACTAAAAGTGCATGAAATATATAATTTGTTCTCAAAACTAGGCTAAAATATGGGCAAAATATATTGATATAGGCGCGTAAATTCGCCTATCATCAAACACAACTACGGAACCAATTCGAATTTTCTACGGTTGAATCACAAAATATTTGAAGTTGAAATTAGGCTAGGGTTTCACCTTCTCTTAATAATTGGATGATATATGATATATATGAGGCTAAGTGTATGTTTATAAAGGCCAATTTTCGTCCAAGAGGTAATAGAAAATGACTATTTTGCCCTAAAAATTTAAATAAATCCGAATCTGTCCCCAGTGGACAGTTTTGACAGGCTGAAGTAAATCGATCATAACTCTTTTCTCCGGTATTGTATTTGGGTGAAACCAATTGCATTGGAAAGATAATTCAAAGGTCTTTCATTTTCATATAAAGTATACCACCCAGTTCTTCCTGTACAAGGATTTATGGTCGTTTAAAGTTGACCCAAAAATCTGTCCCAAAATTCTGTTTTTTTTTATAGGCTGTAGTAAAACGGGTATAGCTCCTTACTCAGACATTGGATTTGGATGAAACTAATTTCATCGGAAAGAAGACTCTCGGATCTTTTCGTCTATATATAGAAGCTCACACAGTTCTTTTTGTACAAGGAGTTATGATCGTCTAAAGTTGGTCCAAAAAAAATTGCCTAGCTGCAGTAATTTTCCTGCAGATTTACTGTTCACAGGCTTCCCGGCCACCGTTTTGAAATTTCGAATGTGCTCGCTTATATGAAATACTCCTCTGTTTTGGGCAAACTTTATATCGTTGGAAAGCTTATTCCAATACCTACACATACAACTATTGACGGGATACTTTCGAACACCATAAACTTAATTTAACCCATACGCAAGCCTTTAGGACTCCATATAATCGCGATAAGTGTACGAAAAAATTTACAGGGTGTTACATTCTCCCCCCTTAAGAACATTCGTCCTCGAATGTTAGCATAGTTACTCAATTAAGACATGTCCAAGCTTACAATTAACATATTCATCATCATAACATACTTGCATAAAAATAAACACTTACCTGTTATTGTTCTTCTTCCGTCTCATGAACTTCCTCCTCATCATTGAATAGGTAAGGGTACTTAATCTTCATCTCTTCCTCGGCTTCCCATGTGATCTCCTCAACTTGTTGATTCCTCCAAAGTACTTTTACAGATGCTATCTCTTTATTCCTTATCTTTTTAATTTGGCGATCAAGAATAGCAATAGGCATTTCCTCAAAAGTGAGATCTTCTGTAACTTGTACATCTTCCGTAGTAGTGATGTGCGATGGATCTCCGATGTACTTGCGAAGCATCGAAACATGAAATATGGGATGAACTGCTGAGAGCTCTTGAGGTAGCTCTAACTCATAAGCAACTTGTCCAAATCTTTGAATGATCTTGTACGGACCTATGTATCGTGGACTTAACTTTCCTTTCTTGCCAAACCTCATCACTCCTTTCATTGGTGATACTTTCAAGAATACCCAATCGTCGATAGAAAACTCAAGTCCTATTCTTCTAACATCCGCATAAGATTTGTGTCGACTTTGAGCTGTTTCAAGCCGTTGTTGGATCACTTTAACCTTCTCCATTGCTTGATAAACAAGATCCGGTCCAAACAAGACCGCATCACCTGCTTCAAACCATCCTATTGGCGATCTACACTTTCTTCCATACAATGCTTCATATGGTGCCATTTTGATACTTGAATGATAGCTATTATTGTAGGCAAACTCGATAAGAGGTAGGTGATCATCCCAGTTGCCTTTGAAATCTAATACACATGCTCGTAGCATATCTTCAAGTGTCTGGATGATACGTTCCGCTTGTCCGTCCGTTTGAGGATGAAAAGCCGCACTTAGATTTACTTGTGTCCCCAAACTCCTTTGAACAGACTTCCAGAAATTCGCGGTAAATTAGGCTCCTCGATCGGATATAATGGAAATTGGAACTCCATGTAACCGAACGATCTCCTTAATATACAACTTCGCATACTGCTTCTCTTTCACTTCAGCTAACAATGAAGATTCCGCTGCATTACGTACAATAACCTCTTCATCTGGAGTTTCGAGAAGTCGAACTCCCAAATTAGCTAGTTGGTGAAGATCCTTAATCATCCCCTGCTTTTCTATAGATGCCATTTTAGACTTACGACTCAGTGCATCCGCTACCACATTCGCTTTCCCTGGATGATACAAGATATCAACATCGTAATCTTTCAACAATTCAAGCCATCTCCGCTGCATCAAGTTTAGATCTTTCTGACTGAAGATATATTGTAGGCTCTTATGATCGGTATATATGTCAACATGAACCCCATATAAGTAGTGGCGCCATATCTTCAAAGCAAATACAACTGCAGCTAGCTCAAGATCATGCATGGGATAATTCCTCTCATGTGGTCGCAACTGTCTAGCGCCATAGGCTATTACTCTACCACGTTGCATTAATACGCATCCTAAGCCAATTCTCGAAGCATCACAGTACACTGCATACCCTTCTGTGCCTTCAGGAAGTACCAATACCGGTGTAGAAGTCAACTTGCTCTTCAGATCTTGGAAACTCTTTTCACAGGCATCATTCCATTGAAACTTGGAGGCTTTATGCGTCAACTTAGTCAAGGGTGCAGAAATAGAAGAAAAACCTTCAACAAACCTTCTATAATAACCTGCCAACCCGAGGAAACTACGAATCTCCGTAGGCGTCGTGGGTCTTGGACAATTCTTCACAGCCTCAATCTTCTGAGTGTCAACTTTTATGCCTTCACTGGATACAATATGGCCCAAAAATGCCACTGACTTGAGCCAAAACTCACATTTAGAAAACTTCGCATACAGCTTACGATCACGAAGAATCTGCAACGCCTGCCTTAAGTGATTAACATGATCCTCTTCTGATCTAGAGTAGACAAGAATATCATCTATGAAAACTATCACGAACACATCTAGAAACGGCTTAAACAGCCTATTCATCAGATCCATAAAAACTGCGGGTGCATTTGGCAGCCCGAATGACATAACCAGGAATTCATAATGACCATACCGAGTTCGGAAAGCTGTCTTGGGTATATCTTTATCCTTGACTCTCACTTGATGATAGCCTGATCTCAAGTCAATCTTGGAAAAACACTGGGCACCCTGCAACTGGTCAAATAAATCATCAATTCGGGGAAGAGGGTATTTATTCTTGATAGTCACCTTATTCAATTGTCGATAGTCAATACACATCCTCAGTGAACCATCTTTCTTATGCACAAACAATACTGGTGCTCCCCAAGGGGACATACTAGGCCTGATGAATCCCTTCTCTAGCAAGTCTTTCAGTTGCTCTTTCAATTCTCGCAACTCTGTTGGTGCCATTCTATAAGGAGGAATTGAGATTGGCTGTGTGTCTGGCAACATATCAATACCAAACTCCACTTCTCGTTCAGAAGGTAAACCTGGTAGTTCTTCAGGAAATACATCAGGAAATTCATTCACAACCGGAACGGTCTGAAAAGTTGGCGGCTCTGCCTCTGTATCCCTTACTCTAACCAAATGGTATATGTACCCCTGGGAAATTATTTTTCTTGCCTTAAAGTAAGAAATAAATCTACCTCTCAGCGCGCCAACATTACCCTTCCATTCAAGGACTGCCTCGTTTGGGAAATGGAAATATACCTTCTTAGAACGGCAATCTACTGTAGCATAACAAGACGCTAACCAATCCATGCCCATAATAACATCAAAATCTACCATTTCTAACTCAACAAGATCGGCCATCGTATCACGACCACAAATATTCACAACACAATTTCGATAAACATTCCTAGCTATAAGAGATTCCCCCACTGGCGTTGATACTTCAAATGGCTTGGCTAATAATTCGGGTGTTCTTACGAACCTTCCCGCAACCAAAGGAGTAGCATACGATAATGTAGAACCAGGATCAATTAAGGCATACACATCAAATGCAAAGATGGACAACGTACCTGTAACCACGTCTGGAGAAGCCTCTAAATTCTGCCGATCTGCTAGGGCATACACACGGTTCTGAGCTCCGCTAGAACTAGCTGCTCCTCTATCACCTCTACCGTGACCCATAGGTTGTGTACCCCTACTCAAAGGAGACACCGATGATGACGCAACAGCTGATCCGGTAGGTCGTGTTATACCACCTGTGGTCCAGCATGGGCAATCTCTAGCCATATGCCCCGGCTTACCGTACCAAAAGCAATTGTTCGTTCCAAGCCGACATTCGCCAAAGTAAAATCTTCTACATATGGGGCACGGGTGTCGTGGAGGTGTCAATTGACTCATACTCCCTTGCCCTTGATACCCCACTGTTCGCGAACTCTGATTTTCACTGCTTTGCCCGAACTGATTACCTCTGAACCTTTGAAATTGCGGTGGAGCACTAATTGCAGGATAAGAAGATAACGGGCTAGGCAATCTATGAGAGAACGAAGGCCTAAAACCTCCCTGAGATGCCATAAACTGCCCTATAGCTCTGGCCCGCTTAGAATATCCTTTTTCTGATTCCTGGGTTCTTCTTCTTTGCCTCTGATCTTCCATTTTCTGAGCGAAAGCTTGTATCCTCGCTATATCCATGTCCTTGTTCAAAGCAGCAATGGTACAATCTCTAACCAAGTATGGTTCCAATCTATCCACATAGTGATGAACTCTGTCATCCATAGTAGCTACCACATTAGAAGCATATCGAGACAAGGAGTTAAATCAAAGACTATACTCCCTTACACTCATATTACCCTGACGAAGATTTAAGAATTGATCTGCACGGGCCTGACGAGTCTCAAATGGAAGATAATGATCAATAAATGCATCTTTGAACTCTCCCCACGTAGTTGGAGGTGCATCAATACCCCTAAATCGTTTCCAATCCTCGTACCACAATATAGCCTCTCCTTTCAGTCTATATGCTGCTAGCTCAACCATCTCTTTACCGGATATGTGCATAACATCTAGAGCCCTTTGGGTTTGATCGACAAAGTCCTGCGGGTCTTCGTTAATATCTGATCCGGTAAAAGTAGGAGGATCCAGTTTCAGAAAATCCTGTGTCCGAAGGCTAGCTGCTCTATCCATACCATTAGAACCCGTGGTAGGAATAGCTTGCCCTTGAACTTGACCGGCAACTATACGCGTCAGAAGTTGTACTGCATCCCTCAAATCTCGATCAACAGCATTAATAGATGGCCCTTTCGGAGGAGAAGAAGCTCCTGATATATGCTCAGCTTGAGACTCACTTTGTTCAGCTTGTGCCGGTGGTGACTTACTAGTACCTTCTCCGGCCACTACATCTACTCGCTTCCACTTATTCTTTCTCCTTGTAACCGGCATCGTTACTATAATAAATAAAAAAAACAATTGGATTAAGCGATCGATTATGACTTTATCTCTAATATGGGCTCTATTGCACGATCTAAGAAATGGAGAATGGAAACAATCCCTAAATGTCCAATAGCCTCCTGTTTATAGATGTGGTGCACAACACACCGATAAACGAGATTCTACGTAGACACGGCTTTGTAGACTCACTAGGACGAACTTCTCTGATACCACTTCTCTCACGCCCCAAATCCCATTGGAGCGGACTGGCACCCGTAGCCGAGGAGTCTCGAGAGAACCCGTTCATAACCTATACTTTCACACTTACATTACTTATGAAAATTAGAAATTTGGGCAGCACTTCGTTGTAAATAGAAGAAAACAGTACCTGTATCAGCCCAGCAGACACGCATATATATATATATAAACAGTAATTGGCCGTCAGAGTCATCACGTCTATCAACCAAACACTCTTATGGCTGTACAATATGTCTACAAAAGCCTCTACATAGATACACAACTGAGTTAGGGTCGGGACAAACTCCCGCCCACAAAAGACTTTTATACAAATACCAAAAATACATATAAAAACGACTTGGGATGCCCCGAAACAACTGGAGCTCACCACTATCAACAGAATGTCCTGGCTCTTACTGCGGAGGTGTACGACCTGAAGTACCTGCTCCTGCAGGCATGATTACAGGTCCTCCGTGAGGGACGTCAGTACGGAAATATGTACTGAGTATGTAAGGCAGTGAGTATCAAGATGAGATACAAAAGATCAACAGAACCCAGGTACCAGTGAATAAACAGTATGAGTAGACCACACTTAAAAGAGCTGATGGGATACCTGCACATTACTTTCATATCATTACTTCCCGTATTCCTTATCAATACATAACATATGTCATACAATGGCCAACTAATCAGTGGTACTAATACAATACATCAGGGACCACCCCCTGGAATATCATATATACATAATCTTTATAATACAATGGCCAACTGATCAGTGGTACTAATACAATACAGCATATCATCAATTTAAAATAAAGACATTCCAATTCTTAATTCAATTAATCTTTGAGATTAGTTACTTTGTGGTCACACCTTATGGAACTTGAAACCATGATACCTCAATAGGAAAAACATGTAAATAGGTAATCAATATCATGAAAATGAAGTAGAGAATCATGGATACCTCATTAAACCATTTCAGAGTCAACAATAGTATATGGACATTTTTTTGACTAGCCGGACATCTTAAAAGTGAAAACAAGTTCAATTGGTAGTGTCGAAGATCATATGATGTTATTATGTGTCATGTGTCGTAGGACAATGTTGGAAGCTTACTTGAGAGTGTCATGGGTCATTATTCATGCCAAAGATTAGATAGAGTATGTCTTACATACCTTGATATAACCACTTCAATACAAGTCCAACTTGACTTCCCGTACTCTTCGAACACTTATCTACAATAAGTCATTTGTGGCAAACTAGTATTAGCAACCAAACCTTACCATTTAGGTATTAACTTCACCAAATAATGTCTAGGAAGTAATCCTTTAACTCATCAATAAGAGTGCTACATACATCCTCTTATACTCTTATTACATTCACATATCATGCCTTTTCATGCAATATCCCTCAACATCACTCTTAGCCTTTATTTCCCCTCTTAATCACCATCCAATACCAACATGATCACTAGGCATACATAATCACTAATATAATGATATATCACCATAATTCATCCTCCATAATCCAATACAACAACTTCCATAATTTACTACTAACAATTTATACAAAACAATTCATAACTATGTTTCTAGTTATCTTCCAACATCAAGACAATACTCATAATCCTTTATCAATACTTATTCATGGATAAGAATCAAGAATAAACAATATTCATACCTTAACAATGAACTCTTGTATTTATAATCCTCCTTACATAACCATGGGGTGCTTCTCGAAGCTTTCGAGATGGTGAACACAACTACGGAACCAATTCGAATTTTCTACGGTTGAATCACAAAATATTTGAAGTTGAAATTAGGCTAGGGTTTCACCTTCTCTTAATAATTGGATGATATATGATATATATATGAGGCTAAGTGTATGTTTATAAAGGCCAATTTTCGTCCAAGAGGTAATAGAAAATGACTATTTTGCCCTAAAAATTTAAATAAATCCGAATCTGTCCCCAGTGGACAGTTTTGACAGGCTGAAGTAAATCGATCATAACTCTTTGCTCCGGTATCGTATTTGGGTAAAACCAATTGCATTGGAAATATAATTCAAAGGTCTTTCATTTTCATATAAAGTATACCACCCAGTTCTTCCTGCACAAGGAGTTATGGTCGTTTAAAGTTGACCCAAAAATCTGTTTTTTTTTTATAGGCTGTAGTAAAACGGGTATAGCTCCTTACTCAGACATTGGATTTGGATGAAACTAATTTCATCGGAAAGAAGGCTCTCGGATATTTTCGTCTATATATAGCAGCTCACACAGTTCTTTTTGTACAAGGAGTTATGATCGTCTAAATTTGGTCCAAAAAAAATTGCCTAGCTGCAGTAATTTTCCTGCAGATTTACTGTTCACAGGCTTCCCGGCCACCGTTTTGAAATTTCGAATGTGCTCGCTTATATGAAATACTCCTCTGTTTTGGGAAAACTTTATATCGTTGGAAAGATTATTCCAATACCTACACATACAACTATTGACGGGATACTTCCAAACACCATAAACTTAATTTAACCCATACGCAAGCCTTTAGGACTCCATATAATCACGATAAGTGTACGAAAAAATTTACGGGGTGTTACAACGATGATGCAACTGCTGATCCCGAAGGTCGTGCTACGCCACCTGCGCCCCTTCGTGGGCATTCTCTCATCATATGCCCCGTCATACCGCACCAAAAACAAACATTTGTTCCCATTCGACATACGCCCATATGATGCTTTCCGCATCGATTACATAGCTCTCGAGAAGGTCTCGATTGGCTCATGTTTCCTTGCCCATGATAACCCACTGATCGCGAACTATGACCCTCACTTCTTTGCCCAAATTGACTGCCTCTAAACCCCTGATGCTGTGGTGGAGCACTAGCTGCAGAATAAGAAAATAATGGCCTAGGTGGTCTAGCAGAAAATTGAGGTCTAAAACCTCCCTGTGGCGCCATAAACTGCCCTGTAGATCTGTCCCTCTTAGAAGATCCACTTTCAAATTCCTGTGTTCTTCTTCTTTGCCTCTGATCTTCCATTTTCTGTGCAAAAGCTTGGATCCTCGCTATGTCCATATCTTTGTTCAAAGCGGCAATAGTACAATCCCTAACCAAATACGGATCCAATCCATCCACATACCGATGAACTCTGTCATCCATAGTAGCTATAACATTAGGAGCATATCTGGACAAAGAATTAAATCGAAGACTATACTCCCTCACACTTGTATTACCCTGTCGAAGATTTAAGAACTGATCCGCACGGGCCTGACGAGTCTCATATGGAAGATAATGATCAATAAATGCCTCTTTGAACTCTTTCCAAGTAGTTGGGGGTGCATCAATGCCCCTTGATCGTTTCCAGTCTTCATACCAATATATAGCCTCACCTTTGAATCTATATGCGGCTAACTCCACTGTCTCTCTGCCCGATACATGAATCACCTCTAGGGCCCTTTGGATCTGATCAATAAAGTCCTGCGGATCTTTGTTAAGATCGGATCCGGTAAAAGTAGGCGGATCCATCTTAAGAAAATCCTGTGTTCGAAGACTAGCCGCCCTATCTATACCACTAGGACCTGCAGTAGGAATGGCTCGCCCTTGAGCTTGCCCAGCAACTATACGAGTCAAAAGTTGCACTGCATTTCTAAGATCTTGATCAACAGCATTAATAGGTGGCTCTGGGGATATAGTTCTCCTCCCCCTTATTTCTTCCGGACTGGGGGAAGTTTCTGATGCATGCTCAGCTGGAGCCTCACTTTGATTAGCTGGTATAGTGGGTGACTTACTAGTCCCCTCTCCGGCAGCCACATCTACTTGCTTACCGGTATTCTTGCTTCTGGTAACCGGCATCATTACTATAATAAGAGAAACAAACTGATTCAGTGGTCAACTATGACTTCATATACAATATAAGCTCTATCGCACGATCTAAGACATGAAGAAAAGAAACAATTCCTAAATGTCCATAGCCTCCTGTTTATAAATGTGGTGCACAACACACCGATAAACAAGACTCTACGTAGACACGGCTTTGTAGACTCACTAGGACGAACCTCTCTGATACCACTTTTTTCACGCCCCAAAATCCCATCGGGCCGGACTGGCACCCGAAGCCAAGAAGGCCTGGGAGAACCCGTTCAAATACCTGTACTTTCCCGTACATGTCACCAAAAATTTGGACAGCACTTCGTTGCATATAGAAGGATCTAATTACCTGTATCAGCACAACACGCACAAATATATATATATATATATAATACTTGGCCGTCGGGGCCACCACATATACAAATATAACATCACTATATAAACTTCCATGACTTTACCCTTCCTTATGTCTACAAAGCCTCTAGGATATACATGACATAACTAGGGTCGGGACAAACCCCCGCCCACACATAACTCCTGTACAATAGCAAAACATAAGGAACCGACTCGGAAAGCTCCGAAGCAAACTGGAGCTCACCAACAATAGTTGTATGGCCTGGCTCCTACTTGTGCGGTGTATGAGCTGAGGTACCTGTGCCTGCAGCATGAAATGCAGGTCCCCGTGGGGGACGTCAGTACGAAATATGTACTGAGTATGTAAAGCTGTAGATAATCACATATGATATAGGAGCTCAATAGAAATCAGAAACAAGTGAATAAAGCGTAATAGGAGTGGACCACACTTACTAGAACTTGTGACAACCTATACATTGAATTTATTCAATCACTTTACCTTCGTTCTTAACATCTTTGTAATCATTACTGTACTGTATTGTGACCATTAGGATGCCTCCAGTACATATCAACTGGGATCGACCCATGCTAGGCTTATGCCCCTGGGATACCACCCATAAACACGTAAATAGGGATCGACCCATGCTAGGCTTATGCCCCTGGGATACCACCCGATAAGAGAGAATTTCCATCACTTAGTTCAATTAATCTTTGAGATTGTTATTTCGGTCGCCACCACATTTTTGATACTTTGAAACAATGATACATCAATAGGAACCAAGTAATAGACCTTCTATACAATAACGATGTAATAAAGACTCATTGGTACATCAACAATGTGTTTCAGAATCATCAATATCACAACAATGAAATAGGAGCCTTTTGGTATATCAATGAAACATTTTGACACTTTATAGGATGGAAACAACTTCGTTGGTAACGTAGAACAATACATGTTTTTGGACAACCTCGAAATCTTACTTGATGGAACATTGGTGTTTTCATGCCAAAGAACATTGTTAGAGTATGCTTTACATACCTCGTTGTAGATTCGGATACCAATTCAACACAACTTCCCGCCTTTACAAATCACTTATCTACAATGAAATGTTTGGCATCTAGTATTAGCAACCCAACACCACAATTCTCTTCCATAATTCCATACAACCAATATTTGCAAAGCATTCCAAAAACCAACTTGAACAATAGGTTTATGTGTATATATATATATATAATCATCATTTCAATACCACATCATCACGCCAAATCCCTTCACAATTCAACATAATCCAATCATGCACAAGAATAATCCAACATCATTTCCAATCATCTTTCAACAACAATCAAATAACACACTTCTTATGCTCACATGCATATATATACATATCCATATAAATAACACCAACATAATTTACATCCTTACCATAAAATGACCCTTTTGATTTCGAAGTCCTGTTGGCACATATAAGGGGTGCTTCTCGAAGCCCTCGAGACGGTGAACACAACTACGGAATCAATTTGGACTTTCTACGGTTGAATCACAAGATAATTAGAGTTGAAATTAGGCTAGGGTTCCTTATTCTTCAATAATTGGATGATGAATGATGGATATTAGGCTAAGTATATGTATATAATGACCAATTTTCGTCCATGAGGTGATGGAAAATGACCATATTGCCCTTAAAAATTTAAGTAAATCCGAATCTGTCCATGGTGGACTGTTTTGATAGGCTAAAGTAAATCGACCATAACTCTTTGCTCCGATATCGGATTTGGGTGAAATTGGTATAGTTGGATAGATAATTCAAAGGGATTCCATTTCATATAAAGTAGGTCACCCAGTTCGTCCTGTACAAGGAGTTATGATCGTTTGAAGTTGACCCTAAAAAACTGTTTTGAGAGGCTGAAGTAAAACGAGTATAACTCCTTCCTCAGACGTTGGATTTGGATGAAACCAATTGAATTGGAAAGAAGACTCAAAGATCTTTCTTTTGATAGGTCGTATCTCTCCCAGTTCATTATATTAAGGGAGTTATGATCGTTCAAAGTTGACCCAAAAAACTAGCAGGCCTCAGTAGTTTGTGTGCAGGAAATTTTCCTGCACATTTACTATTCACCATATCCCGGCCACCGTTTTATAGTTTCGAATGTGCTCGATTATATCCTAAACTTATCCATTTTTGGAAATCTTTATATCGTTGGAAAGCTTATTCAATAACCTTCGTATGGAACCATCGACGGGCAAATTCCGGTATAAATAAAATAAAAAAATTAATTCCATATAAATAAGACCAATACACGTACTTGAATACGCCAATACATGTACTTGAATACGGGGTGTTACAGTTCGCCTCTGGTGGAGATGGTTTATAATGGTGGTTGTAGTAACAGTGATTGATGTTAGTGATTAGTAATGTTGGCGGTGATAGTTATGATGATTGGTATTATAGTGACTGCTATGATTGTGGCAGCTGGTCGTGGAGGTGGGGGTTGTGATGTGACGTTGCTTGATATTAGTAGTTGGAGATGTTGATTGTGATGGCTGAAAAATGAATGCATGATGGTTTGACAATGTGTTGGTGCTAGTTAGAGATGTTGTTAGTTATGATGGTGGAGATGGTTGTTAGTAGAGATAAATTGTAGCGATGGTAGTGGTTGAAGTGATGGTAGAGGTGCGTTACTAGTGACAATGGTGGCGGCGACCAAAGAATGTGCGAGGTTGTGATGTATTAGTGGTAGTTAGCAGTGGTGCTAGTTGTGATAGATGAGTTGGTCGATAGTAGGGATTGACCGGTAATGGTTGATGATGGTGGTGCTATTGACGGTGGTGGTGGCGGTGAATATAATTAGAATAATAGATATAGTAGATGTGGTAGAGATTGACAATAGTGATTGGTAGCGGTATTTGTTGTCGATGGTGGTTGTGATGGTGGAGATGGTGGGTGGTGGTTGACAATGATGGCGGTGACAGAGGTGGTTAGTGGTGGTGACGGGTGATTATGAATAGAGTGGCGGTGAATAATATCCAACACCAAAATACCTCTTCAGACCTATTAAGACTTGATTGTAGATCTGAATGATTGAGACCTATTCAGATTTATTAAGAGCTAAAATCTTAATAAAAAACAAATGCACTTAATGGTCTGAAGTCTGAACCATTCAGATCCAGACCTCCATTAAGTGCAAACAAATGAGCCCTAAGTAATTAATGCTATATAAGTAAAACATGAAAAAAGAATAATAGTCCTTTCTTGATTTGTTAAAAATAACAAATAAAAATAAAAATTTATTTTAGAAAATATAAATAAATGATAAGTAAAAATAAACCGAGGGAGTAGTAGTTATGTTAGTTGATATCTAAGGTCATAGGACCTTAATCTCCAATCAAGAAAGTATGAATAGAAGAAACATTATTCGTATTTTTTAATTTGTTTGTCAGGTTTTAATTTAAAAATATTTAGAATGTGCCAATAATTTTTTAAATTTGAACATGTGATGTGGAATATTAGAATTAAAAAATTATCAGAAAAGAAAAAAATTCTTGATTGAACTTTAAAATTCTTGATTGAATTTTAATTGAGCCAAACCTACTTAGGAAAGGAGTACAATGTTTAAAGAATAAATAGTAAAAAATAGTCTGATAATCTATACATACTAAGGACTATTGCAAAATTATATTGGTTTATCGAACTTATATTATATATATATATTTCTTTTTTATAATAAGTGTTATGTCCAAGTCAGTTTTTACGCAATTCAACTAAATTTACATTATAGGTACCACCTCCAACCAACAACCATCAATAAATATTAGGTAACTCTGTCTAGCCTCTACAATTATTATTTTTTAATTGTGGTGTTCGGGTACCTTAATTAAATTCACGGAATACTTTCCACCTTCCGATACCAGGTAATTTTATCTACCCAGGCTAGAATACATGAAACTTTTATTATTCCTCATCAAACAAATTCTTTTTTAAAAAAAAAATCATCAAATTTTTGGTCCTGTTTCGGACCTTTTTATTGATTATTCGAAGTATAAATAACATAAATACCAACCTTTTTGGAAGTAATTACACTCTCTCACACTTTTTTAATTACTTTACTCTCTCTCCCTATTAATATACATAACATAGCTGACATATATATAACATTCTGTGTATATGTTGGGATTTTTGTAATATGTTTAGGGATTTGAGATTTTTTGTAATATTGAAAACATAAGTTGTGTATTTGTGTAATTTTTAGTTATTCAAACCCAAACAAATACACTTTGTAGCCCATGTCCAATAATGACCCAGTCCATTATCAAAGAAAATGAAAAGTTTACAAAAGGCATAATAATACATAAATATGACCCTAAACTTAACACTATTTTATAACTTTGACCTTAAACTTTGACAGTGCACAAATATGACTTTTAACTATTCAAAACTGCACAAATATGACCTCCGATCCTAAGTGGCAAAACGCGTATTCAACACGCAAAACTGAGCGCGTCCAGCTTAAAATCTAAGCGTTTCAACAATAAAGAGCGGAAAAAATGACTATAATGCCCTTACTAATTTCTTTTTATATATTTAAATGACTTTTTACTATTTTTTTCATTATTTTTTGCTCAAAGATGGAAATGACATCTAATTTCTTTTGTCATTGCAGAAAAAGAGCAACATTGAAGATTTATTAATTAAGTGGATCAGCCTCATACGAAAAAATCGCATGGGTATGTGTATATATTATAAAGCAGAGGACGAATTTAAGTTATATAATATATCTAAATATAATTTATTTAAATATTAAATTAAATCTGAAACTATACTAATAATAAAAAAAATTATAGGTTTAATAAAACGTTATTAAGGATAGTAGTAGTATATTAAATTAACGTTATCAAATTAACGTTATTAAATTAACGTTATTAAAACGTTATTAAATTTACGCAGGAGCGGACCTACGTGGTTGCCATGGGGTTCATCCGAACTCCCTCGGTAAAAAAAATTACGCTATATATATAAGGTAGAAAATCTATATTTATGTACTTAAATTAATATTGAACCACAAGAAACAAGATACTTAGATAGACCAGTGGTGTTATTTGCTCTTCTTGGACACTTCCTTCAGCCTACTGCGCGGGTTCGATCCCTGCTAATTTTTTTTTAATAAATAAAGCTAGATGTTGCTGGTATTGAAATAAATAAAATAATAATAATAATAATAAAAATGATGTCGTTTTAATACAAAAAGCAAAATTTTAACGATGCACAAATATGATCTTTAACTATTTAAAACTGTATAAATATGACCTCCCTCCAAGTCAGTTCTTTCAATAACGTGACACCATATGATTGGATTATCATTTCATGTAGGCGCAAGTAAAATTCATATATGGAGATTGCTAAATTAAAGGATATATTTGTTCAAATTTTAAATAATAAAAAATTCAATTTGTACATTATCAAAATTTAAGATAAAAATTATAAACTGACGTAAAGTTTAACATATTTATCTATTATGCCTTTCCTAAATATCTAACATCATGACATAGAGAGTGTACAAAACACTCTTCACTTCACTTTCCTCTTCTCAGCTGGCCAATGCTTCTTCACTCTCTCTCTCTCTTTCAAATTGCCATCGATTTCCATTACCTATCGACTTTACCTCAGGTAAGAGGGTGCTTCCATGTGGTGTAGGGGTGTGTATCGGTCGGTTCGATTCAGTTTTACATATTATTGGTTCAGTTTATTAGTTTTCAATTTTTAAATATGCTAAACCAATAATCAAATTATTAAGATATTTTTTATCAGTTTTTGGTTTGTCGATTCTTAGTCCTTTTAACGGTTCGGTTTTTGGTTTAACCGATAAGAAAATACTCCTAAAATAGAAATAGTAGTAAGTAACATGAAAAAAAAAAAAAAATGAATCTTAGTTGCAACCAAAAATCCTACGTGATGTGTTTTAAATTTACAAAAATCTTCAAGTTTGAACTAAATTTTGTTATTTTATCGATCGGTTCTGTTTTTGCACACCCCTAATTATGGTACCAATTGCTCTTCACAGGTGATCTGGGTGTATCGGAAACTCCTGGTTTGGCTCTCTCTGGTGAGGTTTTCTTCTCTCTTCTATGTAGATGTTGACTTGATATCAAATTGTACCTCCTAGAAAATGTATGCACCTCTGTGGGATTGTATGTAGATGGAACCAATGTGTTCTGCTTTAAAATTCTACAATTGCTGTTGTTGTGAAAAGAATCAACTGCCAATGGTCATGTTTGATTGCCAATCTGGTGATTTATGTAGGTAGGTAGCTCCATGAAACCACTAAATAAATTCCCCTTTGTCTGCTGTACCTGAACTACTACTTCATTAGCTAATGCATCAGCAACTGTATTGCCTTCTCGGAAAATATGTGTTAATGCTTGCATTTTGCAACATATCTCCTCTAGTATGTGTATCAAAGTCCAAGGGTACCCTTACACTGTCTTGTTATCATTCTCACTAAAATAAGTGAGTCTGTTTCTATAGTGACCCCAACATATCCCTTCTCCGGGCAATGATGTATGGCTGCCTTAATTGCTAATGCTTCTGCCTCCTCTATGTTAGTGCCTTTTGCATATAGCACATCCCCTCTTAACATTTCTAACACAAAAAAGCTAAAGCACCTAATCATATTCCTCTCTGGGAAGTTCCAAGTAACTTTGACACGATGTAATTTAGGCCTATACTTTGTTAGAATAGTGACTGTATCAGGCCAAGACACCTTCCTAGTTTTCATCTTCCCTTCTTCCAAGACACGATGTAATGCTCCACTTCTTCCCTTAGCTCAATCATTTTCTTCCAAATATGTGAGGCCCCATTCCCTTTAGCCATAATTGGATGATGTTTTTTTACAGTATTTGTTCCACATGAATTCACTCCATAGTGAACCAACAGAGGTTCTAAATTTCCACCACAGTTTAGCAGAAAGAGCACTAGAAACTGATGAAAAAGTTTTGAATCCAATACCTCCTTCATCCCTAGGAAAACACATGTTCTCCCATGAAATTCAATGCTTATTTTTGGCTCCAGTAGAATTTGCCCAGAAAAATTTAGCAAAAATTCTAAGAAGTTGAGTAATAATGCTAACCGGAGGGCTCAAAGCTGCTAACAAGTAGATAGGCATGGATTGTGAAACACTGGTAATTAGAACATGCCTACCACCAAAGGACAACAGCTCATGCTGCCATAAACTCAATCTTTTCACCACCTTCTTAATCAAATCCTCAAAATGAAACTTATTCTTTCTTCCATAAAAAACTGGACAACCCTGATAAGTGAAAGGAAAAGTCCCCTTATTTATTCCAGTCTTCTTTTCTGACAATACTGCAGATCCTATAAGGGGTCTTCTCATGAAGATAAAACAAACTCTTCTCCAAATTTATCATTTGTCCCGACAATCTTTCATACTCCCTCAAAACATGAACCATTTTCTTCATTGAAGCTTTATGTCCTGAGCAAAATAATATAGTGTCATCTGCATATGATAAATAATTTATCTGAGGGCTCCACTTAGGCATCCCAAACCCTATGAAAAAAGGGTCGTCAAACAATTTATTTAGGCCCCTTGACAGTACCTCATCAGCTATAATAAATAAAGTAGGAGATAATGGATCCCCTTGTTTCAAACCCCTTGATGACTGGAAAAAAACAAAAGACTGCCCATTCACCAAAACTGAATACTAGTTGTTGCTGATAAGTCTGACAACCATATCAATGATTCTTTCAGGAAAACCAAACCTTCTCATCAATGATTCTTTCAGAAAAAACAAACCTTCTCAAAACCTTTATCATATACTTCCATGATACTCTGTCATATGCTTTTGCCATATCTAGCTTGACCACCACATTATGATTCTTCTTTCTCAAATTGATATCTCTAATAATCTCTTGTGCCAGAAGAACATTTTCAGTGATACTCCTCCCTTTAACAAAACCTGGCTAGTTAGGGGAAATAATAAGTGGTAAATACTCTACCACTCTCTCATGAAGAAGCCTAGAAATAATCTTATTGACAAAATTGCTCAAGCTGGTAGGTCTGAGATTACCATAAGTAGTCACCAATTCCTTTTTGGGTATCAAAACTAGATTAGTATGTGTAACATACCTAGGTAGTTCTTGCCCACAGAAGAAAGCTTTAACCATATTAGTTATATCATCTCCTATAATGTCCCAGCTGGATTGAAAGAACTGACCTGTGAAGCCATCAGGTCCACTAGCTGATTCCCCATTCAGATCAAACACCACCTGTTTCACTTCAACTTTTGTAGGAGTTTTCTCCATTTGCTCATTTTGCTCACTAGAGATTAACTGATATGTTTCTCCTTCCCTTTTAAGTTGTAAATTTTGATTATTCTAACTGTTATATGCATATTTTACAAGTTAATTATGGGTTTCTAATGAATTAAGATTGTGATTATTTGTGTATGTGTTTAAAAAAATCACTAAATAAGTGGAAACACTAGATTTTGAACCCTGTAAATTAGATGAGCGTGTACACATCGAAATTTTATGGACTCTACAAGAAGAGTTCAATTTTTGTTAGAGTAACGACCCTCGAATTACGGAGAAATCCATATCAAATCCAAATATGCCAACATTCGAGAAATATGCCACTGATAGCTCTCGAATTATGGAGAAAATCAAGAGAGAAGAATCAAGGGAACAGATCTATATCCTCATCGTTTATCAATAGAAATTCATATTTCTTCATATTTTTTTTTTGTAATTGCAATTTATTTGTGTCACTGTAAAAATTTTGTTGGAAACAGAGAGCATAATAGGTAAACGTGTCCTTTGACCTGGCCTCAGTTAACATGCATGCCCTCCAACTTTGGTTGTCACAAATAGATACTTAAACTTGTATGCATCCTGTGTGGCGTCTCACCCTACGTCCTACGTGGTGAGACGTCACGTAGGACACCACATAGGACGTGTGCGACAACTTGCTCAGCTTTATACAAAGTTTAAGTGTCTATGTGTGCATACCCGAAGTTGGATGGTACAAATGCCAGTTGAGGCCAGTCGTGGTGGAGCGATAAGTACTTCGAGTTGATTACTCACATGGTTAAACTCAACTAATAGTTATTTTCTCATAAAGTCACTTTCTTTGCTGGAGAAAATTGGAATCAAGAAGAAAGAAGAAAATAACTAGTAGTTGTGTGACCATTCGAGAAATCAACCCTAAGTACTTCTTGTCTTCTAACCGCAGAAGTTTCGGGTTAGAGCCCTGGATATGGAGTCCCCTTTGGTAGGGACTAGGGAGCACTTCCGCACGCGATTCCGGATTAGTCGGGCCACAAAGTGGGTACTAGACACCGAGTGGGAAACCAATGAAAAAAAGAATGTGTATGCATATAGTCCTTGATGTATGTAAAAAGATGAGTAATTTGATAGAAAACCTTAAGTTGAACAAATATTTCAAAACAAACTGTTATAACAACTATTCTGAGGGTCTATCGGAGAAAAGTGTCGCTATCTTCACGAGGTATGATTAATGTCTACGTACATTCTATCCTCCCCAGAACCCGCTTGTGGGATTACACCGAGTATGTTGTTGTTGGTGTAACAGCTATTCTAGCTATCTACGTCGCAAACTTTGCTTTGATATATGTTCAACATCTTAAAGTATGAATCATTTTCTTGACAGAATTTAAAGTTGGATTTGTGATATATGCAGTATGATCAGAATGGCGATGGCAGATAGTGGCAACATACTTGCAATTGCAAGGAACGGACTCGATAGACTTACGGATCTTCCTATTAATATCATGCACCAGATTCAGGATCGTATATCTGTTCAGGCTGCCGCGAAAATGAGTGTTTTGTCCAGAGCGTGGAGATATATTTGGTCTTCAAATCCGAGGCTCATATTTGCTACGGGGTTTTGCACAATGAGACTGCCGTCAAAGACAATAGACATCATTACTGCAATTCTGCTACAGCACCATGGATCTGTTAAGACATTCTCAGTGGATATTTCACCGATACATTCTTCTCAGCATCCAGTTGTCGATCGATGGATGCTATTTTTGTCAAGAAATGGTCTCATGAATCTGTCTGTTCGGAATGAAAAAAGTGGCAATGCTCCTTATAAATTACCTTCCTATGTGTACAATGTGGAACTAGAACATTTGGTCCTGTCGAATTGCATTTTCAGGCCACCGTGCAGTTTTAGAGGTTTCAACAAGCTCGGAAAACTTCAACTTACGCGAGTTTCCTTTGAACTAGACGTTGCAACTTCTTCCCTCTGGATGCCAAGCCTCGAGACACTACACTTTACGAAGTGTAGTGGTCTTCGGTTCTTGAATATATATGCCCCAAAACTTCTGTATTTATACCTCGTTGGCTGTGGCAACGATCCTTTAAACTTGGGTCCTTTCATGGTCTGCAGTAAGCTGAAAACATTTGGAATTTTAGAACAAGAAGTTCCACTAAACACACAAGATAAAACAATGATACCAACAGATATTCTTCGCAGCTGGCCTAACCTTAATCGTCTTATATTGGGCAAATGCTTCCTCAAGGTATATATTTATTCTCGTAAGTCGAGTATAGTTTCTTGCTCTCGACAAGAGGGGGTTAATCAGTTGGTAAGCACCCTCCCCCTCCAACTTCAAGGTTCTGGGTTCGAGTTACCAAGAAAAAAAAAGAGCTTCTTGCTCTTCAATTACTGCTACTACTTGTTGTTTCCGGTGCTTTGTTTATCGCTTATTCTGCTATATATGGTATATTACTTCCTCTACTATTTGCTTGCCTTGGTATATTTGCTTCCTCTATTATGTGGTACTTGGAAACAACCTCTATATCTTCAAGAGGTAGGAGTGATGTCTGCGTACACTCTACCCTCCCCACTCTACCCTCCCCTGACCCCACTTTGTGGAAATATACTAAGTATGTTGTTGTTGTTGTCGTCGTATATGCATATATTTGTAATGTTTAACCTTAATATTTTGTGGTTGTTTGCTTAGTTTTTCCGTTCTGGTACTGGAGTAGATTGTCCTCCCATGCGATTGAATCGTCTCCATCTTACTGATTATGATTTTGACGGTGAAGATCAAATGTTTTCCCTACTAAGCATTCTCAGAAATTCTCCCGATTTGGAGATACTTTCTTTTCATGTAAGTAGTCGACTTCATGAGCTGTTTACTCATTTTCAGAGTAAAGAGTTGAAAACGCTACTTATTTTTACGTTTAATCTACTTATAGATGTTGAGCCAAAGGAAGAACGATGACATGGAAGTGGATGAAAATTCTTCTCAAGGATCAGACTACGGTACACAACAACTCAATAACTTGCGAACATTGCAGATCAACAGATTCCATGGTTCAAGAGCAGAATTGTTGTTTATAAAGTTTATACTTGCCTCGGCCCCTTTACTCCAGAAGGCCATCCTTTTGGTAGAAACCAGTGTTTGTGAAAGCCAATCGTTGGAAATCTCAAAGGTGTTGATGAGGTTCCCTCGAGCGTCTCCTAAATCAGAAATAATATATGAACCGTGGTCAGAGAAGAGCAAATATAGGATAGTGCTATGATGTCGAGATAGCAGGAGCCGCTTTCTGACTCTTCATCGTGCCATCTTTACCCTCTGTTTGATTTAGTGTAATGCATTGGATGATTATACTTTTGCCTATAGTTATAGTGTAATGCATGTGTCTTGTAGTTTCTTGTTCGTGGTGTTCTGGTGATGATTGCTATTCCGGACAGATAGTTTATAGTATTACTCTATGAGTGACTTGTTTCTTTTATTATCTAGTGGTGTGTTATCCCATTTTGTTGTTTGTTTTTATGTTTTTTGTCTTGAGCCTGAGGGTCAATCGGAAACAACCTCTCTACTTCATCTGAGGTAGTGGTATGGATTGATCCACAAGAGGAACAGTCTCGATAGTGGTTTATCCTCTACCACTCTCGTACTCACTGTGTCAGAAATTGGCGTGCTTGTCCCGTGAACTCCAGAGAAGCTAACGGAGTCAGCCATGCGCGCCATGGAATAGTGTGACTGGTTCTATCTGAAGAGCTCGCCATCGAATTAACCTTGTGCTTTATGGACTAAGTCATCGTCAACCACAGTAATAGAGCAAAATGTGAGCTGTTGACCAATTCACAAAAGGTTGGTTGTTCTTGCCATTGGCTACAACAACTGTTGTTACCGCTGTTTTGCAGGATAGTGTTAGCTTTTTGCAGATACATTGAGGCCTACAAGGAACTGATAACTGTTGTTGATGACGATGTTGTTGTTAATGGTGTTTTGAGGAACTCCGACACTGATTGAGTAGACTCCATACCGATCACTCTTCCTGATGCATGAAAAAGGAGAATGTGGTGTCGTCAATGACATGTTTTTCCACTCTGGCTCATGAGTAGCAGCTATCGCGGCCCCTTCTGGTGCTGCATTGCTATTCAGGTCTTACTGCAGCAGCAGGGGCATGTCGATGGAGCACTCACAGTAGCCGGTAGTTGGCTACTTGGAAACATTGTAACCGAGACATTGGACCTGCTTCATTAAGGATTTGTAACATAGCAGATTAATATGCAGTCCCCTCGCGATGTTCTATGAATATAGAGAATGCCATGTTCTATGTTATGTGCAAACTTGCTTTAACGTTACACCCCATCCTCCCAGACCCCACTTGTGGGATCACTCTAGGTATGTCGTCGTATTGATTTTATCGTGTTCCCGCTGCTAGTTGGATCACACTAGGTTTGGCAATCTTGTTTATTCTTCTAATCTGCTGCAGCATCAGACATCAGTAAGAGTTTCAGATTCATGTTTTGCAAATTTAAAACATTCCATTATGTTTTTGTTTCTTCTAACTAGCTAAGTTGCTCGGACTCTTCACCTTTGATGCCGCATCCATATCGGATTTTCCAAAAATCAGACACGCACCCATTGACATTTTTCAAGATTCTGAGCAACATAACTTCTGAGTTTATTTTCTGCTTTTGTATCTTTTGGTAGGTAGGGTTTCTCAAAGAATGTTGTGTTTATTGTTAGTCTGCTAATATAATCAGTCTGAATTTTTTTTGTTTCCCACTCGGTGTCCGATACTCGCATTGGAGCCTCACCTAATCTGGATCGTGCACTGTAGGGCTCATTCTGGAGGTGGCGCTTTGAATAAAATTTTCTCCATATCCAGAGCTCAAATCCGAGACCTCGTAGTTCTACCACTACGCCACAACCCATGTTGATAATCAGTGCTTCGATCAATTTTAGAAAATATGTGCATAAAATATTTAATTTTGCGGAATGAACATGCATTCGCGTGCCCCATAAATCAGGTAATCTTGAAATAGTCGAGTTGCACGCAACTTGACATAAAGTCTATTGGACCGAAATGTCTGCGATCGAGACGCACCTATGTCAAATTAAAGTGTCTAATTGGTAACTAAATAAATTTAAGTGTTGAAAGTGCTACTAGGTTGAGTGTATGTATATGTATTTTTGCCTGTTTTGAATATTATATACTCCTTTTGTTTCAAATTGGTCGACATGTTTTAACTCGACACAGAGTTTAAGAAAATAAAAAACATGACACGGAATTTAAGAAAATAAGATGATCGCACACTTCAACGTGGTATCATAGCCCGCATATGAGGGGGTGTGTTGTTGTTCTCTCAACAACTTAAGCTTTTAGATCAGACACTCAATACTACCTTCTTTTGAGCACTCACTTATCGACGAATGGATGCTATTGTTATCAAGGAATAGAGAGATTGCTCTCGATAGATCCTCGGGGGCGCGTTGTGTTCTCTCAACAGCTTAAGTTTTTAGATCAGAAAAGATGATCACACACTTCAACGCTCAATACTACCTTCTTTTGAGCACTCACTTGTCGACGTATGGATGCTATTGTTATCAAGAAATAGAGAGATTGTTCTCGATAGACCCTCGACTCAAGAAAAATGTTAACAGAAAGACAATTTTTGAAAATTGCAAAGAAATTGATGTAGTTTCTTCATGCATCTCGTCAATCAGAAATAACACACAAATCATGATCATGAAAATAAGCCAGGGGAATGCTATATGGTATAATGCTTCTTATAATAGATCAACTAAATTCCCCGGCAGTCTGATGTACTAAAACTCCTGCTATGCGCAGGGTCCGGTGAAGGACCCAACCACAATGGTCTATATGCAGAACATCACAGGCATGCTAGTTGTCTCAAACTAGGGGTAGCGGGATCCCAATCATCTCACCAAACCCCTTGATGTTAACCTATAAATAACCTACTTACACCATTATGCGCAAGACCAGAAATGACTAGCTTCTACGCCGTATATCAACATTTTATGGTTTCGAGGGTCAGCCATTAACAAAAGACCTTCCTCGGAGTGGATATGTGGAAGTACGCTATGATCTTAGATACATGCAAATTTGAATAAACATTTCGAGAAAAGAACTTGTAGACAGATAGCTACTACAAGACACAAGCTTTGTCGATCACCAACCTTAGATGATAGAATGCACATGTAAACAGAATCGTGGGCGTGCTAGTTACCTCCGGGGTTCTAATGCCACGACAAACAAGTTGCCTCAGCTTAACTAGATACACGCCACGACCATGAAAGCCACAGCCAGAAAGAACCACAATCCACCAACAGTATGACAAGCGACACCAAGAAAACCATATAGCCAGAAAGAACCACAACCCACCAACAGTAAAGATAAGCGACACCAAGAAAATCATATAGCCAGAAAGAACCACAATCCGCCAACAGTAAGATAAGCACCACGATCCGCCTTCAGTAATATAAGCGACACCAAGAAAATCATCCAGCAAGAAAGAACAGAATACGCCAACAGTAAGATAAGCAACACAAAGAAAATCATTCTCTCCACCAATCCAGCTAGTTGTGAAAGCACAAGCTTTCTTCTTGCCCTCAAAAATCATATGTATTGTGTATTTATGACAAGAATGACCGTGTCCATCAAGCAATTACTTCCGTTAGACATATGTAAAGTTGAATAAACACTCAAACAAAAGAAATAAGTACTTCGTCACACAACAATTGTCAAAAGAGTACTTCATTACATATCATTGTTTCCTACCAAATGAGTCTTAAAATTATATGCAGAAAGTTTCATAAAGAACTTTTACACAAACGGTTAATAAAAGACACAAGCTTTGTCCCTCACCGAACTAGATGCCAAAATGCTCGAGCCAACAGACTTCATCTGCATGCTAGTTGCCTCCTGGGTTGCGGTTCCACGACAAATAAGTTGGATCTCCAAGCTGCCTTGGCTTAACAAGATACACGACCGTGAAAGCCATAGCCAAAAAGAAGCACAATCCACCAACAGTAAGATAAGCAATACCAAGAAAATCATTCTTCCCACCAATCCATCGAGTCGTCGAAAGCACAAGCTTCTTCTTTCCATCAAAACTATACGTATTGTAATTGTTCTCCAACGTCACGTTTATAACATCACCCACCATCAAATCCACCTCAATCTTCCCATACAACTTCCTAAACGTCGGAAGTGCAGCAGTCCTCATCCAAACAATCAAATCCTCTTGCTTATCCAACGACACATTCTCGTCCAGCTTCCCACCTCCAATCAACGGCCCCTTCTGAAAATTCGATGGAAAAACATCCTTCCCAAACTTATGATCCCTATCACTCTTCCACGCTATCCCTTTCTTATTCACAACCAACGACGTATTCGCATTCCCACCACGATTACTCGTAAAACTATACGTATCATTAAACAAACTCCAAGCAATCAATCCACAAGGCACAATTGGTTGACCATTCGCACGATCCTCGGGTTCACAAGACCCCACATCAGCCCTCTTACTACCACTCCTCAACTGTTGATCACTTCTACTTTTCACATACCTCCTATGATTCTGATAATAATTCTCAAGCTGATAATAAACATATATAGGTTGCTTCATTTTCTTAGGCACAATTAAACTCCTAACACATGTTTTATCAAGATTACCAGTAATATAATCCACTCCACTTATGTTTTTTGGGACACATACAGAATCATAACGATCAATAATTTCAACAACATCACGAGAAGCTAAAAGGGAAACAACACCAATAGGAATAAACACAACACCAACAATCAAGAAAACAGAAATCACCCATTTTGGAGTAAGTATTGGTTTGCAAGCAGGTAACTCTTGTTGAGTGAATCTTGAATACTTGGGTCTGTTTGAATTACGTCTGATTGAAGTATTTTCATCAGATCCAACAACTACAGTTGATGAAGATGATGGGTTCATTTTTTGCTACACAAATTCTTGAAAAATCTTGAAAACCCTAATTATTTTTTGGATTAATTTTTGGGGAAAATGGAAAGGAAGTGAAATTGGGGAAATGGGTATTAGGAACTCATGAATCTTGATGGGATTTATGGGGATTTTAGCTGGAATTTTACTCGTTTTTGGGTTATTTATTCAAGAGTGGATGGTTTGACTTTGAAAAGTAGTAAAACGACGACGACTTGATCCTCTAGAAAGAAAAGAGAGGGCGAAGGTTACAAGGAAGGTCCAATTCATTGTGCTTGGACCATTAGGTAGGATGGAGTGGGTCCAGTCGCGGAGTCGAGATTTTTATTAAGTGCGTTCAAAAGTTGTACATGCGAATTAATCGAATGAAGTTCAATATCTAGTATATCTATACAGTGTAATTTTTCGTTGGAGGGAGTATATGTTAGCTCCGCCTCTGCGTGGATGGGTTGCGAAAAGATTTTTCTGTTTTCGATTATTAGGTGGGATGGGGGTGAGAAGTCGCGGAGTCAAAACTTTTCATTAAGTGCGTACAAAAGTTGTACATACGAACTAGTCGAATGGAGTTCAATATTTAATATATCTGCATAGTGTAATTTTTTGTTGGAGGGGTTTAGATGAACCGCCTAGTTAGTATATGTTAGCTCCGCCCCTGCATGGATGGGTTGCGAAAAGATTTTTCTGTTTTCGATTATTAGGTAGGATGGGGGTGAGAAGTGGCGGAGTCGGGATTTTTGTTAAGGACATTAAAAAGTTGTACATACGAATTAATCGAAGGAGGTTTGACATATACTGTATTTATATAGTATAATTCTTCGTCGAAGGAGGTTCGAATGAACCGCTTGATTAGTATATGCCAGCTCCTCCCCTGCCTGGGTGGTTTGTCGAAAAAAAACTCTTTTTTCGATTATTGTGGTGTTCGAAACAGCTTTCGCATATCTTAATTAAAAATTAATGGGATACATGTCAACTCTCATCAGTCACCAACAACAGATAATGGTGGAGTTGCATGTAATTAAGGGATGTCGATCGATACTCCTTCATAAAAAAACTACACTATTTCTACCTTGCTGCTTAGTGTAATTTTTTTTATGGAGTATCGATCGACATCCCTTAATTACATGCAACTCCACCACTGTCTGTTGCTGGTGACTTGATGAGAGGTGACATATATATAATACGTATTTCTACTCCTTGATTTCTCGTAAATTTAACTTTTTATACTCTGATATCTCTTAGTGAAAATTTTGATTTCATCACAAACAACAAATATGAGGTAACTCATGTTTTTTCTTCACATATGGTAAATACTTCATCAGTATAAAATGTTAAGAATAGTAGGTATAACTAAATTTTTATCTACAACATATTTAGGGGTTGTTTGATTTGTGAGGATTTTTATATAAAAAGATAGTAGTTTGATGCATGAAGTAATTTGTATTCACATTGGATTTAGGAAATGGTTACATTTTAAAGTATGTAATTAAATATTAATGGTTGATTTCAAATTAGGCAAAAACAAATTTATTACTATATCTAAGCTCTTTTTTTTATATTGGTATAACAAATTTATCTAAGTTTGGATGCGTGCTATTAGATAGTCTTTTCAGCGTTAAGCGTGTAGTCATTTCACATTGAAGCGACTGATCGAGTTTTTGACCTATAAAAAAATTCTATTAGAAGAAGAGCGAGCATTCAGATAATCAGACAAGTGATCCAATAAATTGTTTATCTTCTTTAATTTTCTATGAGTTTCTACGAGGCTCTCGACCTTCCTCTTACTTGAATTTTCTACTCCTTTTAGTAATATTGTCCAAACTTGTATTCGCTTCCTCTCTTGGAGAGATAATTGAAAGGAAATGAACTTGATTGATATTAACCGTCTTATCTTTAAATCCTATTTTATAAATTATTATGTTAATCAAAATAATGTTTTTTTCGATAAACATTGGATTAGTATGATTAGATTTTGATATGTTTATTAACTTCATAAATTTGTCGGGGGTCTATCGGAAACAACCTCTCTACTTCTTCGAAGGTAGCGGTATGGACTGCGTACATCTTACCCTCCCCAGACCCCACTTTGTGGGAACACACTAAGTTTGTTGCTGTTGTATTAACTTCATAAATTTATGTTGGAGGATTGTATAGTTGAAATTCAATTTATTTTTTTTCTTGTCAATAATTTTATAATATCAGGCAAAAAACTTTAGTTTGAAATTTACAACTTCAATCATACTAAAGGCTAAAGCAACTAAACTTGTAAATACACTGCAGCACGACTTAGATGGAAATACTAAAATTGGTTGTCCGTACACTTGTCCTCCTCAGATCGGTTTAAGTTCAGAAATAGCTTTCATAAGAGATGATTTTCATTTTTCCATAGATAGTTTAGAGTATTATCTTGCGATCGTCTTGTTTCCTGTATTAGCTAGTTGTGTGTTATTACATTTTGTTGCGTGGTTTTATGTTTTTTGTTTGTTATACTGTTATCTGTCCTGAGCCGGGGGTCTATCGGAAGCGACCTCTATACTTCATCTGAGGTAGTGGTATAGTGATACAAGTGTGACTATGAAGATCAACGTGTGTACAAGTGCATCAAAATATCATCCTAGGAAGTTCAATGTTGAGATGTGAGAAGGATCAAAGACACACCAAAGCCGTCCTATTTGCTCATTTATTACACTAGAGGGGCGCCCCCTTTTCATTAAGAGTCTTTTGGTTATTTCATCTTTTATGTAATAAGGAGATTATATATAGTTTAGTATTAGGGATTTTCATGACTTAGTTGATTATTGTTGTAAGTCTTGACATTTGAAACACCAAAGTCCTCTCTCTACTTGAGGCAGACCGAAACTTGTAACTAGGATAGCAATTCAAGGGTGGAATCTCTTGTAATTGTTTGTTTATTTAGAAACCTTGGCGCTTGAGTGGTGGAATCTTCTCTTGTGTTATCGTAAGAGTTAGGTGATCGTGTGTGGAGGTGTTAGGGGTCTTAGAGTTTTATGTACTCTTTGGTTACTAGGATTTACACCACCTTTGTCTAACTATCTATTCCTTTACTTTTGTTTTCATCTTGTAGTAGTTGTGTCTTGTCTTCTTGTAATAGTTGGTTGGTGTTATTGTAAACTTATTGTTCATCATATTAATGTAGTGTTTTTGCTGTTTTGGTGTGGTTATACATATTATTATCTCTCCATTGCTGAAGCATTCTCGGATTTTCTTTTCATTCTTGTGTTGTTATTCTTGGCCGAGACTTAGTTCCTTGAGCTCTCGGTTTGTGGTGTGTTTTGTGATGTTTTTGGGGGTTGTTTTGTATCTTCTTGGGGTTGTAAGGTATCATATAGACTGCATACACATTACCCTTGTCAGACCCCACTTTGTGGGAATACACTGGGTATGTTATCGCGTTGTTGTTGTTGACCCCGTTTAACAGAAATTAGAAATAGGCTTCGCTTTTAGAAAACTCGCTAAGCAAAGCTTTTGTTACCCATCCTGCATAAGTTCTGAACGTAAAGATACAATTTTAGGACATTTTAAGTAGGGGTGGACATGGTATGGTATATACCGAATACCATTTCGAAATCAAATTTTTTTATACCGTGGTATGGATGTTATGGTATTTGGTATGGTATTTGGTAAGAGTTTTAAATTATTTTGGTATTTGGTACGGTATTTGATATTTATGCAATAAATACCGGAATACCGTATACCGCACCGAAGTTTCTAATAATATATAAAACTCATGTATATTATATTTAAGATTATTAAATATATTTATATATCATCCATTAGCCAATTGAACATAAAAGTAATTTTTATTTAGAAATAATTTTTTTGAGAAGCTTGTTATTTAGGAGTACTATGCTTAAGTTTAGGTGACGTTGTTCAGAGTTTGCATCTTGAACTACTCAATCATGATTGATTTTTTTTTTTTTTTGTGTAATTGATTAATAAAGGTAGTTGTTAGTCTTATATGATTGAGATGTTTTTAAAGTTTAAAGTTATAGTTTTTTTTTATATGAATATATGTAAGCCGAAATCAAATAAAGTATGGTTATCGAATTACCATACCGTCAAATACTGAAACCAAATTTAAAAATACCGAATCATACCGAACTAATTTGGTATGGTAATGTTATTGTTCTTTTAGATACCAAAAACCGAAGTTACTATATCGAAATTTAAAATACCTTACCATGCCCACCCCTAATTTTAAGAAAGTTAACTTGCTCAATTACCACAAGCTCTGCTTTATAGACAGAAATTAGAACTTATACATGATGGGGAAACAAAAATTCTTCTCAATCGATTTCCTTCAACTTAAGGTCATTCCTTAAAGATTTCGTTAACCGGAGACAGAAATTCAAGACCGAATACTTTGAGAGACACTAAGTCGTTTGATTGGGAAAGAGTTACCTGGAATAATTAATTCCACGATTAGTTATCCCATCATGTATATGAGATAATTTATTCCATCACTATGGTATAAATGGTGAAATAAATAATTTCGGTACTAACTAATTCCTCATACCAAACATGTGATAAAATAATCCTTCATTTTATCCTGAGAATATTTATCTCTTATAACTCACACCAAACGAACGTAATTTCCACCTATATGTAGGGGTGTGCAAAAAACCGAACCGATCGATAAATCGAACCGATAAAAATGTTATTGGTTTATTGTTATTGGGGTATTGGGTTAATGGTTTTTTATTGGTTTTATAAAAAAAATTATTGGGTTATTGGTTCGGTTTAATTTTTTTTTTTGGGTTATTGGGTAAACCGATAACCCAATAATATATATATATTATAGATTTCTCTTTAATTTCTACAAATTAACAAATCTATTATTTCAATTATACAAACTCTTAATTTCTCCTAACAACATTTAGTTCAAACTTAAAGATTCTTATAAATTAAAATACATCATGTAGGATTTTTGGTTGCAATTAAGATTCGATTTTTTTTCATATTAGTTACTGCTATTTCTATTTTATGAGTATTTTCTTATCGGTTAAACCGAAAACCGAACCGTTAAGGACTAAAAATCGATAAATCGAAAATCGATAAAAAATAGCTTATTGGTTTAGCATATTTAAAAATCAAAAACCGATAAACTGAACCGATAATATGTAAAACTAAAACGAATCGACCGATGTACACCCTACCTATATGTGTGCACTTGGACCAATATGGGCTAATCCCATAATTGAACTACATGGGCCTACTAATGCATCACACTCATATTTGGCAAGCCCAGCCCAAATAAGAACCAATCTAGAAGCTAGCCCATTAGTATATAAGTCCTTAATTCCCTCCATACACCAACTAGGGTTTCATAATCAACACTCAGCAGCAGCCGCCTTTGCAGTAATCTCCCAGCAGCTACAACAACTACAATGGGTACGTATACTCAATCTCCATTTTGTGAGTTAGCTATGATGAATTTGAACATGAAATATAGTGTAAAAACAGCTTAATTATGACAAATATTCGAATTTATGTATAGCAACTGATGATTTATGTGAATCAGGATTTTGAATGTATTTTACATTGTCTTTCTGATAATATTTTCTCCAGTTTTTAGTGATTAAATTAATTTATATGCTTAAAAATGGTACAATTATGATAAATCGCCGGAACATAAATAGAGCACAAATTATTCATTTAGTGAATTGATTGATCGAGTTGTTGATATTTCCTTACAAAAAAATAGTTTTAGCTAGATGAATTTGAACTCGGAAATGTAGTGTAAAAATAGTTTAGTTATGATAAATCTTCGATTTTATATATAGCAACTGATGATTTATGTGAATCGGAATTTTGAATGTATTTTTCATTATTTTTTCTGATGTTATTTTGTCCAGTTTTTAGTGATTGTATAATTTGTATGCTTGAAAATAGTTCAATTATGATAAATTGTTGAACAAAAATAGAGAAAAGATTGTTCATTTAGTGAGTTATAGGTTGATTGTTTGATCGAGTTGTTGATATTTCCTTACAAAAAAAAGTTTTAGCTAGATGAATTTGAACTTGGAAATATAGCGTAAAAATAGTTTAATTATGATAAATCTTTGAATTTATATATAGCTACTGCTGATTTAGGTGAATCGCAATTTTGAGTGTATTTTTCATTAATTTTTATGATAATATTTTGTCCAGTTTTTTAGTGAGTAAATTAATTATATGCTTAAAAATAGTACAATTATGATAAATCGTCGAACATAAATAGAGCAGAGATTATTCATTTAGTGAGTTATAGTTGGTTGATTGATCGAGTTGTTCATTTACTCCAAATATGTGAATTCCTTACGAAAAAGTTTTAGCTAGATGAATTTGGACTTTGAAATATAGCGTAAAAAGTGTTTAATTATGATAAATCTTTGAATTTATATATAGGAACTGATGATTTATGTGAATCGCAATTTTGAATGTATTTTTTATTATTTTTCTGATAATATTTTCTCCAGTTTTTAGTGATTATATAATTTATATGCTTTAAAATAGTACAATTATGATAAATTGTTGAACATAAATAGAGCAGAGATTATTCATTTAGTGAATTATAGTTGATTGATTGATTGAGTTGTTCATTTACTCCAAATATGTGACATCCTTGCAAAAAAGGTTTTAGCTAGATGAATTTGAACTTGGAAATATAGCGTAAAAATAGTTTAATTATGCTAATTCTTCGAATTTAAATATAGCAACTGATGATTTATGTGAATTGGAATTTTGAATGTATTTTTCATTATTTTTCTGATAATATTTTCTCCTGTTTTTAATGATTAAATTAACTTATATGCTTAAAAATAGTACAATTATGATAAATTGTTGAACATAAATAGAGCATAGATTATTCATGCAGTGAGTTATAGTTGATTGATTGATCGAGTTGTTATTTACTCCAAATATGTGATTTCCTTACAAAAAAAAGTTTTAGCTAGATGGATTTGAACTTAAAATAAGTGTGCATATAAAATCGCACTTTTGAATCAATTTTCACTATTTTTTTTATAACAATTCCCCCAATCCTTAGTGATTTTGTGCAACTAAAAATAGTTTAGTTATGGCACCTAAGGGTGTGGCCTGGTGGTTCTATAAAGTTGGGTTGAGCACCATGAGGTCTTAGGTTCAACTTCCAACAGTAAGAAACAAACATTAGGTGGTTTCTTCCCATCTGTTCTCGTCTTGGTGGACAAAGTTAGCGGATACCTGATGCTGGTGGGAGGTGGCAGGTATCCCATGGAATTAGTCGAGGTGCGGGCAAGCTTGCCCGGGCACCATGATTATCAAATAAAATAATAGTCTAGTTATGGTCAATGAGATGGGTTGAGAATTGTGAGGTCTTAGGTTCGAATCGCAACGGAGACAAAAAACTAGCTCATTTCTTGTCATCGGTCATGTTGTTGGTGGGAAGTGACATGTATCTCGCGGAATTAGTTGAGGTGCGTGAAAGGTGGCCTAAACACCAGGTATCAAAAAAAGTTAAAACTATGATAAATCTCTGAGCATAAATATAGGGATAGATGATTCATTTAATCTATTGTAGTGTTCTCAATTTAAGCTCTAGATTGTCTGGTTGGTTGATGTCTCCAGTTTTGTTGCTCATGTGTAGAAATTATTTAATTATGATGAATCTGATTGTAACAGGGGGGAATTTATTCAGAGGTTTCATATAGTTGAAATTGTGATTAATTTGGAGGTGAGGGGTAGTTGATTGATTGGTTGATTTTACTTAGTAAATCTGATGTTGTTTTGGTGAATATTTTTTGTTTTTGGTGAAAATGCAGCGAGAATCAAAGTTCATGAGCTGAGGAGCAAGTCGAAGACTGAACTATTGGCTCAGTTGAAGGATCTGAAGGCCGAGCTTGCCCTTCTTCGTGTTGCAAAGGTCACCGGTGGTGCTCCTAACAAGCTCTCCAAAATGTATGTGTGCTGTGTTTCTCTTTTATATGATTGATTAGAATATTTGTTTAGATTTAGATGATTTCGGTTTAGATGTATATTGCAAGTAATTAGTTTGATACCGAAAGCATACATTTTTAAGCTATGTTGCTCGGACTCTTCAAAAATATCATCGGGCATGTGTCGGATCCTTCAAAAGTAGTGCATTGTTGGAGGATCCGACATAGGTGTGGCAACATTGTTGGAGAGTCCGAGCAACGAGCTCCATGGCTAATACTATCGTTCTATATATAGTCGGATCCATCAAATTATTAATTGCTAATTACTTTTCAAGTATTATTTTAACATTCTTTTTCCACTAGACCTAGATAGTCAGTCAAGCAACTTCAAGCTAAGTTGCTCGGACTCTCCAAAGATATTGCCGCACCCTTGTCGGATCCTTCAAACTTGCACTATTTTTGGAGAATCCGACACGCACCCGTAGACATATTTGAAGAGTTCAAGCAACTTAGACTTCAAGTAAATTATCTGGAGGCATTGCTACAAACCTTGTAATACAAAAGTGAAGCAACTAGTATGTTATTAATGGTTTGCTACTGTTGGTGATCTTTGAAATGGTGGTGATTATTCTCGTGGCACGAAAGAAAATTTTTGTTGGAGGTGTCTTTCTTTGTGTTGACTAAACGATAGATGAATGTTGAAAGACAAATGCAAATGTGTCTGTTATTGTTTATTCGAGTGTTGTTTGACTTTGTTTATAATTTTGATAACGACCTGATTATCTTCATTGTGGATGCAGCAAGGTGGTAAGGTTGTCTATTGCACAGGTTTTGACTGTAATTTCACAGAAGCAAAAAGCTGCTCTTCGTGAAGTTTACAAGAACAAGAAATACCTGCCTCTCGACTTGCGTCCCAAGAAAACTAGGGCCATCCGCAAACGTTTGACTAAGCACCAGGTACCCTTGCTTTTACCCTTCAACTAGTGTTTATGCACTTCGAAGCATTGAACTTCTGGGCTCGCTCTCTTGCAATGCATATGCTACTGTTGGTTCTATATACAGCTTTCTTTATTTATTCCAATAAGTACGAAACCAGTACTATTTGATGAGTCGAGTACTCTTTCCTTACTACTATTTTTTCAAATATTTTAAAATAGAGATAGATATTACATCCAGATCCTAAGAACTTTTTACAACAGATGACCTTCTCTTTTTAAACAATTAGGGGTCGTTTGGTTGGAAAACACGTTCTCCCCGGGGTTAGTTATCCCCTCCTCAAAGAGGGATAAGAAAAACACTACAATCCCGGGATGAGTTATCCCATGCATTTGGTCCCAACCAAACATGGGATTAGCTCCTCTTCTAAATTAATCCCGTGATTAGTTATCCTTACCCCCCTACCAAACGACCCCTTAATGTCTACGGTGGAGGTGTATGCGGATTCTGGATTACCAGAGGCTTTACGTTTTCACTTAGTTTGTGTAATTTTCTTCAAGGTCTCCTGCATGATCTTTTCTTCTCTTTCCTAGCAATGTCTTGTCGATACCTAACTACTAGAGTTAAAATAGCAAAGTCAGTGGCATTAACGTATCCTCTTGGTCTGTACAGGCGTCGTTGAAGACGGAGAGAGAGAAGAAGAAGGAGATGTATTTCCCTTTGAGAAAGTACGCGATCAAAGTGTAGGATAGGAGATCTCGACTTTGCTGGAGATTTTGATGAACTATTTTATCATGCAAATTTTGTTTAATTTTCTTTCATTTGGTGCTTATGACATTAGCAACATGACTGATATGGAGATTTATTTGTTCCAAGTATCAAGTGTTTTGCCTATTTTATGCTATGAGTAGTACCTTGATTTAATGCCAGTCTAAATATTGTTAGACTTGATTAGACAAATGATTGATTGATTACTAAGGGGTCGTTTGGTGTGAGGTATGAGGGATAAATAGTCCCGAGATAAAATGGACTATTTTATCCCATGTTTGGTATGAGGTATTAGTTAGTATCGGGACAACTATTTATTCCACCATTTACATCATTGTGGTGGGATTAGTTATTCCATATACCACCATTTACATCATTGTGGTGGGATAAGTGATCCCATATACCACCATTTACCATCATTGTGGTGGGATAATTTATCCCATCTACCACCATTTACCATCATTGTGGTGGGATAATTTATCCCATATACACGGTGGGATAACTAATCCCGAAATTACTCTTTTCCAACCAAACGACCCCTAAATAATTGTTTACTAGTAGTTGTTTCTTGGAAACAACATGCATTTGTCCAAGTTGTGAGGAAACATTGTTTGAAGTGGTTTATGCAACAATGTTATTCATTCATGCTCATGTTTCTTCATTGATAGTCGTGTTGTTTGGGTCAGTTTACCTAAGAACCTATATCTTGATTATTTTCTCAGATGCTTTCCTCTGTTTCAAAATGGTTGGTGATTGTTGATTTAACGCACTCTTTAAGAATATATTTATTAGGAGCTTATTTTATCAAATTAGTTTTATTAATTATACTCTAAAAGTATAAATTTGAGTATATATATATATATATATTTTATCTAGTTATTTAATAATAGAAGTAGAATTGAAAAAACATACTAATAATATTCTCTTAATTTCATAAATGGAACAAGTAAATTGAAACAAATAGTTTTTAGCATGAAGTGAACTAAAACAAAACGGATGGAATATTTGTTACATCTCCTACATCTCCTCAGCACATGAGTTGTGATGGTTCTCGGCCCATTTCACTGACGATTGAACTAATAAACGGATGGAGTATTTGTTACCTCTTCTCAGCACATGAGTCGTGATGGTTCTCGACTCATTTCATTGACCATTTAACTATACCATTAGGTGTATTCGTGTCTTTGTTTTGTCTAAGGAAATTAGGTGCCAAATTAAGATTAATAATCCTTTTTTTTCTTCTTGGTTTCTCATCATTCGGTGTTCGGTATTCATATTGGAGTTCGCCTAAATCTGGATTCAATCGATGGATGAAGTACTTATCACTCCACCACAACCCTAATCGTTAGTTAACACATGTCAATAGCATTAACAAACCAAATCTACTTATCATAACTTAGTCATAGATTTGATGTCAATTAATTATTGGCAAAAAGCCTTTTAGTGACCATCAACATGCCATCTTTCTAAAGTTTTTTTTTTTTATTGTAATAAAAGTTGTGATATTTGAGATTAATGACAGAAATGCAGTTTGACTAATTCTGTATAGTACGTGCAATCCTCAAGATTTCTCTTCTAACATTATTCAAGAATTATTTGAATTGGTCAATAACATTTTTTATGCAATGGTCAAGAAAAAATATTCTAACATATAGTATTATATATTAGAGAAATTATATGAGGATAGTAAGATGTGAGCTAATTAGTAAACTAACTTGTGTTATTTAACTTAATAAATAACAAGTTCGTTTTGTCAACCATGTTAATATAGACATGCTTACATGTATCCATATGATTATTCACTAAAATAAAATAACTAAATATTACACAAATACACAACTTATGTTTCCATTATTACAAAAAATCCCAACTCCCTAAACATATTACAGAAATCCCAACATATATACAGAATGCTATGTATATGTCGGCTATGTTATGTATATTAATAGGGAGAGAGAGTAAAGTAATAAAAAAAGTAGGAGAGGGTGTAATTACTTCCAAAAGGGTTGGTATTTATGTTATTTATACCTAAAATAATGCAAACAAATATTTTCCATCCCGCAGGGGCATGATCGAGTGAGTGGTTGGGAGGTGACTTGGGATCGAATTTAGTCTCTGTCTGTTGCTCATCTATGAGCTCGCGGCGTTGGGTTTGCCTAGGGCAGTTTACATCTCCTGCGTGATTTGCGAGTTATTGCACAGTAAACAGATTACCACAAAGTACCTTAATATATTCAATGTAATACTACAAGTGGGAGTTAAAGAGGGTGAGTAAGGGCGGAGTCAGTCTTTGGCTAGGGGGTTCATCCAATCTCCCTTCGACGGAAAAATATAACATTTAAACATGATTAATAGGAGTATTATTTATTATGTATCTATATTAGGTGTTGAACCCCGTTCGACCAGGTTTTCTTCAAAATATTAACCCCCCTTAGTATCCACCTGGCCTAAGCAGACCTTATCTCTACGTTTGTGGAGTACATAAATTGTTTCTCATGGACACTCGACTCAAGAAAAATTTGTTTTAAGACATGTTTGGCAAAAAAAATAAAATGCATAAATAAATAATTACCATGAAATAATGAAGAAAGAAAATTACTAATGTGAAATGTTCCCTAAATAAACTAAGTTGCAAATATAGAGTAATGTATTGTTGCTCAAACATCAAAATCAAATTTCAAATCATAAATTACCTACTTATTATTGAAATATGATGTAAAGAAAATGACACTCGTCAAATTTAGATTGCATTATATAATCCATGAAATGACCTATTCTTTTTGTCAATGACGATAGTGTTTGAATCAGTTTGTGTACGTGCAATTTTTGTTTACTAACATAGGTGTCTAATAGTTCTGCTTATTAATATATGTATCGAATAACTTTGATTGTGTTTGGACCGGATATCGAATAACTCAAGTGATGTTTACTCTAAATATCGAATAATTCTGGTTCTGTTTGTCCAGCTTCATGCACAACCTCTACCCACCCAATACATATACAAGATAACTCAACACACTTAGTGGCGGACCCAAGATTTAGAGATCGTGGGTGCTCGAAAGGTTTGAACAGTTATGCTTACTAGTATATGTATCGAGTAACTTTGATTGTGTTTGGACCAGATATCGAATAACTCAGATGATGTCTAGATAATTTAGGTGACGTTTGTCGAGTTTTGTATACTAGATAATTTAGGTGTCAAATAGTTATGCTTACTAGTACATGTATCAAGTAACTTTGGCTGCATTTGGGTCAGATATCGAATAACTCAGGTGATGTTTACTCTAAATATCGGATAATTCTGGTGTTGTTTGTCCAGCTTCGTGCACAACCTCTACCCACCCAACACACATACAAGATAACTCAACACACCCAGTGGCGGACTCAAGATTTAGAGATCATGGGTGCTCGAAAGGTTTGAACAGTTGTGCTTACTAGTATATGTATCAAGTAACTTTGATTGTGTTTGGACCAGATATCGAATAACTCAGGTGATGTTTAGTCTAAAAATCAGATAATTTTGGTGACGTTTGTCGAGCTTTGTGCATGATATTAGATAATTTAGGTGTCAAATAGTTATGGTTTCTAGTACATGTGTCGAGTAACTTTTTGTGTTTGGATCATATATCGAATAACTCATGTGATATTTATTCTAAATATCGGATAATTCTGGTGATGTTTGTCCAGCTTCGTGCACAACTTCTACCCACCCAACACATATACAAGATAACTCGGCACACTCAGTGTCGGACTTAGGATTTAGGAATCGTGGGTGTTCGAAAGGTTTGAACACATATATTGACGCCCAATGCTTTAAGGTTTCGACTGCAAACTAAAGCACCCACCTATCATATTCGTTCACTGGGTGCTATTCTAAACCATATATCTTTTATATATATATATTTAGTCTGTGTCAAATTTAACGGATGTCCGAGCACCAAAAGATTGGCTATAAGTCCGCCCCTGAACACACCAACACCAAAAGTCTCACGATTTTCTTCATTTTATTGACCGCTAAGCCACACCCTTAAAAATGAAATAATCTTTTCCTTGAAATAAATTTCAACATTAGAAATTATTAGCTAGGAAAAAATAATAGCTTTAATAGAAGAGATAATACTCAATTACTCTCCTGAACTATAGCCAAAAAGGCTATGACACACCTCAACTTAAAGGGGGTCCTATTACCCCCTGAACTAATTAAAAGTATAATTTTGACACCCTTAGTGCCTACGTGGCACATATGTGGCACAACACACTGAAGTGTCCACGTAGGCACACATGTGTGCCACGTAGGCACCACGTAGGCACTAAGGGTGTCAAAAATACACTTTTAATTAGTTCAGGGGGTAATAGGACCCCCTTTAAGTTGAGGTGTGTCATAGCCTTTTTGGGTAAAGTTCAGGAGATTAATTGGGTATTTTCTCTTAATAGAATAAGCAATTTGACTGTAATTTCCCATTGGAGGTCATTTTAATGAACTGAAAGTCTCTTTATTGTTAAAGGTGCATTATATTCCATATAAATTATTCAGTCAACATGAACTATTTATTCAACCATAATAATTTCTATTTTATGGAAAAAAATTTACAAGATGGGCAATTAAAGCAATAGAAAAAAAAACTCATTTTATCTAGAGGACAATAATTTTCAACTAAAACAAATATATGATCATTTGCACTTTTGCAATTATTTTGTGTTGATCTTTAATTTATATCTTTCATAATAAATAATTTCTTCAATTACCATATTATTTTATCGTAGCTTTTTTTTTTTTAACTATATATTGATTTTTGTACTTCTATTTTTATATCTTTGAGGTAGGGGTGTGATCTGCATATATTTAATCCTAATTTTTTGTATCACACTTTATGGGATTACATTAAATATATATTTATATTTGTGGGACATATATTTATATTTTTGTATTATAATATTCTTCAAATTATATTCAGATATGATTTGAGTTTCTAAAGAACTTATGTTCCACTATGTCTTTGATAGTTAAAAGACAAAAATAAAGAAAAATAATTTATTCGAAGGACAAAAATTAAAAATCAATCTATTCGAAGGACAAAATGTGTAATTTTCTGAAGAATATATGTAATACCAACCCCCATTCAACACCTTCCAGGTTGGTTCCTTAGTCAAATTAATAAATTATCTTTGAAGAATAGGAAAATTAAAAAATAAAGTAAATTGGAGATATTTCATAATTCTATTTGAATAATATAATATGTGAAAATAGGACTTCAACAAAATATTCTGCTGAAAAAATGTGGAAGCATCTAATGGAAAATTAAGAGGTGACTTGGCAGGGAAAAACATGGGATGAAGTACGCGATTTCAGAATTTGAAGTTTATAATTTTTACATTTTATGTCAAATTAATATATATAATAATTATGGGGTTCATCGTTAAATATATATATATATAGTTATTCGATGAATTTCTTAAAACATACACAACAATAATTATTGTGTGCCCTATTCAACGATAATATTGTAAAAATCTCGATCAAACTAAAAGTGCTTGTACGTTGAAAAGTAATAAGTTAGGAGCGATCAGTTTATAGCTCGTGGTTGGTTTCAGACTTATACACAGTTTGAATATTTACCAAAAGTGCAGATAAGTTGAAAGGTGTTTTATGAGTCAGTTTGACAAGTTTATCGCTTACCCAAACACTCTCTAGACATTATGAACATCGTCGCGTGGACATGCCTTGACGCAACATTTAAGAGTTTCGAGCAATGATCCCCCTAATTAAATTTTAATGTATTTTTGTCGAACTTTTTAGCTGGCGTGACACCTTTTGTTAATTTTTTTAGCTGATGTAGCATCTTTGATGTGGGTCTCATTTTATGTAATAAAGGTGTCACGTAAGCAGAAAAAGATATAAAAATATGCTAAAATTGAGTTCGGGATAATAAAACTTCTGTGAAGTTGGAGTGTGTTGTAGCAACTTTGATCATAGTTCGAGGATACTGAATGCTTATCTTTTTTCTAATTCTATTTTAAAATGAACCATAGACTATTGATTCTTTTTTCATTTGCAACCATAGATTGGGATGACCATAGACTATATAATTGGTTTATAACCATATATTTAGATGACCAGTCAAATTCAATGCCCTCATCTCATGGGTCTGAAATTTATTTTAATATTTTGTTTTGTCAACACTTTGTCATTTCAAAACAATTACCAAAAAAATTGCTATTACAACCAATATGACTTGCGGTGTAATGGTTAGGATCCCTCTGTTGTTAACTAGACTGTCTCGGGTTTGAGTTCTGAGAATGAAAAAAATCCTACCAAGAGCACCGACCCTAGACAAATGGACCACGCAAAACGTGAATCCAGATTAGTCGAACTCCAATACGACTACCAGACCCGACGGAAAACCAAAAAGTTGCTCGTACAACCAATATGGCTTGCGGTGGAATGGTTAGGATCCCTCTATCCTTAACCAGACTGTCTCCGGTTTGAGTTCTGAGAATAATGAAAAAGATCATACCGAGAGCACCGACCCTAGAAATGGGTCCCACATAACGTGAATCCAGCTTAGTCAGACTCCTATACGGATATCAGATCCGGTGGGAAACCAAAAAATTGCTCGTAGAACCAATATGGCTTGCGGTGGAATGGTTAGGATCCCTCTATCCTTAACTAGACGGACACCGGTTCGAGTTCTGAGAATGAAAAAGATCCTACCGAGAGCACCGACCCTAGACAAATGGACCACGCAAAACGTGAATCCAGATTAGTCGAACTCCAATACGACTACAAGACCCGACGGAAAACCAAAAAGTTGCTCGCAGAACCAATATGTCTTGCGGTGGAATGGTTAAGATCCCTCTATCCTTAACCAGACTGTCTCCGGTTTGAGTTCTGAGAATAATGAAAAAGACCCTACCGAGAGCACCGACCCTAGAAATGGGTCCCACATAACATGAATCCAGCTTAGTCAGACTCCAATACGGATATCAGACACCATGTGCAATAGTCAACAAATTCAAGAAAATTCATATAGTCTCTATCAAGTCCATTGAGTGTGTACCAAGTCAACTTCTCCCCTCTTGTATTTAAACTCCTCCTATCACAACTATTATTCATACACCAAAATATTTTCACATTCATTTAACAAACAGGATCAAGAATCATTACTCTTTCGTTTCGACACAACGAAAAAAAATATGGCAATATTCAATATCTCTAAGACAGAATCATCATCACCATCCACACCGCGAAAAGCCAAAAAAAGCCTATTCTCTTTCGCGAAAACTAACTCCTCAGACCTTACACCTCCTCAGAAACCCTCGCAGACATCCTCCCAGACAATCATGGAGGAGAACATTGACAACGCGAGCGCGATTATCAAAAAATGGGATCATAGCGAATCATCGTCTGATAAATATTGTTCATTTTTTCAACAAGATAGAAAAGAAGCCAAAGAGTACATCCAATGTGTCAATGACTTAAAAAGAGCAATGCATTTTCTTGTTGCACAACATTCAACATGTAACAAACTTGTGCTTGCACAAAACTTAATGCAAATGGCTATGCAAAGACTAGAGAAAGAATTCCATCAAATTTTGTCAACGAAAAAGGAGCATTTAGATCCCGAATCAGTATCAAAGTCAAGTACATCCTCACACTTATCGCGGTCCATCTCAGTTGATTCGCAAGAATCAACTGAGTCCGGAAATGAGATTCAGGTTACTGAGTTTGAACGTCTTTCTGTTCAAGCTATGAATGATCTCAAAATGATCGCGGAATGTATGATTGGTTCTGGCTATGCAAAAGAGTGTTGGAAGATGTACAGGACCATCAGGAAGTCAGTAGTAGACGAAGGGCTATATCGTCTTGGCATTGAATCGCGTAGTTTAGCTCAACTCAATGCGATGAAACCTGATGTCCTTGAAAATAATATCACGGATTGGATCAATGCAGCTAAAGTCGCGATGAAAACACTCTTCTACGGAGAGAAGTTTCTGTGTGATCACGTGTTCTCAGCCTCGAAAACAATCAGAGATACATGTTTCAGCGATCTAGCTAAAGATGCTGGACTCAATCTGTTTAAATTCCCAGAGCTCGTTGCAACAAAGACGAAGAAATCACATGAGAAGACCTTCGTGTTAATGGACTTACACGAAGCAATCGAGCAACTCTTGCCAGAGATCGAATCAATCTTTTCGTATCAATCAGTCTCAGCTGTCAAGCTTAAAGTCCACTCTTCGCTAAATAAACTTAAATCCTTTATTCTGAGTATGATCTATAATTTCGAGGTGTCAATACAGAAGAATTCCTCGAAAACACTAGTTCCTGGTGGGGGAATTCATCCGTTAACAACTTCTGTTACGGATTATGTAACTTCATTGGCAAGTTACAACGGAGTACTCTCCGATATCATATCAGATTTCGCCTTTGTATCACCATCCTCCTCGTATCCTGAGGCTTACTTCGACAGTCCATCAATCAATCCTACACCAAACAACTCAAAAAACTCATCAGTATCTGCTAAACTTGCGTGGATCATCCTAGTCCTACTCTGCAAACTCGATAGCAAAGCAGAACTTTACAACGATATCGCCTTATCCTACCTCTTCCTAGCTAACAATATCCATTTTGTTATCGAGAGGGTACGTGCAAGTACGCTCAAAGACCTTCTAGGACACGAATGGACATCGAGTTTGGAGAGAAAGGTAAAGTTGTATTCATCAAAATACGAAAATGTAGCATGGAGTAAAGTGATTCTTTGTCTGCCTAAAAGCTTAAACCCCGCGATTTCTCCTGATACGATTAAAGAACACTTCAAACGATTCAATGAATCGTTTGAAAAATCGTATCAGAGACAGAAATCGTGGGTGGTCCCTGATGAGAAGCTACGCGATGAGATCAAAACATCGATAGCAAGAAGATTGGTGAGTGTTTATAGGGATTTTTACGATTACTATATGGTCGTGCTGAGTGGTGAAAATGATTTGGACGTGTTGGTAAGATATTCACCTGATAATTTTGGGACTTGCTTGTCTAATTTGTTTCATGAAAATCATTTGAGGTCTAGGAGTTTGTTGTCATCAACAACATCATTGCCAAACTCTTGTGTTTGGCAATGTATTTCTTGATTTGTTCATGGTCATTGACAAGAATAATGTATACTACAAGGTAGTACTGAGTTATGTTGCTCGGACTTTTCAAAAATGTCTTGACTAGTGTGTATCACTTCATGGTCATTGACAAGAATAATGTATACTATAAAGTACTACAGTTGCTCGAACTCTTCAGAAATCTTGATTGGTGTGTACTGTATTGTTGAAAACTAGTGCAACGACAACATTTTTGGAGAGACCCGAGCAACATCGACTATACGTTCTTGATTTCAATACAAGGCTCTCGTTTGGTAATAGATTTTAAAGGGCAGCCCAATGCATTAAAGCTCCCGCTATGCGTAGGTTCGGAGAAGGGCCCCACGTGTATTGTACGCAACCTTACATTGCAATTTTGTTAGAGTCTGTTTTCAAGGCTTGAACCCGTGACCTACTGGTCACACGACAACAACTTACAAGTGTTTTGAAGTTGAAATTTGAAACTTGAAAATTTGAGTTTTTTTGGAGTTTATTGTCATCAACATCATTTATGTATATCTTGATTTGTTCATGGTCATTGACAAGAATGATGTATACTATAAAGTACTACTGTTGCTCGGATTCTTCAAAAATGTTGTCTGTTGCTATTGGATTGTTCAAAGTTAGTGCGGCGGCAACATTTTTGGAGAGTTACGAGCAATATAAACGACAGGATCTTGATTTCAATAGTAAGCTCCCATTTGTTCAAATATTTTGAAGTTGAAACTTGAATATTTGAGTTTTTGGAGTTGTGTTTGGATATGCATTTTACGTGAAATTTTTTGAAGTTTTGTGAGTGGAAATCTCAAAAACAAAAATAATGTATTTCTTGATTTGCTTATGGTCATTGACAAGAATAATGTATACTACAAAGTAGTAATAAGTTATGTTGCTCGGACTTTTCAAAAATGTCTTGACGAACGCATGTGTTTGGCAATAAGTTATGTTGCTCGGACTTTTCAAAAATGTCTTGACGAACTCATGTGTTTGGCAATGTATTTCTTGATTTGTTCATGATCGTTGACAAGAATAATGTATACTACAAAGTAGTACAAGTTATGTTGCTCGGACTTTTCAAAAATATCTGACAAGTGTGTTTCAAAAATAGTGTTGTGGCAACATTTTTGGAGAGGTCCGAGCAACAAAAGTCCTTGATTTCAATACTAAGCTCCTATTTGATCATAGATTTTGAAGCTGAAGCTCGAAATTTGAAAATTGCCAAACTCATGTGTTTAGCAATGTATTTCTTGATTTGTTCATGGCCATTGACAAGAATAATGTATACTACAAGGCAATATTATTGCTCGGATTCTTCAAAAATGTTGATTGTATTGTATTGGATTGTTCAAAATTAGTGCAGCGCGACAACATTTTTGGAGAGTTCCGAGCAATACAGACTACAAGTTCTTGATTTCAATAGTAAGCTCCCGTTTGTTCAGATATTTTGAAGTTGAAACTTGATTATTTGAGTTCTTGAAGTTGTGTTTGGACATGCATTTTATGAATTTTTTTGAAGTTTCGTGAGTGGGAGGCTCAAATAATAATAATAATAATAATAATAATAATAAAAAAAAATAAAAAAAAATAAAAAGAAGGTCCAAGCCAATTTTTGGAAACTTATAAAATATTTGGGGCTCAAATCATCGACCCTGGGCATGGAGAAAACTCTGTTAGGAGCGCTACCACCCGAATGGAGCCCTACCCGGCGAGAATCCGAATTAGTCGGGCTCCAATGTGAGTACCGAACACCAGATGGGAAACCAAAAATAATAAAATTTGAAGCACTTTTTAAAGCTTTTCCCCTTTGACAAAACTACATTTTGCTTTGCCACCCAAATACATATGGTTGCTTTGCACATTCAAACTATATAAAATGCTCAAGTTGCTATTTTTTTAATTTTTTTTTAAATAATTATGGCCATGGGCCTTTATGAGCAATAGCCCAAGAACAGGTCCAAATGTGACCCAGTCCAAACCGAACGAGCCCAAAAACAAATAAAATCTAGCTCAAACAACATAAATACCGATAGTTTGAAACATTTTAGAGAAAATTCTGATATATTGCATAATTACTGAAAATCTCAATTTTGGGTCTGTCAAGATACATAATTAGCTCCTGATACATCCAATGAAGATACATTTTTTCCCTTGTATAGATACATATAGTTCTCGGTACATTTTTTCGATTTTGAGTCTGTCGAGATACAACGAAAATACATTTTTTCCTTTGTAAAGAAACATAATTAGCTTCCGATACATTTTTTTCGATTTTGGATCTGTCTAAATATATAATTAGCTCCCCGATACATCCAATGGAGATGCATAATTAGTTGAGATTTTTATAATTACTTTGTAAACGTGAAAATTTGTATAAATATGATAAATTAAGGCGTTTGTTTATGTTATTTTTTCAATTAATTATGGCCATGGGCCTTTTTAAGCAAATGGTCCAAAAACAGGTCCAAATACGACCCGGTTCAAACCGAACCGGCCCCAAAACAAATAAAATCTAGTGAAAATTAGACCCCCAAAAAATAAAAAATGTTGAATGTTATTTAGCATTTCTAAAATGTCACTTGACATGAATAGCAAAAGTATTTTTTGACTACGATGTTCGAACTCTTCAAAAATATCAACAACTACGTATAAGATAGTCCAAAATATAACAAGAAGCTATGATTATTTTTTCTAAAAATTACACAAATACACAACTTATATTTCCAATATTACAAAAAATCCCAACTCCCTAAACATATTACAAAAATCCCAACATATACACAGAATGCTGTGTATATGTCGGTTATGTTATGTATATTAATAGGGAGAGAGAGTAAAATGATAAAAAAAATGGGAGAGAGTGTAATTACTTCCAAAAGAGTTGATATTTATGTTATTTATACTTTAACTTTTAGTGTTCTATTCCCATACTATCCTTAGTACTAATTAAATAACTACATAAAATAATAATAGTTAAATATATCGTTTCAGAATATGTATCGTTAATAATGTTAGTTTACTAAAATGCACCTTTAACTAAAGTTTTATTAAGAACTGTGTCAGATCAACAAGCTGGATTAAGTATATGAAATTTTGAACCACTTTGGATTAATTTATTTTATATTTTTGGTTGAGAATAAGTTTGAGATTATAATATGAGTATTAAATAATAATTGATTTGTTTAGTTATTAATAAATATTTGGTTCATTGAACTGGAAATAGGTATAATGCAAAATATATAATATTTGATTTAAATTGGATAAATGAAATATATTTTTTGTTTCAGTTTTAATCTTTCTTTCTAAAAAAGTTTAGATGTATAAAGTGTTTACAACTGTTAAAAAAGAATATCCTTTCCATATCAATTTGGTAATGAATTTTAATTAAGTGCTAAAAGTTCAAGAAACAAATATCTATCTTTTTGAAATTTATAATTTATATTATGTATATATAATAGGTGTCGAACCTCGTTAGATTAGTTTTTCTTTAAATTTTGAATCCCCTTCATGAAAATTCTGACTCCGCCTCTGTCTGGAGATAATGTTTTACAACATTTCAGAGATCGAATGCAAGAAAATTATACTATTTATACATCACTAAACTAATATTATGTATGTATAATAGATGTCGAACCTCATTCGATTAGTTTTTCTTCAAATTTTGAACCCTCTTCATGAAAATTCTGATTCCGCCTTGATCTGAAAATGATGTTTCCAGCATGATTTTTTTTTTTTAGAGTTCGAACGCAAGAAAATTTTACTATTTATAAATAGATATCGAATTTCCTTCGATTAAATTTTTTTTTTCAAATTTTGAATTTTTTTATGAAAATTTTGACTCTACTTCTATTTAGAAATAATATTTTTAATATAATTTTTTATATTCAAAGCTCGAACGCAAGAACTGACACAAAGGGAGGAGGGTGAAAGATTTGTACTACGTGGATAGTTGTTGCTAGCCATCTATTTTGACCAAAGGAGCTAGATTTCATTAATATATTCACTTGTTGCTCAAAATTATTATTTTATTTTTCAGAAAAATTCTTTAATTTTTGTCCATACAAAAATAAGATGATTTAGGGAGAAATAAAAAAAACATTTTTGGACTGATATTTAAGTTTTAGTTTAAATTTTAATTATTTTTTAATATAGGAATAAAATTTTGATAGCTACACCCCTAAATTAAATATGATAAACTTCAAAAAATATTTATTGGAATTGAAAAATTTTCAGTTTGAACTCCATAATTGTGGACTTTATGAAATTTAAAATTTTAGCAAATTTTAAATTGTGAAGGTTAAAAGCTTGATGAATTGTTTTAGGAGTTTAAACTCTATGAATTGTTAATGTAGTTTGAAACTCCAATAAATTTTTACATATAGATTATGCAGAGGCTGCTCAAGCATGTTTGTGGCCTAAAGCGAAAATCAAACAAAGACCTTAAATTATTTTTTAAAAAAATAATTTTCTTTTAATGAACTCTATTTTCAAATTATAGAATCAATTTTTTCCTAATTATTCTTTTTTAAGTAATAGTATAATCAATGCATTTAATCTTTCTTAAGACATACTACGCTAGATATATGAACTTCTTCTAATAATTTTTTTCTTTTATATAAAAAAAAATATTTTTTCTATAAATAATATTCAATCTTTTTTAAAAAAATTATTTATATTATTATAAAAATTGTGGCCCCTTAAATTTGGGGGCCTAAGGTAGGACTGAGCATTCGGTTTGTTCGGTTTTGATAGTTTAATATCGGTTCGGTTTTTCGATTTTCAGATTGACAAAAATGACAATCATAACCAAACCGAAATTATTTCGGTTTGGTTCGGTTTCTACAAATTTGGTTCGGTTATTTCGGATTTTTATTTCGGTTTTAAAGATTAAAGTAGTGAACTTCTCTTTGTTATGACTGGACATTTAAAATTAATGATTTTTTTTAACTAATTTAAACCTATTTTTCATTCCCAGATATAAATAACTCAACATGGATGAAACTAAATGATATAACCATAAGTTTAACATAATATATAACTTCATTATGCATAAGTTTGCATAAACAGTCGGAACTCGAAAGTATGGTCGTTGCGGGAAAGACCACAGTCGGCACTTCGGACTGCAGCCCACAATGATCGTCTGGTCGCTGGCTTTGGTGTTGTTGTACAGACGACGATCTCGCCGGCGGTCTATGGGTCGATCGATTGTTCGACTATTGGACTGATGTATGCTGTTAGTTGTATGTGGCGTGCTATTACTTATTAGTTATTAGGGTTGCTATTATATATTTATATTATATTATTATATATTAAATATTCTATATATAATAAAAAATATATATATTATTAATTATTTATAGAATTTCGGTTAATCGGTTTATCCAAATTATTTTTTTGAAAAAACAAAAACCAAACCGTTTTAAAAATTGAAAATCGAAACCGATCCAAAAAATTGAAAAACCAAACCGAAATTAAAATTTCGATTTGATTTTTCATTTTTTTCGATTTAAACCAAAATATGCCCAGCCCTAACCTAAGACGACCACCTATTTTCTTACAAGGTAGAGCCGCCCTTGAGATTATGGAAATTTGAACATAATTTTGTGAATCTTTCAACTTAAAATGAGATAAATTGAAAAGAAAGATGTATAAGGCTTCATTTGCGTGAACTTAATGGAGATCTGAATGATTCGAATTTTAACTCATTAAATGCATTTGCTTACATTAAGTTTTAAGCACTTAATTGGTCTGAATAAGTTTTAAATATTAAGATCTTGAACAAAATATTAATATTATAAAAAAGTATTTTTATTCGAGATAATTTTCACCATTACCATATCCACAATCGTCATTCACCTCCGCTAATCATCTCACCCATCACAATCATCACTACAAGTGTCAACCATCATTACCGTCAACGCTAACCAACAGTCATTGCCACTAACCGTCGTTATATATCGCTATTGTTGGTCATCATTATCACACTTAATATCTCCATTATTATAATTATATTCATTATTACCACCACCGTCGACCGTCGTTATAACCACCGTCATTGACACCCCCATCATTATTATCACTCACTACCATCACTGCAATCAATCCCCATTACCAACCGCCTTCGGCGTTAAAATAAGCTACCACCAACTTATCGTTAACATCGCACATTTTTCAACCATCGTCATCAACACCACATACTAACATCAATCAATCAACTTTACCACCACATTCACCAATCGACACCATTACGTCAGTAAAATCAACGCCAACCATTTTCATCGTTACAACTATCGTCATCATCATTACTAGCCGCTAACACACCCATTATTATCTCTACAAACCGTCTTTATCACTGGCAGGCGTAAAATATTTTATTTTCTTTATCAAATAATATTCTTTTTTTATAAATTATGTTTTTCCAAAACTTAATTATTTAAAAACTACATCTTAATCACTCAAATGTTCATTAGAATTCGAACGCTTTAATCTTACGCACATTCTTCGACCGCCATCAGTAACACTACTAACTACAAACATCAATCAACTTTACCATCACTGCTACCAATCATCATCATTACGTCGATCATTACAATATCAACCAACTTCACAATTACAACTATCACCACCATCATTGTTATTCACTAACACCGATCATTATCGACTTCCACCATCACCACTGCAAAACACAAATATTTTACTTTAAGAACCATATCTTAATCGTTCAAACGTACATTATTTTCATTCAAATACTTTAATCTTACACACATTTTTCGACCGCTATCATTAACACTGCTAACTACAAACATCAATCAACTTTACCATTACTGCTACCAATCACCATCATTACGTCAGCAATTACAACATCAACAATCTTCACATTTACTATCATCACCATCGTCATTATTATTCACTAACACTCAACCATTATCGATTACCACCATCACCATCGCAATACACAAATATTTTATTTTAAAAACAATATTTTAATCATTCAGACGTGAAACATTTTAATCTTAATCCAAACAAATGAATCCTAATCACTTTCAACTTGCCACTTTCTTCCCATGTTCCTCAATTGTCTTCTAGTTCCTCTTTTTTTTTTTTTCTTTTTTTCTAATTTATACTTTATACTACTATATGTAATTAAAAAAATATTCTTTTTTCATATTCCACTTTCCTAACTCTTTCCCTTTTATCTATAACACACAACAAAAATTCCATTATTTCTCAAATCTGATGAATTCTTGACTCTCCGTTTACTTCAAATTCCTCTAAAAGATGTCTTCTCCTGTTGAAGAAGGTAAACTCTAACACACACACACACACATATATATATATATATATATTTATTTTTCATTAAAATTCAAAAATAAAATTAATTCATAATTGTTTTGATCATCTAATTATCACTACTTAGTTTCAATTTTTTTCCTTTTTTTTTAGCTCAAGATTTAGTTATAAGTAGATGGGTATTTTGTATTATAGATTTATATGTAGGAAATATGATTCTTTTAATTAACTAATTTTGGAAATTTTAGTGTATTTTTTTTTTTTTTGGGGCTTTATTAGCTGTAATTATTAGTTTAAGTATATGGGTATTTTGAATTAGATATTTATATGTAGAAAAAATGGTTCTTTTTGTTAGCTAGTTTTGGAAATTTTAGTGTTTTTTTTTTTTCTTTTGATTTGTTAGCTCAAGATTTAGTTATAATATATGGATGTTTTGTATAATAGATTCTTATGTAGGAAAAATGGTTCTTTTGTTTAACTAGTTTTTGAAATTTCAGCGTTTTCTTGATTTATTAGCTAGAAGATTTAGTTTTAAGTGTATGGGTATTTTGTATTATAAATTTTTATGTAGGAAAAATGATTCTTTTTATTAGGTAATTTTGGAAATTTCAGTGTTTTTTTGATTTATTAGCTCTAGATTTAGTTTTAAGTATATGTTGTTTAGCAGTATAGATTTATATGTAAGAAAAATGGTTCTTTTTATTAGTAACTTTAGAAATTTTCAGTGTTTTCTTGATTTATTAGCTCAAGATTTAGTTTTAAGTATGTGGGTATCTGGCAGTATAGATTTATATGTGGGAAAAATGGTTCTTTTTATTAGCTACTTTAGGAAATTTCAGTGCTTTCCCACTTATGTTAGCTGGAAATATAGTTTAAGCATATGGGTATTTTGTAGTATAGATTTATATGTAGGAAAAATTGGTTCTTTTTATTAGCTAGTTTTGGAAATTTCAGTGTTTTCTTGGTTTATTAGCTCAAGATTTAGTTTTTAAGTATATGGATATTTTATAGTATAGATTTATATGTAGGAAAAATGGTTCTTTTTGTTAACTAGTTTAGGAAATTTCAGTATGTTCTTGCTATATTAGCTGGAAATTTAGCCGAGGTTCTATCGGAAACAGCCTCTCTACCTCCAAGGTAGGGAAAAGTCCGTGTACACTCTAGTCTCCCCAGACCCCACTTTGCGTGATTACACTGGGTATGTTGTTGTTGTTGTTGTAGCTGGAAATATAGTTTAAGCATTTGTGTATTTCGACTTAGATAATTATATATTAGAAGGGGAGCCTTGGAGTAACTGGTAAAGTTGCTGCCATGTGACCAGGAGGTCACGGGTTCAAGCCTTGGAAACAGCCTCTGGCAGAAATGCAAGGTAAGGCTGCGTAGGATACACCCTCGTGGTGGGACCCTTCCCCGGACACCGCGCATAGCGGTAGCTTTAGTGCACCGGGCTTCCCTTTAGAAAAATAGTTCTTTAGAAATAAAAAATGATCCCTCAAGTTGTATCAATCCTTGAAATTGGGCCATTCGAATTCTAAAGAGCGGCCACTTAGATGGCGATTTGAAAAAAAAGTAAACGTAAAGTTTGTTCAATGTATGAGAATAAATTTTACAAGTGCTCTTTATGCTTCAACAGTGTTCAGTTATGAAGACTTTACGATAGAGTTATTTATTTATAAATGGTGTTACTACCCTATTCTTGATTATGTTGTACTTAGTAGCTGCTCTTTTTGGCTGACTAGCTCTGTTTGTGCTTGTACTAGGTGAGAGAGATGTCGAGAAAGGATTGATTACTCCAACCCCAAGCCAGAACCCTCTAGCTGAGCCATCACCGACCCCGTCCCCTTCCTCGGCAACAGCACCAGCTCTGGTGCTTTCCAATTCTGGCAAGAGAATTGATCAAGCAGGGAAAAAGAAATATGTAAAACAGGTGACGGGAAGGCACAATGACACTGAGCTTCATTTAGCAGCTCAGAAAGGTGATCTAGCAGCAGTGAAGCAGATACTTAATGATATTGACTCGCAAATGGTCGGGACGCTGAGTGGCGATGACTTTAATCAAGAGGTTGCGGAGATTAGAGCATCCGTAGTAAACGAAGTGAATGAATTAGGAGAGACGGCGCTCTTTACAGCCGCAGAGAAAGGATATCTTGAGGTGTTGAAAGAATTATTGAAGTACTGCAACAAGGAAACTCTTACTAAGAAGAATCGGTCGGGATTTGATCCTTTGCATATAGCTGCAAGTCAAGGACACCATGGTGAGGATCTTAGATTTCTTGATCATTCAACTTTTACGGTTCAGCTTAAACTCATTGTTAACGATCTGGAAAGATGAAGGATGCTGGAAGATTGATTAAACTGCTAACCAAGTTATATATGTCTTCCCCGTAATCTTATTAAGATTTGACTATGTACTTGTCTTACTTTACATTGACAAGGAAAAGTATGACTTGAACGAACAAACTAAGGAAACATGCTGGTTGGAAAGCGACGCCTTTTTTTTCCCAGCTCAAAAAGAAGTCGTAGCTTTCCAACCAGCTTGTTTCCTTAGTTTGTTCGTTCTATATAATACATAAACAAACACTCAAACTTGGCCTCGATGTACAAATAAGCACTCCAACTTTGAGAGTGCACATCTAGGAACCTCAACTTGGTCTGGAACTGAACAATCCAACTCGTTCCCACTGTCTCATGGACACTTGCTGCTGACGTGACACACAAATTTTTTAACGTGTCTAAATGATCATTCTGCAAGTTGGAGTGTTCAACTGACACTGTGGAGACAAGTTGAGGTGTCTGCCTAGATTTACGTACTCAAAGTTAGAGTGCTTAATTGTCAGATGAGGCCAAGTTTGAGTTACGCCTAAACTAAATTCTGATTTGAACGTGAACATTCGCCCCCCTTGAACCTTTTGAATTGACATACTGCAACTTTGAATGTGCGAAAAATGCGTGTGGAGAATTATGAAGATGGATAAGTTTCATGGTGCTGGAAGATACTAATTATTGGACAAAGACTTACTTTTGCGCTCTTATGACAGGAATCGTCCAATTGCTGTTAGATCATGATACTGGACTAAGTAAAACATTTGGCCCTTCAAATGCAACCCCTCTTATAACTGCTGCCTCGAGAGGACATATTTCAGTGGTCAATGAATTGCTGTCGAAAGATTGCAGCTTACTGGAAATTTCTAGGTCCAATGGTAAAAATGCATTGCATTTAGCTGCCAGACAAGGGCATGTGGAAATCGTCAAGGCCTTGCTTGACAGAGATCCACAATTGGCAAGGAGGACGGACAAGAAAGGACAAACTGCATTGCATATGGCTGTAAAGGGAATTAGCTGTGAGGTGGTGATATTGCTTCTCGAGGCTGATGCTGCAATAGTTATGCTGCCAGACAAGTTTGGCAACACAGCGTTGCACATTGCCACCCGAAAAAAGCGTGCTGAGGTATATAATCTGTTACTCATTTTGGAATGGCCTTACAAACTGTTACTGCCAAAATACGTTTTTACTCTTTAGTCAGTTGGTGCTTTTTTCTAAAGATTGTACAAAATTTGGATCGCCATGTATTCAGTTGTTGCAACTTACTTGGCTTTATCTCCGTTTTCATCATATAATGATATTGTGAGCGATAATCAATTTAAATTTTTTGCCATGCAGATAGTAAGAGAGTTGCTATGCCTGCCTGATAGTAACGTTAATGCACTGAACAGAGATCACAAAACAGCTCTTGATATAGCTGAAGATCTTCCGCTATCTGAGGAATCGTCAGAAATAAAGGAGTGTTTATACAAATATGGAGCTGTTAGAGCTAATGAATTGAACCAACCAAGGGATGAGTTGAGGAAAACCGTCAGTCAGATCAAGAAAGATATTCACACACAGCTTGAACAAACTAAGAGGACAAATCAAAATGTCCACGGAATTGCTAAAGAGCTTAGAAAGCTCCATCGAGAAGGGATTAATAATGCAACAAATTCTGTGACTGTCGTTGCTGTTCTCTTTGCTACAGTTGCCTTTGCTGCTATTTTTACCGTCCCTGGAGGTGATGATGATCATGGAGTAGCTGTGGTTGTGACCACCGCTTCTTTTAAGATCTTTTTCATCTTCAACGCCCTTGCACTTTTTACATCTCTTGCTGTTGTCGTAGTTCAGATTACGTTGGTTAGAGGAGAAACAAAGGCGGAAAGAAGAGTTGTTGAGGTAATTAACAAACTCATGTGGTTGGCTTCTGTCTGCACTTCAGTTGCATTTATGGCATCTTCTTATATAGTAGTCGGTCGCAAGTATAAATGGGCTGCAATATTGGTAACAGCAGTCGGGGGAATAATAATGGCCGGGGTACTTGGAACCATGACCTACTATGTGGTAAGATCAAGGAAGAAAAGATCGATAAGGAAGAAGGAAAAGCATGCAAGAAGTGGTTCCAACTCATGGTACCACTCCGAGTTCTCTAATTCTGATATCGACAGGATTTATGCCTTATGATGTGGAGAGTTTCGAGTTGATGATAAGAAACTCCCCCGAGTTGTATGTAGTGAAAGGCGTGTTGTTCTTGAGAGACTGATGAACAACAACTCCGTTAAGCAAGTTCACCTGGAGGGAGCTGCAAGTTTCAAATGAAGATGTTTGATCTGTTCATGTTTGGAAGGAGAGGTTCCGTTTTACACGTGTCATCATGTCAACGAATAAGGTTTCTGTCCCGAGCCAGAATGCTCGCGATGATGTATGATTTCTAAGCTAAACTCATGGAGCTGTAGATTGTAACTTTTAGCATGGGATGTAAATTTTCCTATTTTATCTATAGAATGGGAAAGATTATGTAAAAGATTCAAAACAAGTATCCATTTCTGTGGCATCTACCACTTTTGTGTAGTAAATTGGCTAGCCTTAGTTATAAATCCTTGTGTAAACTACATCTGAATTTTTGAGTCGAGGGTGTATCGGAAACAGTCTCTTTACCCCTATAAAGGTGAGTTGAGGGTGTATTGGAAACAGTCTCTCTACCCCTATAGAGGTGAGTTGAGGGTGTACCGGAAACAGTTTCCCTACCCCTATAGAGGTGAGTCGAGGGTGTATCGGAAACAGTCTCTCTACCCTCATAAAGGTGAGTCGAGGCTCTACATTCATAAAGGTGAGTCGAGGGTGTATCGGAAACAGTCTCTCTACCCCTATAGAGGTGAGTTGAGGGTGTACCGGAAACAGTCTCCCTACCCGTATAGACGTGAGTCGAGGCTCTACCCTCATAAAGGTGAGTCGAGGGTGTATCAAAAACAGTCTCTCTACCCCTATAGAGGTGAGTCGAGGGTGTATCGGAAACAGTCTCTCTACCTCAATAAAGGTGAGTCGAGGGTGTATTGGAAACAATCTCTCTAACCCCATAAAGGTAGGGGTAAGGTTTGTCTACATTCTACCCTCCTCAAGATCCTACATCCTATCGAAATAGCTAATCTCTAATCAAAGATCCTACATCCTAACAAAATATCTAATCTCCAATCAAAAATTCAATGCCGTCGAATTTGAGCCTTATGTCTCTAAGCCTCGAGGCGATTCTAAAGGCATGCCGTCGAATTCGAGCCTTATGTCTCTAAGCTTCAAGGCGATCCTAAAGATATTTACAATCAAATTTGCTTGTAATGTTGAAATAATCATTGATTAGTTTAAGTTGTTATAACTTGTCGCTTCGAAAAATTAAGAGCAACAGAGTCAAAAATACACTTAAAGTATCTCAATTTTGAACTATCAGGGTCAAAACACACGAACTATTTATCAAAACACACATATTTCACTTAGGAAAATGAACAATTTATAATTGACAAACTTAAAGGACTAAAAATGTACAATACATACTTAATGGACTATTTTGAACCTATCTCAAATATAAAGGGACCATTGTTGTAATTTTGTAGTACATAAATAGCAAAATTGAGCATTTCAAAATTCAAAAATTGACCACAAAGAGTTCACTTCGCAAAGCTTCGAGATGGTACGCTTACATGTAAAGCACGGCGGCGGCGGCGACTACGGCGCCGGTGACGGCGTCTACGGTGACGGCGGCGCCGGTGAGTTTCTGTACGAAACTGAAACGAGTTCAACGATTGATGAAATCGCCAATCATATTATCGAAATCGCGAATCTCCAATCGAAGATTCAATGCTTAGCTGGAGAATTTGAACCTTGTCTCTCAAAGCTTCAAGGTGATCCTAAAGGTATTTACAATCAAATTTGCTTGTAATGTTGAAATGATTATTGATTAGTTCAAGTTTTTATAGCTTTATGTTGAAATAATTATTGATTAGTTCAAGTTTTTATAGCTTTATGTTGAAAGATTGTTGATTAGTTCAAGTTTTTATAGTTTTCACTTGAAAAAAAAGTAAGAGCGAAGTGTCAAAAATACACCTAAACTATCTCAATTTTTTAAATTTCATACCTTGATTATCAGTTCTGTGAGTTTTTTTTTACCGTGAACTATCACTAAGTATTTATCAGTCGTTCAATTTTCCTATCTGAGGTAAGAAAAGTGATCAAGTTGTAGTTGAGGAAATTCGGACATATGATAGTTCGGGTATGAAACTCAAAAATCGGGATACTTTAGGTGTGTTTTTGACTCTTTCACTCAATGTGGAAATAATCATTGATTAGTTGAAGTAGTTATAGCTATCAATCAGGAAATTAGCCATTGAAATTTGAACTTTATCTCTCTAAGCTTCAAGGCGATCCTAAAGGTATTTACAATCAAAATGCTAGTAATGTTGAAATAATAATTGATTGCTTGTAGTTCAGGTAAATTAAGAGTGAAGCATCAAAAACACACCTAAAATATCCCAGTTTTTGAGTTTCAGAACTGAAACCAGGTGTGAGTTTTCTATGTGGACTATCAACTGTTCACTTTTTCTACATGTTAATATTTCAGAGAGGAAAAGTGAACAATTTGTAGTTTGGAGACCCGAGTGTGTTTTGATAAATACTTAGTGATAGTTTAGGGAACTCGGACACCTGATAATTCGGGTACTCAAAATTGATGAAATCGCCAAACACATTATTGAAATCGGAAATCTTCAATCGGAGATTCAATGCTTCGCCGTCGGATTTAAGCCTCATCTCTCCAAGCTTCAAGATGATAGTAAAGGTATTTATAATGGAAGTTGTTAGTAATGTTGAAATAACCATTAATTAATTGAAGTTGTTTACAACTTTGGCAATTTTTTGACTTTCATACCTGAACTATAAGGTGTGTGTGAGTTTTGTGCCTGAACTGCCACTAATTATTTATAGTTAAGCTTTGTTTTAATAATATTTGATGATAGTTAGTTAGAAAACTCGCACACTTTATACTTTAGGTATGAAATTCAAAAATTGGGATACTTTATGTGTGTTTTTGACCGAAACTTGAAAATTAATTGTTGAAATTAGAGCCTTACTTCAAGGCGATTATAAAGGTATTTGCAATCAAAATTGCTAGTAATGTAGAGATAATCATTGCTTAGTTGAAATTGTTTGTAGATTTTGCTTTGGAAAATCAAGAGGAAAATGTCAAAAATATACTTAAAGTATTACGTTTTCTTTTTTTGGGAAGGGGAGCCTTGGAGTAACGGGTAAAGTTGCGGCCATGTGACTAGGAAGTCACGGGTTCAGGCCTTGGAAACAGTCTCTAGTAGAAATGCAAGATAAGGCTGCGTACAATACACCCTTGTGGTGGGTCCTTCCCCGGACCCTGCGCATAGGGGGAGCTTTAGGCCACCGAGCTGCCCTTTATCACAGTTTTTTGAGTTTGATACGTTGAAATATATTTTAATAAATAGTATGTGATGGTTCAGGTACTAAACTTGCACATGATACTTTAGGTATGAAATTCAGAAAAAGGAGATACTTTAGGTGCGTTTTTGACCATCAACTCGAAAATTAACAATTGAAATTCAAGCCTTGTCTCTCTAAGCTTCAAGGTGATCCTAAAGGCATTTACAATCAAAACTGCTAGTAATGTCAAAATAATCATTGATTAGTTGAAGTTGTTTATAGCTTTTGCTTCGGAAAATTAAGAGGGAAGAGTAAAAATACACTTAAAGTGTTCCAGTTTTTTGAGTTACATACATGAATGGTACAAACCAGCCAACAACACAAGATAACAAGATGAAACAACACTAAGGAAGCAAGCACAAGCCGAGAACAAGATAGACAAACAACAATAACGTAAAGATAGATAGATAGCTTGACATACGAATATACAATAAACAAGAACCAAAGTGTTTTTCAAACACTAAGACCCCTATAAACCGTATAAGCAACACCAAGTTCTTACGAAGACCTCAAGGAAATCGGAATCCCCAAGCAACCTCCGTTTCTAAACGGGTAACCAACACCAAACGATTCCACGTTCGGCCACAAGTGAATCCACACTTGCACAAGTGATTCCACACTTGCAAAGACACTCTTAAGAGTATTCTCAAAATAATATCCAAGTTGCTGAAAAATTAACTAATAGAAGCTATTTAAAGTCTTGGCTAAACTTATTACATAGCAAAATGACCAAAAGGCGCTTAATGAGTTCCTACACTCCATAGGCGCCTCATGCTCCAAGGAAATGACAAAAGGGCCCTTAATGAGGGCGGCCTTGGAGTGTAATGGGCTATTCTTCACACTTCAACACTTATGCATCTTGGTTAGGCAGCCCCAAGCTTGAGTCTTTACGTCTTGGCCTCCAATGATGTCGTTGAAAGCTATGATGCCCCTTTGACTCGTATCAATGAGCTATCAGGTGTGTAAGTTTCCTACTTGAACTATCACTAACTATTTATAGTTGAGGTGTCTTTTAATAAATAGTTGGTGATAGTTCAATTAGTAAATTCGCACACTTATAGTTCAGGTTTGAAATTCAAAAAATTGGAATTTGTTTTTGACCAAAAGTAGAAAATTAATGAAATTTAGGCCTTGTCTCTCTAAGCTTCAGGGCGATCCTAAAGGTCTTTACAATCAAAATGCTAGTAATGTCGAAATAATCATTGCTTAGTTGAAGTAGTTTTAGCTTTCCCTTCCAAAATTAACGGTTGGAATTCGAGTCTTGTGTCTCTAATCTTCAAGGCAATTCCAAAGGTGTTTACGATCAAAATGCTAGTAATATTGAAATAACTATTGATAAGTTGAAGTTGTTTTAACTTTCACTTCGGAAAATTGATGGTTGAAATTCAATGCAGTGATGCCTCTGGTAAGAGCTCTCTCCGAAGCTATGTCATATGCTTCCAAGGTCTGGTGCTCTATCGATTTATCTCATTATCGCTTTAACATTTGCTCTGAAATGCTTATTCATATTATTAGTAGTGTCAGTACTTTTGGTTTGAGCAACTTATAGGTTTAGGTGAGCAAATAAACCTCTGCAGTATTCATGTGAATGTGCAAAAATGTATGAAACCATTCTGATACTTCTTGTTTATAATGTGCTGGTGTTTTTCCAGCTTACACTCACAGAATAGTCCAGTGAGTACCAGCCCGCATGCATATGCAGGGGAATTTCTGTGTTTTCGCCCATTATTCATAGTCCATTTGTTATCACTAATGTTGTATACAAGTCAAATTAACATCAATGACTATGTATCTAGTCACACTTATCATATTATGGAACATAGGGAGTTTTTGCAATGAGATGAGTTTATTCATCTTCACATAATATCCTGTCATTTATTTCTTTTACATACTAAGCAGAGATTGATGGATTAAGAAACAACTAAGAATGAAGCAATCGAAAAAATGAAGCAGAAAGTCTAGATGCCTGATCATCTTTAACAATGCACAGATATTAAACTCGCTTTGTGCTCGATTCTTTCCAAAGGATAAGAAGCATGTAAAGGTTTGGAATATTTTAATTAAGTCTTGCAGGAGAGTTTCTTGCATCCTTGCACATTGTGGTTCAAATGATGTATGATAGGTTCCTTAATCTCTGTCCATTGGAATGGATTACAGGATCAGGTTGTACATAACAAGCCTCTATCAATTTATGTGCTACGCGATCACACAAGAAGCATCGAGAAAGAATTCTTGGTAACGTATTCAGTAATGGGATTATCAAGTCCCGATCTACAGCAGTTCCTGTCAGGTATGTTCATAATCACTTATTTCAGTCTCCTGTCTCTCATATGCTTTCCTTCAATATATGAAAGTTCAGGACAAGCGCTCATGTTTGAGATTCGATGAGTATATAGTAACAGTGACTTTATTTCAAGTTCCATGATTACATGTTATTGTTGATAACTAAGCCCATTGTTCTTCATACTTCGGGATGAGACATAATTATCTGAGGCTGCAAATATACTTTTAACAAGTTCAGAAGGAGATGTAGTCCCTTGTTTATTTTCTTACTTATCACGGGTTTGGAATTGCTCTGTTAAATACTTCATAATATGAACTAAAAATGGTTTGTTACACATTAGACTTGGATACCAGCTACTCTGATTCATGGTCTTTGGTTTTAATAACAGTTTTTCTGTCTCCACTTATTAAATGACATAAATAGTCTAACCTGTATGTAATTGCAATTATGGTTCAGCTCATTCTATTTCATCGGATTAAAGATTCTGAATACGTACCCCTTTTCTCCAAATGAAAGTGAAGCCATTTAGATGTCTTGAGTGAACAAGTGAATATTGCAACTCTTTATTATGGTTTCTTCTTGATATTTGGCCTACAAGCTATCTAAAGTGAAATTCAAAACAGTCAGCAATCATGAATTAATAATTGATTCTACAGACTTGCAGATCCTTGAAGAAAACACAGTGCAACTTTTATGGGCAGGAAAAGAGCTCACCAGAGGGAAAAAGTTGTGTGACTTTATAGGAAGAAATGAGAAAACAAAGGTATATAATTTTTTTCTCCGCCTCACACGGATATATCACTATATCAGTACACTAACACTCTACCTGCGGGTGCAGATTGTAATCAGGCTGCAGTCACTTATTCCACCTCCTGCATCACTTTCTGGTACTTCCTTTCGGATCTTTTTTTTGGTTGACGTTTTCTTTTGTTTACACCTTTTCTTTTTGCCACGCATAAAACGAAAATTTGATGCGTTATTATTTTATTTTGAAGGCGGGGAAAAATCTTGAAATAAAATGATGACGTCTGGGCTTTGAACGACTTTCAATTCGGGAAACACACTCTTGAATGGATTTCGTGTTTGTTGGGTGCATTCTTTCCTGTCTGAGCTACAAAGGTTTGTTAGTTATTGGGATTTAACTGCCTGCTAGTTGACTGCATATTACTTTTGAACGGAAACTATTTATCTACCCCTTGCATCTCAACCACAGCCACTATCCTGAGTGTTAAAGCTTAATATGCTACAAGTCGAACTCGGTGAATCCAGTCATTAATTCCTATCTGTAAATTTGTACCCGAACGTATATTCCTTTCGGAGTTTCTTCTTCCAAAAGATGTCTTATTTGACTAGCTGTGCTGATCCTTTATCTTTTTACTGTTGTGTTTCGTGCTCTTTATCTTGCTCAGTTTGATGTATTATGAGAAGTGCAAAGATGATTTGAGCTCATAGATATTCTTTCGATTGTTTGGTACTGAGTACTAGTAGTTGTTGTAGTTATTCGTTTAATTCATCTAATTGTCCTACGTATAGATACGTGGACCAATAAATTGTACTAATGCTTGATGAAGTAGAGAGCAGAGATACACAAGTGAAATAATATCATAGCAATGCTTTGACAAAAGAAATGCTTTGATATTAAAAGTATATATACTTTGGCTTGGAAAGTTGTGAACCTAAAGGGTAGCGACTGTGGGTTTCCCTGGGGGTACCAAGAAAATAGATTTTGCCTCAAATCTCAAACTAGTTGAGACCAGCTAAATAATAATCTTGTGTATTCGTTCTGTCTGATTTAGGTCCATTCCAATACTATACACAGAACTCATAGATTATATTTATAATGATCATCAACCTGCTGTCATCCTCTTTTATATATGGTTGGAGTTAGGTGAAAAAAAATTCATACATGAAGTGTTTACACTAAGCTGATGTTGTCCCCTAAATGCATCTGTATGACTAGCAATAGTTAATTAAAATAGTTTCACTTGAATTTATTGCTTACGTTATGGTAAATTGTTGTAGTTTGGTGTAAATACTCGACGTGGCTGAGTTTCTCCAGAATTAATTATGCTTTTTGAGGCTCATGTAGGTGAAAGTTCCCACTCAGAGAAAAGAACTAAAAGTAGAAAAAAACTGCTGCTATGATTTCCTATGTTGCTCGGACTCTTCAAAAATGTCAACCGGTGCATGTCGGATCCTTCAAAAATAGTGTATTTTTGAAGGATCCAACACGGGTGTGGCAATATTTTTGGAGAATCCGAGCAACTTAGATGATTTCTACTGAATTCTTTCTTATGGCAGAAGCTGTGTTGCTTGAACTCTTCAAAAATGCTACCACCGTTACTTAGGGGAGAAGCTATGTTATTTGGACTTCCTGAAAAAATGTTGCTGCATCTTTGTCGGATCCTTAAAAAATGCACTATTTTAGAGGATCGGAGCAACATAATGCGGAAGTGAAGTACCAGTGCATAGTCCAATCCACTTCTTAAATCAAAGTATGCCATCCCCTAGTAAATAGGAAAGGACAGCCTGGTGCACTAAGCTAGCACTATGCGTGGGGTCCACAGAAGGGCCGGACCATAAGGGTCTACTTACACGGCCTTACCCTATATTTCTGGTAGAGGTTGTTTCCCCAGCTCGAGCCCGTGGCCTCTGGTAAATGTAAGGATCATTTATCTTGAAAATTAGAAATTAGTGGTGATGCTTGATTTGCTAACATTGACTAAAGAAAATATTCAGAAAGAAAAAAAGGAGCTTAGACCACAACTTTTAGTAAGCTTTTTTAGTATTTGATTCTCTAAACACTTTGGGAAATTGGTGGGGAGAAAGTGTTTCTTGTAATATGCTTATCAGTGTATTCCTAAGTGCTTAACATCATCAATGAATCTTTACAACAATGTTTATTTTTGGTCTAATTTTTGTCAAAAATCTGCCTAACATTCTCTCTTATTTTAAGGTTTCAAAACCCCCCACTCGAAATTTTAAAGATTGATTTTTCTTTTACTCCAAGATATATGAAAATGAAAGGTATTTCTTTTTTTTTTTCTTTTTTTTATAACCGTGGTGTTCAGGCTAGCTTGTGTGCACCTTGACTAATTCCATGGGGTACTTGCCACCTCCCACCAGCAACAAGTACCAGGTAACTCTGTCCACCAAGGCTAGAATCAAGAGTGGAACTAGCATATATTCAGGGGTTCATTCTTACCCTTCGATGAAAAATTATATTATTTATATACGGTTAAATAAATTTATGTATATATAATAGATGTTGAATTCCCTTCTGCTAGTTCGTGTGTGCACTTTTGAACCCCTTAACGAAAATCTTGACTCCGCCACTAGCTAGAATCAGGTGGGAAGAAATCACCTAGTGTGGGTCTCTGTTGGGAATTGAATCCGAGACATCATGGTGCTCAACCCAACTTCATTGAACCATTAGGCCAGACTAGACCTTTGGTTACAGGTATATTTTTCTTCTTAGTTTTTCCTAATAGTGAAAGGAAAGTTGTTTATGAAACTTTGGCCTTACTTTGCCCCCAAGGATTTGATCTAGTGGTAAGAGTGCAATCGCGTAATTTGTGGATTAGACAGACGCATGTCACAGGTTCAAATCTTGCTACAGATAAAAGCGTGATATTAAGTGACTATGGGTTAACGGTTGAACCCATTATCTACCTAACTTCAAATCGCTCATCACCTGTCTCTCAAGTCTGGAACTAGTTTTCTCAGTAAAGATTAGGTATGAAGTCACTCGACTGAAACGAGAGAAAACAATCACAACGTTGCACTCTAAAAATTTATAGAATCCTTTCGAATGACTTCGAAGGAATGTAAAGGGACAATAAGGAAACTTGACTTGAACAATGAATTACTTTCGATTATCTTTGTACCTTCTCCCATGGTAAATATTCGTCGCGCTTGGTATTTATATGATTATATCAACTCAATGAATATATGACAAGTGTCTTCACATATACTCGTATTGTTAAACTATAGTTAATTAATACATACATAACCATAATTTTTAAACCCAATAATAGTTAAGTAAGATAGGTTGGTATAAACATCAGCTGCGGAATAAGTTTTTTACTAATAAACATTTTATGTAGGTGCAGGATAAATTTTTACTAATAAACATTTATGTAGCTATTGAAATCATTTATTTATTTAAGAGAAAATGCACTGTTTTCACTTTAAACTATACACGAAATTGCAGAAACACACCCAAACTTTAGGAGGGTCCTATTACCCCTGAACTAATTAAAATCGTATTTTTGGCAACCTTAGTGCTTACGTGGCACATATGTGTGCCTACGTGGACCTTCAGTGTTGATTCACTGATGTGCCACGTAGGCCCTAAGGTTGTAAAAGATACGATTTTAATTGGTCCAGGGGTAATAGGACCCTCCTAAAGTACGTGGCACATACGTGTGCCTACGCGGACCTTCAGTGTTGATTCACTGATGTGTCACGTAGGCATTAAGGTTGTCAAAAATACGATTTTAATTAGTCCAGGGTAATAGGACCCTCCTAAAGTTTAAGTGTGTCTCAGCAATTTTGTGTGTGAAAACAAAGCATTTTCCCTTTATTTAACATTAAAGTAAATATAATCAGATGACTAAGCTATCCTTTGAGTGCCACTCAAGTGGGCTTGGCAATCAAAATTGATGATTATTTTTGGTATTTCTTTTGATTAGAGTGACCTCAGTACCTCACTATTAATATTTTATGATGACTGGGACAATTTCCCTTCACTAAACAAAAAGATTTGCTATGATTAGTCTGTGATGATAAGAGATAATATATATTAAACTAAAAGAGCAGAAGTATTCAAAGTTAATAAAAAAGAAATTTCAGGTAGTCCTACAAAATTGGGTCTGCGGAGGGTAGGTGTATGCAGAGTGGCAAACCTTAACTGGAGTTAGAGAAGTTGTTTCCGATAGACCTCAGCTCACTAAAAACCATATTAAAGCAGTTCAAAAAGGAAATAACATAAATGAAAAAAAAAAAGCCATTTGCAAAGCATATTGAACAGTAACTATAACAAAAACATGTAAAAACATAAATCTAGTGCAGCAATTTAATTTCTTGTTACAAAAAAAATAGTTAAGGCAATGTGGATAGGAGGTCATGAGTTTAAGCCGTGGAAGACAAAAATGTAAGTTAAGACTTAGAACAATTAAATTCTTGTGGTCTGGTCCTTCTCTGGACGTGGCACGTAGCACCGAAATGTCCTTTTTAAGGTGATAAAGTGAGAGGTCAGTGAACATCTATGAAATTAACCTCTATAAAATAGAAAGCTGAAAGTACATGTCTCAAATTAAGTGAAGTGTCCCAGTTATAAAGGGAATCATGTATGAATATTTATTTAAAATAATTATTGATGTACTTTAAGGACCATTAAGCCACTATCTTTTTTCTGCCTGCATAGATTCTTATTCTAAATAAATTCATCATTAGTTTCATTAATTTACATACATTAAACTAATAGCACTAGCAATTTATACTTAAACTTCAGGTTGAAGCTTTCCTATTTTTAATAAGTAGCAGTCAAAAGACAAATACTCTATTTTATTTTCTTCCATTATGCTCAAAGTAGCTCTTTATTAGTCAAATTCTTCACCTTTATATTGAGGCATAATGAAACCAAAAACACCATACCTAGTATAATCCCATAAGCGGGGTCGGAGGAGGATAGTGCGTATGTAGATTTTTCTCTACCTTAGAGGTAGAGAGACCGTTTCCGATAGACTCTCGACTCAAAAACAAAACAAAAGGAAAACTAATTCTTTATGTAGTAAGTGTTATTTTGTTGAATCATATGGTATCTAAAATTTACTGGACCAACTAATTCGAATTGTCACCATGAAGGAATAAGCTAAGTTGCTTGCACTCTCCAAATATGTTGCCGCAGGCGTGTCAGATTCTTAAAAAATACACTATTTTTGGAGGATCCAACAAGCACCCTTCGACATTTTTGAAGAGTCCGAGCAAGAATAAGACCTTCGGTTAAATGTGGAGGAATCTCAAAATCTCATCTATCTCCTCACACTTCTTGGCCGTGTTCCTCGGATTCTAAAAATATTGTCGGACACGTGTCAGATCCTCAAAAAAAAAAATGGATAGCTTTTGGAGGATCTGTCACACATCCGACGGTATTTTTGAAGAGTAACATAGCTTCTTGATTGTAGAGATAATGACTCTTTGCATGAAGTGGTTCATTCAGGGTTTGAATTCCAGCAAAGACTAGGTAATTAGTTGCTCGGCCTCTCCAAAAATGTTGCCGCACCCGTGTCGGATCCTTCAAAAGTACACTATTTTTGGAGGATCCGACACACACCCGTCGACATTTTTGAAGAGTCCGAGCAACATACCGTAATTTCTTCTCATCGCTCTAAACCTTGGTAGACAGAGTTACCTTGTACCGATACCAGTAGGAAGTAACAAGTATCCAGTAGAATAATGTACTAGAATAACCTTCATTTGCATTTGTCACAAGTAGTAGCAATTTATGCTCTCATTATGAGAATTGCTAATCTATATGGAGGCTCATTACACAAAAACTAAGTAAGACAAAAGCATCAAATAACAAGATAACTTAAAAGTTTGTCCAAAAACCGAAAAATTTATCCTCTGCAGAGTCCAGGTCTTTCTTGTTCATCAATGATCACTTTAGAAGCTGACAACGAACAAACTCCGATATCACTTATTGTCTTTCTTGAATTGAACTGTTGCTGAGAGTTTTTGCAATGGGCAATTGCTGCTTGAATTGAGTTCTCTATTTCTGAATATGTACTGCTACTTCTCTTGAAGAAGTGCATTTCTTGAAATTCGTTGGAATTATTCGAGCTTGAAGCTGACAACGAGCCTGAAGTAGATGGTGAAAATGAAGATGAAGATAATTTAGTTGTCGAAAATCTTTTAATAGCTCCTGAGAATGACCTTCTATGTCGACCTCTGATATCTTGATCGCGATCATTCTCTCTTTTGAATCCTTTTGATGAATTTGCACCTCGCTGGATTTGCCCAAAAGGCTCTTTCTTAGCTATCGGGAGAGGTCCTTTGTCGATTGCTTTTGAAGCAGCTGCTGAGTACTCGTTCGTGCAACCAGATTTAGAAAAGAAAGACTTGAGGTAAGAGCGCGAAGACTTAAGTTTAGAACCAAACGAGGAGTTCTTTATTTGCTTGAGTTTCCTCGTCCATGACCTCTTTGTGTTCTCATCGTCTGGTGGAAACGCGTTGTTTCCATCAGCTGAATACTCGAACATGTATTCCTCCGGATTGAGTTCCCTACTAACTTGACAAGACTCAACCGGAGAGATATTACATGATTCAAACGGAGTGTTATTACTCGTAGGAGTATTAGTAGTAGTTGTGAACAAAGGAGTACTAAAAGACTCATCAAAAACATCATTTTTTCGTGTTACATGAACATGTTTGCTAGGATTCTGAAGCAACTTCTCCACCATTTGTGTTGTTCCAAAAGGGAGGCGAAGAGGAAGAAGTTTTCCGTTATGGAACAGTTCATCAGCTGGTGAAGTGGTTGTGTCTTTATCGATAGAACTCGGAAACATTTGGAATTCGAATTCTCTAGCTTGTGAAGGGGAGTTTTTGAATTGAGAAAATATGTTTGGATTTGAACTTACTTCCATGTCTATGTAGTCTTCTTCCTCTACATTGTCACACGAAAAACGACGAATTTCTGCATATTCCATGGTGTTTTTTTTACTATGTTTGAGAGTTTTTTGGTAGTGTAAGTTCTGAGTTTTGAGAGCAAATGCTGGTGAAGAGGACCATTTTATAAAGAGGATGGTGGTGTTAACTTTTTCTTTTAAAATATGGCTGCATATGTTTGATGTTTTTAGACATATTTTAAATGATCTCAAATATGAAATTTAGCACATAAAAGGGAAAAATTGTTTATATTGTTATACAATTCTTGTAATACTTTCTTGAGTAAATCATCTAGTACCCGAACTATGATCAAATTTGCTACGACATACTTCAACTTCACGGGGTCCCTATTACCTCTGAACTCAATTGTAACGTATTTTTGTCACTCTTTTGTGCTGACGTGACACCTTTGATGTGGGCCCCATTTTATGTAATAAAGGTGTCACGTCAGTACAAAAGGGTGATAAAAATATGCTAAAATTTAGTTCAGGGGTGTAATATATAGGACCCATCTGAAGTGTATCGTAGCAACTTTAGCTATAGTTCGAAGGGTACTGGATGCGTATCTCTACTTTCTTTAGTTTGCTCAATAGATCCTTGTGGGCATGCCCTTTTCGAATCTTGTGCATAGCGAGAACTTTAGTTTGTTGGGCTGTTCTTTTACGTCTTTAAGTCTCATTTCCCACCTCATCTTTTTTTTTTTTGGATGACAGTGGTGTTTGGAATAGCTTGTACGTACCTCGACTACTTTACTGGGTATCTACTATTTTACACCTTTTTTATTTTACCCTATTGGACTTGTACCTTTCCGCAGTTCATAGTGATTTATGCGCCTAGAAATAGCGCTCACTGATCACTTTTCGACTGTCTTTTAAAAATAAACATTGGCATAGAATTTCAGATATAAAACCTATGACGGTGACTATTTTTCAATTACATGGGTTTAAAAGTGGCTATTTTGTGAATTTTAAAGAATATATACTTATAGTAAGTTCACACTCATTGTCTTAAAAGAATAATAGGTGGTGATAGTACTCAAGATAATTGATATAAAGTTCTAATAAATTCAATTAATGTCTTTCTTCTTTTTCTTTTTCTTTTTCTTGTTTTTTTCCAATTATTAAACAAGAAAAAAAACTCAATGAACCATTTGATAGTTTTTGAGATTTATTATCAAATTACTACCCAATAATGATATGTCTAATTTGTGTTAAGGCCCCCCCACTAGACTCATTGCTTATATCATTTTAATTTATCAAATTAATTTAGATCTTATTAGTCCATCATCTAAAAACTTTAAACATCACCAACTTCTTATGATCGAGAAATCCGTCTGGAGCTAACCCTAAATCTTCTGCTGCTTTTGTTGTAATCGCTCTCATTTGTCACCATGCCACCTCGGAAACTGAGGCTCCCTGACCTCTTCTATCTATCTCTAAATCGAGTACAGTTCCTCTACCCTTCTCCGTTTAGATACTACGCTTATCTCACATGGAGTACGTCACAAGTCCCTCGACATGCAATATACACTTGATCAGTGGTAAGAGAGAGTTGTCGTCGTATAACTAGGAGTTCACTCAGGCCTCCCACTTGCAAAAATGCAAAGTGAAATTTTCGCGTATAGCTGGAGTTCTCGTGCATCAAACTACATACACACACAATGAATTTTGACACATTCCAATTCTCAAAATATAACAACACAATTTTCTATTCACTATAAAAGAGAATATGGAGTTGTGTGTGTCATTGTGTGCATGTCACTTTAGCTAAAACAGTTATATTTACTTTAGACTTTAGTGAAAGCACATTAAACTTCTAAAGATAAATATAATAATACTTGGAGCTCATGAACCACTTTGTTTTGCCTAGTTTCCTGCCTTTTTTTTTTAACTGGATTCCAGGAGCTTTATTTTTATCTTTATCTTACTGTCTTTTTCAAGAAGATAAAATAAACAATGTCACTTCTCACCACTAAAGGTCTTGGGTTCTGGAGTGGTTAGTACTCCTTCATCCTTAACCAGGTGTCTCGGGTTCAAGTTTTGGGTATGGAGTTGTTTTTTGTAGGAAGCGCTTTACCCCTTAATGGGACTTCGATCTCGACGCGAATCCAGATTAGTCGGATTTCAATGTGGGTACTGGACATCGAGTGAGAAACCAAAAAATGAAAAAACAATGTCGCTTCTCATCACCACCAAAGGTTGTGGCAGAGTGGTAAGTACTCCTCTATCCTTAATCTGATGTTTCGGGTTCAAGTCCTGGATATGGAGTTATCACAGAGTGGAAACCAAAATTCTCATCACCAAAGATTCTGATGGAGTGGTAAGTATTTCTCTATCCTTGACCAAATGTCTGGGGTCACAAATTCAAATTATTCGAACTCTAATGTGAGTATCAAAACTCTGGATATAGAGTCGTCTTTGATAAAAAAACGCTTTACATAGTGACACTTCCCCAACACAAATTCAAATTACTCAAGCTTTAATATGGATATCGAACACACTCATTGAAAAACTAAAAGAAAGAAACAATGTCACTTCTCTCCATAGTATTATATGGTGGTCCTTTTACCTAAATTTGTTCACTTGTCTGTGTCTTTTTGAATATAGATAATAATTTATGCACAAAATCAAGAAAAAGAATATTAAAAAAATAATAATGAATAATTAGATTGTTGACATTGAACTACTAATAAGTACTAATAAAGAAAAGAAAGAAACAAGAAAAACACACGATCCGACAGGTGATGGTGGAGGATGAGAAAGGTTGGAACTCGAGAGTAATATTTTTTTCTAAGTCTTTTCAAGTTTTTGAAACTTCCCCACTCATTATAAAATTTTATAGTATACTTTTTATATTTTTGTGATTAGGAAGTCACGGGTTTAATTCATGAAAACACGCATCGACAGTAATGTAGGTGTTAGATTGCTGTGTAAAATAAATTCTTCTGGTTCAGTCTTTTTTCTGAACCCCTAGCATAGCGGGAGTTTTAATGCATCAGACTACTCTTGCTTGTACATTGAGGTCAGGAACTATCGGAAACAACCTCTTTACCTCACAAGGTAAGGGTAAGGTCTACATGTAGTATACTTTTACATTTTTGTGATAAAAAAGTCACACATTTAAGTCATGAAAACATCTAATGTAGGGTAAGACTGGTGCGTACAAAAATCCTTGTGGTTCAGTCTTTTTTCGAACCTCTCGCATAGCGAGAGCTTTAATGCGTCAAACTACTCTTGCTTGTACATTCTTGAGGTCAGGAACTATCAGAAACAACCTCTTTACCTCACAAGGTAAGAATAAGGTCTACATATATTTTACAGTGATGTAGGATAAAACTGTTACATACAATAAATTTTTGTTTCAGACTTTCTCCGAACTCCTAGCATAGAGGGAGGTTTAATGCGTCAAATGAGGCCAGGAACTATCTGAAACAACCTCTTTACCTCACCAAGTAAGAATAAGGTCTACATATATTTTATTCTTCTCAGTCTCACTTATAGAATCACATTGGATATGCTCTTGTTATATTGTTTATCAGAAACAATCTCTATACTTCACATGATAGGAATAAGATCTTTTTACACACTGCATCCTTTCATACCCCCTGTCACGTTACATTGGGTATGTTATTATTATATTATACTTCTACAATGTTTTGATATCTTGTATTAAATCCTGCCTAACTGATATGACATCTATGTATCTAATATGTTGGCTCAAGTCCATTAAAAAGATATTCTTAACATAATGTGATACAATTTAGTTTAGCCAAAGCTCAGGTGATTTATTTCCATTAGTCCTTACATAATTAAGAGTATCGCTAAAACATCTATGTAATTTCACAATCTTCTCAGCTATCAACGTGATACTTCGTTTCACATACCTAATAATCTTCTCTCAAACTATGTTTCAATGAGTCGCACTATCACGATTTTCGAGATTCACTGTGTGCCACCCATGATATGATCGAACATTTATAACCGGTATATTGGAGACTAGAGCTAGCTTATTCTTGTACGCGTGTATCTTCAAACTACCTTTGGCATGATAAACGTAGTAAATCAAACTCCACTCCAACTCGAATAGCCGTTGTTGGGCTACGCCAGCCAAAAAGGTACTCTTATAACATAGTGCAACACCTTCGACATGGTAAACGTAGTAAATCAAGTTTCACTCCGACTCATAATACCCGTTGTTGGGCTACGCGTTCCAAAAAGGTACTCTTATAACATAGTGCAACACCTTCGGCATGGTAAACGTAGTAAATCAAGTTCCATTCCGGCTCATAATACCCGTTGTTGGGCTACGCTAGCCAAAAAGGTACTCTTATAACATAGTGAAATATTGTCTGCTTTATGTCAAGCTTGTAGGGTTTTTTTTCTCGAAAAGCATCCCACCATTAATTAAGAATATCTCCACATATTATATGTAGGTTCTTTTTTTCTTTCAACTAGCAATAGGAGACTTTGTTCGAATACCTAATATAATATAGTATTTCGATATAACTTATACATAAAATTGTTTATTATTTTAATGATATAATAAGGAGTAAAGCATATAGTACTCCTGAACTATGATTAAATTTGCTACGATACACTCTTATTTCACGAGAGCTTTATTACCCGCTGAATTAAATTTTAGCGTATTTTTGTCAATCTTTTTAGCTGACGTGACACCTTTGATGTGGGTCCCATTTTATGTAATAAAGGTGCCGTGTCAGCACAAAAGGATGACAAAAATATGTTAAAATTGAGTTTCAGGGGTAATAGGACCCCTGTGAAGTTAAGTGTATCGTAGAAACTTTGGCTATAGTTCGAGAGGATACCGAATACTTATCTCTTATTTTAATTTTAATGATATAATAACAGTATCTACACAGTGAACCATTGCTTTCAAATTGCAAATTAGTTTGCCTCTGAGAACACCAAGAGGCACAACTTTTTTTTTTTTTAATTTCCAAGAGAGACAGAAAAGGAAATGAAAGAGCAATTACAGGCACATTGTGGATTATTTATGACCCACCAATAACAGAAATTCTGGATGTTGTTAGTTCCATTTTTTTTTTTCATGTCAAATAAAACAACAAAAAAAATATTTATAAACTTTTTCAGATTTGTTGAAACAGTGAGGGCCTTCATTGTTGGATATCTTCATGTAACATGAAGAAAGTTGATAGACACCTTCTTAAGATTAATTAACAACCTCAAAATATGCACGTTTGGCTTGTCATTTTCACCAAAAAAGTTGCACCGACGAATTCAGAATTTGAAGTTTATAGATTCGTGCAACTATCTCAAGTTAATATTATACAAGAAATAAGTGTCCAGTACCCCTCGAACTATGGCCAAAATTGCTACGACGCACTCCAACTTCACATGAGTCCTATTACCCCTGAACTCAATTTTAGCGTATTTTTATCACCCTTTTGTGTTGACGTGACAAGTTTATCACATAAAATAGAGTCCACTTCAAAAGTGACACGTCAGCTAAAAAGGATGATAAAAGGTGCTACGCCAACTAAAAAGGTTGATAAAAATACGCTAAAATTTAGTTCGGGAGGTGATAGGACCCATGTGAAGTTGGAGTGTGTCGCAACAAATTTGATCATAATTCAGGGGGTTAATAAATGCTTCACTCTTATATAGTAATTGAGCTTTTAGTTGAATATCTATAGATATTTAGTTTTTTTTTTTTTTTTTTTGTTATATATAGGGTATGATGAGCAAAAGTTATTGAGTTCTCGTGAAACTGTAGATTGTACTCTAGATGTGCGACTATTAGAGGATAGGAGCATATCAAGATCGCATAGTGTATGAGTTCACGGCATATCTAAGATCGCAAAGTGAATGAGTTCACGGAAATCCAATAACTATGTCTCTATTAACAAGTTGGGAATAAAAGGGCAGTCCGGTGCACTAAGGGGTCGTTTGGTAGAGTGTATTAGAAAACTAATGCATGCATTAGTTTAATGTGTATTATTAATATCTTGTTTGGTATACTTTTGTACCCTATGTATAACTAATGCTTGCATTAGTTAGACACTATATTGTGTATTAAGGTGTGTATTACTAATACCTCAAAATCTATGGTATTAGCAATGCAATGGATCCAATACATGCATTAACATGATTAAAGACACTATTATCCCTCAAAATAAAAATTCACATTCTTTCTAACATATATATGGAGGATATTTTTGTAAAAAAAAAATAAAAAAAATTTAAGAAATTATTTAATTCATATTATTTTTAATATATCAAATCAAACACTGCATAAAAGTAATACAAACATAACTAATGCAATCATAGCTAACACAAACATTACTAATACAAGCATTACTAACACACCATATTTTGCATTATTCTTATACACTCTACCAAACGGCTCCTAAGGGTTCGGGAAAGGGCCCCACCACAAGGGTGTATTGTACACAGTCTTGCCTTACATTTCTGTCAGAGTTGTTTCTAAGGCTTGAATCTGTGACCTCCTGATCACATAGCAACAACTTTACCAGTTACTTCAAGGCTCCCTCCCCTTCAATACATGCAACCGCTAAGACATCTATTATTAAACTGAAGATAATACAATACATACAAAAACACTGGTTCTAGACAAGTTGGGATTGACGATACAATCCTTGGTGGTCATATCAGAAATTTGGGATAATGTTGTTCCAATATTTCATGTAAAAAACAACAAAAATATTTAGAGAGTTTGATAGTTGAAACAATGAGGGCCTTCACTGTTGGATATCCCCCCTGCAATAAGACCAAAGTTGATAGACACCTTCATAAGCTTAACAACCTCAAAATATGCACACGTTTGGCTTGTCATTTTCACCCAAAAAAAGTTGCATTGTATATAAATGCGCGGATTCAGAATTTGAAATTTATGGATTTCAAAGACGATTTCGAGTTAACGTACAATAATAATTGAGCTTATAGTTGAATTTTTATAGATAGGCATAATACATAAACATGCCCTTTAACTTGGCCTCAAATCACATCTATGAACTCCAACTTTGGGTGTGCAAGTAGGCACTTAAGCTAGTATAAAGTTGAACAAGTAGACACACACGTCTTATGTCGCATAATACACATAGGATGCCATGTAGGACAAGAATTGGCCACGTAGGACGTATGTGCCTACTTGTTCAATTTTATATAAGTTTAAGTGCCAACTTGTGCACACCTAAAATTGGAGGTCATAGATGTGATCTGAGGCCAAGTTAAACGGCATATTTATATATTGTACCTTATAGATATTTAGGGGATTTCTTATTTTCTATATATGATTTGAGCAAAAGTTACTGAGTTCTCGTGAATCTGTAGATTATACTCTAGATAAGCTGATGTCAAGGCTAGGGGCGGTCTAGATTGCTTAGTATATGAGTTCAGAAAAATTCAGTAGCTTTTTCGCAGACTCTATACAGTTACTAAAGAATTCATAATATGTGTGTAACTCAGTGGCGGACCCAGGATTTTAAGGTTGTGGGTGCATTAATCAGGGGCGGAGCTACAGTACCCTACGGGTGTTCGGGCGAATCCAGTAGCTTTTACGTAAACTTTATATTTACACTAAAATTTTGAATATATGTATATGATTACATAGGGTGAACCCATTGACAAACATTATGGCTTGATCTAGTGGTAGATGGACCAACATTAAGGGCCTCTCTTCTACCATGGACGTGTGTTCAAACACCCATTGCAGCATATCTATTTTTTTTATTTTTTTTATATTTCTTTAAATTCAGAACCCATTGGCTTCAAATCTTGGCTCCGTTTCTGACTTTAATTTTTTTTTTTAACATAATTTGCTAATGATGACATAATATAAATATATAACTATTTAAATGCAACATTAAAATTTGGTGTTTAAATTTTGGAAGAATAAGACTTTTGTTGGAGAAGGCCAAAAGATATTCAGATTTTTTGTTTGAGTAATTAAAAAAATACAAAAAGTACTTTTAGTTTAATAAATTAAGAAGTAAAAAAAAAAACTAATACAGAAAAAGTCAAACATGCTTGTGTACTAGTGTACAAGAGTACTTGGGCCGTGTGCGTGTTGTGTGCATTAAATGTAACTGAAAAGTTACAAAAAATTTTATACAAAAATGCAGCGTAGTTGCAGGGAGTCAATCTCAAGCACCTGGACATGAAAGATCCACCTAAAGCCAGAGCATCCAAACAAGTTTTAGTTTTGTGGGTGCTTTTTTATTTTTTATACCATTTTTTCAGTGTTTCTTATATAATAATACCTATTCTATGTCGAGTTTAGTGGGTGCCGAAGCACCCTAAAATAACGCATGGGTCCGCCCCTAGTGTAACTGTTAACCCAATTAGTATTGTATATTAATCTGAAGTCGATGTAGAAATCCTGAATCCGCCATCGGAAAGGCAAATCCAAGAGGTTGAAGTTTATGCATTCCTACAAAGACTTTAAATAAATATACAATAATAGTTGAGTTAAATAATTAAATAATTATCAATATTTAGTGAATCTCTTATTATATGTATATACAAGGTGCACATGTTTTTTTGTAAACCTAGGGATGGAGCCACATTATATGGTTTTTTTATATTTATATAGTAGATATTGGATTTTTGTTTGTGTGTTTACTTTATTTTCATATATTGAACCCCTTAATGAAAATTCGAGCAGAACTACAAATCCATAAATTGTACTCTAAATTCGCCACTGACCGTATAAATAGGTAAAAATAATTTTTTAAAAGTGATAGGACAATAATGACTACGTCTCTATCCTAAATAAGTTAGAAATCGACTATATAATCTTCACTATAAGGGCGGAGCCACTTATATCAAAGGATGGTCGAGTGCACAATCTTCATCGAAAAATTATGTTGTGTGTATACGTTAAACGTTAGCTATTGTGAGTGTGTATTTAATTTTGCACACCCGTAACACAACTGAGAATTTTTTTTACACTTTTTATCAAATTCCTGACTCCGTCGTTGCTTCACTGATCATATATTTACAGTATGGATGATTTTGTTTTTTTGGTTTCCCATCCGGTGTCCGGTACTCGCATTGGAGCCCGACTAATCCAGATTCGCGTCGGGTAGGGCCCCATTCGGGGGGTAGCGCTCCCAACAGAGTTTTCTCTATGTCCAGGGTCGAACCCAGTGGCGGACCCAGGAATTCAAAGTTGTGGGTACTCAAAAAAATTTATAAAAAATAGTATGTAGCTGGAGGGATTCGAACCTAGAAAACTAAACACGAGAGTCACATCCTCAAGCCATTGCACCCAACCATATGTTTGTTCTTTGGGTGTTTTTTAATAAATTATACCATTTATTTTATGTTTCTTATATAATTATACCTAATCTACATCGAGTTTAGTGGGTGCTCACATGGATCCACCCCTGGTCGAACCCTCGACCTTTGGTTAAGGGTGGAGCAGCCCCATCCGCGATGATATATGACCCACCAATAGCAGAAATTTTGGATAATGTTCTTCCAATATTTCATGTAAAAAACAACAAAATATTTTTAGAGTTTGATGGTTGAAACAGTGAGGGCCTTCACTGTTGAATATCCCCCCTGCAATAAGACCAAAGTTGATTAACAACTTCAAAATATGCGCACGTTTGGCTAGTCATTTTCACTAAAAAAGTTGCATCTTATATAAAGGCGCAGATTCAGAATTTGAAGTTTATGAATTTCTAAGACAATTTCAACTAGATATACAATAATAATAGTTAAGCTTATAGTTGAATATTTATAAATGTTTGGTGAAATTTATATTATGTACAATATATATATAAGGTATGAGCAAACGAGATTGAGTTCTCTTAAACCTATAAGCTGCAATCTAGATTCGTGAATGCCAAATATGAGGCGCGGATTCAGAATTTAAAGTTTATGGGTTTTTAAGACGATCTCAAGTTGATATACGATAATAATTGAGCTTATATATAGTTGAATATTTATACATGTTTGGTGAGATTTATATCATATTTGAAACATTGAGGGCCATCACTGTTGGATATAGTCCTGTTCTATGAGCAAAGTTGATAGACACCTCCTTAAGCTTATGAACCTCAAAATCTGCTCATTTGGCTAGTCATTTTCACCAAAAAAAAAAAGTTGCATTGTATATAAAGGCGCGGATTCAAAATTTAAAGTTTATGTGTTCTTACTACAGTCATCATATTAATATATATGTTTATAGTCAAATATTTATAAAGCATCTGTCATTGTCAGAGACAGATTTAAGATTTGAAGTTTATTGATTTCATAAGGGAAAATGCTCTGTTTTCACCTTGAATTATACACGAAAATGCTGAGACACACCTCAACTTTAGGAGGGTCCTATTACCCCTGGACTAGTTAAAATCGTCTTTTTTTACAACCTTAGTGTCTACGTGGCACATACGCACTGAAGGTCCACGTAGGCACTAAGGTTGTCAAAAATACAGTTTTAATTAGTCCAGGGTGGTAATAGGTGTGTCTCAGTAATTTCGCGTATAGTTCAAGGTGAAAATAGAGCATTTTCTCGATTTCATAACGATCTTTTAGCTGTTAATATATGGAGTATTCAATAATAACTCAACTGTATTTTAGGATTGGTTCATTTTAAGTATATGATGTAACCTAGTTGAGTTCAGACTCAAACACTCACGACTCGTTTTGTATGCTCTCTATACCTCAAATCAAACATGCATGAGATAAAGTTAATCTCAAAGTTATCGTTAAATTATTATCCCTATCCCACGTACCAACGACATGCATTCCACCACCTAGTAGATACGTATCGTTTGGTACACGAGATGGGATAAACAAAGATATCTCATGAAATTATTTTATTTCACCTCATGTATGGAATCCCGACATTAGCTAATACCGCAAATCAAACATGCATGAGATAAAGTTAATCTCAGAGTTATCATTAAACTATTATCCCTATCCCACGTACCAACGACATATATTTCACCACTTAGTAGATACATATCGTTTGGTACACGAGATGGGATAAACAAAGATATCTCATGAAATTATTTTATTTCACCTCATGTATGGGATCCCGACATTAGCTAATACCTCAAATCAAACATGTATGAAATAAAACTAAGAGAAAATACTCTGGTTCCACCCTGAACCATACACGAAATTGTTGAAACACACCCGAACTTTAGGAGGGTCCTATTATCCTCCTGGACTAATTGAAACCGTATTTTTGGCAACCTTAGTGCCTACGTGGACCTTCAGTGTATTGATTCACTGATGTACCACGTAGGGACTAAGGTTGCCAAAAATACGATTTTAATTAGTCCAGGGGTTAATAGAACCCTCCTAAAGTTCAGGTGTGTCTCAGCAATTTCTTGTATAGTTCAGGGAGAAAACAGATCATTTTCCCTAAAATTAATCTCAAAATTGTCGTTGAATTATTATCCTTATCCCACGTACCAAACGACCTACATTCCAACACTAACTTCAAATCTTAAAATTGGACCTTATTATTTCCATCCAATTATTCTTCACTCTTTATATATCAAGAAACATAAGAGCCCATGGACAATGATTTAGCCATCCAAAAGACAAGACAACTTTCCAATTTATAAAATTTTGGACCATTTAGTTATGTTTCACTATGAAAAATAGATTAAATTTGATCCACATATATCCTTGTCTTGTTCACACCATTTCCTTTAAAGTATGCACTAAAAAGTCACTTTAATTTCCTTCTATGGACCTCATATATACCCCCATTGGAGCAACCCAAGGACACCTAGTCCCTTCCGTCCACAAATGTCTCGATTTTTGTGTTAATATTTTTAGTTTATGAGTTCTGAATTATTATATTTTTATTTTTGTTTATTAGGTTTTGAATTAATTATTTACACATATTAAATATTTTTTATAACATTACTAAATACCTAATTTGAATTAAAGTTATTGATTCTGCCGAATCCATAGCTATATCTTAGTTAATTTAGCTAGGGAAAGGTAGGAGAATTTTCTATTTGGAACTTCTTTTCTTTTCACGTAATATTTTTTATCCGTATTGAAATTTTGATTAATCTAAATTTGCACCACATAATAATTAATTCCCCCTATCAAAAATTCTTCTAAATCCTATAAGTCGAACTTGGGAATTCATCCAGCGGTTTCATTCGAACCCCCATCGACGGAAAATTGTACTACTTTTTCATGATTAAAATTATTTTTTTATGTATATATAGTGGATGTTGAACCTCTTTGACTAGTTCGTATGTTTACTTTTGAACCCTTCAATGAAAATCCTAGCGCAAGGGGATCACCCAAAACCCTTTATTAAATGAATTATACTATAATATAAGATCAAAATTATTTTTATTTTAAATCTATTTGATTCATGAAATGAATTTATTGTTATTATTATATGAAAGGAATAGAAACATCCTTGTTGTAGGTAATTTGCAATGTTTATAACGGCAGAGCTAGAATTTTCGTTAAGAAATTAATCCAAAAACTGAGAAGTAGAAGCCGATAGGCACGTGGCATGCCACGTGGCATCCACCCCACTTCAAATGTCATGCCACGTGGCTATGATTTTGCCATGATGAAAAAATGTTAAAATGAGGGGTATTTTTGATAACTTTCTTAACGGCGGGGATAAATATGACCCCAAAGTATAACCGAAGGTAAAGTTGACCAATTTTTCAAAGTAGGAGGGTATTTTTAATCTTTTTCCGTTTATTAAATAAACAGGTGATCCAGCAAATCAATATTTTAAGTATAAATAACATAAATACCAACCCTTTTGGAAGTAATTACACTCTCTCCCACTTTTTTAATTACTTTACTCTCTCTCCCTATTAATATACATAACATAGCTGACATATACATAACATTCTGTGTATATGTTGGGATTTTTGTAGTATGTTTAGGGAGTTGGAATTTTTTGTAATATTGAAAATATAAGTTGTGTATTTGTATAATTTTTAGATATTTTAAAGCAGGAAAATTTACAAAGCTTAGAGGATGGTTGGAAGATCATAATTTGTAATGAACTCAAATCCAATTTTTTCACTCTATTAATAAGACTAAAGTTCAATTTTGATTTCAGAATGTAAATGCAACAACTCAAAAGGTAAAAATCCAAATGGAAAAGTAGAAATATTGAAAGTAAAACTAGGATAGACCAAAGGAGCTGAGCTGTTGGGGTCGATATCGAGAGGGGCCCATGTGAAAGCTTAAAGTTTGCAAATCAAGACGGTGATAATTCAGATGACAAATAAAAGTATACTGAAACATAATATTATTGATATGATTTGACCGATTGACCTACATAAGAAAACTAATATTAAAGAAAACATAAAAACTGTTGGGAGAAAATCTCCCCCTAAATAAGACTCTTAGAAAATTACATTGCAGATGCTATGGTGTTACGGTACGAGAAAGGGTCTTCTATTTGTAGAGGTTCAACACTTTTTCTAGAAGCAAGAAATAAACCAAATATGGTAGAGTTTTATATTTTCTTTTTACGAAAAATAAAAGTAATTATGGTATTTTTAAGAAAATGCACTATTTTCACCTTGAACTATAAACGAAATTGTTGAGACACACTCCAACTTAAAGGGGGTCCTATTATCCCTGGATTAATTAAAATCTTATTTTTGGCAACTTTAAGGCCTACGTGGTACACTGCGTGAATCAACATACTGAAGGTTCACGGAGGCACACGTATATGCTATGTAGGCACTTAAGGTGGCCAAAATTACGGTTTTAATTAGTTCAGGAGTAATAGGACCCCTTTTAAGTTGGGATGTGTCTCAACAATTTCGTTTATAGTTCAGGTAGAAACAGTGCATTTACTCTTATTTTTAGTTTCCTTCCGATAAAAGTAAAACTTAGAACTTTCTAATATTTAGTTCTATTTAAGTTGTTTTAAGTTGGGCTTGGATCTTAAACCAGTCTTTGTGAAGGCCTTTTGGTTCTATTGCAACTTCTACGCCCAAAATTGCTTATGTGAAATTTGTATTGGGGAAAGGACATAAATAACACTTCGGATGAAATTATTGACACGAAAATATTTGTTGAATTATAATTTCATTTTCTAGTCATTTGCTAACAGTTTTATACTCTCTCCGTCCCAAATTCAGATGACGCATTGATTAAGAAAAATAATTAATAACATGGCTAGTTTACCATAGTACTCTTATTAAATGATGTTTACATTTTAATTTAAAGAAAAAGTAATTAATGTAAAGGGTAAAACATGAAAAATAAAATAAAAAAATCTGTCTCTTCTTGATTAATGAAAAAAGAAAAGTAAAATGAGAAATCAAATTAGAAAATTTGGGATGTAGGGAGTACAATACTGATACAAATTTAATATATGTCTTATACATATATATATATGTATTTTATACACTAAAGATAAAAATCTATGCACATCACGTTAAAAAATGCATATTCTATATAACAATGATACAATTTTTATCCGTAAATTCGCTGCTCTATTTTATTTTTACAAACTACATCAGTATGCCATATGAATTGCATCAAAATTATCTGAGCTAAAATGACCCAAATTATGAAATGACCATAATATAAAATTTATTTGGACCGACTGGTCATAAATGTCCATTAACCCAAACATGAATCAATTGTTTTGAAAAGGATCAGCTCATGTTCAATCGGAGTGTTCAACTGATACAGTGAAAGACAAGTTGAAATGTTAAGACCAAATTAAAGCAGACATCTATGTATTATGCCTTTGCTTTTTATTTTCTTAAATACAAAAAATGAAAAAAAAAAAAAGAAAAGAAAGAAAGAAAAGCTTCTAGAACTCCTTGTTAATTGAAGTACAAATCTTATCTTAATACATAAATCAAGAAATAAGTGAAATAACGAATTTGAATTAGTCGGGACCCAGTATACTTTGAATAATGAATATTTAACAAAACAAATGCATGGCACTCCTACGATAATTTAGTAGTATTATTTAGTCATCGCGTAATTTTTTATTTTTTATTTTTAATGTGTATTACTATTTGTTGCACATTTGTTTGTATCTTGCTAGTCGAGACTACGTCGTCTCTTTTCTTACAATATCTTGTGACACATACTTTCCTTTCGAGCCGAAGGTCTACAACAACAACATATCCAGTGTATTCTCACATAGTGGAGTTTTGGGAGGATAGAGTGTACGCAGACCATACCACTACCTCAGGCGAAGTAGAGAGGTTGTTTCCGATAGACCCCCGGGCTCAGGATAGATAACATTGTAACAAACACAGAAACATAAAATCGTATAAACTAATACAGTACGTAAAATAAACTAATAATGCTTAGCTACTACAGGAAACAATACAACCACAAGATACTGCTACAGACTATTCAACCGAAAACATGAACGTCACTCAAACACCCCGAACAGAGACCTCCAGACGTAAATAAAGTGCTCTTCCCTACTGTTTTCGAAGGTCTATCGCAAATAATTTTTTTTTACCTTTCAAAAATAAATTTACGTATATTTTACCCTCCTCAACCCCGACTTATGTTGTTGTTGTTCCCCTTAATCTAGATGGACTCTAAATTTACATGGTCAATGTAGGTGGGCTTTTCAAGTTTTCAACATATTTAGTGGGATTAGTTTACTAGTTGGTACACCAAATTAATATGCTTACCCAACCACCTCAATTTTCTCAAAAAGACTATGATAATATCTGATATTCGTAATTCACCGATTCGATCAATTTAGGTTTATATTTCCTACAAAAACTTTTACGTAGAAACTTCTAAGTAAGTATAAAGCGAATAGGAATCACGTTTATCCTACCTTGGTGATTATGTTACTGATTAGCAAGATGTATCACTGGTCATATTTAATTTAAAGATATTTCGTTAAACTTTAGTCACTCTCATGAAAATACACATGCGACTCATACTACTAACCTATCGATATTTAGTACTCCATCGAGTTCAATTTATCAGCATAGTTTGACTGAGTACGGAGTCTAAGCCAAAAAAAAAAAAAAAATTAGGAGAAAAATGAAAAATTTAGAATTAAATTTTAAGTATAATATTTTATTTTATTTTAAATATAGACTAACAAAAAAGATAGTGACACATTAAGTGGGACGATGAGAGTTAACTCTTTTAAGGAATTGTTGAATTTTCTATTACCTCGTTCATAAGTATGCTAATCAAATTAATTATAGTTAAGATTGCTTAATCATATAATTAAATAATAGAAACATATCAAATAAATTATATTATAAAATAACAGTAGGTATTATATAAACATTATTGAAATAGATTCCCAAATAATTCAAACACTAAAATAATTTCAAGAAATAATTTTAAATTCTAAATTTATCAAAATGAAGTTTCTAAATTCAATTAATATTGCAATTTGCAAAAGAACCAAAGCACACGCAAAATCATTTTTATTTTTTTTAATAAATAATTTGTCCATATTAATATATGACAAAAAAATATACAAATGAAATTAAGAACAACTTGTTAATTATATGTTGCTATCAATTAGTTGTTTTGTTTATTATTTTTTTTTGGTATAAATGAAAACGCGTTTTAGTCACATCAAGATAAGGACATATTATCAAATTTAGTATATGGTCCATTTTCATTAATTTGTCTCTGAAATATACGGCGTAATTTTATGCATGATTATTTAATTTAATCGAAACCAGGGGTGGACCTACATATAATTTCGAAGTATTACGATACTTAATTAGCTCGACGCGAAATAAGTATAATTACATAAAAAATACATGAAAATAGGTATAAGACATATAAATGCACCCACTGAAATAAAAGTTGGTTGGGTGCACTGGCATTTAAGTTGATCTTAAGTTTCTCCACTAAAGGGACGTCTTGGGTTCAAATATTGTTGAGGTGATTTTTTATTTCTTTTAAGTTTTTAAATTTTTTAAGTACCCACAAGCCTTAAATCCTGGGTCCGCCACTGATCGTAACTGACATTTATATATATATATATATATATATATATATATACCAAAAAAAAAAAGATATTTTTTTTTATTAAGTTTGAAAATATATAAGTAGGCACTTAAATTTCATCTTTTTTAGCTGATGTGACACCTTTTGTCAGCTTTTTAAGTCGACGTGACACTTTTGACGTGGTCCCATTTTAGATAATAAACATGTCACGTCAGCACAAAAGGGTGATAAAAATACGATATTGTAAAGTTGAAATTGTGTCGTAGCAACTTTGATCATAATTTTGTGGAGGGGAGGGGAGGGGGGGGAGGGGAGGGGGGTTACTGAATGCTTATCTCAAATTTATATAAAGTTGAATTAGTAGAAACATTCATCCTACAGACCATTCACTTCTTACGTGGCATGCTACATGTATTATACCACATAGAACGAACATGTCTACTTGTTCAACTTTATGCCACTTTAAGTGTCTAATTGTGCACGTCAAAGTTGAAAGACATATATATCCAGTTGCGGATCCACCTTGTAATCAGGGGTTCATTCAAACCCCCTTCGATGAAAAATTAATACTATTTTTATATTATTTTTACACGATAAAAAATATTTTTATGTATATATGGTAGATGTTGAACCTCCTTGGACTAGTCCGTATGTTTACTTTCAAATCCCCTCAATGAAAATTCTGACTCCGCCATTATATATATCGGATGAGATCAAATTAAAAAGTACATTTATGATTATATTTTTATTTATTTAACAAGAAAATAATTCAAACTTAATATTTCCTGAATCACTTATTTTACATGATATGTAATATATTTTTCATTAATTTTTTTTTTAATTATATGACTTTAATGTAATCAATAAAAAGTTAAGTGTATAAAACTAATTCCCAAAAATCATTATTGTAGAAGCTACAACAAGGAAACTTCCCTTCCATCAAATCAATTTACTAATAAAGTAAGTTAAGTTGGTGTGAACAATCAATGTCTTTTGACAAATTTATTGTCTGTCCTTTCTCTTTGCACCCCAAAAGTGTTCTCATTGAATTTCGTTCATCGAAAAATTATATTATATAAATAAAAAAAATAAATAATATTTATAATATTGTTTTACCTCAAGTTAACATAATAATAATTGATTCATGATTAAATACTGATACATATTTTTTTTTTTTTGAAATAAATAATATTATGTTCGAAATTTAGAGAGACCACAAAGATTTATTAATAGATAAATTTAGAAAAAAAATAATTTAATATAAAGAATATGAATAAAGTTATTGAATTCATATAAATTCAGAACGAACATAATAAAGTCGCCGTTGTTGTTGATACTCCACCCGTTCACTTTTACTTATTCCTAATTTTCTAATTGAATTTCTATTTTTACTTGTCATTTTTGACATATACAACTTTTTTTCCTATTTTATCCTTTAATATTAATTATTTTTTCTTCAAATTAATTTCAAGACGGTATGCAAATGCAAACACTATTTAATAGGAATACTATGGTAAAATGACCATGTTATTAATTGTTTTTCTTAATAGGTGTGTCATCTCAATTTTTAACGAGTAAAACTGAACGGAGAAAGTATAAAAGAAGTTTTCATTGTAGTGACAACGAAAATTCAATAATTGTTTTAGATCGTAAATTAAAAAAATTCAAATTGTTAAAATTTTTGACTCTGTTAAAGTGTAGGAACTACGTACACTCTATCATTTGCAAATTTACTACGTAAAAATATATTAAATATATTATTATTATTGTTAAAATTTCTGGCTCCGTCACTATTTCCTGATAATAATTCTAATATCATTTTCAAAGTCTCACATGTAACATGAGAGTTCCTTATCCTAATAGCTGTTATCCTCTATTACATCTACTAGTCTTTTTTTTTTTTTTTTTTTTGTAGCTTTGTTCATAATTCTATGCACCAATTTTGTCTTTGACTCTTAATTTTTTTTTTTTTTTTTTAGTCCCTTTTAAATTCTTCTTTTGGAATTCTTCAAACACAATTTGCCACATTCAACAAATATCAAAAGATTTTTATTTTATTTAATAGTACTTTTTTGGTTACTTTCACTTTTTTGACTTTTTTTTCTTAAGAGATAATTACACTTTTGGTCCTTCAATTGTTGATAAAATTTAATTATGACCATTGAAATATTTCATAAAACATATTTTAGTTTTAATTAACTCGGATGAAGTAGAGAGACTGTTTCCGATAGACCCAGGCTCATAACAGATAACAATATAACAAACAAAACACAAACAAACATGCATCTACACAGTAATACTATAGTAACAGATACAAAAGGATAATAACTAAAACACAAGATGATATTAAAAAATATCTATTCGAAAAACATAGGTATCACCAATACACCACAAACGTACTCCTACACAATAATCCTCTATCAGCGTTCTCCACACCTTCCTATCAAGGGTCATATCCTCCGTAAGCTGTAACTGCTCCATGTCATGTCTAATCACCTCCCTTTTATACTTCTTCGGCCTACCTCTACCCCGCCTAAAATCATCCATAGCCAGCCTCTCATACCTCTGTACTGGAGCATCCGTGCCCCTCCTCATCACATGCCCGAACCATCATAACCTCATTTTCAGCATCTTGTCCTCCACCGAAGCCACTCCTATCTTCTCCCGGATAATCTCATTTCTAATGCATCCTAGTGAACGATCCCTTGATATTTGTTAATACCAAATGTTAAATGTGTTTAAACTAGAAACTACAAGGATCAAAATCCAAATTTGTTGGTACTTGAAGGACTAAAATTGCAATTTCCATACTCTTAAAAATCAGTTGTTAGCTTGTGTTAGAAATGTGTAGAAGAGTAGTTATGCATTTCACCATTTTTTCTCCATTCATAAATTAGACTTCAAATTCTTGATGCTAAGTGCCACACAAAGTTGACAACTTCTATTTTTCACTTGCATGAAAGTCTAGTCCATTGGTGTTTTTCTTGATATTATTACACATATTAAGTTCAATATTTCAAAGTTTTTTTTTTTTTTTTTTCACTTTCTTGAAAGTTTAGTCCATTTGGTGTTTTTAGAAGTTCTTGATATCACACACATATTAAGTTCATTTCAATATTTCAAAGGTTTTTTCTTTTTAACTTTCTTGAAAGTTTAGTCCATTTGGTGTTTTTAGAAGTTCTTGATATCACACATATTAAGTTCATTTCAATATTTCAAATTTTTTTTTGACTTTCTTGAAAGTTTAGTCCATTTGGTGCTTTTGTGGTTCTTGATATCACACATATAAAGTTCATTTCAATATTTCAAAGTTATTTTTGTTTCACTTTCTTGAAAGTTTAGTCGATTTGGTGTTTTTGTGGTTCTTGATATCATACATATTAAGTTCATTCAAGACTTCAAAGTTTTTTTTTTGTTTCACTTTCTTGAAAGTTTAGTCCATTGGTGTTTTTGTGGTTCATTTTGTCACATATAAGTCTATTTCAATTTATTTTTTTCACGTTCTTGAATGTTCAATCCATTTAGGGTGGTGGGGTTTTAGTGATATAAAAAATTAAGTATATTTCAAGATTTCATTTTTTTGATCAATGACTTAAAAATTGAGTCTTTTTTAGATCCTCATCATGGATTTTGCATTACTTCATTTGTTTGTTTTGGTATTGTCTATGTTATGTGTGATTATTTGTTCATTAGAATTTGATCCTGTTGATAATTATCTTATAAATTGTGGTTCATTTGAAAATACTACTATAGGTAATAGAGTTTTCTTAGCTGATAACTTGAATTCTTCTCATCAAAGGGTATTTGTAAATACAAGTCTAGAGTCCATTCCATCTAGTTATGGTTCAGTTCTTTATCAAACTGCTAGAGTTCTCAATGATACTTCTAAATTCACCTTTTCGATCAAGAAACAAGGTCGACATTGGATTCGCTTGTATTTCTATCCATTTATGTATGAGAATTATAATTTGAGTTCTGCTAAGTTCAGTGTTTCTGTTGACAACTTTACTTTGATCAAGAAGTTTGAACCATTGAGTGTTGGTTTAGTAAAGGAGTATACTTTGAACATTACTAGTACTAGTCTTGTTCTTACGTTTACGCCTTTAGCTAGCTCGTTTGCGTTTGTGAACGCGTTGGAAGTTATTTCACTTCCTGATGAGGTTATTCCTGTTGATGTTGGAGCTCATAGTTTGAGCGTAAAAGCGTTAGAGACAGTTGTGAGGGTGAATATGGGGAATGTTTCTGTGTTGCCTCAAAATGATACCTCGTGGCGATATTGGGAACCTGATGGAAGGTACTTAACAGGCACGAATCTTATACAGTTTGTATCGAGGATACAAGATGTGAATTATACACGAGGAGGGCCTTCTCGGAATATCGCCCCTCCATCAGTGTATGGAACTGCCACGAGGCTGCAGGTGGGTGATCCGAACACTTTGGTGAACATCACGTGGTCGTTTGATGTTGATCCCGGCTTTGATTATTTCATCAGGTTCCACTTTTGTGACATAGTAACTGGCCACAATGATCCAAACAAAGTAGGCGATGACCATGAGCTGTTGTTCAATGTCTTGATCAATTCCCAAATCGCTTCGAGGAATCTTGATCTTAGAAACAAGACGTCAAATGTCCTTGGTGCTCCATATTACATGGATGTTGTCAAAAGATTACAGAACATTCACAGAATGAGCATTGGCATTGGTCCAACAGAAATGGGTGGTGCATATCCAGACGGCCTCCTGAATGGTCTCGAGATCATGAAAATAAGCAATGTCAAGGGAAGTCTTGATGCTTCAGACGCTGAGATTCAGTCCTCGGTGCCTACTTCAAAGAAGACTAGAACATGGTTGATCCTTGGATCAACTATTGGAGGATCGATCATTTGTGTCGTTTTGGTTGTGGTGTCTATTCTCTTTTGCAGAAGTAGAATACGGACAGCAGTTGATGAGTCGACAGGGGAAAATCATACAGCAGTTGGAGCCAAAGAAGCATCTCTCATTTCCGAGTCGAATATGGGGTACCAGTTCCCTCTTGTAGCAGTTCAGGAAGCAACCGATAACTTTAGTGAAAGCATGATCATAGGCTTTGGTGGCTTTGGAAAAGTTTACAAGGGCGTTTTGAAGGATAACACGAAGGTGGCCGTGAAGAGAGGATTTCATCAATCACAGCAAGGTCTTTCGGAGTTCAAGACTGAAGTCGAAATGCTGTCTCAGTTTAGACATCGCCATTTGGTCTCACTGATCGGCTACTGTAACGAAAAGGATGAGATGATAATCATTTACGAGTACATGGAGAATGGAACTCTGAAGGATCATCTGTATGGCTCAGACCTTCCGAATTTGAATTGGACACAAAGGCTTGAAATTTGCATAGGATCAGCAAAAGGACTTCACTATCTTCATACTGGTTCTCATAAAGCAATCATCCACCGAGATGTCAAGTCCTCGAATATACTGCTTGATGAAAATCTCCGGGCTAAAGTTTCTGATTTTGGACTATCGAAAATTGGTCCAGAAATCGATCAAACACATGTTAGTACTGCGGTGAAGGGAAGTTTCGGATATCTTGATCCAGAGTATTTGACAAGGCAACAACTAACTGAGAAATCTGATGTCTATTCCTTTGGTGTTGTCATGTTTGAAGTCCTCTGTGGAAGGCCAGTTATCGACCCCTCTCGTCCCAAAGAATCGGTAAATTTGGTTGAATGTGTGATGAAATGTTTAAGGACCGGAGAAGCAGAAGCCATCGTTGATCCTAGGATTGCACGCGAGATAACACCAGAATCCTTTATGAAGTTTGTAGAGACTGCTGAGAAATGCTTGGCTGAATATGGTTCAGACCGACCGACTATGGGAGAAGTTTTGTGGAACTTGGAATATGCATTGAAACTTCAAGCGAAAGATGAAAAAACAACACAAGAGAACGAGATATCGGATAATCAGCTGGATAACAGTGTCTTAAGTACAGAATACAACATGGGGAGTATGGCTGATCTTGCTGGTGTTTCGATGAGCAAAGTTTTTTGCCAAATGGTAAAATCTGAAAACAAAGACTCATGTGACATGTGTTAGGATAAAATGCAGGTCCATCTAATGAACTCTGCGTACGGATTGTATATTTGTTTTCTCTTTTAGTTAGATTTTGTATTATAACGGATGCTCGCATTGCTTGTATTGATTTGAAGCAGCGATTATACTATACACTCATAGTTTTCTGGCTTTCGGTATTTGTTGTTTACTATGTTTAGTTGATCGCACTATGTCTGCTCTACACTGTCTTCTATTAGTTGTCATGTTTTCTTCGTTGTCGTTTTTCATTCCCATTACTACTTTTATTTGCTCCACTAGAGCCGAGGGTCTTTCCAAGACAAACTCTCTACTTCCACGAGGTAGACTAAAGTCTGCGTATACTCTCTCCGGACACCACTTTGTAGGGATTCATTGGGTATGTTGTTATTACTGTACACGATCGTGTAAGAAGCAACCTCATCAGAATGCCACTTTGTTGCGCGATGGAGCAATTCAAAGGCTTAGTTGATTCATGATTTATGTTCATCTTTCATTTGTTTCGAGAAGTGTATCAATTGATTTTGATTCATTCTTTTTCGAACGAGATGTATAGATCTTGTTCATGGATTAACATAAATGTGGCTCCACTCCCTTTGACAGCACCCACTAACTCGAAACTTAATTTGAAATCCATATTTTGACTCATACGTTTTCAGGATGCCGCTACTAACCAACTAACAATGACAGAGTATGTCAACTGTGCTGATAATTGTTTTCACATCTCCTATACTAACTTTGACATACTGACTCATCTCAGGCTAAATATTACTTCCTCCTTTCTAATTTATGTGACATCTTTTGAATTTCGAGATTCAAATAACCCTTATTTTTATCATAATTTTTTCTTATATCTTTAAAATATTTTTGAGTTGTCATTGTACTTCTTCTTAAGCAGTTGTATTTTCGCATTCTTTTGTGATTCTCTCTTTGTTCTTGTTATTACTCTTGATTAGTTTTATTAATCTGTCTCCTCACTCAATGTTGAGGCCACTATGTGTTGTTCATGTTTAGTGAGCTTCACAGATGGAAGTGCTGCTGCCGAGCGAAGAGCAGGCTCACATAGACAGAAATGTTGCACGGAAGCTAACTCCCGATGAGCGCAGGGGGTAAGAAAGAAAGGAAGTTATTTGACGACCCAAATGTCACGCCAGAGATCACAGTTTCAGTATACAGTATCAATGACCTTTTGGTTTTCACACCCTCCAAACTGGTTCAAGGTTGATGTTAATGCACAGCAGAACCGAATGACTGGTATTGCAGTTATTTCGGGAGATATGAGTGTGGTGGCAGTTGAAGGTTGTAAAAAGTCCATCAAGCGATATGGGACACTTATGCTTAGGCTTCTGCCGTTAAGAAAATAAGAAGAAGATGAAGATGAGCCTCTCAACAAGTGTGTATTAGTCTGGCAAGGGCGTAGGTTTTTGTTTCACAAATGCAGGACCGATCGAGGCTGCTGCTCGTAAGGTCTTTGCTGATGCCGTGGGTCCTGATTACTGGGATCACGCTGTGAACTTCAAAGATAATGAAATTTCAGTTCTAGGGAGATCCTCACTTTGAACTCGAATGTCTAGCCATTTTATTTTCTGCTATTCAGGACGATGCATGGGACGAATACTACAGTAGTACTTATCTTTTGTGTTTATTATAATGTTATCTGTCCAGAGCCGAGGGTCTATCGGAAACAACCTCTCTACTTCACCTGAGGTAGTGGTATGGTCTGCTTACACTCTACCCTCCCCAGACCCCACTACGTGGGAATAGAGTGGATATGTTGTAGTAGTTTTGTGTGCCTTTAATGTACCTGAGTATTCTCTTTAACACCCTAAAGATTCTCACTGTTTGGGGTCTGCATAAATTGACTAGCCAACTTTACTGGATGAGTGATATCAGGCCCCACTGAATGTTGAAGTATAACAGACTTCCCATAATGCTCCTGTATAGTGAGGCATCAACTAGACCTCCTGTAATATCCTGCAAATTAAACCATTCTTTTTTGCTAAGGATGTACTCATTGTCTTTGCTTGTCATTCCCACTGCATATTTTGCTTGTCATAGATGGATGCTATATGAGAAGTAATTGACCTCAATCATAAGAAAAAATGTGGAGTTAATATGACAAGCAAAGACAATGAGTACATCCTTAGCAAAAAAGAATGGTTTAATTTGCAGGATATTACAGGAGGTCTACTTGATGTCTCACTATACAGGAGCATTATGGGAAGTCTGTTATACTTCAACATTCAGTGGGGCCTGATATCACTCATCCAGTAAAGTTGGCTAGTCAATTTATGCAGACCCCAAACAGTGAGAATCTTTAGGGTGTCAAAGAGAATACTCAGGTACATTAAAGGCACACAAAACTACTACAACATATCCACTCTATTCCCACGTAGTGGGGTCTGGGGAGGGTAGAGTATACACAGACCATATCACTACCTCAGGTGAAGGTGAAGTAGAGAGGTTGTTTCCGATAGACCCTCGGCTCTAGACAGATAACAGTATAACAAACTTGTGTGTATTATATTGTTAGTTTGTTTTGCGTACCGTACTAGTTTATATGCACTTATCTTTAGTGTTTGTTATACTGTTATCGGTCCTAAACCGGGGGTCTATCGGAAACAACCTCTCTACTTCACCTGAGGTAGTGGTATGATCTGCGTACACTCCACCCTCCTCAGACCCCATTATGCGGGAATACACTGGGTATGTTGTTGTTGCTGTAAATTGTATCTCTAGGACATTTAAGAAACAAAGTATAGTAGAAAGCTTTGGCACTGAAGCTGAATATAGAGCATTAGCATCCATAGCAGCTAAACTTACATGGATCATCTATGTTCCCAACAGAGGCGGAGCCAGGATTTCAAGTAAGGGGGTTTAATATTCAAAGAAAAATAAGTCGAAGGGGGTTCAATACCTACTATAACCAAATAAAAAATAATTTTAATCATGTATAAATAGTATATTTTTCCGTCGAAGAAGGTTCGAACGAACTCCTAAAGAGGGCTAACTCCGCCTTTGGTTCCCAATGATATTGTAGTACATCTAAAGACTGTTCCTAGTAGAATACTAACTGTGTGTTGTAGGATATGAATAGCATAACCTTGCACTCTTTGTAGAAGTCTAAGTCTATCGGGTCGAGTCCGTATCGCCGCGGAGCAACAGCCGCATCCGGATCTGATCTATTTACTCGGCAATTCATCCGGTGACTTCACGGTCACCAAAGAAGCCCCAAGAAGCATCAAACATTTCTGATGAGATCCATGGAACAATACTTAGATAGCAAGCACTAGCTCCCAGTGCGACTTCATAAAAAGCAATCGAAGAGAATGAAACGCACGTAGTGGTTATTATAGCGGTTCCTTCTTTTCCTAGAAAACGTCCTAAACAACCTGCTACAAAACTACCGAGCAGGGGTAAAAATACGATAAGTAGATACATAATTTTGAGTGTACTGATCAGTCAACCAAAAATCAGACAATAACAGAGCGGCATACCGGAGAAAAAAAAGAGAGCAAGAAAAAGGAACGAAGAACGAAACTTTACGGACAGCTTTTTCGTGGACGTTCGACTTGCATGTGTTAAGCATATAGCTAGCGTTCCTTCGTAGATCTCCTTATCTTATAACTTTTTAGAATTATACATGATATTTTCAGTTTTGACACATTAGTCAAATTACAAAGTTTTTCATTGATTAAAATATTGACATAAAGAAAGTATCAACTTGCCTTAAAACGAAGTCTGAAAATTTGAATTTTATCCCTTTTTCTTTTGAGAGCTTTCAGACCAGCCTAATCTAGTCAAACACATATTCAATAGGGGTGTGCATCGGTCGATTCGATTCGATTCGATTTTACATATTATCGGTTCAGTTTATTGATTTTCGATTTTTAAATATGCTAAACCAATAACCAAATCAATAAGATATTTCTTATCGGTTTTTAGTCTTTAACGGTTCGATTTTCAGTTTAACTGATAAGAAAATACTCATAAAATAGAAATAGCAGTAACTAACATGAAAAAAAAAAAATGAATCTTATTTGCAACCAAAAATCTTATATGATGTATTTTAATTTACAAGAATCTTCAAGATTGAATTAAATGTTGTTAGGAAAAATTAAGAGTTTTTATAATTGAAATAATAGGTTTGTTAATTTGTAGAAATTAAAAAGAAATTAGGTGAAATATGTAATGAGTCTCTCTCTATAAGGGCAAAATTAAAATTATATTACCAATAAGATAAGGAACTCAAATATAATTTTATAACTTTATCCCCAAAATCTTCAATTTTTCCTAATATAAGATGTGAAAGGGGGGGGGGGGGGGGGGTTTCAAAATCACTATTTAATTTTAGATAGGATTTAAATCCTATCTAAAATAGGTCCACAAACATTTCAATCGGACAGGTCTACTGACCATACTACGCAAAAAGTTGGACAATAATTCTTTCGAACTTGACCGACACGACATAGTTGTTATTTTCTTCGCTTCAATTTAAGCCTCTTAATTTAAATAAATATAAATTTTTAAAATAAAATAGTGATTTTGAATCTTATGTTTTTAAATATATTAAAAATATTTGTATTTGTAGTCTTTTCAATTTGTGATTCTAAACTTGTCATTTAAAATATTTGAAATTTAAAAACTTGTTAAATATAGAAAGAAATACTTTTTCCTGATCAGAACAAACCAAAAAAATAAATAAAAGGCACTTAAATTGAAACAAAATTATTCTTCTTCTTATTATTATTATTATTTGTTATTGTTTTACTTTTTTTTCGGTTTTAAAATTGTGAGTCCGCCACTGCATGTAAATCATTAGACAGAGATTTGAAACTAGAAGAATAGTAGGAACAATAACCTCGTTCCATTGCAAGACTTGATTGAAGAAAAACTTGATCATCTAGATCTTGATATTACTCTTAGTTTATTTCTTCTCATAGATGGGGTAGACAAAAAAAGAAACGTTATATCTGATTAAGAATCAATCTTTATAAAATCGTCTAATTATTTTTTCAGTTAAAAAGATATCTTTTCAAGAAAAGTGCCTTTTTCGAAATCATGTCTTTTCTATGAATTTTCATCAAACTTTAGAAAAGGTCAATGAATTTCCTATAATTCCAATTAAATCAATACTAATAGATATTTATTTTTAGACTAAAAGATTTTAATCATTTATTAAATCATAAATTGAGCATCTTTAGATATAGCATATCAACATCCAATTATTGGTGCTATACATATTCTTCCTCTTCATTTATCTTTATCCTGTTTCATCTCAAATAAAAAAAAAAAGTTCTCTTTATATTGTTTCAAATTGATTAGTTCTGAATTTATTATATATCCTGAAAATTTTAATTAATTCCAATTTCAACCTAGTCTATCATAATAGAATAGTACTAATAACCACCAGAGTTAGCATAGTGGTTCAACGTTATGTCCCTTAAGTAAGAGGTCAGGGGTTCGATTCCCGCCTCTGGTGAATGGAGCAAATTCTGTGGCCAGTTTCCTACCGCAAAATGCGCTGATTGAGGAACGGAGGATTAGTCTCACGACTGCTAGCTATTTTTGTTTTCCCTTGTATGATTTTTTTTTTAAATTATCAGAAAATACACAATTTTATTTTTCAATAATCTGAAAAAAATGATGTGCACAGAATTATATTTAGTAGGCCTTTGACCATGAAAATTAAATTTTTCTGAAGTTGGAGTTGGGGTTGTGTTTGGCCATGTCTTTTTTGAAAGGATTTTTTATACTTTTGAAAAATCTTTTGTAAATATGATTTTATATCCCCAACTTTTATAAACCATCAAAATCACCCAACTAACTAATTTACCTACTAACATATAATCAAATGTGATTCTTATATATAGGCACTTTCATTTCTCGAGCCAAGTTTGCATTAACGAAGAAAATAGCACTCGAGAACAAATGTAAAAATGGTTGTCAAAAATATAATTTAATTCCCAACACTTCATTTTAAACAAATTTAGCCCAAAGTGATGCCGCAAGAAAAAATAGTACTTCCGCATTTGTTTTTATTTTTTTCTTGGTGGTTGGTTATAGTTTATAAGAGGGTTTTGTGTAAGAATTTAAAGATTGGAGTTATATGTAATAATAATAATAATAAAAGTTGGAATTGGAAGTGAAAAATAGTGAAAACAACAAAAAATTATTTTCACTTTTCAGAATTCAACTCCGAAATTATTTTTAAAATTTTCATGACCTAATAAAGTGAATTTTTTTTTTATGGCCAAACTGCCCCTTAGACGTTGACATATATATAAAAAAAAAAATACTAAAACTGAATCAGTTGTCAAAAGAGAAACCTCAAGGAAGTTTTTTTCAAGTAATGGGGTCCTACAAATATTAACGTAAATACTTTTCAACTAAACCTTTTTAATACGACTCTCTTTGTATTATAAACATCACGCTGTGTTTGACTTGAATTGGAAACTTACAATTTTGACAAGTCTTTCTTATTGACATTTTCTTTCTCTTTACTTTAGACCCTTCTTCTTACTCTTGTTGTTATATATACAATCATAACTATACTCTTTACAATCATTGTGTAAAGGAAGAAACAACAAAACCATTTTTTTCCTTCTTTAAGGAAAATTCTCTATCAGAACATAGCTAGCTTTCATCTGATTAATTGATGGCTAAAGAGCGGTCGATGGAGGCAACCCCTACGTGGGCGGTTGCCGTGGTTTGCTTCATCTTGCTGGCTATTTCCATTTTTATTGAACAAATTATTCATCACATTGGAGAGGTATATCGTTTTGTTTTGTTTTGTTTTGTTTTGTTTTTGGGTTGTTCAGTTCTAGTTGTTTAAAATCAAAATTAACTACTTCAACGTTGTAATTGTTGTTGGGTTCAATTGGTGTGAATGAAAAATGGAGGGACATAATTCTTAAAAGAAAAAAACATACTACTATTTAGGATTGTTCGAATGGTTATGACTGTTCGGAAAAGACATACTGTTTCGAATGGACATATACCTTTCCGATAAACCATTACCACCTTTCGAAAGGGGAACTTCATGGCTATAAAACCTGCATTTTTGTCTACGGGTTTAGAAAGAAAGAAAAATTCTGCATTGAAAAACACTCTTCTACTCCTACAAACTCTATGTGATCATCTGTCGTTGAGTGTGTCTGAAGAATCAGAAAGTTCGAGGTACTGCTATATTTTGATTGCGAGTCATGTTATTCTGAGAGAGAGAGAGAGAGAAAAATTTGGCAACCTTGGTAATTAAGGGGAATTATTTTCTCTCCGTGAATTCGGAGGACTTGATTCTTTTTCTTCTTCCACTTATTTCTTTAGATAACATACTTCTTTAATAGTTATTGAAGAACTTGTGTGTCGTAGGTGTTAAAAACTTGTGTTGTTGATATAGTTTTAAACTTGTGTTGAAGTGTTGATGCAAACATTCAATCGATATAGTAAATGATTGTTGTAACTTTAACTACTGCTGAACTGGTGAGAAAATTGGGACCATGCATTTTCATTTGCAGTGGTTGTTGAAAAAACACAAAAAGCCTCTATACGAAGCACTTGAAAAGATCAAAGCAGGTAAGAAGACAGTTCGTTCTCTTTTATATTATATGCATCGATCCATAATTGATAAAATTGTAACTTCACATACAAGTCCTACTGACTCTTTTTCGTGGTTTGTATTTACGTGGAACAGAGCTTATGTTGTTGGGATTCATATCGTTGCTGTTGACAGTGATACAAGACCCAGTTTCTAACTTATGTGTGCCCAAAAGTGTTGGTTATTCCTGGCATCCTTGTAAGGCAGATGAAGATGTCAAGTCTGAGTATGATGACCCTTGTCTAAAAAAGGTACAATGGTTATCACCAATAATATAATTAAGAGAAAATGCTCTATTTTCATCTTGAACCATACGAGAAAAGGCTGAGACACATTCGGGTCCTATTACCTCCGGGACTAATTAAAATCTTATTTGTAGTCTTTTCAATTTGTGATTCTAAAGTTGTCATTTAAAATATTTAAAATTTAAAAACTTGTTAAATATAGAAAGAAATACTTTTTCCTCATACAAATCAAATAAATAAATAAAAGGAACTTAAATTGAAACGAAAATATTATTATTATTTGTTTTTGTTTTTATTATTATTATTATTATTATTATTATTATTATTATTTTGCTGAGATGTTCAAACTTTTAGTATTAATATTTGATGGTTGCAGATCCTGAGAGGTTTAGGTTTGCAAGGGAGACCTCATTTGGACGTAGGCATATGCATTTTTGGAGCAAGTCGCCGGTGATGCTCTGGACAGTGAGTCGCACGTATAACGTTTGATTATTTATAATTAAATAATTTTATTTATTACGAAGATTTTTAATGAAGCGTAAAAATTTAAATCACTTTTCAAAGATTCTTCACATTTTAATATAATAATGTAAAACACAAACATATATTTTAGTGTAAGCACATACATATTTTACCGCCAGAAGTTTCAAGTGGTTGATGGGTCATCACCTTACGTTTGTCATGCAGTTAGTACCTGTGGTACAGTTATTTTTCTTCTATATTTAATATTTTTTCTTATTTTTAAAGTCAAATTTTTACAAAATCATTGATTACATTCTTATTATTTACTTAAAATTTTTAAAAATTTGACATTTTAAATTTTTTTCTTATTCTAACGTTTTTATATTTATTTTTAAATTTTTTAAAATCTTTTTAAAATCAAAATATCTACTCTAATCTATTTATATAACACCACTTTCACTCGATATATTTTTCCCCTAAACTCCATTCTTATGGAAACAGGAAAATATTTTTTTGTTCTTTCTTTAATATTATAAAAATTTCAACTTACTCGAAAAACAAAATTGGATAGTAAGGAATTGCTTGTGAAAGAGATTATCATGTAGTGATTCTATAATTCTATACTTATACTAACAGTAAATTTAACTAAGAAAATATATCCGAATTCATGGTGATTTTATTAATTTTACAGAACAACTTCTGATGGAAAAATACGGTGTTCTCATACTGACAGAGAGAAGACCCTTTTATTAAGTCAAAACGGTTATCGCCAGTTACCATCAACTTATAAAAGATAAGAGAGGTGGGAGTTACATAAGTAAATAACTTCCACTCATCCAATAGAAATTTAGCATATTATTTTACTATTCATTTATTTATTAACGGTAACCACATAATAAGTTACCAAACATAGGTCATAACTTATACTAAAAGATTTATTAGTAAAATTTTTATATATATATAATCTGATTGTGTAATTATTTTTTACATCATCAATGGATGGACAAGAACTCTATTTCAAATTTTCAATTTCTATAATGATAAGGTTTTTATTAAACTCATATATTTTTGGGATTATATTTACAGGTTTGTTTCTTCAGGCAATTCTTTTCATCAGTACCAAAAGTTGACTATTTAACCCTTAGACATGGGTTCATGATGGTTAGTAATATCAAAATTCTACCAATATTCCAAACACTATTGAAAAATCACCCCATTGTAAATATGTAATTGTATGTATCAACTTTAGTGCTACCACCGTGGGTTGTAGTGCAGCGGACGAGGCTGCTCCATCCTTAACCAGAGATCGAAGGTTCGATCCTGGGTACAGAAAAAATTCTGTTGGGACCGCTGCCACCTTAATGAGCCCTGCAGCGCGTGATCTAAATTAGTTCGGGCTCTAATGCGGACACCGAACACTGAGTGGAAACCACAAAAAAAAAAAGAAAAAAAGAAAAATTAAAACTTTAGTGCTAACTTAACTCTTTTTGGTTCATTACTTGCAGGCACATTTAACACCACAGAATCAAGAGAACTTTGATTTTCAAATATACATTAATAGAGCAGTTGACAAAGACTTCAAAGTTGTTGTGGGAATAAGGTGTGTATTTTTTTCAGAAACTCTTTGACTAATTCTAGAGCTGTCAATACGGCTCGGTCCATAGCCCGCGCGGGCTTTGAGTTTAACGGATCAGGCCGGACTGATCCATCAAAATGATGAGCCCAAAAACACCAAGCCCACGCTATTACTTTGTGGGCTGTGGGCCTCACTGACCAACACACTTTTTAAAAAATAACATTTTATAATTTAGTTTTAGAATGTTAATAAACATAAATATTACCAGACAATATTACGTAGTGTTAATACTTGTTAATCAAGTCTCCAACACACCAAAAAATACTCCTAATAGTGATAAAAATACTAATAAGCAATCTAAATAGTTACATGTATTTGACTTATGAATCGGCCCATGGGCTAACCCAACCCATATTGCTCAAGCCCCACGGGCTTATTTGGGTCGGGCTAAAAAACCCTGTTCGTAAATGAACGGCTAAAACTAAAGCCCAATTTCATCAAATTACAGGTGTATTTGACTTATGAATCGGCCCATGGGCTAACCCAACCCATATTGCTCAAGCCCCACGGGATTATTTGGGTCGGGCTAAAAAATCCTGTTCGTAAATGAACGGCTAAAACTAAAGCCCAATTTCATCAAATTACAGGTGTATTTGACTTATGAATCGGCCCATGGGCTAACCCAACCCATATTGCTCAAGCCCCACGGGATTATTTGGGTCGGGCTAAAAAACCCTGTTCGTAAATGAACGGCTAAAACTAAAGCCCAATTTCATCAAATTACATGTCGGGTTGGATCGATCTAACGGGCCGGGCCCATATTGACGGCTCTAACTAATTCCATGATAGTAACATCAATTTTATGTTGCAGTCCAGCATTGTGGCTCTTCACGGTATTATATTTTCTAACCACCACCGATGGTACGTAACTTTATGCTATCTAACTTACCCTATCATATCATATAGAAGATGCTTTGTAATTAATTGAAACTAAATGAAAACTTGTTTCGGTTTTTGACAGGAGTTTACTCGTATCTTTGGGTTCCATTTGTCCCACTCATTGTATGTCGTTCGCTTAATTTAACGAGAAACTGTTCTGTTTTCATCCCGAACTATATACGAAATTGTTGAGACATGTCCGAACTTTAAGAGGGTCTTATTATCACTGGACTAATTAAAACCATATTTTTGGCAACCTTAGTGCCTACGTGGACCTTCAGTGTTTTGATTCACTGAAAAATACGATTTTAATTAGTTCAGGAGTAATAGGACCCTCTTAATGTTCGGGTGTGTCTCAGCAATTTCGTGCGTGGGGCATTTTTTCCTAATTTAATTAATATGAGTATTTTTCCTAAAATGAAAATGCAGATAATATTGTTGGTTGGGACAAAACTTCAAATGATCATAACAGAAATGGGGGTTAGAATTTCAGAAAGGGGAGACATAGTGAAAGGTGTACCAGTGGTGGAGATCGGTGACCATCTTTTCTGGTTTAATCGCCCTGGCCTTGTGCTTTTTTTAATTAACTTTGTCCTCTTTCAGGTACCCATTTTCCATCGCTTTTAATTATTTTTATTATATTAATTAAATTTTTTGGAAGAAGAATTAATTAATATTTTTTTTTTGTACAGATCAATTAAAAAAATACTCCTAAAATATGATAGAAAAATACTCTTAAAATAGGATTTTATTAAGAAAATACTTCTATAAATATTGAGATACATGTTAAACTGGAGAAGAAACTGATTTACTTATTGAGAAAATATGATTGATGCTCATCTAATATTCAAAGAAAAATAAGTCGAAGGGGGTTCAATACCTACTATAACCAAATAAAAAATAATTTTAATCATGTATAAATAGTATATTTTTCCGTCGAAGAAGGTTCGAACGAACTCCTAAAGAGGGCTAACTCCGCCTTTGGTTCCCAATGATATTGTAGTACATCTAAAGACTGTTCCTAGTAGAATACTAACTGTGTGTTGTAGGATATGAATAGCATAACCTTGCACTCTTTGTAGAAGTCTAAGTCTATCGGGTCGAGTCCGTATCGCCGCGGAGCAACAGCCGCATCCGGATCTGATCTATTTACTCGGCAATTCATCCGGTGACTTCACGGTCACCAAAGAAGCCCCAAGAAGCATCAAACATTTCTGATGAGATCCATGGAACAATACTTAGATAGCAAGCACTAGCTCCCAGTGCGACTTCATAAAAAGCAATCGAAGAGAATGAAACGCACGTAGTGGTTATTATAGCGGTTCCTTCTTTTCCTAGAAAACGTCCTAAACAACCTGCTACAAAACTACCGAGCAGGGGTAAAAATACGATAAGTAGATACATAATTTTGAGTGTACTGATCAGTCAACCAAAAATCAGACAATAACAGAGCGGCATACCGGAGAAAAAAAAGAGAGCAAGAAAAAGGAACGAAGAACGAAACTTTACGACAGCTTTTTCGTGGACGTTCGACTTGCATGTGTTAAGCATATAGCTAGCGTTCCTTCGTAGATCTCCTTATCTTATAACTTTTTAGAATTATACATGATATTTTCAGTTTTGACACATTAGTCAAATTACAAAGTTTTTCATTGATTAAAATATTGACATAAAGAAAGTATCAACTTGCCTTAAAACGAAGTCTGAAAATTTGAATTTTATCCCTTTTTCTTTTGAGAGCTTTCAGACCAGCCTAATCTAGTCAAACACATATTCAATAGGGGTGTGCATCGGTCGATTCGATTCGATTCGATTTTACATATTATCGGTTCAGTTTATTGATTTTCGATTTTTAAATATGCTAAACCAATAACCAAATCAATAAGATATTTCTTATCGGTTTTTAGTCTTTAACGGTTCGATTTTCAGTTTAACTGATAAGAAAATACTCATAAAATAGAAATAGCAGTAACTAACATGAAAAAAAAAAAATGAATCTTATTTGCAACCAAAAATCTTATATGATGTATTTTAATTTACAAGAATCTTCAAGATTGAATTAAATGTTGTTAGGAAAAATTAAGAGTTTTTATAATTGAAATAATAGGTTTGTTAATTTGTAGAAATTAAAAAGAAATTAGGTGAAATATGTAATGAGTCTCTCTCTATAAGGGCAAAATTAAAATTATATTACCAATAAGATAAGGAACTCAAATATAATTTTATAACTTTATCCCCAAAATCTTCAATTTTTCCTAATATAAGATGTGAAAGGGGGGGGGGGGGGGGGTTTCAAAATCACTATTTAATTTTAGATAGGATTTAAATCCTATCTAAAATAGGTCCACAAACATTTCAATCGGACAGGTCTACTGACCATACTACGCAAAAAGTTGGACAATAATTCTTTCGAACTTGACCGACACGACATAGTTGTTATTTTCTTCGCTTCAATTTAAGCCTCTTAATTTAAATAAATATAAATTTTTAAAATAAAATAGTGATTTTGAATCTTATGTTTTTAAATATATTAAAAATATTTGTATTTGTAGTCTTTTCAATTTGTGATTCTAAACTTGTCATTTAAAATATTTGAAATTTAAAAACTTGTTAAATATAGAAAGAAATACTTTTTCCTGATCAGAACAAACCAAAAAAATAAATAAAAGGCACTTAAATTGAAACAAAATTATTCTTCTTCTTATTATTATTATTATTTGTTATTGTTTTACTTTTTTTTCGGTTTTAAAATTGTGAGTCCGCCACTGCATGTAAATCATTAGACAGAGATTTGAAACTAGAAGAATAGTAGGAACAATAACCTCGTTCCATTGCAAGACTTGATTGAAGAAAAACTTGATCATCTAGATCTTGATATTACTCTTAGTTTATTTCTTCTCATAGATGGGGTAGACAAAAAAAGAAACGTTATATCTGATTAAGAATCAATCTTTATAAAATCGTCTAATTATTTTTTCAGTTAAAAAGATATCTTTTCAAGAAAAGTGCCTTTTTCGAAATCATGTCTTTTCTATGAATTTTCATCAAACTTTAGAAAAGGTCAATGAATTTCCTATAATTCCAATTAAATCAATACTAATAGATATTTATTTTTAGACTAAAAGATTTTAATCATTTATTAAATCATAAATTGAGCATCTTTAGATATAGCATATCAACATCCAATTATTGGTGCTATACATATTCTTCCTCTTCATTTATCTTTATCCTGTTTCATCTCAAATAAAAAAAAAAAGTTCTCTTTATATTGTTTCAAATTGATTAGTTCTGAATTTATTATATATCCTGAAAATTTTAATTAATTCCAATTTCAACCTAGTCTATCATAATAGAATAGTACTAATAACCACCAGAGTTAGCATAGTGGTTCAACGTTATGTCCCTTAAGTAAGAGGTCAGGGGTTCGATTCCCGCCTCTGGTGAATGGAGCAAATTCTGTGGCCAGTTTCCTACCGCAAAATGCGCTGATTGAGGAACGGAGGATTAGTCTCACGACTGCTAGCTATTTTTGTTTTCCCTTGTATGATTTTTTTTTTAAATTATCAGAAAATACACAATTTTATTTTTCAATAATCTGAAAAAAATGATGTGCACAGAATTATATTTAGTAGGCCTTTGACCATGAAAATTAAATTTTTCTGAAGTTGGAGTTGGGGTTGTGTTTGGCCATGTCTTTTTTGAAAGGATTTTTTATACTTTTGAAAAATCTTTTGTAAATATGATTTTATATCCCCAACTTTTATAAACCATCAAAATCACCCAACTAACTAATTTACCTACTAACATATAATCAAATGTGATTCTTATATATAGGCACTTTCATTTCTCGAGCCAAGTTTGCATTAACGAAGAAAATAGCACTCGAGAACAAATGTAAAAATGGTTGTCAAAAATATAATTTAATTCCCAACACTTCATTTTAAACAAATTTAGCCCAAAGTGATGCCGCAAGAAAAAATAGTACTTCCGCATTTGTTTTTATTTTTTTCTTGGTGGTTGGTTATAGTTTATAAGAGGGTTTTGTGTAAGAATTTAAAGATTGGAGTTATATGTAATAATAATAATAATAAAAGTTGGAATTGGAAGTGAAAAATAGTGAAAACAACAAAAAATTATTTTCACTTTTCAGAATTCAACTCCGAAATTATTTTTAAAATTTTCATGACCTAATAAAGTGAATTTTTTTTTTATGGCCAAACTGCCCCTTAGACGTTGACATATATATAAAAAAAAAAATACTAAAACTGAATCAGTTGTCAAAAGAGAAACCTCAAGGAAGTTTTTTTCAAGTAATGGGGTCCTACAAATATTAACGTAAATACTTTTCAACTAAACCTTTTTAATACGACTCTCTTTGTATTATAAACATCACGCTGTGTTTGACTTGAATTGGAAACTTACAATTTTGACAAGTCTTTCTTATTGACATTTTCTTTCTCTTTACTTTAGACCCTTCTTCTTACTCTTGTTGTTATATATACAATCATAACTATACTCTTTACAATCATTGTGTAAAGGAAGAAACAACAAAACCATTTTTTTCCTTCTTTAAGGAAAATTCTCTATCAGAACATAGCTAGCTTTCATCTGATTAATTGATGGCTAAAGAGCGGTCGATGGAGGCAACCCCTACGTGGGCGGTTGCCGTGGTTTGCTTCATCTTGCTGGCTATTTCCATTTTTATTGAACAAATTATTCATCACATTGGAGAGGTATATCGTTTTGTTTTGTTTTGTTTTGTTTTGTTTTTGGGTTGTTCAGTTCTAGTTGTTTAAAATCAAAATTAACTACTTCAACGTTGTAATTGTTGTTGGGTTCAATTGGTGTGAATGAAAAATGGAGGGACATAATTCTTAAAAGAAAAAAACATACTACTATTTAGGATTGTTCGAATGGTTATGACTGTTCGGAAAAGACATACTGTTTCGAATGGACATATACCTTTCCGATAAACCATTACCACCTTTCGAAAGGGGAACTTCATGGCTATAAAACCTGCATTTTTGTCTACGGGTTTAGAAAGAAAGAAAAATTCTGCATTGAAAAACACTCTTCTACTCCTACAAACTCTATGTGATCATCTGTCGTTGAGTGTGTCTGAAGAATCAGAAAGTTCGAGGTACTGCTATATTTTGATTGCGAGTCATGTTATTCTGAGAGAGAGAGAGAGAGAAAAATTTGGCAACCTTGGTAATTAAGGGGAATTATTTTCTCTCCGTGAATTCGGAGGACTTGATTCTTTTTCTTCTTCCACTTATTTCTTTAGATAACATACTTCTTTAATAGTTATTGAAGAACTTGTGTGTCGTAGGTGTTAAAAACTTGTGTTGTTGATATAGTTTTAAACTTGTGTTGAAGTGTTGATGCAAACATTCAATCGATATAGTAAATGATTGTTGTAACTTTAACTACTGCTGAACTGGTGAGAAAATTGGGACCATGCATTTTCATTTGCAGTGGTTGTTGAAAAAACACAAAAAGCCTCTATACGAAGCACTTGAAAAGATCAAAGCAGGTAAGAAGACAGTTCGTTCTCTTTTATATTATATGCATCGATCCATAATTGATAAAATTGTAACTTCACATACAAGTCCTACTGACTCTTTTTCGTGGTTTGTATTTACGTGGAACAGAGCTTATGTTGTTGGGATTCATATCGTTGCTGTTGACAGTGATACAAGACCCAGTTTCTAACTTATGTGTGCCCAAAAGTGTTGGTTATTCCTGGCATCCTTGTAAGGCAGATGAAGATGTCAAGTCTGAGTATGATGACCCTTGTCTAAAAAAGGTACAATGGTTATCACCAATAATATAATTAAGAGAAAATGCTCTATTTTCATCTTGAACCATACGAGAAAAGGCTGAGACACATTCGGGTCCTATTACCTCCGGGACTAATTAAAATCTTATTTTCGACTACTTAGGGATCGTTTGGTAGAGTGTATAAGAATAATGCAAAATAAAATGTGTTAGCTATACTTGCATTAGTTTTTAGTTATGCTTGTATTTCTCTTATGCAGTGGTTGGTTTGATGTATTAAAAAATAACATGAATTAAATAATTTCTTTTAAATTTTTTTATTTTTTTTTTATAAAAATATCCTCCATATTATATGTTGGAAAGAATCTGATTTTTTTTTTTGAGGGATAATAGTGTTTTTAATTACTTTAATATACACTTTCTTATTATTTTTATTTTTTGAAAAAATGCAGGGAAAAGTTCAATTTGCATCTTCATATGCAATACACCAGCTCCATATCTTCATCTTTGTGTTGGCAATTGCGCATGTTTTGTATTGTATAGCAATTTTTGCTTTGGGCAGGCTAAAGGTATTTGTCCAGATTTCTCAACAAAAAAAATTGTAGTAGTAAATTGTTTTTCATTCAAGCACCACGATAGAGCCGTCAACATGGGTCGGGCCCGATCCGACCTGTAATTTGATGGAATTGGGCTTTAATTTTTGCAGCCCATTTAAGAACAGGGTTTTTTAGCCCGGCCCGAATAAGTCCGTGAGGCTTGAGCAATGTGGGTTGGGCTAGCCCGTAAGTCAAATACATGCAACTATTTAGATTGCTTATTAGTATTTTTATTTGGTTCGAAGGATATCATGTCAAAAGTTATTTAATTTCGCTATTAGGAGTATTTTTTTGGGGAGGGGTTTGGAAACTTGATTAACAAGTATTAACACTATGTAATATTGTCCGGTAATATTTATGTTTATTAACATTCTAAAATTAAATTACAAGATATTATTTTTTAAAAAGAGGACTGGTCCGTGAAGCCCGCAGAATAATAGTGTGGGCTTGATGTTTTTGGACCCATTATTTTGATGGGTCAGTCCGGCCTGACCCGTCAAACTCAAAGTCCGTATGAACTAGCTCGAATGGGGTGGACCGACCCTTATTGACAGCTCTACACAACGAGTTATGTAAGTTTTGCACCACCCTTGACCATTTATATGATTTTTTTTTTTTTTCTATCTGAATTTGCAGATGAGAAAATGGAGGGCCTGGGAGGATGAAACAAAAACAATTGAGTACCAATTCTACAACGGTTGGTATACAAGAATTTGAATAAAACTTAAGAATTTGTATACTCTTTTATTTCTCCAGTGTCTTTTATATAAATTAAAAGGGAGATTATTTTTTATATATTCATAGATATTGTAAATATTTTATACTATCAGGCCATTTAAATATTAGGAAAAGACAAGTCTAGCCATAATAATTATTCCTTCCGTTCAGGTCGGCTCGATCATAAAATAACTAAAGTAAAATCTCTTAAAATAAATATATTAAAAATATTTGTAGTCTTTTCAATTTGTGATTCTAAACTTGTCATTTAAAATATTTAAAATTTAAAAACTTGTTAAATATAGAAAGAAATACTTTTTCCTCATAACAAATCAAAAAAATAAATAAAAGGAACTTAAATTGAAACGAAAATATTATTATTATTTGTTGTTGTTTTTATTATTATTATTATTATTATTATTATTATTATTATTATTATTATTATTATTATTATTATTATTATTATTATTATTATTTTGCTGAGATGTTCAAACTTTTAGTATTAATATTTGATGGTTGCAGATCCTGAGAGGTTTAGGTTTGCAAGGGAGACCTCATTTGGACGTAGGCATATGCATTTTTGGAGCAAGTCGCCGGTGATGCTCTGGACAGTGAGTCGCACGTATAACGTTTGATTATTTATAATTAAATAATTTTATTTATTACGGAGATTTTTAATGAAGCGTAAAAATTTAAATCACTTTTCAAAGATTCTTCATATTTTAATATAATAATGTAAAACACAAACATATATTTTAGTGTAAGCACATACATATTTTACCGCCAGAAGTTTCAAGTGGTTGATGGGTCATCACCTTACGTTTGTCATGCAGTTAGTACCTGTGGTACAGTTATTTTTCTTCTATATTTAATATTTTTTCTTATTTTTAAAGTCAAATTTTTACAAAATCATTGATTACATTCTTATTATTTACTTAAAATTTTTAAAAATTTGACATTTTAATTTTTTTTCTTATTCTAACGTTTTTATATTTATTTTTAAATTTTTTTAAATCTTTTTAAAATCAAAATATCTACTCTAATCTATTTATATAACACCACTTTCACTCGATATATTTTTCCCCTAAACTCCATTCTTATGGAAACAGGAAAACTTTAACTGATAATTTTTTTGTTCTTTCTTTAATATTATAAAAATTTCAACTTACTCGAAAAACAAAATTGGATAGTAAGGAATTGCTTGTGAAAGAGATTATCATGTAGTGATTCTATAATTCTATACTTATACTAACAGTAAATTTAACTAAGAAAATATATCCGAATTCATGGTGATTTTATTAATTTTACAGAACAACTTCTGATGGAAAAATACGGTGTTCTCATACTGACAGAGAGAAGACCCTTTTATTAAGTCAAAACGGTTATCGCCAGTTACCATCAACTCATAAAAGATAAGAGAGGTGGGAGTTACATAAGTAAATAACTTCCACTCATCCAATAGAAATTTAGCATATTATTTTACTATTCATTTATTTATTAACGGTAACCACATAATAAGTTACCAAACATAGGTCATAACTTATACTAAAAGATTTATTAGTAAATTTTTTATATATATATAATCTGATTGTGTAATTATTTTTTACATCATCAATGGATGGACAAGAACTCTATTTCAAATTTTCAATTTCTATAATGATAAGGTTTTTATTAAACTCATATATTTTTGGGATTATATTTACAGGTTTGTTTCTTCAGGCAATTCTTTTCATCAGTACCAAAAGTTGACTATTTAACCCTTAGACATGGGTTCATGATGGTTAGTAATATCAAAATTCTACCAATATTCCAAACACTATTGAAAAATCACCCCATTGTAAATATGTAATTGTATGTATCAACTTTAGTGCTACCACCATGGGTTGTAGTGCAGCGGACGAGGCTGCTCCATCCTTAACCAGAGATCGAAGGTTCGATCCTGGGTACAGAGAAAATTCTGTTGGGACCGCTGCCACCTTAATGAGCCCTGCAACGCGTGATCTAAATTAGTTCGGGCTCTAATGCGGACACCGAACACTGAGTGGAAACCACAAAAAAAAAAAGAAAAAAAGAAAAATTAAAACTTTAGTGCTAACTTAACTCTTTTTGGTTCATTACTTGCAGGCACATTTAACACCACAGAATCAAGAGAACTTTGATTTTCAAATATACATTAATAGAGCAGTTGACAAAGACTTCAAAGTTGTTGTGGGAATAAGGTGTGTATTTTTTTCAGAAACTCTTTGACTAATTCTAGAGTTGTCAATACGGCTCGGTCCATAGCCCGCGCGGGCTTTGAGTTTAACGGATCAGGCCGGATTGATCCATCAAAATGATGGGCCCAAAAACACCAAGCCCACGCTATTACTTTGTGGGCTGTGGGCCTCACTGACCAACACACTTTTTAAAAAATAACATTTTATAATTTAGTTTTAGAATGTTAATAAACATAAATATTACCAGACAATATTACGTAGTGTTAATACTTGTTAATCAAGTCTCCAACACACCAAAAAATACTCCTAATAGTAATAAAAATACTAATAAGCAATCTAAATAGTTACATGTATTTGACTTATGAATCGGCCCGTGGGCTAACCCAACCCATATTGCTCAAGCCCCACGGGCTTATTTGGGTCGGGCTAAAAAACCCTGTTCGTAAATGAACGGCTAAAACTAAAGTCTAATTCCATCAAATTACAGGTCGGGTCAGACCGATCTAACGGGCCGGGCCCATATTGACGGCTCTAACTAATTCCATGATAATAACATCAATTTTATGTTGCAGTCCAGCATTGTGGCTCTTCACGGTATTATATTTTCTAACCACCACCGATGGTACGTAACTTTATGCTATCTAACTTACCCTATCATATATATATATATATATATATATATATATATATATATATATATATAGAAGATGCTTTGTAATTAATTGAAACTAAATGAAAACTTGTTTCGGTTTTTGACAAATGGTAAAATCTGAAAACAAAGACTCATGTGACATGTGTTAGGATAAAATGCAGGTCCATCTAATGAACTCTGCGTACGGATTGTATATTTGTTTTCTCTTTTAGTTAGATTTTGTATTATAACGGATGCTCGCATTGCTTGTATTGATTTGAAGCAGCGATTATACTATACACTCATAGTTTTCTGGCTTTCGGTATTTGTTGTTTACTATGTTTAGTTGATCGCACTATGTCTGCTCTACACTGTCTTCTATTAGTTGTCATGTTTTCTTCGTTGTCGTTTTTCATTCCCATTACTACTTTTATTTGCTCCACTAGAGCCGAGGGTCTTTCCAAGACAAACTCTCTACTTCCACGAGGTAGACTAAAGTCTGCGTATACTCTCTCCGGACACCACTTTGTAGGGATTCATTGGGTATGTTGTTATTACTGTACACGATCGTGTAAGAAGCAACCTCATCAGAATGCCACTTTGTTGCGCGATGGAGCAATTCAAAGGCTTAGTTGATTCATGATTTATGTTCATCTTTCATTTGTTTCGAGAAGTGTATCAATTGATTTTGATTCATTCTTTTTCGAACGAGATGTATAGATCTTGTTCATGGATTAACATAAATGTGGCTCCACTCCCTTTGACAGCACCCACTAACTCGAAACTTAATTTGAAATCCATATTTTGACTCATACGTTTTCAGGATGCCGCTACTAACCAACTAACAATGACAGAGTATGTCAACTGTGCTGATAATTGTTTTCACATCTCCTATACTAACTTTGACATACTGACTCATCTCAGGCTAAATATTACTTCCTCCTTTCTAATTTATGTGACATCTTTTGAATTTCGAGATTCAAATAACCCTTATTTTTATCATAATTTTTTCTTATATCTTTAAAATATTTTTGAGTTGTCATTGTACTTCTTCTTAAGCAGTTGTATTTTCGCATTCTTTTGTGATTCTCTCTTTGTTCTTGTTATTACTCTTGATTAGTTTTATTAATCTGTCTCCTCACTCAATGTTGAGGCCACTATGTGTTGTTCATGTTTAGTGAGCTTCACAGATGGAAGTGCTGCTGCCGAGCGAAGAGCAGGCTCACATAGACAGAAATGTTGCACGGAAGCTAACTCCCGATGAGCGCAGGGGGTAAGAAAGAAAGGAAGTTATTTGACGACCCAAATGTCACGCCAGAGATCACAGTTTCAGTATACAGTATCAATGACCTTTTGGTTTTCACACCCTCCAAACTGGTTCAAGGTTGATGTTAATGCACAGCAGAACCGAATGACTGGTATTGCAGTTATTTCGGGAGATATGAGTGTGGTGGCAGTTGAAGGTTGTAAAAAGTCCATCAAGCGATATGGGACACTTATGCTTAGGCTTCTGCCGTTAAGAAAATAAGAAGAAGATGAAGATGAGCCTCTCAACAAGTGTGTATTAGTCTGGCAAGGGCGTAGGTTTTTGTTTCACAAATGCAGGACCGATCGAGGCTGCTGCTCGTAAGGTCTTTGCTGATGCCGTGGGTCCTGATTACTGGGATCACGCTGTGAACTTCAAAGATAATGAAATTTCAGTTCTAGGGAGATCCTCACTTTGAACTCGAATGTCTAGCCATTTTATTTTCTGCTATTCAGGACGATGCATGGGACGAATACTACAGTAGTACTTATCTTTTGTGTTTATTATAATGTTATCTGTCCAGAGCCGAGGGTCTATCGGAAACAACCTCTCTACTTCACCTGAGGTAGTGGTATGGTCTGCTTACACTCTACCCTCCCCAGACCCCACTACGTGGGAATAGAGTGGATATGTTGTAGTAGTTTTGTGTGCCTTTAATGTACCTGAGTATTCTCTTTAACACCCTAAAGATTCTCACTGTTTGGGGTCTGCATAAATTGACTAGCCAACTTTACTGGATGAGTGATATCAGGCCCCACTGAATGTTGAAGTATAACAGACTTCCCATAATGCTCCTGTATAGTGAGGCATCAACTAGACCTCCTGTAATATCCTGCAAATTAAACCATTCTTTTTTGCTAAGGATGTACTCATTGTCTTTGCTTGTCATTCCCACTGCATATTTTGCTTGTCATAGATGGATGCTATATGAGAAGTAATTGACCTCAATCATAAGAAAAAATGTGGAGTTAATATGACAAGCAAAGACAATGAGTACATCCTTAGCAAAAAAGAATGGTTTAATTTGCAGGATATTACAGGAGGTCTACTTGATGTCTCACTATACAGGAGCATTATGGGAAGTCTGTTATACTTCAACATTCAGTGGGGCCTGATATCACTCATCCAGTAAAGTTGGCTAGTCAATTTATGCAGACCCCAAACAGTGAGAATCTTTAGGGTGTCAAAGAGAATACTCAGGTACATTAAAGGCACACAAAACTACTACAACATATCCACTCTATTCCCACGTAGTGGGGTCTGGGGAGGGTAGAGTATACACAGACCATATCACTACCTCAGGTGAAGGTGAAGTAGAGAGGTTGTTTCCGATAGACCCTCGGCTCTAGACAGATAACAGTATAACAAACTTGTGTGTATTATATTGTTAGTTTGTTTTGCGTACCGTACTAGTTTATATGCACTTATCTTTAGTGTTTGTTATACTGTTATCGGTCCTAAACCGGGGGTCTATCGGAAACAACCTCTCTACTTCACCTGAGGTAGTGGTATGATCTGCGTACACTCCACCCTCCTCAGACCCCATTATGCGGGAATACACTGGGTATGTTGTTGTTGCTGTAAATTGTATCTCTAGGACATTTAAGAAACAAAGTATAGTAGAAAGCTTTGGCACTGAAGCTGAATATAGAGCATTAGCATCCATAGCAGCTAAACTTACATGGATCATCTATGTTCCCAACAGAGGCGGAGCCAGGATTTCAAGTAAGGGGGTTTAATATTCAAAGAAAAATAAGTCGAAGGGGGTTCAATACCTACTATAACCAAATAAAAAATAATTTTAATCATGTATAAATAGTATATTTTTCCGTCGAAGAAGGTTCGAACGAACTCCTAAAGAGGGCTAACTCCGCCTTTGGTTCCCAATGATATTGTAGTACATCTAAAGACTGTTCCTAGTAGAATACTAACTGTGTGTTGTAGGATATGAATAGCATAACCTTGCACTCTTTGTAGAAGTCTAAGTCTATCGGGTCGAGTCCGTATCGCCGCGGAGCAACAGCCGCATCCGGATCTGATCTATTTACTCGGCAATTCATCCGGTGACTTCACGGTCACCAAAGAAGCCCCAAGAAGCATCAAACATTTCTGATGAGATCCATGGAACAATACTTAGATAGCAAGCACTAGCTCCCAGTGCGACTTCATAAAAAGCAATCGAAGAGAATGAAACGCACGTAGTGGTTATTATAGCGGTTCCTTCTTTTCCTAGAAAACGTCCTAAACAACCTGCTACAAAACTACCGAGCAGGGGTAAAAATACGATAAGTAGATACATAATTTTGAGTGTACTGATCAGTCAACCAAAAATCAGACAATAACAGAGCGGCATACCGGAGAAAAAAAAGAGAGCAAGAAAAAGGAACGAAGAACGAAACTTTACGACAGCTTTTTCGTGGACGTTCGACTTGCATGTGTTAAGCATATAGCTAGCGTTCCTTCGTAGATCTCCTTATCTTATAACTTTTTAGAATTATACATGATATTTTCAGTTTTGACACATTAGTCAAATTACAAAGTTTTTCATTGATTAAAATATTGACATAAAGAAAGTATCAACTTGCCTTAAAACGAAGTCTGAAAATTTGAATTTTATCCCTTTTTCTTTTGAGAGCTTTCAGACCAGCCTAATCTAGTCAAACACATATTCAATAGGGGTGTGCATCGGTCGATTCGATTCGATTCGATTTTACATATTATCGGTTCAGTTTATTGATTTTCGATTTTTAAATATGCTAAACCAATAACCAAATCAATAAGATATTTCTTATCGGTTTTTAGTCTTTAACGGTTCGATTTTCAGTTTAACTGATAAGAAAATACTCATAAAATAGAAATAGCAGTAACTAACATGAAAAAAAAAAAATGAATCTTATTTGCAACCAAAAATCTTATATGATGTATTTTAATTTACAAGAATCTTCAAGATTGAATTAAATGTTGTTAGGAAAAATTAAGAGTTTTTATAATTGAAATAATAGGTTTGTTAATTTGTAGAAATTAAAAAGAAATTAGGTGAAATATGTAATGAGTCTCTCTCTATAAGGGCAAAATTAAAATTATATTACCAATAAGATAAGGAACTCAAATATAATTTTATAACTTTATCCCCAAAATCTTCAATTTTTCCTAATATAAGATGTGAAAGGGGGGGGGGGGGGGGGTTTCAAAATCACTATTTAATTTTAGATAGGATTTAAATCCTATCTAAAATAGGTCCACAAACATTTCAATCGGACAGGTCTACTGACCATACTACGCAAAAAGTTGGACAATAATTCTTTCGAACTTGACCGACACGACATAGTTGTTATTTTCTTCGCTTCAATTTAAGCCTCTTAATTTAAATAAATATAAATTTTTAAAATAAAATAGTGATTTTGAATCTTATGTTTTTAAATATATTAAAAATATTTGTATTTGTAGTCTTTTCAATTTGTGATTCTAAACTTGTCATTTAAAATATTTGAAATTTAAAAACTTGTTAAATATAGAAAGAAATACTTTTTCCTGATCAGAACAAACCAAAAAAATAAATAAAAGGCACTTAAATTGAAACAAAATTATTCTTCTTCTTATTATTATTATTATTTGTTATTGTTTTACTTTTTTTTCGGTTTTAAAATTGTGAGTCCGCCACTGCATGTAAATCATTAGACAGAGATTTGAAACTAGAAGAATAGTAGGAACAATAACCTCGTTCCATTGCAAGACTTGATTGAAGAAAAACTTGATCATCTAGATCTTGATATTACTCTTAGTTTATTTCTTCTCATAGATGGGGTAGACAAAAAAAGAAACGTTATATCTGATTAAGAATCAATCTTTATAAAATCGTCTAATTATTTTTTCAGTTAAAAAGATATCTTTTCAAGAAAAGTGCCTTTTTCGAAATCATGTCTTTTCTATGAATTTTCATCAAACTTTAGAAAAGGTCAATGAATTTCCTATAATTCCAATTAAATCAATACTAATAGATATTTATTTTTAGACTAAAAGATTTTAATCATTTATTAAATCATAAATTGAGCATCTTTAGATATAGCATATCAACATCCAATTATTGGTGCTATACATATTCTTCCTCTTCATTTATCTTTATCCTGTTTCATCTCAAATAAAAAAAAAAAGTTCTCTTTATATTGTTTCAAATTGATTAGTTCTGAATTTATTATATATCCTGAAAATTTTAATTAATTCCAATTTCAACCTAGTCTATCATAATAGAATAGTACTAATAACCACCAGAGTTAGCATAGTGGTTCAACGTTATGTCCCTTAAGTAAGAGGTCAGGGGTTCGATTCCCGCCTCTGGTGAATGGAGCAAATTCTGTGGCCAGTTTCCTACCGCAAAATGCGCTGATTGAGGAACGGAGGATTAGTCTCACGACTGCTAGCTATTTTTGTTTTCCCTTGTATGATTTTTTTTTTAAATTATCAGAAAATACACAATTTTATTTTTCAATAATCTGAAAAAAATGATGTGCACAGAATTATATTTAGTAGGCCTTTGACCATGAAAATTAAATTTTTCTGAAGTTGGAGTTGGGGTTGTGTTTGGCCATGTCTTTTTTGAAAGGATTTTTTATACTTTTGAAAAATCTTTTGTAAATATGATTTTATATCCCCAACTTTTATAAACCATCAAAATCACCCAACTAACTAATTTACCTACTAACATATAATCAAATGTGATTCTTATATATAGGCACTTTCATTTCTCGAGCCAAGTTTGCATTAACGAAGAAAATAGCACTCGAGAACAAATGTAAAAATGGTTGTCAAAAATATAATTTAATTCCCAACACTTCATTTTAAACAAATTTAGCCCAAAGTGATGCCGCAAGAAAAAATAGTACTTCCGCATTTGTTTTTATTTTTTTCTTGGTGGTTGGTTATAGTTTATAAGAGGGTTTTGTGTAAGAATTTAAAGATTGGAGTTATATGTAATAATAATAATAATAAAAGTTGGAATTGGAAGTGAAAAATAGTGAAAACAACAAAAAATTATTTTCACTTTTCAGAATTCAACTCCGAAATTATTTTTAAAATTTTCATGACCTAATAAAGTGAATTTTTTTTTTATGGCCAAACTGCCCCTTAGACGTTGACATATATATAAAAAAAAAAATACTAAAACTGAATCAGTTGTCAAAAGAGAAACCTCAAGGAAGTTTTTTTCAAGTAATGGGGTCCTACAAATATTAACGTAAATACTTTTCAACTAAACCTTTTTAATACGACTCTCTTTGTATTATAAACATCACGCTGTGTTTGACTTGAATTGGAAACTTACAATTTTGACAAGTCTTTCTTATTGACATTTTCTTTCTCTTTACTTTAGACCCTTCTTCTTACTCTTGTTGTTATATATACAATCATAACTATACTCTTTACAATCATTGTGTAAAGGAAGAAACAACAAAACCATTTTTTTCCTTCTTTAAGGAAAATTCTCTATCAGAACATAGCTAGCTTTCATCTGATTAATTGATGGCTAAAGAGCGGTCGATGGAGGCAACCCCTACGTGGGCGGTTGCCGTGGTTTGCTTCATCTTGCTGGCTATTTCCATTTTTATTGAACAAATTATTCATCACATTGGAGAGGTATATCGTTTTGTTTTGTTTTGTTTTGTTTTGTTTTTGGGTTGTTCAGTTCTAGTTGTTTAAAATCAAAATTAACTACTTCAACGTTGTAATTGTTGTTGGGTTCAATTGGTGTGAATGAAAAATGGAGGGACATAATTCTTAAAAGAAAAAAACATACTACTATTTAGGATTGTTCGAATGGTTATGACTGTTCGGAAAAGACATACTGTTTCGAATGGACATATACCTTTCCGATAAACCATTACCACCTTTCGAAAGGGGAACTTCATGGCTATAAAACCTGCATTTTTGTCTACGGGTTTAGAAAGAAAGAAAAATTCTGCATTGAAAAACACTCTTCTACTCCTACAAACTCTATGTGATCATCTGTCGTTGAGTGTGTCTGAAGAATCAGAAAGTTCGAGGTACTGCTATATTTTGATTGCGAGTCATGTTATTCTGAGAGAGAGAGAGAGAGAAAAATTTGGCAACCTTGGTAATTAAGGGGAATTATTTTCTCTCCGTGAATTCGGAGGACTTGATTCTTTTTCTTCTTCCACTTATTTCTTTAGATAACATACTTCTTTAATAGTTATTGAAGAACTTGTGTGTCGTAGGTGTTAAAAACTTGTGTTGTTGATATAGTTTTAAACTTGTGTTGAAGTGTTGATGCAAACATTCAATCGATATAGTAAATGATTGTTGTAACTTTAACTACTGCTGAACTGGTGAGAAAATTGGGACCATGCATTTTCATTTGCAGTGGTTGTTGAAAAAACACAAAAAGCCTCTATACGAAGCACTTGAAAAGATCAAAGCAGGTAAGAAGACAGTTCGTTCTCTTTTATATTATATGCATCGATCCATAATTGATAAAATTGTAACTTCACATACAAGTCCTACTGACTCTTTTTCGTGGTTTGTATTTACGTGGAACAGAGCTTATGTTGTTGGGATTCATATCGTTGCTGTTGACAGTGATACAAGACCCAGTTTCTAACTTATGTGTGCCCAAAAGTGTTGGTTATTCCTGGCATCCTTGTAAGGCAGATGAAGATGTCAAGTCTGAGTATGATGACCCTTGTCTAAAAAAGGTACAATGGTTATCACCAATAATATAATTAAGAGAAAATGCTCTATTTTCATCTTGAACCATACGAGAAAAGGCTGAGACACATTCGGGTCCTATTACCTCCGGGACTAATTAAAATCTTATTTGTAGTCTTTTCAATTTGTGATTCTAAAGTTGTCATTTAAAATATTTAAAATTTAAAAACTTGTTAAATATAGAAAGAAATACTTTTTCCTCATACAAATCAAATAAATAAATAAAAGGAACTTAAATTGAAACGAAAATATTATTATTATTTGTTTTTGTTTTTATTATTATTATTATTATTATTATTATTATTATTATTTTGCTGAGATGTTCAAACTTTTAGTATTAATATTTGATGGTTGCAGATCCTGAGAGGTTTAGGTTTGCAAGGGAGACCTCATTTGGACGTAGGCATATGCATTTTTGGAGCAAGTCGCCGGTGATGCTCTGGACAGTGAGTCGCACGTATAACGTTTGATTATTTATAATTAAATAATTTTATTTATTACGAAGATTTTTAATGAAGCGTAAAAATTTAAATCACTTTTCAAAGATTCTTCACATTTTAATATAATAATGTAAAACACAAACATATATTTTAGTGTAAGCACATACATATTTTACCGCCAGAAGTTTCAAGTGGTTGATGGGTCATCACCTTACGTTTGTCATGCAGTTAGTACCTGTGGTACAGTTATTTTTCTTCTATATTTAATATTTTTTCTTATTTTTAAAGTCAAATTTTTACAAAATCATTGATTACATTCTTATTATTTACTTAAAATTTTTAAAAATTTGACATTTTAAATTTTTTTCTTATTCTAACGTTTTTATATTTATTTTTAAATTTTTTAAAATCTTTTTAAAATCAAAATATCTACTCTAATCTATTTATATAACACCACTTTCACTCGATATATTTTTCCCCTAAACTCCATTCTTATGGAAACAGGAAAATATTTTTTTGTTCTTTCTTTAATATTATAAAAATTTCAACTTACTCGAAAAACAAAATTGGATAGTAAGGAATTGCTTGTGAAAGAGATTATCATGTAGTGATTCTATAATTCTATACTTATACTAACAGTAAATTTAACTAAGAAAATATATCCGAATTCATGGTGATTTTATTAATTTTACAGAACAACTTCTGATGGAAAAATACGGTGTTCTCATACTGACAGAGAGAAGACCCTTTTATTAAGTCAAAACGGTTATCGCCAGTTACCATCAACTTATAAAAGATAAGAGAGGTGGGAGTTACATAAGTAAATAACTTCCACTCATCCAATAGAAATTTAGCATATTATTTTACTATTCATTTATTTATTAACGGTAACCACATAATAAGTTACCAAACATAGGTCATAACTTATACTAAAAGATTTATTAGTAAAATTTTTATATATATATAATCTGATTGTGTAATTATTTTTTACATCATCAATGGATGGACAAGAACTCTATTTCAAATTTTCAATTTCTATAATGATAAGGTTTTTATTAAACTCATATATTTTTGGGATTATATTTACAGGTTTGTTTCTTCAGGCAATTCTTTTCATCAGTACCAAAAGTTGACTATTTAACCCTTAGACATGGGTTCATGATGGTTAGTAATATCAAAATTCTACCAATATTCCAAACACTATTGAAAAATCACCCCATTGTAAATATGTAATTGTATGTATCAACTTTAGTGCTACCACCGTGGGTTGTAGTGCAGCGGACGAGGCTGCTCCATCCTTAACCAGAGATCGAAGGTTCGATCCTGGGTACAGAAAAAATTCTGTTGGGACCGCTGCCACCTTAATGAGCCCTGCAGCGCGTGATCTAAATTAGTTCGGGCTCTAATGCGGACACCGAACACTGAGTGGAAACCACAAAAAAAAAAAGAAAAAAAGAAAAATTAAAACTTTAGTGCTAACTTAACTCTTTTTGGTTCATTACTTGCAGGCACATTTAACACCACAGAATCAAGAGAACTTTGATTTTCAAATATACATTAATAGAGCAGTTGACAAAGACTTCAAAGTTGTTGTGGGAATAAGGTGTGTATTTTTTTCAGAAACTCTTTGACTAATTCTAGAGCTGTCAATACGGCTCGGTCCATAGCCCGCGCGGGCTTTGAGTTTAACGGATCAGGCCGGACTGATCCATCAAAATGATGAGCCCAAAAACACCAAGCCCACGCTATTACTTTGTGGGCTGTGGGCCTCACTGACCAACACACTTTTTAAAAAATAACATTTTATAATTTAGTTTTAGAATGTTAATAAACATAAATATTACCAGACAATATTACGTAGTGTTAATACTTGTTAATCAAGTCTCCAACACACCAAAAAATACTCCTAATAGTGATAAAAATACTAATAAGCAATCTAAATAGTTACATGTATTTGACTTATGAATCGGCCCATGGGCTAACCCAACCCATATTGCTCAAGCCCCACGGGCTTATTTGGGTCGGGCTAAAAAACCCTGTTCGTAAATGAACGGCTAAAACTAAAGCCCAATTTCATCAAATTACAGGTGTATTTGACTTATGAATCGGCCCATGGGCTAACCCAACCCATATTGCTCAAGCCCCACGGGATTATTTGGGTCGGGCTAAAAAATCCTGTTCGTAAATGAACGGCTAAAACTAAAGCCCAATTTCATCAAATTACAGGTGTATTTGACTTATGAATCGGCCCATGGGCTAACCCAACCCATATTGCTCAAGCCCCACGGGATTATTTGGGTCGGGCTAAAAAACCCTGTTCGTAAATGAACGGCTAAAACTAAAGCCCAATTTCATCAAATTACATGTCGGGTTGGATCGATCTAACGGGCCGGGCCCATATTGACGGCTCTAACTAATTCCATGATAGTAACATCAATTTTATGTTGCAGTCCAGCATTGTGGCTCTTCACGGTATTATATTTTCTAACCACCACCGATGGTACGTAACTTTATGCTATCTAACTTACCCTATCATATCATATAGAAGATGCTTTGTAATTAATTGAAACTAAATGAAAACTTGTTTCGGTTTTTGACAGGAGTTTACTCGTATCTTTGGGTTCCATTTGTCCCACTCATTGTATGTCGTTCGCTTAATTTAACGAGAAACTGTTCTGTTTTCATCCCGAACTATATACGAAATTGTTGAGACATGTCCGAACTTTAAGAGGGTCTTATTATCACTGGACTAATTAAAACCATATTTTTGGCAACCTTAGTGCCTACGTGGACCTTCAGTGTTTTGATTCACTGAAAAATACGATTTTAATTAGTTCAGGAGTAATAGGACCCTCTTAATGTTCGGGTGTGTCTCAGCAATTTCGTGCGTGGGGCATTTTTTCCTAATTTAATTAATATGAGTATTTTTCCTAAAATGAAAATGCAGATAATATTGTTGGTTGGGACAAAACTTCAAATGATCATAACAGAAATGGGGGTTAGAATTTCAGAAAGGGGAGACATAGTGAAAGGTGTACCAGTGGTGGAGATCGGTGACCATCTTTTCTGGTTTAATCGCCCTGGCCTTGTGCTTTTTTTAATTAACTTTGTCCTCTTTCAGGTACCCATTTTCCATCGCTTTTAATTATTTTTATTATATTAATTAAATTTTTTGGAAGAAGAATTAATTAATATTTTTTTTTTGTACAGATCAATTAAAAAAATACTCCTAAAATATGATAGAAAAATACTCTTAAAATAGGATTTTATTAAGAAAATACTTCTATAAATATTGAGATACATGTTAAACTGGAGAAGAAACTGATTTACTTATTGAGAAAATATGATTGATGCTCATCTAATATTCAAAGAAAAATAAGTCGAAGGGGGTTCAATACCTACTATAACCAAATAAAAAATAATTTTAATCATGTATAAATAGTATATTTTTCCGTCGAAGAAGGTTCGAACGAACTCCTAAAGAGGGCTAACTCCGCCTTTGGTTCCCAATGATATTGTAGTACATCTAAAGACTGTTCCTAGTAGAATACTAACTGTGTGTTGTAGGATATGAATAGCATAACCTTGCACTCTTTGTAGAAGTCTAAGTCTATCGGGTCGAGTCCGTATCGCCGCGGAGCAACAGCCGCATCCGGATCTGATCTATTTACTCGGCAATTCATCCGGTGACTTCACGGTCACCAAAGAAGCCCCAAGAAGCATCAAACATTTCTGATGAGATCCATGGAACAATACTTAGATAGCAAGCACTAGCTCCCAGTGCGACTTCATAAAAAGCAATCGAAGAGAATGAAACGCACGTAGTGGTTATTATAGCGGTTCCTTCTTTTCCTAGAAAACGTCCTAAACAACCTGCTACAAAACTACCGAGCAGGGGTAAAAATACGATAAGTAGATACATAATTTTGAGTGTACTGATCAGTCAACCAAAAATCAGACAATAACAGAGCGGCATACCGGAGAAAAAAAAGAGAGCAAGAAAAAGGAACGAAGAACGAAACTTTACGACAGCTTTTTCGTGGACGTTCGACTTGCATGTGTTAAGCATATAGCTAGCGTTCCTTCGTAGATCTCCTTATCTTATAACTTTTTAGAATTATACATGATATTTTCAGTTTTGACACATTAGTCAAATTACAAAGTTTTTCATTGATTAAAATATTGACATAAAGAAAGTATCAACTTGCCTTAAAACGAAGTCTGAAAATTTGAATTTTATCCCTTTTTCTTTTGAGAGCTTTCAGACCAGCCTAATCTAGTCAAACACATATTCAATAGGGGTGTGCATCGGTCGATTCGATTCGATTCGATTTTACATATTATCGGTTCAGTTTATTGATTTTCGATTTTTAAATATGCTAAACCAATAACCAAATCAATAAGATATTTCTTATCGGTTTTTAGTCTTTAACGGTTCGATTTTCAGTTTAACTGATAAGAAAATACTCATAAAATAGAAATAGCAGTAACTAACATGAAAAAAAAAAAATGAATCTTATTTGCAACCAAAAATCTTATATGATGTATTTTAATTTACAAGAATCTTCAAGATTGAATTAAATGTTGTTAGGAAAAATTAAGAGTTTTTATAATTGAAATAATAGGTTTGTTAATTTGTAGAAATTAAAAAGAAATTAGGTGAAATATGTAATGAGTCTCTCTCTATAAGGGCAAAATTAAAATTATATTACCAATAAGATAAGGAACTCAAATATAATTTTATAACTTTATCCCCAAAATCTTCAATTTTTCCTAATATAAGATGTGAAAGGGGGGGGGGGGGGGGTTCAAAATCACTATTTAATTTTAGATAGGATTTAAATCCTATCTAAAATAGGTCCACAAACATTTCAATCGGACAGGTCTACTGACCATACTACGCAAAAAGTTGGACAATAATTCTTTCGAACTTGACCGACACGACATAGTTGTTATTTTCTTCGCTTCAATTTAAGCCTCTTAATTTAAATAAATATAAATTTTTAAAATAAAATAGTGATTTTGAATCTTATGTTTTTAAATATATTAAAAATATTTGTATTTGTAGTCTTTTCAATTTGTGATTCTAAACTTGTCATTTAAAATATTTGAAATTTAAAAACTTGTTAAATATAGAAAGAAATACTTTTTCCTGATCAGAACAAACCAAAAAAATAAATAAAAGGCACTTAAATTGAAACAAAATTATTCTTCTTCTTCTTATTATTATTATTTGTTATTGTTTTACTTTTTTTTCGGTTTTAAAATTGTGAGTCCGCCACTGCATGTAAATCATTAGACAGAGATTTGAAACTAGAAGAATAGTAGGAACAATAACCTCGTTCCATTGCAAGACTTGATTGAAGAAAAACTTGATCATCTAGATCTTGATATTACTCTTAGTTTATTTCTTCTCATAGATGGGGTAGACAAAAAAAGAAACGTTATATCTGATTAAGAATCAATCTTTATAAAATCGTCTAATTATTTTTTCAGTTAAAAAGATATCTTTTCAAGAAAAGTGCCTTTTTCGAAATCATGTCTTTTCTATGAATTTTCATCAAACTTTAGAAAAGGTCAATGAATTTCCTATAATTCCAATTAAATCAATACTAATAGATATTTATTTTTAGACTAAAAGATTTTAATCATTTATTAAATCATAAATTGAGCATCTTTAGATATAGCATATCAACATCCAATTATTGGTGCTATACATATTCTTCCTCTTCATTTATCTTTATCCTGTTTCATCTCAAATAAAAAAAAAAAGTTCTCTTTATATTGTTTCAAATTGATTAGTTCTGAATTTATTATATATCCTGAAAATTTTAATTAATTCCAATTTCAACCTAGTCTATCATAATAGAATAGTACTAATAACCACCAGAGTTAGCATAGTGGTTCAACGTTATGTCCCTTAAGTAAGAGGTCAGGGGTTCGATTCCCGCCTCTGGTGAATGGAGCAAATTCTGTGGCCAGTTTCCTACCGCAAAATGCGCTGATTGAGGAACGGAGGATTAGTCTCACGACTGCTAGCTATTTTTGTTTTCCCTTGTATGATTTTTTTTTTAAATTATCAGAAAATACACAATTTTATTTTTCAATAATCTGAAAAAAATGATGTGCACAGAATTATATTTAGTAGGCCTTTGACCATGAAAATTAAATTTTTCTGAAGTTGGAGTTGGGGTTGTGTTTGGCCATGTCTTTTTTGAAAGGATTTTTTATACTTTTGAAAAATCTTTTGTAAATATGATTTTATATCCCCAACTTTTATAAACCATCAAAATCACCCAACTAACTAATTTACCTACTAACATATAATCAAATGTGATTCTTATATATAGGCACTTTCATTTCTCGAGCCAAGTTTGCATTAACGAAGAAAATAGCACTCGAGAACAAATGTAAAAATGGTTGTCAAAAATATAATTTAATTCCCAACACTTCATTTTAAACAAATTTAGCCCAAAGTGATGCCGCAAGAAAAAATAGTACTTCCGCATTTGTTTTTATTTTTTTCTTGGTGGTTGGTTATAGTTTATAAGAGGGTTTTGTGTAAGAATTTAAAGATTGGAGTTATATGTAATAATAATAATAATAAAAGTTGGAATTGGAAGTGAAAAATAGTGAAAACAACAAAAAATTATTTTCACTTTTCAGAATTCAACTCCGAAATTATTTTTAAAATTTTCATGACCTAATAAAGTGAATTTTTTTTTTATGGCCAAACTGCCCCTTAGACGTTGACATATATATAAAAAAAAAAATACTAAAACTGAATCAGTTGTCAAAAGAGAAACCTCAAGGAAGTTTTTTTCAAGTAATGGGGTCCTACAAATATTAACGTAAATACTTTTCAACTAAACCTTTTTAATACGACTCTCTTTGTATTATAAACATCACGCTGTGTTTGACTTGAATTGGAAACTTACAATTTTGACAAGTCTTTCTTATTGACATTTTCTTTCTCTTTACTTTAGACCCTTCTTCTTACTCTTGTTGTTATATATACAATCATAACTATACTCTTTACAATCATTGTGTAAAGGAAGAAACAACAAAACCATTTTTTTCCTTCTTTAAGGAAAATTCTCTATCAGAACATAGCTAGCTTTCATCTGATTAATTGATGGCTAAAGAGCGGTCGATGGAGGCAACCCCTACGTGGGCGGTTGCCGTGGTTTGCTTCATCTTGCTGGCTATTTCCATTTTTATTGAACAAATTATTCATCACATTGGAGAGGTATATCGTTTTGTTTTGTTTTGTTTTGTTTTGTTTTTGGGTTGTTCAGTTCTAGTTGTTTAAAATCAAAATTAACTACTTCAACGTTGTAATTGTTGTTGGGTTCAATTGGTGTGAATGAAAAATGGAGGGACATAATTCTTAAAAGAAAAAAACATACTACTATTTAGGATTGTTCGAATGGTTATGACTGTTCGGAAAAGACATACTGTTTCGAATGGACATATACCTTTCCGATAAACCATTACCACCTTTCGAAAGGGGAACTTCATGGCTATAAAACCTGCATTTTTGTCTACGGGTTTAGAAAGAAAGAAAAATTCTGCATTGAAAAACACTCTTCTACTCCTACAAACTCTATGTGATCATCTGTCGTTGAGTGTGTCTGAAGAATCAGAAAGTTCGAGGTACTGCTATATTTTGATTGCGAGTCATGTTATTCTGAGAGAGAGAGAGAGAGAAAAATTTGGCAACCTTGGTAATTAAGGGGAATTATTTTCTCTCCGTGAATTCGGAGGACTTGATTCTTTTTCTTCTTCCACTTATTTCTTTAGATAACATACTTCTTTAATAGTTATTGAAGAACTTGTGTGTCGTAGGTGTTAAAAACTTGTGTTGTTGATATAGTTTTAAACTTGTGTTGAAGTGTTGATGCAAACATTCAATCGATATAGTAAATGATTGTTGTAACTTTAACTACTGCTGAACTGGTGAGAAAATTGGGACCATGCATTTTCATTTGCAGTGGTTGTTGAAAAAACACAAAAAGCCTCTATACGAAGCACTTGAAAAGATCAAAGCAGGTAAGAAGACAGTTCGTTCTCTTTTATATTATATGCATCGATCCATAATTGATAAAATTGTAACTTCACATACAAGTCCTACTGACTCTTTTTCGTGGTTTGTATTTACGTGGAACAGAGCTTATGTTGTTGGGATTCATATCGTTGCTGTTGACAGTGATACAAGACCCAGTTTCTAACTTATGTGTGCCCAAAAGTGTTGGTTATTCCTGGCATCCTTGTAAGGCAGATGAAGATGTCAAGTCTGAGTATGATGACCCTTGTCTAAAAAAGGTACAATGGTTATCACCAATAATATAATTAAGAGAAAATGCTCTATTTTCATCTTGAACCATACGAGAAAAGGCTGAGACACATTCGGGTCCTATTACCTCCGGGACTAATTAAAATCTTATTTTCGACTACTTAGGGATCGTTTGGTAGAGTGTATAAGAATAATGCAAAATAAAATGTGTTAGCTATACTTGCATTAGTTTTTAGTTATGCTTGTATTTCTCTTATGCAGTGGTTGGTTTGATGTATTAAAAAATAACATGAATTAAATAATTTCTTTTAAATTTTTTTATTTTTTTTTTATAAAAATATCCTCCATATTATATGTTGGAAAGAATCTGATTTTTTTTTTTGAGGGATAATAGTGTTTTTAATTACTTTAATATACACTTTCTTATTATTTTTATTTTTTGAAAAAATGCAGGGAAAAGTTCAATTTGCATCTTCATATGCAATACACCAGCTCCATATCTTCATCTTTGTGTTGGCAATTGCGCATGTTTTGTATTGTATAGCAATTTTTGCTTTGGGCAGGCTAAAGGTATTTGTCCAGATTTCTCAACAAAAAAAATTGTAGTAGTAAATTGTTTTTCATTCAAGCACCACGATAGAGCCGTCAACATGGGTCGGGCCCGATCCGACCTGTAATTTGATGGAATTGGGCTTTAATTTTTGCAGCCCATTTAAGAACAGGGTTTTTTAGCCCGGCCCGAATAAGTCCGTGAGGCTTGAGCAATGTGGGTTGGGCTAGCCCGTAAGTCAAATACATGCAACTATTTAGATTGCTTATTAGTATTTTTATTTGGTTCGAAGGATATCATGTCAAAAGTTATTTAATTTCGCTATTAGGAGTATTTTTTTGGGGAGGGGTTTGGAAACTTGATTAACAAGTATTAACACTATGTAATATTGTCCGGTAATATTTATGTTTATTAACATTCTAAAATTAAATTACAAGATATTATTTTTTAAAAAGAGGACTGGTCCGTGAAGCCCGCAGAATAATAGTGTGGGCTTGATGTTTTTGGACCCATTATTTTGATGGGTCAGTCCGGCCTGACCCGTCAAACTCAAAGTCCGTATGAACTAGCTCGAATGGGGTGGACCGACCCTTATTGACAGCTCTACACAACGAGTTATGTAAGTTTTGCACCACCCTTGACCATTTATATGATTTTTTTTTTTTTTCTATCTGAATTTGCAGATGAGAAAATGGAGGGCCTGGGAGGATGAAACAAAAACAATTGAGTACCAATTCTACAACGGTTGGTATACAAGAATTTGAATAAAACTTAAGAATTTGTATACTCTTTTATTTCTCCAGTGTCTTTTATCTAAATTAAAAGGGAGATTATTTTTTTATATATTCATAGATATTGTAAATATTTTATACTATCAGGCCATTTAAATATTAGGAAAAGACAAGTCTAGCCATAATAATTATTCCTTCCGTTCAGGTCGGCTCGATCATAAAATAACTAAAGTAAAGTCTCTTAAAATAAATATATTAAAAATATTTGTAGTCTTTTCAATTTGTGATTCTAAAGTTGTCATTTAAAATATTTAAAATTTAAAAACTTGTTAAATATAGAAAGAAATACTTTTTCCTCATACAAATCAAATAAATAAATAAAAGGAACTTAAATTGAAACGAAAATATTATTATTATTTGTTTTTGTTTTTATTATTATTATTATTATTATTATTATTATTATTATTTTGCTGAGATGTTCAAACTTTTAGTATTAATATTTGATGGTTGCAGATCCTGAGAGGTTTAGGTTTGCAAGGGAGACCTCATTTGGACGTAGGCATATGCATTTTTGGAGCAAGTCGCCGGTGATGCTCTGGACAGTGAGTCGCACGTATAACGTTTGATTATTTATAATTAAATAATTTTATTTATTACGAAGATTTTTAATGAAGCGTAAAAATTTAAATCACTTTTCAAAGATTCTTCACATTTTAATATAATAATGTAAAACACAAACATATATTTTAGTGTAAGCACATACATATTTTACCGCCAGAAGTTTCAAGTGGTTGATGGGTCATCACCTTACGTTTGTCATGCAGTTAGTACCTGTGGTACAGTTATTTTTCTTCTATATTTAATATTTTTTCTTATTTTTAAAGTCAAATTTTTACAAAATCATTGATTACATTCTTATTATTTACTTAAAATTTTTAAAAATTTGACATTTTAAATTTTTTTCTTATTCTAACGTTTTTATATTTATTTTTAAATTTTTTAAAATCTTTTTAAAATCAAAATATCTACTCTAATCTATTTATATAACACCACTTTCACTCGATATATTTTTCCCCTAAACTCCATTCTTATGGAAACAGGAAAATATTTTTTTGTTCTTTCTTTAATATTATAAAAATTTCAACTTACTCGAAAAACAAAATTGGATAGTAAGGAATTGCTTGTGAAAGAGATTATCATGTAGTGATTCTATAATTCTATACTTATACTAACAGTAAATTTAACTAAGAAAATATATCCGAATTCATGGTGATTTTATTAATTTTACAGAACAACTTCTGATGGAAAAATACGGTGTTCTCATACTGACAGAGAGAAGACCCTTTTATTAAGTCAAAACGGTTATCGCCAGTTACCATCAACTTATAAAAGATAAGAGAGGTGGGAGTTACATAAGTAAATAACTTCCACTCATCCAATAGAAATTTAGCATATTATTTTACTATTCATTTATTTATTAACGGTAACCACATAATAAGTTACCAAACATAGGTCATAACTTATACTAAAAGATTTATTAGTAAAATTTTTATATATATATAATCTGATTGTGTAATTATTTTTTACATCATCAATGGATGGACAAGAACTCTATTTCAAATTTTCAATTTCTATAATGATAAGGTTTTTATTAAACTCATATATTTTTGGGATTATATTTACAGGTTTGTTTCTTCAGGCAATTCTTTTCATCAGTACCAAAAGTTGACTATTTAACCCTTAGACATGGGTTCATGATGGTTAGTAATATCAAAATTCTACCAATATTCCAAACACTATTGAAAAATCACCCCATTGTAAATATGTAATTGTATGTATCAACTTTAGTGCTACCACCGTGGGTTGTAGTGCAGCGGACGAGGCTGCTCCATCCTTAACCAGAGATCGAAGGTTCGATCCTGGGTACAGAAAAAATTCTGTTGGGACCGCTGCCACCTTAATGAGCCCTGCAGCGCGTGATCTAAATTAGTTCGGGCTCTAATGCGGACACCGAACACTGAGTGGAAACCACAAAAAAAAAAAGAAAAAAAGAAAAATTAAAACTTTAGTGCTAACTTAACTCTTTTTGGTTCATTACTTGCAGGCACATTTAACACCACAGAATCAAGAGAACTTTGATTTTCAAATATACATTAATAGAGCAGTTGACAAAGACTTCAAAGTTGTTGTGGGAATAAGGTGTGTATTTTTTTCAGAAACTCTTTGACTAATTCTAGAGCTGTCAATACGGCTCGGTCCATAGCCCGCGCGGGCTTTGAGTTTAACGGATCAGGCCGGACTGATCCATCAAAATGATGAGCCCAAAAACACCAAGCCCACGCTATTACTTTGTGGGCTGTGGGCCTCACTGACCAACACACTTTTTAAAAAATAACATTTTATAATTTAGTTTTAGAATGTTAATAAACATAAATATTACCAGACAATATTACGTAGTGTTAATACTTGTTAATCAAGTCTCCAACACACCAAAAAATACTCCTAATAGTGATAAAAATACTAATAAGCAATCTAAATAGTTACATGTATTTGACTTATGAATCGGCCCATGGGCTAACCCAACCCATATTGCTCAAGCCCCACGGGCTTATTTGGGTCGGGCTAAAAAACCCTGTTCGTAAATGAACGGCTAAAACTAAAGCCCAATTTCATCAAATTACAGGTGTATTTGACTTATGAATCGGCCCATGGGCTAACCCAACCCATATTGCTCAAGCCCCACGGGATTATTTGGGTCGGGCTAAAAAATCCTGTTCGTAAATGAACGGCTAAAACTAAAGCCCAATTTCATCAAATTACAGGTGTATTTGACTTATGAATCGGCCCATGGGCTAACCCAACCCATATTGCTCAAGCCCCACGGGATTATTTGGGTCGGGCTAAAAAACCCTGTTCGTAAATGAACGGCTAAAACTAAAGCCCAATTTCATCAAATTACATGTCGGGTTGGATCGATCTAACGGGCCGGGCCCATATTGACGGCTCTAACTAATTCCATGATAGTAACATCAATTTTATGTTGCAGTCCAGCATTGTGGCTCTTCACGGTATTATATTTTCTAACCACCACCGATGGTACGTAACTTTATGCTATCTAACTTACCCTATCATATCATATAGAAGATGCTTTGTAATTAATTGAAACTAAATGAAAACTTGTTTCGGTTTTTGACAGGAGTTTACTCGTATCTTTGGGTTCCATTTGTCCCACTCATTGTATGTCGTTCGCTTAATTTAACGAGAAACTGTTCTGTTTTCATCCCGAACTATATACGAAATTGTTGAGACATGTCCGAACTTTAAGAGGGTCTTATTATCACTGGACTAATTAAAACCATATTTTTGGCAACCTTAGTGCCTACGTGGACCTTCAGTGTTTTGATTCACTGAAAAATACGATTTTAATTAGTTCAGGAGTAATAGGACCCTCTTAATGTTCGGGTGTGTCTCAGCAATTTCGTGCGTGGGGCATTTTTTCCTAATTTAATTAATATGAGTATTTTTCCTAAAATGAAAATGCAGATAATATTGTTGGTTGGGACAAAACTTCAAATGATCATAACAGAAATGGGGGTTAGAATTTCAGAAAGGGGAGACATAGTGAAAGGTGTACCAGTGGTGGAGATCGGTGACCATCTTTTCTGGTTTAATCGCCCTGGCCTTGTGCTTTTTTTAATTAACTTTGTCCTCTTTCAGGTACCCATTTTCCATCGCTTTTAATTATTTTTATTATATTAATTAAATTTTTTGGAAGAAGAATTAATTAATATTTTTTTTTTGTACAGATCAATTAAAAAAATACTCCTAAAATATGATAGAAAAATACTCTTAAAATAGGATTTTATTAAGAAAATACTTCTATAAATATTGAGATACATGTTAAACTGGAGAAGAAACTGATTTACTTATTGAGAAAATATGATTGATGCTCATCTAATTAATTCTCCAAAAGATGTTAAATTTAACTACTGCATTTTTATTTTTATTATTTAAACAAATATCCTATTTAGTGTAACGTTTGAACTCAATGAAGTGAGGTACACGCGCGAGAAGCGTACACCTAAACTAGTAATTAATAAATGTTTGTATGGCTATAAATCTTTTTAATAAAAATATAATGAGTATTTTAAAGTTAAATTATTACTAAATATAAAAATATGTCTTTCTTTTTGAGACTAATCAAAAATAAAAGTGAGTCATATAAATTAGAACGTAAAAATTACTGCATAATATTGCTAAAAGATCGCAACTTAGGAATTTCATAATAATTTTTGTTTTGTTACAGAATGCGTTTCAAGTTGCTTTCTTTGTTTGGAGTTGGGTAAGGAGACGGATTTTCATTTGAATTTAAGTTTTGTGCATCGTCAGTGTACAAAATATTCTATACTATCAGGTAAACTTGACTTGCTATTCCAGATAGCAGATAGTATAGAATATTTTGTACACTAACGATGCATAGAACTTAAACTCTTTCCATTTTCCTTTATTTATTTTTTTCCTTTCGGAGTGAAATTTGAATATATTGTCCTTTTAACTTTTTCCCCTTTAATTTTCCAGTGGAAATTTGGTTTTCCATCCTGCTTTCATAGAAATGCTGCAGACCTAGCCATTAGGCTAACCATGGGGTGAGTTTTAATTGGAAAAGCATAGTTTAGATTGCCATATCTATATATGATATTAGTTATAAGTGGCCCTAAATTCGGACGCAAACTCTAAATATAAAAATAATAATATTTTAATTAAAAAGTTTAATTTATATTATATTTTTTATTGTATTGTTAATAAAACTTAATGACACGTTAAATATGAATTGTTGATAAATTTTTATTATTAGTAAATTTTGTCAAAAATTTATTATGAAAAAAAATACAAAGAGTAATCTTATTGATTTTCTATATGTAGTTATGATATTTTTAGTTTTAACACACTACTTAAAAAATTATTTTCTGCTATAAAATAAAAAATGAACTTCACTACATTGTCTTAATTAAATAGTACCACCAATTTAATAAGACATTTTGGTTATGTAAGAATTCAATTATCTTAAATTTGATTTAAAAAATTATTAATAGCATAATAATTATATAAAACATATTTATACAAATTAAAGATAAAAGATAAAAATAAAATAAAATATAAACAGGAGAAAGTGCTACAACAACAACAACATACCCAAGGTATTTTCATAAAGCGGGGTATGTGACCCGACCCGACCTCGAGCCTTATCGTAATTGGCATCTCAAGTCCAATCAGGATCGGGGACCGCCCCCTGTTACCCAACCCAACCACCTATAACCAGCCTTAGGTGGATTGAATTTCGAACATATAACAAGATAGCGTTATTGTTCTCATTAAGACTCTGAGATAGGGTCACAACTGTGACCGACCCAATCGAGTCCAACCGTACCGCACCAACCGCCCAACCATACCAAACCAAACCATAGGCCATAAACCACAGTGAATACCAAAACATAATATGATTAATCCCAAAATGTAATATGACGGACAATGAGAAATTCTGTGATGTGGTGTCAACCCACCAGCCTATTCCAATGCCAAGGCCGACACCAATACCGATCCCGCCCATACCAACCATCAGAAGTACCACAAAGACTCTATCCAAAAGAGTAAACAAATTCGGTTGGGACATGCCCTCAACCATAGCCAAAATCAATATCCAAATTAAAAGAAAAGTGTCTGAAGAAATTCATAACATGAAATGATGCCAAAAGGATGGAAGCTCACCACTTCAGTCCAAATGTTGATACCAAATACGTATACTAAACAGGAGGAGTAGAATGGTCGGTTCCTGCATAGCGTAGGTATATAGCCGCCAATAGACGAGGTTAGCGAGTGACCGCTAACATGAATCTCAGGATAAGGATAAAATAATGCCAGTTATAAAACCAAGTAAAATCATCCATAATGCATACAACTATATATATATAAGTGTCGGAAAAGAAAATTGGGTTTAGCATGCATTTAAAACCTTTATACTTGGGTTGTGTAGCTTGGCTGTCCTAAACCACCCACGGCTATATGAGTTCAGCTCTCCCTGCTGAAAGGGCACCATTGCGTGTAGCCGCACGATCAGAAAATATTCCATGGAATGACTAATACATCCCCCAATATAAAATGTGACACACGCACACGGTCATCAAGACTCCTCATATTGGCAAATATGAGTTTCCGGTTTTGGTCCCTCCGGGACCGCCATCTTTCACGACTTTGCTACACACCCCGCCATTAATGCCCAATTAAAATCAGTTTCCAAATAACCAAACCATTATCCATTTATTAACCAAGTCCAATATTAGTGGTATCGTTAAACCACCCCTTACTTGCAAGTAATATCCATAGCCAAACCATTTAGGTTAAGAGGACCTTAGGTGCCCTTTCAATTACCATATTGAACCTACTTGGGAGACTTTCATGTTCTCCACCAGCATAACCATTTATCCTTTAGCCTTTTCAAACCATTTAAACCATGTATAAATTCTTTATCAAGTTTAAAACATGCAAGAGTTCCATTAAAAGAAGTCAATGCAATGAATATATCTTTTTAAGCATTTTATCAAATACCTTGAGGCATAATATAACCAAAATCAATTCAAAATATCATTAAATCATTACCATGCAATTCAATTGTCCAAAACCACCATTAATGCATATAAAAACATACTTAAAATCATAGAAAATCATAATCAAGCATTCAATATCAAAACCCCCAAATAATAGTTGAAAACCATAATCATGAAATAGTAAAATCATGAAATCAATCATATAAATCATGTCTTTAGTTGAAATTACAATGAGGGAAGAGAATCATGCCTTATACTGAAGAATTGATGGAAGGAAATCACTAAGACAAGCCCCAAAGCAATCCACAAGATGAAACCTTAGCCTTCTTGCCCCAAAAGCTCTTGAGAGAATTATGGAGTGTTTTGGAATAGTTTCTAAGTGTTAATGAATAGATTAATAGGGTAAATAGCCTCCAAAGTGTATTAGAAGTCGTGGATCCTAATTAGGGTAAGTAGAAAAATGTCCAGAATACCCCCACTTAAGTTGCACAAAATCCCATCATAGGGATATGACTGACCCATACGAGTCGTACCTTCCTATACGGTTGGTACCGACCACTCATATCCAAGCCTCAACCCTTGGATCAAACACTGTCCAGTATACGACTCATCCAACCAAGTCGTAATCATAACATATGATCCGTACCCATAACCCGTATCCCTGACAGAATGAAATACCAGGAGGATCAAACACCTTCCACCATACGAGTCCTTGATACGACTCGTACCAATCCCTACGACTCATACCCCTAAGTCGTAACCATTCCAGTGACCAAACCATCCCGCCAACTAACACTGGTCAGCCTCATACCCCAGCATACGACTCGCACCCATGAGTCGTATTGGGTCCGAAGAACGGAATTTCAGTTAAAAAACACAAAGACAAATTTAACAAATAGAGTAGTTTATCATATTATGAAATACCAAGTGCAAAGGCCAAGTGGCAAGAAAAAAATGTGTGAATTTTTTTTTTTTTATCAACTATATGTCATAATTTTAGAGGGAAAAAAGTAATTTTAGCAACAACATGTCACAATTTTAGAGGGAAAAATAATTTAATATACTACATATCACAATTTTAAAGGAAAAAATAATTTATCTACCACAAGTAACAATTTAGAGGATTTAAAAAAAATAAAAATTATCAAAATGTCATTATGAGGACTACCAAATTTTACATGTCCAGTATTGATTTTTTAAAGATTATTTTAATTATTAGAGGATAAATAAACATGCTAAAGATTTTTTTTTCCGAAAATCTTTTAAATTTTATCATCGAATAAATATTGTCAAAATTATGTACATATAATGTTATTGCAAGATTCATTCATAAATTCATGAAATACAAGTAATTTAGTCGATAAAATGAAATATTAAATATTTTACTTATACTTCTCAATGGACTTTATTAAATAATATTTAATTTATCACAAAGAAAATATTATAATGAAACTAGTAAGAGAATTTATCAATTATTTAAACAATTAAAACTACAATGGCAAACTCAGTAAATAAAATAGTTTATCATATTATTATATACCAAGTGCAAAGACCAAGTGGCAAGAAAGAAAATGTGTGAAAAAAGTCATTTTATCAACTACATATCACAATTTTAGAAGAAAAAAGTAATTTTATCAACAAAATATTGCAATTTTAGAGGGGAGAAAGTAATATTATCAACTTCATGTCAATTTTAGAGGGAAAAAATAATTTAACAACCACATGTAATAATTTTAGAGAATTAAAATAAAATAAAATGACCATAATGCCATTTTGGAGATTATCAAATTTTAATATCCTCTCTTATGTAAGTGTAATAATATGCTCACAAATTTTGACATATACTATTCCGTCTCATAGGGTTCAGGAAGGATAGTTAATGAATGCCCATTTTCCTTTTATAAAACATGATTTTCTAAAATATATGTTATAATAATTGGTCAATATATATATATATATATATATATATATATATATAAACACGACTTTCTAAAATATATGATCCAATTATTATAACATATATTTTAGAAAATGTATATAATAAGAAATTAAAGCTTTCTTTCCACAAGATGCATATTTTTGTATTGATGATTTTAATTCTTGTTTCAGAGTAATCATACAAGTCCATTGCAGCTATGTAACTCTCCCTCTATATGCCTTAGTTACCCAGGTACTTGATATTTTCTTATTGAAAATCTTATACAAATTAATAAGCATGATTACTAATGTAGAACTGCTATCGGTCCTAAGCTGGGGTCTATCGAAAATAGTCTCTCTACTTCATCTGAGGTAGTGGTATGGTCTGCGTACACTCTACCCTCCCCAGACCCCAGTATGTGGGAATACATCGGGTATGTTGTTGTTGTTGTTGTTGATTACTAATGTAGAACTGCTATCGGTCCTAAGCTGGGAGTCTATCGAAAACAACCTCTCTACTTCATCTGAGGTAGTGGTATGGTCTGCGTACACTCTACCCTCCCCAGACTCCAGTATGTGGGAATACACCGGGTATGTTGTTGTTGTTGTTGTTGTTGTTGTTGATTACTAATGTAGAACTGCTATCGGTCCTAAGCCGGGGGTCTATCGAAAACAACCTCTCTACTTCATCTGAGGTAGTGGTATGGTCTGCGTACACTCTACCTTCTCCAGACCCTACTATGTGGGAATACACTGTATATGTTGTTGTTGATTACTAATGTAGAGAAATTTGCAGATGGGTTCATCAATGAAGCCTATCATCTTTGGTGATAATGTGGCAACAGCTCTTAGAAGCTGGCACAATACAGCGAAAAAGCGGGTGAGACATGGGTGGGTATCAGAAAACACCACTCCGATATCTAGCAGACCGGCCACACCATTGCGTGGTACCTCCCCGGTTCACTTGCTACGTGGCTACCCACAATATAACAAGGACAATGTTCAAGCATCTCCTCGAACATCCAATGTAGAAAATGAAGGCTGGGCTAATGAAATATCCACTGAGAATAAAGATCATCAGGAGGAGGGACAAATCCTGCAGCATGCCTCCACTTCTATGCAACATCCGCATACTGATCAACATCAAATTGAGATTGCAATGTTAGATTTTACCTTTGGAAACAAATAGATCAATTGATCATCTAGTCTCCATATGTTAAAACTTCCATCTTCATTGTTTTCTTTGTCTCGAGTTCATTACTGTAGAGAATACCGTCTTCATTGTTTCCTTTGTCTCGAGTTCTTTACTGTAGAGAATATATGTATATGTGTGTGTGTATATATATATTTATATATATGTATGTATGTATAGATACACAATCACATAGGATTGGCCTATAATTATGTAATCCACGTTCTATCATAAGGATAGAATATTTAGGGATATATCCCTAACCTATAACCTATAATCTTACAATATAAGTTCCATTCTAAGAAGGGTAGTATATATATATATGCAATCCCTAGCCTTTTGTAGCCTTTTGTAGCCTTTTGTCTTTCCTAACATCTCCCCACAAATTGATACTGATGATCACACCTGTTTACTTTTTTTTTTCTTCTTTTTTAAAAACCAAAGTCGGGCTCAAAGTCCCTATTATTAGAAAACAAAAACATCTATTTACAAAGGACAGGTCCAAAAGTGACTCGACCCATAATAAAAAAATAAAAATAAACAAAAATCAGCTAAAAGGGAAAGTGGTAAGTCGATACAAACAATGAAAATGAAGGGACAGAGCTTTAAGTTCAAATCAACAACTTCACGAGTAAGCATCTATTGCGCAAATACTAGAACAAAGCTTGACTTTGGAATTCATCAAAGAGATCTCGAAAGATATAAAAGATCTTTGCACGCTTCAACCCATCATCTTGTTTTGGAGTTGAAAAGGAAGCTCAGGTTTCACGATCAGACCCCGGGACCACCTCCAGATTCGTGAGATATAGCACATTGATTTAGCCCGACAATGTCCCGTTTGCGTCGTTTTCACCGTTTGACTACACAAATAGCCCTGCCCACACAAACGGACAACACTACGTCGCTCCCCAGCCTCCCTGGAACTCCCAGGTCGATTTTTGGCTCACAACACACCCGTACCCCGGGTCCACCCCCGGAACCACGGGGTATAGCACACTGATTTGGCCCAAAAAAGACCCATTCGCGCCGTTTCGCCCATTTGACCATCCAAATGGCCCCGCCCACGCATACAGACAACACTAGGCCGCTCCCCGGCCTCCCTAGCATGCCCAAGTCAATTTTCGGCATATAGCACGCCTGGACCCCGAGCACATCCCCGAAACCGTGGTCTATAGCACACTGATTTGGGTCGAAAATATCTCGTTTACGCCGTTTCGCCCGTTTAACTCCCCAAATGGCCCCGCCCACATAAACGGACAACACTAGGCCATTTTCCAGCCTCCCTGACATGCCCAGGTCAATGTTTGGCCCACAACACGCTCGGACCTCGGGCCCACCTCAATTTTGTAGGCTATAACACACCAATTTAGCCCGAAAATGCCCCGTTCACGACGTTTTGCCCTTTTGACCACCCAAATATCCCCGCCCACACAAACAGACAACACTAGCTGCTCCCAAGCCTCCTTGGCATGACCAGATGGATTTTCGGCCCACAACACGCTAGAACCCTGGACCCACCCCCAAAACCGTGGGCTATAGCACACCAATTTGTCCGAAAATACCCCGCTTACGACGTTTTACCTGTTTGACCACCCTAAATGCCCTACCCACACAAATGGGCACCACTAGGCCACTCCCCAGCCTCCCTAGCGCCCAGATCAATTTTTGGCCAACAGCATGCCCGAACGCCGGGCCCATCACCAGAACCGTGGGCTATAGCACACCGATTTGGCCTGAAAATGCCCTGTTCGTGCCGTTTTGCCCGTTTGACCACCCAAATAACCCCGCCCACACAAACGAACAACACTACGCCGCTCCCCAGCTTTCCTGGCAAACCTAGGTTAATTTTTGGCCCACAACACGCCCGGACCCCGGGCTCACCCTTGGAACCGTGGGCTATAGCACACCAATTTAGCCCGAAAATATCCCGTTCGCGCCGTTTTGCTACTTTGACCACCCAAATGGCCCCGTCCACACAAATGAACAATACTAGGCCGCTCCCCAGCCTCCCTGGCATGCCCAGGTCAATTTTTTGCCCACAGCACGCTCGGACCCCGGGCCCACCCCTAGAATCGTGGGCTACAACACATCGATTTGGTAAGAAAATGCCCCGTTTGCGTCATTTCACCCGTTTGACCACCAAATGGCCCCGCCCATACAAACGAACACTAGGCCGCTCCCCAACCTCGCTGGCACGCCCAAGTCGATTTTTGGCTTACAGCAGGCCTGGACCCCGAGCCCACCCCCTAAATTGTGGGCTATAGCACACCTATTTTCCTAAAAATACCCCGTTCACGCCGTTTTGCCTGTTTGACCCCCAAATTACACCACCCACATAAACAGACAACACTAGGTCGCTCCCCAACCTCTCTGGCATGCCTAGATCAATTTTTGGCCCATAGCACACCAGGACCCCGAACCCACCTCCAGAATCGTGGTATATAGCACACCGATTTGGCTCGAAAATGCCTCATTCGTGCAGTTTCGCCCGTTTGACTACCCAAATGGCCCTGCCCACACAAACAGACAATACTACCAAGCTTTCTAGAACGCCCAGGTCAATTTTTGGCCCACTACACTCTCTGACCCTGGGCCCATCCCCGGAACCATGCGCTATAGCACACTGATTTATCCTAAAAATGCCCCATTCACGCTTTTTCACCCGTTTGACCACCCAAATGGCATCGAATATTAAAACGGACCATACTGGGACGGTCTCCAACCTCCCAGGCACGCCCTAGGGAGGAAAATAAAGAAATTGCATATCAAGAAGAATTTTGATTTGGAAAGAAACAAAAGAAATAGAAAGAAGAGAGGGGATTGTAGGAAGCGAAATAAATTCTTGTATTGCAATTAAAAGGGAACTCATCCTAGTCTTTTCATGACTATAGCCTATAGATAATGTTTATGCTACCTATTTCTCTTCATTATTTCACTTGCATTAAATATAATTAGAAAAGTTAAATGAATGAGTTTTGAGGTGAATTTTTAATTTTTTAAATTAAAAAATGGTAAAAAAAATCACAAAAAAGATAAACGGCATTGGATTCCTTTAAAACATGCCACATAGGATAGACTAATAGTCCCAAATCGGTGGGCAATAACCCACGATTTTCTGGGTGTGCTCGGGGGCCGAACGTGAAATGGGTCAAAAATTGACCTGGGTACCCAGGCAGGCTGGGGAGCGGAGGAGTGTGGGCCATATGGGTGGGCGGGGCTGTTTGGTTGGTCAAACGGGTAAAACAGTGCGACCGGGACATTTTCGGGCCAAATCGGTGGGTTATAGCCCACGATTTTCTGGGTGTGCCTGGGGCCCAAGCTTCAAATGGGCAACTCTAGGACGCTCCTCAGCCTCCCTGGCATGCCCAGGTTAATTTTTGGCCCACGACAACCTCGGACCCCGAGCCCGCCCCCATAACCGTGAGATATAGAACACCGATTTGACCTTAAAATGCCCCGTTTGTGTCGTTTTGCCTGTTTGACCAACCAAATGGCCCCGCCCACACAAACGGGTAACACTAGGATGCTCCCAACCTCCTTGGCACACCTAGGTCAAGTTTCGGCCCACGGCACCCCCAGACCCTAGGTTCACCCCCGGAATCGTGGGCTAGAGCACATCGATTTGGCCCCAAAATGCCCCGTTCGAGTCGTTTCGTCCGTTTGACCAACCAAATGGCCCTGCCCAAACAAACGGCCAACACTAGGACGCTCCCCAACCTCCCTAGCATGCCCAGGTCGATTCTCGACCCACGACACCCCCGGACCTCAGGCCCACCCCCAGAACCGTAGGCTATAGCACATCAATTTAGCCCCAAAATTCCCGATTCGCATTGTTTCGCTCATTTGACTAACCAAATGGCCCCTCCCACATAAACGAGCAATGCTAGGACGTTCCCCAGACTCACTGGCATGCCTAGGTCGAGTTTTGGATCACGGCACCCCCGGACCCAGGCCCACCACCGAAACCGTGGGCTATAACACACGATTTTGGCCCCAAAATGCCCCATTCGCACCGTTTCTCCTGTTTGACCATCCAAATGGCCCCGCCCACACAAACGGGCAACACTAGGACGCTTCCCATCTTCCCTGATACGCCCAAGTCAATTTTTGGCCCACGATACCCCCGGATCCCAGACCCACCCCCGAAACCGTGGGCTATAACACACTGATTTTGCCCCAAAATGCCCCTTTCACGCTGTTTAGCCCGTTTGACCAACCAAATGGCCCCATCCACACAAACGTAATACACTTCAATGATCCCCAGCCTCCCTGACATACCCAGGTCAATTTTTGGCCCACGGCACCCCCGGACCTCGGGCCCACCCTCGGAATCATGGGCTAATGCACACCGATTTGTCCCCAAAATGCCCCGTTTGAGCTGTTTTTCCCGTTTGACCAACCAAATAGCCCCGCCCACATAAACAGGAAACACTAGGATGCTCCCCCGCCTCCCTGGCATGCCCAGATCTATTTTTTTGCCCACGGTACCCCCAGAATCGTGGGTTATAACACACCGATTTGGCCCAAAACGCCCCGTTGGTGCCATTTCGCCTGTTTGACTTACCAAATAGCCCCGCCCAATTAAACGAGTAATACTAGGACACTCCTGAGTCTCCCTGGAACGCCCATGTCGATTTTCGACCCACGACACCTCCAGACCCCAGGCCCTCCCCCAGAACCGTGGGCTATAGCACACCGATTTGGCCCCAAAATATCCTGTTCGCGCCGTTTGGCCCGTTTGACCAACCAAATGACCCCGCCCACAAAAACGGGTATCACAAGAACGCTCCCCAGCCTCCCTGACACACCCAGGTCCATTTTTGGCCCACGACACCCCTGGACCCAGGGGCCACCTCCTAAACCGTGGGCTATATCACACCGATTTGGCCCCAAAACTTCCCCGTTCACGCCGTTTTGCCCGTTTGACCAACTAGATGGCCCCGTCCATACAAAAGGGCAACACTAGGATGCTCTCCAGCCTCCCTGGCATACCCAGGTTAATTTTTGGCCTCCGGCACCCCCGGACCCCAAGCCCACCCCCAAAACCATGGGCTATAACACATCGATTTTGCCTAAAAATGCACCGTTTATGCGTATCGCTCGTTTGACCAACCAAATAGCCCCGCCCACATAAACGGGCAATACTAGGACGCTCCCAGCCTCCCTGACACTCCCAGTTCAATTTTTGGCCCACGGTATCACTGGACGCTGGGTCCACCCCTGAAACCGTGGGATATATATCACACCGATTTGGCCGTTAAACGCTCGTTCGTACCGTTTTGCCTGTTTGACCAAAAAAATGGCCCCTCCCACACAAACGGGCAACACTAGGACGCTCCCAGCCTCCCTGTTACTCCTCGATTAATTTTTGATCCACGGTACACCCGAACCCCGGGCCCACCCCAGAATCGTGGGGTATAACACATCTATTTGGCCCTAAAACACCCTGTTCGCGCTGTTTCCCCCCTTTGACTAACCAAATGGCCCCTTCCACATAAACGGGAAACACTAGGACGCTCCCCAGCCTCCCTGGCACGCCCAGGTTGATTGTTGGCCCACGACACCCCCGAACCTCGAGCCCACCCCCAAAAACGTAGGCTATAGAACATTGATTTTGTCCTAAAATACCCCGTTCGCGCCGTTTCGCCCGTATGACAAACCAAATGGCCCCCCGCCCACATAAACAGACAAAACTAGGATATTTTCCAGCATCCCTGGCACGCGCAGGTCGATTTTTAGCTCACCGCACCCCCGGACCCCGAGCCCACCCACAAAACCGTGCGCTATAGCACATTGATTTAGCCCTAAAATGCCCCGTTCGTGCTGTTTCAGCTGTTTGACCAACCAAATGGCCCTGCTCACAAAAACAGGCAACACTAGGACGCTCCCCATCCTCCCTTCCATGCCAAGGTTAATTTTTTTCCCTCGGCACCCCCGAACCCCGGGCCCACCTCGGAACCGTGGGCTATAGCACACCGATTTTGCCCCAAAATGCCCCGTTCACACCGTTTTTCCCTTTTGACCAATCAAATGGCCCTGCCCACATAAACGGGCAACACTAGCACGCTTCCCAGCCTCTCTGTCTTTCCCAGGTCGATTTTTGGCCCACGACACCCCTGGACCCCAGGCCCAAGCCCGGAACCGTGGACTATAACACACCGATTTGGCCCCAAAACTCCCCGTTCGCGTCGTTTTGCCTGTTTGTGCAACCAAATGGCCTCGTCCACACAAACGGGCAACACTAGGACGCTCCTCAGCATCCCTGGCATACCCAGTTCGTTTTTTGTCCCACGGCACCCCCGGATCACGGGGCCACCCCAGGAACCGTGGGCTATAGCACATCGATTTGGCCCAAAAATGTCCCGTTCGCGCCGTTTTGCCCGTTTGACCAACCAAATGACCCCGCCAACACAAACGGGCAACACTAGGACGCTCCCCATCCTCCCTGGAACGCCCCAGTCGATTTTTAGCCCACGACATCCCTGGACCCCGGGCACACCTAAAGAACCGTGGGCTATAGCACATTGAATTGGCCCTAAAATGTCCCGTTCGCGTTGTTTCGCTCGTTTGACCAACAGATGACCCCACCCAAAAAAATGGGCAACACTAGGACACTCTCAGCCCCCCTGGCACGCCCAGGTCGATTTTCAGCCCACGACACTCCCAGACCTCGGGCCCACCCCTGGAACAGTGGGTTATAACACACCGATTTGGTCCTAAAATTCCCCGTTTATGCTGTTTGACTAACTAAATTGCCCGCCCACACAAAGGGGCAATACTAGGACGCTCGCTTTCCTCCCTGGCATGCCCAAATCAATTTTTGACCCACGGCACCCCTGGTCCCTGGGCCCACCCCCAGAACCGTAGGCTATAGCACCCAATTTTTCCTCAAAATACCCCGTTCGCGCCACTTTGACCATTTGACCAACCAAATGGCCCCGCCCACACAAACAGGCAATACTAGGATGCTTCCCAGCCTTCCTGGCATGCTCAGGTCAATTTTTGGCCCACGACACCCTCGGACCCCGAGCCCACCCCTAGAACCATGGGCTATAGCACATCGATTTGGCCTCAAAATGCTTCGTTTGCGCTGTTTCGTCTGTTTAATCAACCAAATGGACACGCCCACACAATCGGGCAACACTAAGACGATCCTCAGCCCCACTGACATGCCCAGATTAATTTTTTGCCCATGATACCCCTGATCCCTGGCCCACTCTCGGAACCGTGGGTTATAACACATCGATTTGGCCTAAAAATAGCCCGTTCACATTGTTTTTCCCGTTTGACCAACCTAATGGCCCCGCCCACATAAACGGGCAACACTAAGACGCTTTCCAGCCTCCCTGGCATGCCCAGGTCACTTTTCGGCCCATGGCACCCCCAGACCCCAGGCCCACCCCCAAAATCATTGGCTATAGCACACCATTTAGCCTAAAAATTCCCCGTTCGTGCCGTTTCGCCCGTTTGACCAACCACTCTGAGATGATCCCCACAGCATGCATAACGCCCGTGCCCACCCCGATACCATGGGTTATAGCACACCGATTTGGCCCGAAAATACCACGTATGGGCCGTTTTGCCTGTTTGTCCACCGAATGGCCACGAAGATTTAAACGGACCACTCTGGGATGATCTCCAACCTCCCTGACACTCCTCGGTCAATTTTTGGCCCATAATGGGCCCGAATCCCAGGGCAACCACCAAAGCGGTGGGTTATAGCACACCGATTTGGCCCAAAAATGCCCCGTTCGGGCCGTTTCGCCCGTTTGTCCACCCAATTAGCCACTGAAATTCAAACGGACCACACTGGGATGATCCCCAACCTCCCTGGCACGCCCCGATCAATTTTCAGCCCACAGCATTCCCAGACCCCGGGCCCACCCTTGATTTAACCATGTGCTATAGCACACCGATTTGACCCAAAAATGCTTACTTCGCCTCGTTTCTCCCGTTTGTCTACCCAAATGGCCAAAAATCTTTAAATGGACCACACTGGTACGATCTCCAACCTCCCTCGTATGCTCCGGTCGATTTTTGGCCCATAGCACGCCCGCACCCCGGTCTCTCCCCCAAAACCGTGGGCTATAACACACCGATTATGCCTGAAAATGCCCCGTTCGCGTCGTTTCTCCCGTTTCTCCACCCAAATGGCCATGAAAATTTAAACTGACCACACTGGGACGATCCCCAACCTTCCTAGAACGTTCCGATCGATTTTTGGCCCAAAGCATGCCCGGACCCGAAGCCCACCCCAAAAACCGTGGTCAATAGTACATCAATTTGGCCCCGATCAAATTTTGGCCTATTGCACGTCTGGACCCTGGGCCCACCCCCAAAATCGTAGGTTACAGTTCACCAATTTAGCCACGAAAATTTAAACGGACCACATTGGGATGATCCCCAACCTCCCTGGCACGTCCCGATTGATTTTTGGCCCACAGCACGCCTTCGAAGCCCGGGCCCACCCCAAAACCGTGGGCTATAGCACACCGATTTAGCCCAAAAATGCCCCATTTGCGCCGTTTTGCTCGTTTATTCACCCAAATGGCCACTAAAATTTAAACGGACCACACTGGGATGATCCCCAAACTCCCTGGCATGCCCCAGTCGATATTTATCCCACAGCACGCCTGGGACCCGTGCCCACCCCTAATTTAACCGTGGGCAATAACACACCAATTCTGACCTAAAATTCCCTGTTCGCATCGTTTCGCCCGTTTGTTCACCCAGATGGCCATGAAAATTTAAATGAACTACACTGAGATGATCTCCAACCTCCCTGGTACGCTCCGGTCGATTTTTGGCCCACAGCACGCCCGGAACCCAGGCCCACCCCGAAACTGTGGGCTATAGCATATCGATTTGGCTCGAAAATGCCTCGTTCGCACCGTTTCACCCGTTTGTCCACCCAAATGGCCACAAAAACTTAAAGGGACCACAATGGGATGATACCCAACCTCCCTAACATGCACCGGTCGATTTTAGGCCCACAATACGCCCGGACCCTGGTCCCACCCCCAAAACCGTGGGCTATAGCACACCGATTTTTCCCAAAAATGCCCCGTTCGTGCCGTTTCGCCCGTTTGTCCACTCAAATGGCCACAAAAATTTAAACGACCACACTGGGATGATCTCCAACATACCTGACACACCGCGATCGATTTTTAACCTAGAGCATGCCCGGACCCTAGGCCTACCTTCAAAACCGTGGGCTATAACACACCGATTTAACTCAAAAATGCCCCGTTCATGCCGTTTCGCCCGTTTATCCACCCAAATGGCCACAAAAATTTAAATGGACCATACTGGGATGATCCCAACCTCCCTGGCACACCCCCATCGATTTTTGGCCTACAGCACGCCCGGAGCCCGGTCCCACCCTAAAACCGTGGGCTATAGCACACCGATTTAGCTCGAAAATGCCCCGTTCACATCGTTTCACCCGTTTGTCCATCCAAATGACTCAGAAAATTTAAACGGACCACAATGGGACGATCCCCAACCTCTCTGGCATGCCCGGGGTAATTTTTGGCCCACAGCGTGCCCGTACCCCGAGACAACCCCCAAAATCATGGGCTATAGCACACCGATTTGGCCCGAAAATGTCTCGTTCGTGCCGTTTTTCCTATTAATCCACCCAAATGGCCACGAAAATTTAATCAGAACATACTTGGATGATCCCCAACCTCCCTGGCATGCCTGATTCAATTTTTGGCCCACAACACGCATAGCTCCCGGGCCCACCCCAAAACCATGGGTTATAGCACACCGATTTGGCCCAAAAATACCCCGTATGCACCGTTTTGCCTGTTTGTCCACCCGAATGGCCACGAAGATTTAAACGGACCACTCTGGGACGCTCTCCAACCTCTCTTACACTCCCCGGTCGATTTTCGGCCCACAACAGGCCCGAATCCCAGGCCAACCACCGAAGCGGTGGGCTATAGCACACCGATTTGGCCCCAAAATGCCCCGTTCGGGCCGTTTCGCCTGTTTGTCCACCCAATTGGCCACTGAAATTCAAATGGACCACACTGGAATGATCCCCAACCTCCCTGGCACGCCCCGATCGACTTTCGGCCCACAGCATGCCCGGACCCCGGGCCCACCCTTGATTTAACCATGGGCTATAGCATGCCAATTTGACCCATAAATGCCTACTTTGCCCCGTTTCTCCCATTTGTCTACCCAAATGGCCAAAAATCTTAAAACGGACCACACTGGTACGATCTCCAACCTCCCTCGTATGCTCCGGTCGATTTTTAGCCCATAGCACGCTCGCACCCCGGTCTCTCCCCTAAAACCGTGGTCTATAACATACCGATTGTGCCCGAAAATGCCCCGTTCGCGCCGTTTTGCCCATTTCTCCACCCAAATGGCCACAAAAATTTAAACTGACCACAATGGGATGATCCCTAACCTCCCTGGAACGCCCTGATCAATTTTTGGCCCACAGAACGCCCGGACCCGAGGCTCAACCCTGAAATTATGGTCTATAGTACACCGATTTGGCTCGAAAACACCCCGTTTGTGCCGTTTCGCCCGTTTGTCCACCCAAATAACTAAGAAAATTTAAACGGACCACATTGGGATGATCCCCAATCTCCCTGGCACGCCCCGGTCGATTTTTGGCCCACAGCACGCTCGGACCCCGGGCCCACCCTGATTTAACAGTGGACTGTAGCACACTGATTTGGCTTAAAAATACCCAGTTCACACCGTTTCGTCTGTTTGTCCACCAAAATGGCCACGAAAATTTAAATGGACAACACTGGGACGATCCCCAACCTCCCTGGCATGCCCCAGTTGATTTTTGGCCCACAACACATCTGAACCCCGGGCCCACCCCAAAATCGTGGGCTATAGCACATCAATTTGGCCCGAAAATACCTCGTTCGTGTCGTTTCGCCCATTTGTCCACCCAATTGGACACGAAAATTTAAACGAAGCACACTGGGACGATCCTAAACCAAATTGACACACCCCAAAACTGTGGGCAATTACATACTAATTTGGCCCGAAAATGCACCGTTCGCGCCGTTACGCCTGTTTGTCCACCCAATTGGCAACGAAAATTTAAACGGACCTCACGGGACGATCCCCAACCTCCCTGGCATACCCCGATCAATTTTTAGCCCACAACACGCTCGAACCCCGAGCCCACCACCAAAACCGTGGGCTATAGCACAACGATTTGTCCCAAAAATGCCCCGTTCGCGCGGTTTCGCTAGTTTGTCTATCCAAATTGCCACAAAAATTTAAACGACCACACTGGGGCGATCTACAACATCCCTGACACGCCTCAGTTGATTTTTAGCCCAGAGTATGCCCATACCCATGGCCCACCTACGAAACCGTGGGCTATAGCACACCGATTTAGCTTGAAAATGCCCTATTCACTTCGTTTTGCCCATTTATCCACGTAAATGGCCATAAAAATTTAAACAGACCACACTCAGACGATCCCCAACCTCCCAGGCCCACCCAAAAACCGTGGGCTATAACACACCGATTTAGCTCGAAAATGCCACGTTCGAGCAGTTTCTACCGTTTGTCCACCCAAATGGCCAGGAGAATTTAAACGGACCACACTGGGACGATCCCCAATCTCCCTGGCTCACCTCGGTTAATTTTCAGCCCACAGCACGCCCGAGGCCCGGGACCACCCCAAAACCGTGGGCTATAAAACACCGATTTGGCTAAAAAATGCCCCTTTCGCGCTATTTTGCCCATTTTCCCACCCAAATGGCCACGAAAATTTAAACGGACCACACTGGGATGATCCATAACCTCCCTGACACGCCCCGGTTGATTTTCAGCCCATAGCAAGCTTGGACCCCAGGCCCACCCTAAAACCGTGGGCAATAGCACACCGATTTTGCCCAAAAATGCCCCGTTCGCGCTGTTTCACCCGTTTGTCCACCCAAATGGCCATAAAAATTTAAAATGACCTCACTGGGACGATCTCTAACCTCCCTGGCACGCCCCGATCAATTTTTGGCCCATAACACGCCTGAACCCCGGGCCCACCCCCAAAACCGTGGGCTATAGCATACTGATTTGGCCTGAAAATGCCCCGTTTGTGCCGTTTCGCCCGTTTATCCATCCAAATGGCCACAAAAATTTAATCGGACCACACTGGGATAATCCTCTACCTTCTTGGTATGCCTTAGTCAATTTTCGACCAATAGCACGCCCTGACCCCGGACCCCGGGCCCACCCCCAAAACCGTGGGCTATAGCTAATCGATTTGGCCCAAAAATGCTCCGTTCATGCCATTTCGCCCGTTTGTCCACCCAAATGAATACAAAAATTTAAACGAACCATACAGGGATGATCCCCAACCTCCCTGGCATGCCCCGATCAATTTTTGGCCCACAGCACGCCCGGACCCCAGGCCCACACCAAAATCATGGGCTATAGCACACTGATTAGGTTCGAAAATAACCCATTCGTGCTGTTTCACCCGTTTGTCCACCCAAATGGCCACGGAAATTTGAACGGACCACATTGGGATGATCCCTAACCTCCCTAGCATGCCCCGATCGATTTTCGGTCCACAGCACGCCCGGACCCCATGCCCACCACTGATTTAACTGTGCGTTATAGCACACCAATTTGGCCCAAAAATGCCCTGTTCGCACCGTTTCACCCTTTGTTCACCCAAATGGCTAAAAAAATTAAAACGGACTATACTGGGATGATCCTCGACCTCCCTGGCACACCTCGATTGATTTTCGGCCCACAACACGCCCGAACCCTGGGCCCACCCCTAAACCGTGGGTTATAGACATTGATTTATCACGAAAATACCCCGTTCACACCGTTTCTCCCGTTTGTCCACCCAAATGGACACAAAAATTTAAACGGACCATTTGGGATGATCCCCAACCTTCCTGACACGCCCCGGTCGATTTTTGGACTACAGTACATCTGGACCCCGAGCCCACCCCCAAAATCATGGGTTATAGCCCACCGATTTGGCCCAAAAATGCCCCGTTCGCGTTGTTTCTTCCATTTGTCTACCCTAATAGCCACGAAAAATTAACGGACCACGCTGGGAAGATCCCCAACCTCCTGGCATACCCCGATCGATTTTCTACCTACACCATGCTCGAATCTCGGGCCCACCCTAAAACCGCGAGCTATAGCATACCGATTTGGCTCGAAAACCCCCCGTTCATGTTGTTTCGCCTGTTTGTCCACCCAAATGGCCACAAAAATTTAAACCGACCCCTCTAAGATGATCCCCTGCCTCTCTGGCATGCCCCATTTGATTTTTGGCCGACAATACGCCCGGACCCCGGGTCCACCCCCAAAACCGTGGGCTATAGCACGCCGTTTTGGCCCAAAAATGCCTCGTTCACCCTGTTTTGCCCGTTAGTCTACCCAAATGGCCATGAAAATTTAAGCGGACCACACTGGGTTATTCCCCAACCTCCCTGGCACGCCCCCATCGATTTTTGGCCCACAGCACGTCCGGAGCCCGGGCCCACCCCAAAACCGTGGGCTATAGCACACTGATTTGGCCTGAAAATGCCCTGTTCTCGCTGTTTCACACATTTGTCCACCCAAATGGCCACAAAAATTTAAACGGACCATACTGGGATGATACCCAACCTCTTTAGCATGCCCCAATAGATTTTTGGACCACAACACGCCTGGACCCCGGGCCCACCCCCAAAATCATGGGCTATAGCACACCAATTTGGCTAAAAAATGCCCTGTTCGCGCTGTTTCACCCATTTTTCTACCTAAATGGCCACAAAACCTTAATTGGACCACACTGGTATGATCCCCAACCTCCTTGGCATTCCATGTTCGATTTTTGGCCCATAGCACGACCAAATCGCGGGCCCACCCCCAAAACCGTGCGTTATAGCACACCGATTTTTCCCGAAAATGCCCCGTTCGCGCCGTTTCGCCCGTTTGTCCACCCAAATGGACAAGAAAATTTAAACGGACCACACTTGGACGATCCCCAACCTTCCTGGCATGCCCCGGTTAATTTTTGACTCGTAGAAAGCTCAGACCCCGGGCCCATCCCCGAAATTGTAGGTTGATACGGTTTAAATAGCCATCTTATCTCTTGATGACATCTTTAGAAGCCAACACACTGAGGCTAAAGACTTGGTCACCTTGAGGATATGAGAACATACATGGAGGACCCGTTTTGACCATGCCATTAAACAAACCCGTGTGTGAAAGATTGCGTGGGGTTTGATGCCAATTCGAGACTACAAGTTTTGAAGTGTGACCCCATGGTTTTGGAGCATGGAAGAAGCACCCTTCATTAAGGGTATTTTGGGGTGTGCACATGTTAAAGAAACAACCCATGACCTCCCCTTTCATTAAGGGTATTTTGGTCCATTATACTATGTAATAAGCTAGGCTATATATAGTCTCTTATTAGGTTTTTTCTCTTTGGTTGTTTGAATAATGAAAATATGAGACATTGAAAATCCTCTCTCTTGGGAGTAGACCACCTTAGTGTAGTTGTTAGTTAGGGCTTGGACTAGCCATTGTAGCTTAGGGTTTGGAAAAGGCAATATTGTTCTTTGCTTGGAAACGGTGGATCTTGAGGTGAGTTGATTCCCTTGTAGGTCACCGTAAGAACTTGGTGCTTGTTAACGTATTTTGTAGAGGTTTTAGAGTTTAATTTACTCTTCAGTTGCTACATTATGTGTTCTCTTTGTGTCAAGTTACCTATCTTTTTTTTCGTTTAAGTTTGTGTTTATTGTTTCCCTTTGGTGTCTTGTCGTGTGGACTGTTTTGTGCTCATTTAAATACCGTTTGGTATCATAGGCTATAGCACATCGATTTGACCCAAAAATGCCCCGTTCCCGCTGTTTTGCACGTTTTTTCACCCAAATAGCCACAAAAATTTAAATGGACCACACTGGGACGATCCCCAACCTCCCTGGCATGCCCCAGTCAATTTTTCACCCACAGTATGCCCGAACCTCGGGCCCACCCCCAAAACCGTAGGCTATAGCATACCAAATTTGCCCAAAAATGCCCCAAATGTCCACGAAATTTAAAGAAAACACAATGGGACGATCCCTAACCTCCCTGGCATGCCCCCAGACCCCGGGCCCACCCCCAAAACTGTGGGCTATAACACACCAATTTGGCCTGAAAATGCCCCGTTTGCATTGTTTCGCCCGTCTGTCCACCCAAATGGCCACGAAAAATTGAAACGGACCACACTGGGACGATCCCCAACGTCCCTGGCATTCTTCGGTCGATTTTCGACCCACAGGACACCCATACACCGGGTCCACCCCTAAAACCGTAGTCTATAGAACACCGATTTGGCCCGAAAATGCCCCGTTCACGCCGTTTCTCCTGTTTGTCCATCCAAATGGCCAAAAAAATTTAAACGGAGCACACGGGGATGATCACCAACCTCCATGGCATGCCCCGGTCGATTTTTGGCCCACAGCACACCCGGACCCTGAGCCCACCCCTGAAATCATGGGCAATAGCACACCAATATGGCCTGAAAATGCCCGGTTCCCGCCGTTTTGCATGTTTGTCCACCTAAATGGCCATGAAAATTTAAACGGACCACACTGGGATGATCCCCAACCTCTTTGGCACGCCCCAGTCGATTTTTGGCCACAACAAGCTCGGACCCTGGGCCCACCCTCAAAATAGTGAGCTAGCACACTAATTTAGCCTAAAAAATCCCCGTTCGCGCCGTTTCGCCCATTTATCCACCCAAATGGCCGCAAAAATTTAAACGGACCACATTGGGACGATCCGCAACAACCCTGGCACACCCCGGTCGATTTTTGGACCACAACACGCCCGGACCTTAGGTCCACCCCCAAAACCATGGGCTATAGCACACTGATTTGGCCCTAAAATGCCCCATTTACACCGTTTCTCCCGATCGTCCAACCAAATAGCCACAAAAATTTAAACGGACCACACTGGGAAAAACCCCAACCTAATTGGCACACCCCGGACGATTTTTGGCCCACAAAACGCCCGAACCCCGGGTGCACCCCCAAAACCGTGGGCCATAAAACACCGATTTGGCCCGAAAATGTCCCGTTCGTACTGTTTCTCCTGTTTGTCCACCCATATGGCCACGAAAATATAAACGGACCACACAGAATGATCCCCAACCTCCCTTGTATACCCCCATCGATTTTTGGCCCACAACACGCCCGAACCCTGAGCCCACCCCCAAAACCGTGGGCTATAGCACACCGATTTGTCTCGAAAATACCCCGTTCGAGCAATTTCGCCCGTTTGTCCACCCAAATAGCAACAAAAATTTGAAACAACCATAATAGGAGGATCCCCAACATCCCTGCCATGCCCCGATAATTTTTTAGCCCACAGCATGCCTGGACCCTGGGCCCACCCACGAAACCGTGGGCAATAGCACACCAATTTAGCTCGAAAATGCCTCGTTCGCGGAATTTTGCTCGTTTGTCCACCCAAATGGCCACAAAAATTTAAAAGGACCACATTGGGACGATACCCAACTTCCTTGGCACGCCCCGATCGATTTTTGACTCACAGGATGCTTGTACCCCGGTCCCACCCCCGAAATCACATGCTATAGCACGCCGATTTGTCCCGAAAATGCCCTGTACATGTCGTTTCTCCTGTTTGTCTACCCGAATTGCCACAAAAATTTAATCAGACCATACCGGGACGATGCCTAACCTCCCTGGCACGCCCCAGTTGATTTCGGCCCATAACACTCCTGAACCCCGGGGCCACCTAAAACCGTGGGCTATAGCACACCGATTTGGCCCGAAAATGTTCCATTCACGCCGTTTTTCCCATTTCTTCAACCAAATGGCCACGAAAATTTAAATGGACTACTCTGAGATGATCCCCAACCTCCCTGGCACGCCCCAGTCAAATTTTGGCCCGCAGCATGCTTGGACCCTGGGCTCAACCCAGAAATCGTGGGTTATAGCACACCGATTTGGCCCAAAAATGCCCCGTACGCTCCGTTTCGCCTGTTTGTCCACCAAAATAGCCACGGAAATTTAAACGGACCACACTGGAATGATCCCCAACCTCCCTGACATGCCCGAATCGATTTTCGGCTTACAGCATTCCCGAAGCCCGGGCCCACCCCAAAATTGTGGGCTATAACACACTGATTTGGCTCGAAAATACCCCGTTTGCTCCGTTTCGCACGTTTGTCCACCCAAATGGCTACAAAAATTTAAACAAACCACACTGGGGTGATCCCCAACCTCCCTGACACGTCCCGATCGATTTTTAGACCACAACACGCTCGAACCTCGGGCCCACCCCCGAAACCGTGGGCTCTAGCACACCGATTTGGACAAAAAATGCTCCATTTGCAGTGTTTCACCCGTTTGTCCACCCAAATGGTCACAAAAATTAAAACAGACCACATTGGGACGATCCCCAAGCTCCATAGCATGTATCGATTGATTTTCGGCCCACAACACACTTGGAGACTGGGCCCACCCCTAAACCGTGGGCTATAGCACATCGATTTGACCCTAAAATTCCCCATTCATGCCATTTTGCCCGTTCGTCCACCCAAATGGTCACAAAAATTTAAACGAACCACTCTGAGGTGATCCCCAACCTCCCTACCATGCCTCGATTAATTTTTGGCCCACAGTACGCTCGAACCCAGGGATCACCCCCAAAACCGTGGGCTATAGCACACCGATTTGGCCCTAAAATTCCCTGTTCGCGATGTTTCACCTGTTTGTCCACCCAAATGACCACAAAAATTTAAAAAGACCACACTGGGATGATCCCCAACCTCCCTGGCACGCCCCCATTAATTTTTGACCCGAAGTACGCTTAAAGCCCGAGCCCACCCTAAAACCGTGGGCTATAGCTCAACGATTTAGCCCTAAAATGCCCCGTTCGCGTCGTTTAGCCCGTTTATCCACCCAAATGGCCAAGAAAATTTAAACGGACCATACTGGGACGATCCTCAACCTTCCTGACACACCTCGATTGATTTTTGGCCCACAACACGCCCGGATCGTAGGCCCACCCCTAAAACCGTGGGCTATAGCACATCGATTTGGCCCGAAAATGCCCCGTTCGCACCGTTTCACCTTTTTATCTACCCAAATAGCCACAAAAATTTAAAAGGACCACACTGGGACGATCCCCAAACTCCCTGTCATGCCTCGGTAGATTTTCGACACATAAAATGCCAGAACCACGGGCTCACACCCAAAATTATGCGCTATAGCACATCGATTTTGCACGAAAATGCCCTATTCGTGCCGTTTCACCTGTTTGTCCACCCAAATGGCCAAGAAAATTTAAACGGACTATACTGGGACGATCCCAAACCTCCCTAGCACGCCCTGGTCCATTTTTGGCACACAATACGCTCGGACCCCGGGTTCACCCCCGAAACCGTGGGTTATAGCACACCAATTTGGCCTGAAAATGCCCCGTTCGTGCTGTTTCGCCCGTTTATCCACCTAAATGGCCACATAAATTTTAAACAGAACACCCTGGGATGATCCCCAACCTCTCTAGCACGACTCAGTTGATTTTTGGCCCACAGCATGCCCGGAGCCCGATCCCACTCTAAAATCGTAGGCTATGGCACACCGATTTTGCCCGAAAATGCCCCATTCGCACTGTTTCACCCGTTTGTCTACCCAAATGGCCACGATAATTTGAATGGACTACTCTGAGATGATCTCCAACCTCCCTGGACCGCCCCGGTCAAATTTTTGCCCGCACCACTCCCGGACCCCGGGCTCAACCCCAAAATCGTGGGTTATAGCACACCGATTTGGATCGAAAATGCCCCATTCGTACCGTTTTGCCTGTTTGTCCACCAAAATAGCCACAAAAATTTAAACGGACCACACTGAGATGATCCCCAACCTCCCTGGAATGCCCCGATCAATTTTTATCCTACAGCATTCTCGAAGCCCAGGCCCACCCCAAAATCATGGGCTATAGCTCTCCGATTTGGCTCGAAAATGCCCCGTTCGCGCCGATTTACATGTTTGTCCACCCAAATGGCCACAAAAATTTAAACGAACCACACTGGGACGATATCCAACCTCTCTGACATGTCCCGATCGATTTTTGGCCCATAGCACGCCCAGACCTCGGGCCCACCCCCAAAACCGTGGGCTATGCACATCGATTTGGCCCAAAAATACTTTATTCGCAGTGTTTCGCCCGTTTGTCCACCTAAATGGTCACAAAATTTTAAATAGACCACACTGGGATGATCCCCAACCTCCTTAGAATGTCTTGGTCAATTTTCGGCCCACAACACACCTGGAGCCTAGGCCCACCCCCAAACCGTGGGCTATAGCACATCGATTTGGCCAAAAAATGCCCCATTCATGCCGTTTTCCCCGTTCGTCCACCCAAATGGCCACAAAAATTTAAACGAACCACTATGAGATGATCCCCAACCTCCCTGCCATGCCCCGGTTGATTTTTGGCCCACAGTACGCCCGGACCCCGGGCCCACCCCCAAAACCGTGGGCTATAGCACACCGATTTGGCCCTAAAATGCCCTGTTCGCGACGTTTCGCCTGTTTGTCTATCCAAATGGCCACAAAAATTTAAACGGACCACACTGGGATAATCCCCAACCTCCCTGGCACACTCCCATCGATTTTTGACCCAAAGCATGCCCGAAGCCTGGGCCCACCCTAAAACTGTGGGCTATAGCTCAATGATTTGGCCCTAAAATACCCCTTTCACGTCGTTTAGTCCGTTTATCCACCCAAATGGCCAAGAAAATTTAAACGGGACATACTGGGACGATCCTCAACCTCTCTAACACTCCTCGATCAATTTTTGGCCCACAACACATCCGGATCCCAGGCCCACCCCCAAAACCGTGGGCTACACATCGATTTGGCCCGAAAATGCCCCGTTCACACCGTTTCTCCTTTTTATCCACACAAATGGCCACAAAAATTTAAACGGACCATACTGGAATGATCCCCCAACTCCCTGGCATACCTCGATAGATTTTCAGCACATAGCATGCCCGAACCGCGGGCCCACCCCTAAAATTATGGGCTATAGCACACCAATTTGCCAGGAAAATGCCCCATTCGCACCGTTTCCCGTTTGTCCACCCAAATGGCCAAGAAAATTTAAACGTTCTACACTTGGATGATCCCCAACCTCCCTAGCATGCCCCGGTCATTTTTTGGCCTACAGTACGCCCGGACCCCGGGCCTACCCACGAAACCGTGGGCTATAGCACACCGATTTGGCCCGAAAATAACCCATTCGAGCCGTTTCGCCCATTTGTCCACCCAAATGGCCTCAAAATTTAAACGAACTATATTGGGATGATCCTCAACCTCCCTGGCATGCCTCAGTCGATTTTTGGCCCACAACACGCCCAACCCCAGGCCCACCCTAAAACCGTGGGCTATAGCTCATCGATTTGGCCCAAAAATACCCCATTTGCACTGTTTTGCCCGTTTGTCCACCCAAATGGCCACACAAATTTAAAAGGGCCAGACTAGGATGATCTCCAACCTCCCTGGCATGCCCCAGTCAATTTTCGGCCCATATCACGCCCGGACCGCAGGCCCACCCCCAAAACCGTAGGCTATAACACACTGATTTTTCTTGAAAATGCCCTGGTCTTGCCGTTTCGCCTGTTTGTCCACCCAAATAGCCAAGAAAATTTAAACGGACCATACTGGGATGATCCCAACATCCTTGGCATGCCCCGATCGATTTTTGGCCTACAGCATGCTCGGACCCTGGGCCCACCCTCGAAATCATAGGCTATAGCATACCGATTTAGCCCGAAAATACCCCGTTCGCGCCGTTTCGCACGTTTGTCTACCCAAATGACCATGAAAATTTAAACGGACCACACTGGGATGATCCTAACCTCCCTGGAACATCCCGGTCGATTTTTGGCCTACAGCATGCCCGGATCCTAGTCCCACCCCAAAACCGTGGGCCATAACTCACTGATTTAGCTCTAAAATGCCCCGTTCGCGTCGTTTCACCCATTTTTCCACCCAAATGGCCACGAAAATTTAAACGGACCACACTGGGATGATTCTCAACCTCCCTAACACGCCCCGATTAATTTTTATCCCACAGTACGCCCGGACCCCGATCCCACCTCCCAAACCGTGGGCTATAGCACATCGATTTGGCCCCAAAATACCCCATTTTGTCTGTTTCTCCACCCAAATGGCCACGAAATTTAAACGGACCACACTGGGATGATTCCCAATCTCTCTGGCACGCCCTGATTGATGTTCGACCTACTGCACGCCTAGACACCGAGCCCACCCCCGAAACCATGGGCTATAGCACACCGATTTGGCCTGAAAATACCCCGTTCGCACTGTTTCGCCCATTTGTCCACCCAAATGGCCATAATAAATTTATAAGGACCATACTGGGATGATCCCCAACCTCCCTGCCATGCCCCGGTCGATTTTTGGCCCATAATATGCTCGAACCTCGGGTCCACCCCCAAAACTGTGGGCTATAGCACACCGATTTGGCTCGAAAATGCCCCGTTTTGCCTGTTTGTCCACCCAAATGGCCAAAAAATTTAAACGGATCATACTGGGATGATTGCCAACCTCCCTGGCACTCCCCGATTAATTTTCGACCCACTGCGCGCCCAGACACCAGGCCCAACCCCAAAACCGTGGGTTATAGCACACCGATTTGGCCTGAAAATGCCCCGTTCGCGTTGTTTCGCCCATTTGTCCACCTAAATGGCCACAAAAAATTTAAAAGGACCACACTGGGACGATCCCCAACCTCCCTGGTACGCTCCGGTCGATTTTCGGCCCACAACACATAGGGGTGAGCATATGGTTTAAACCGAAAAAACCAAAAAATCAAAAAATCAAATCAAAATTTATTTTTGGTTTCGGTTTTTTGGTTTTTCGGATTTGATTCGGTTTGTAATTTTAGAATTTCAGTTTTTCGGTTTGGTTTTCGGTTTTAAACAAAAATTGGTTTAAACCGAAAAACCAAAATTTTATAAATAAATAAATAATATATTATATATATATAATATTTAGTAATTCACTTTCACAATTAACATTTAACAGCAAATTCGTATACGCCGAAGGCTGTTTATGGATTGTTTTAATGACTCAAATATTTTATGAACTATTTTGATGACTTTAGACTGTTTTATGGACTATTTATGCAGAAAGTATGTTGTTTCATTGACTATTTTTATGAGTTTTGTAGACTATTTATGCAAGATTATATTATATGTAATGATTAATGACGTTATATATTATGTTAAGCTTATGATTATTTCATTTCGTTTCATCCATGTTGAGTTATTTATAATTATTTATATTTGGGAATGAAAAACAGGTTTGAAAAAAATAATTTTTCTAAAATAATCCATCAATTTAAATGCTCAGTTATGAAAAAGAGAGGCTAACTACTTTAAATATTTCAAACAGAAATAAAAATCCGAAATAATCAAATTTGTAAAAACCGAACCAAACCGAATTTATTTCGGTTTAATTATGGATGTCATTTTTGTCAATCCAAAAACCAATAAATCGAACTGATATCAAACAATCAGACCGAACCGACCGAATGCCCACCCCTAACAGCACGCCCGGACCCGGGCCCACCCCCTAAACCGTGGGTTATAACACACAGATATGGCCCAAAAATGCCCCGTTCGCGCCGTTTCGCCCCTTTGTCCACCTAAATGGCCACGAAAATTTAAACGAACCACACTGAGACGATCCCCAACCTCCCTGGCACGCCCCAGTCGATTTTTGGCCCACAACACGCCTGGACCCCAGGGCCACCCCTGAAACCATGGGCTATAACATACTGATTTGGTCCGAAAATGCCCCATTCACGCTGTTTCACCCGTTTGTCCACCCAAATGGCAACGAAAATTTAAACGGACTGCACTGGGATGATCCCCAACCTTCTTGGCATGCCCCGATTGATTTTTAACCCACAGCACACCCAGGCCCCTGGCGTACCCCCAAAACCGCCGGCTATAGCACACCGATTTAGCCCAAAAACATCCCATTCACTCCGTTTCTCCCGTTTGTCCACCCAAATGGCCACAAAAATTTAAACGAACCACTTGGGACTATCCCCAACCTCGCTGGCATGCCCCAATCGATTTTTCGGCCCACAACACGCTCGAACTCCTGGCCCACCCTCAAAACCGTGGGTTATAGCACACCGATTTATCCCAAAAATGCCCCGTTTGCGCTGTTCTGCCCGATTGTCCACCCAAATGGCCACGAAAATTTAAACAACCACACTGGGACGATCCCCAACATCCCTGGCATACCCCGATCGATTTCCAGCCCACAACATGCTCGAACTCCGGGACCACCCACGAAACCATGGGCTATAGCATAGTGATTTAGCTCGAAAATACCCCGTTTATACCGTTTTGCCCGTTTGTCCACCCAAATAGCCTCAAAATTTAAACGGACCATACTGGGATGATTCTTAACCTCTCTGGCACGCCCCGATCGATTTTCGGCCCACAGCATGCCTGTGCCCCAGGACCACCCCTAAAATCGTGGGTTATTGCACACCGATTTGGTTCGAAAATGCCCTTTTCGCGCCGTTTCTCTCGTTTGTCCACCTATAAAGCCACAAAATTTAAACGTACCATACTGGGATGATGCCAAACCTTCCTGACACGCCATGGTTGATTTTTGGCCCACAGCACGCCCGAAGCCTGGTCCCATCCCCAAAACCGTGGGCTATAGCTCACCGATTTGGCTCGAAAATACCCTGTTCACGCCATTTTGCCCGTTTGTCCACCCAAATAGCCATAAAAATTTAAATGGACCACACTGGGACGATCACCAACCTTCTTGGCATGCCCCGGTTGATTTTCAGCCCATATCACGCCCGGACCCCGGGCCTATCCCCAAAACCGTGGGCTATAGCGCACCAATTTGGCCTAAAAATGTCCCGTTCGCGTCGTTTTGCCCATTTGTCCACCCAAATGGCTACGAAAATTGAAATGGACCACACTGGGATGATCCCCAAACTCCCTGCCATACCCCGATTGATTTTAATCCCACAGGACGCCCGGACCTCGGGCCTACCCCCAAAACCATGGGCTATAGCACATCGATTTGGCCTGAAAACACCCCGTTCGTGCCGTTTCACCCGTTTGTCCACCCAAATGGCCACGAAAATTTAAACGTACCATATTGGGATGATCCCCAACCTCCCTGGCCCGTTCTGGTCGATTTTTGGCCCACAGCACGCCCGGACCCCGGGCCCATCCCCAAAACCGTAGGCTATAGCACACCAATTGGGCCCGAAAATGCCCTGTTCACATCGTTTCACTCATTTGTCCACCCAAATGCCTACGAAAATTTAAACGGACCACACTGGGATGATCCCCAAGCTACCTGACACGCCCCGATCGATTTTTGGCCCATAGCACGCCTGGACCCCGAGCCCATCCCTAAAACCGTGGGCTATAGCACACCGATTTGGCTTCCCGTTCGCGCTATTTCGCCCATTTGTCCACCCAAATGCCTACAAAAATTTAAATGGACAACACTGGGACGATTCCCAACCTCCCTGACATGCCCCGATCGATTTTTGGCCCACAGCGCGCCCGGAACCCGGTCCCTCCCCCAAAATCGTGAGCTATAGCACACCAATTTGACCTGAAAATACCTCGTTCGCTCCATTTTGCCCATTTGGCTACCCAAATGGCCACAAAAATTTAAACGGACCACACAGGGACGATCTCCAACCTCCCTGGCATGCCCCGAAAGATTTTCGTCCCACAGAACGCTCGGAGCCTGAGCCCACCCCAAAATCGTGAGCTATAGCACACTGATTTAGCCAAAAAATGCCCTGTTTGCAACGTTTCGCCCGTTTATCCATTCAAATAGCCACGAAAAATTAAAACGACCATACTGGGATGACCCCTAACCTCCTTGGCATTCCCCGGTTGATATTTGGCCCACAGCATGCCCGGACCCTGGGCCCACCCCAAAATCATGGGCTATAACACATCGATTTTGCCCGAAAATGCCCCATTCGCACAGTTTCACCCGTTTGTCCACCCAAATGCCCACAAAAATTTAAACGAACCACGCTGGGACGATCCCCAACCTCCCTATTATGCCCTGGTCCATTTTTGGCCCACAGCATGCCCGGACGCCAGGCCCACCCCCAAAATCGTGGGCTATAATTCACTGATTTAGGCTAAAAATTCCCCGTTCGCGCGCGTTTCTCACGTTTGTCTATCCAAATGGCCACAAATATTTAAACGGACTATACTGCGATGATCCCCAACCTCACTGGCATGCCCCGGTTGATTTTTGGCCCACATCACACCCGGACCCTGGGCCCACCTCCAAAACCGTGGGCTATAACATACCGATTTGGCCCGAAAATGCTCCGTTCGTGCCATTTCGCCCGTTTGTCCACCCAAATGGCAACGAAAATTTAAACGGAACACACTGGGACAATCCCCAACCTCCCTGGTAAACCTCAATGGATTTTTGGCCTACAACAAGCTAGGACCCCAGGCCCACCCCAAAATCGTGGGCTATAGTACATCGATTTGGCCCGAAAACACCCCTTATCGCGCCGTTTTGCCCGTTTATCCACCCAAATGGCCATAAAAATTTAAATGGACCATACTGGAATGATCCCCAAACATCCTGGCATGCCCCGGAGGATTTTTGGCCCACAGAATGGCCGAAGTCTGGGCCCACCCTGAAACCGTGGGCTATAGCACACCAATTTGGCTCGAAAATGCCCCATTCCTACAGTTTTGCCCGTTTATCCACCGAAATGGCCACAAAAATTTAAACGAACCACTCTGAGATGATCCCAAACCTCCCTGACACGCCCTGGTTGATTTTTGGCCCATAACAAGCCTGGAACCCAGGTCGACACCCAAAACCAAGGGTTATAACTCACCGTTTTGGCCCGAAAATGCCCCGTTCATGCCGTTTCGCCCGTTTGCCCACCCCAATGGCCACAAAAATTTAAACGAACCACACTGGGATGATCCCTTACCTCCCTGGCATGCCTCAATAAATTTTCGGCCCACAGCACGCTCGGAGCCCGGGCCCACCCCAAAACTAAGGGCTATAGCACACCGATTTGGGCCGAAAATGCCCCGTTCGCGCCGTTTCGCCCGTTTGTCCACCCAAATGGCCACAGAAATTTTAATGGAACACATTGGGATGATCCTTAACCTCCTTATATGCCTCGATTAATTTTCGGCCCACAGAAGGCCCGGACCCCAGGCCCACCCTCAAAACCGTGGGCTAGTACATTGATTTGGCCCAAAAAGGCCCCGTTCGCGCCATTTTGCTCGTTTGTCCACTCAAATGGCCACAAAAATTTAAACGGACCACACTGGGTCGATCCCTAACCTCCCTGGCACATCCCGGTCAATTTTTTTCCCACAGCACACCCGGACACCGGGCCCACCCCTGATTTAACCGGGGGCTATATCACATCGATTTGGCCTAAAAATGCCCTGTTCGTGCCGTTTCGCCCGTTTGTCCACCCAAATAACCATAAGAATTTAAACGGACCACACCGGGACGATCCCTAACCTCCCTGGCACTCCTCGGTCAATTTGTACCCCACAGCATGCTCGGACCCTGGGCCCACCCCAAAACCGTGAGCTATAACACATCGATTTGATCCAAAAATGCCCTGTTCGCGCCGTTTCCCCGTTTGTCCACCCAAATGGCCACGAAAATTTAAACAGACTACACTGGGATGATCCCCAACCTCCCTGACACGCCCCGATCGATTTTTAGCCCACAGCATGCCCGGACCGAGGGTCCACGCACGAAATCATAGGTAATAGCACACCGATTTAGCCTAAAAATGCCCTGTTCGCGCTGTTTCGCCCGTTTGTCTACTAAAATGGCCACAAAAATCTGAACGGACCTCACGGGATGATCCCCAACTTCCCAGGCATGCCTCTATCTATTTTTTGCCCACAACACGCCCGGAGCCCTGGACCACCCCCAAAACAGTGGGCAATAGCACACCGATTTATCCGGAAAATGCCCCGTTTACGCCGTTTCGCCCGTTTGTCCACCCGAATAGCCACGAAAATTTACAGGACCACACTGGGATGATCCCCAATATCCCTGACACGCCGCGATCAATTTTCGGCCCACAACATGCCCGAACCCCGAGCCCACATACGAAACCGTGGGCTATTGAACACTGATTTAGCTCAAAAATGCCCCGTTCGCGCCGTTTCACCCGTTTATCCATGCAAATGGCCACAAAAATTTAAACGAACCGCATTGGGACAATACCTAACCTCCCTGGCATGCCCTTATCGATTTTCGACCCACAGCACGCCCGTACCCTGTGGGAACCCCTAAAATCGTGGGCTATAGCACACCGATTTGGCCTGAAAATGCTCCGTTCGCACCGTTTCACCCGTTTGTACACCCAAATGGCTACGAAAATTTAAATGGACCACACTGGGATGATCCCCAACCTCCCTGGCATGCCCCAATTGATTTTTGGCCCACAACGCACCCGGACCCCTACCCCACCCACGAAACCGTGGGCTATAGTACACCAATTTGGCCCGAAAACAACCCGTTCGCGCCGTTTCGCCGGTTTGTCCACCCAAATGGCCACGAAAATTTAAACGGACCATACTGGGATGATCCCTAACCTCCCTGGTATGCCCTGGAAGATTTTCGTCCCACAGAACACCCGAAGCCTGAGCCCACCCCAAAACCGTGGGTTATAGCACACCAATTTGGCCCAAAAATGCCCTGTTGGTGCCGTTTCTTCCGTTTGTCCACCCAAATGGCCACAAAAATTTAAATGGACCATATTGGGATGATCCCAATCTCCCTGACATACCCCGGTCGATTTCGGCTAACAGCAAACCCAAACCTCGGGCCCACCCCTGAAATCGTGGGCTATAGCACACCGATTTGGCCTAAAAACTCCCCGTTCACACCGTTTCACCTATTTTTCCACCCAAATGGCCAAGAAAATTTTAACGAAACACACTGGGATGATCCCCAACCTCCCACGCATGCCCTGGTTGATTTTCAGCCCACAACACTCTCAGATCCCTGGCCCACCCCCAATACCGTGGGCTATAACACACCGATTTGTCCTGAACATGCCCCGTTCGCGCCGTTGCGCCCGTTTATCCTCCCAAATGGCTACAAAAATTTAAACGACCACACTGAGACGATCCCCAACATCCCTGACACGTCGTGGTGGAGTTTTGGCCCACAACATGCCCGGACCCCGGGCCCACCCACGAAACCGTGGGCTATAGCACACCGATTTAGCTTGAAATTGACCCATTTTCGCTGTTTCACCTGTTTATCCACACAAATGGCCACAAAAATTTAAACAGACCACATTGGGATGATCCCGAACCTTCCTGTCATATCCCGGTCGATTTTTGTCCCACAGCATGCCCGTACCCTGGGTCCACCCCCGAAATCGCGGGAAATAGCACACCAATTTAGCCCAAAAATACCCCATTCATGCTATTTTGCCCGTTTATCCACCCAAATGGCCACAAAAATTTAAACGGACCATACTGGGATGATCCCAAACCTCCCTGGCACGCCCCTATTGATTTTCAGCCTACAAAACGCTTGGACTCCGGGTCCACCCCCAAAATCGTGGGCTACAACTCACCGATTTGGCCAGAAAATGCCCCGTTTGCGTCGTTTGCCCCGTTTGTCCACCCAAATAGCCATGAAAATTTAAATGGACCATACTGGGATGATTATCAACCTTTGTGGCACGCCACGATCTATTTTTAGCCCACAACACTTTGGACCCTGCGCCCACCCCTAAAACCATGGCCTATAGCACACTAATTTGGCCCAAAAATGCCCCGTTCGCACCATTTCGCCCGTTTATCCACACAAATGGCCACGAAAATTTAGACAGACCGCACTGGGACGATCCCCAACATCACTGATATGCCCCGATTGATTTTTGGCGCAAAGCACGGTCAGACCCCGGGCCCACCCCAAAACCGTGGGCTATAGCACACCGATTTGGCCCGAAAATTCCCTGTTCGCGTTGTTTCACCTGTTTGTCCACCCAAATAGCCACAAAAATTTAAACGAACCATGCTGGGATGATCCCCAACCTCCCTGACATACCCCGATCAATTTTTTGCCGACAGCACGCCCGGACCCTGGGCCTACTCCCAAAATCGTGGGCATAACACACCAATTTAGCCCAAAAATGCCCCGTTTGCACCATTTTGCCCGTTTGTCCATCCAAATGGCCAATAAAATTTTAACGGACCACATTGGGATGATCCCCAACCTCCCTGGCATGCTCCGGTCGATTTTTATCCCACAGCATATTTGGACCTCGGGCCCACCCCCGAAATCGTAGGCTATAGTATATCGATTTAGCCCAAAAATGCCCCATTCACGCTGTTTCGCATGTTTGTCCACCCAAATGGCCACAAAAATTTAAACGGACAACATTGGGACGATCCCCAACCTGCCTGGCACGCCCTGGTCGATTTTTGACCCACAGCACGCCCGGACCCTGGACCCTCCCACAAAATCGTGGGCTATATGATACAAGAATAATTACGGAGATGAACTTATGAGAGTGCGCGTCGAACCCGAGACTCGAAGTTTGCAAGTGAAGTGCAAAGGAATACCATATCACACACCAAGAATGGGCAATACACTACACTCCATAGGCACCTTTTGTCTTCCCTTCATTAAGGGCATTTGAAACATTTCACTTATGTTTGAAATAACTCATTAAATAGACAAGTTTTAGGTCTTTAGTTCTTTAGTTGTTTATTGATATTGAAAGTTGTGACACTTGAAACAAACTCTCTCTAGCATGAGGAGTGTAATGCCTTAGTTGTAGGGCTTGGAATAGCCACCAAACTGAAATGAGGGCGATGCTAGTGTGGAATCACTAGTATTGCAAAACATTATTAGAAACCTTATTGCTTGAGTGGTCCACGCCCACTTGTGTCATGGTAAGAGTGTTGGTGTTGCTTTTACAATAGTTAAGGGTCTTAATGTTTAAGATACACCTAGGTTCTTAGTTCTTGTAAGGTTTAATGTCTCACTACCTATCCCTTTAATTCTTGTAATTGTTTGTTATTGTTCTAGTGAAAACCGTGGGTTGTTGTTATCTCTTGTTGCTGTTCTTGTTATATTGTGTTCATCACGTGTTATCGCAACTGTTTTGGTGTAGAAATACACCTTGTGATCCCTTTGGTGTTCTCGGTTCTCTTGTGTTTTAGCTACTACCGAGAGAGTGTTCTTGTTGAGCCCTCAGTTTCTCTTGTGTTTGTGCCTTATTTCTGTATTGGGGGTTGGCTCCGCTATCACTATAGCATACGGATTTGGCCCAAAAATGCCCCATTCATGCCGTTTCACACGTTTGTCCACCCAAATGGCCACGAAAATTTAAACAGACCATACTGGGATGATCCCCAACCTCCCTGGCATGCCCCGGTTAATTTTTGGCCCACAGCACGCCCAGTCCCCGAGACCACCCCAAAACCGAGGGCTATAGCACATCGATTGGGCCCGAAAATGCTTCGTTCCCGCCGTTTGACCATCCAAATGGCCACAAAAATTTAAACGGACCACACTGGGATGATACCTAACGTCCCTGACATGCCCTGGTCAATTTTCAGCCCACAGCAAGCCCGGACCCCAGGCACAACCCAAAACCATGGGCAATAGCAAACCGATTTGGCCCGAAAATTCACTGTTTGCACTGTTTCACCCGTTTCTCCACCCAAATGGCCAAAAAAATTTAAACGACCACACAGGACGATCCCCAACCTCCCTGGCATGCCCCGCTCAATTTTTTACCTACAACACGCCAAAAACCCCGATCCACCCCCAAAACCGTGGGCTATAGCACACCGATTTATCTCGAAAATGCCCCGTTCGCGTCGTTTCACCCGTTAGTCAACCCAAATAGCCACAAAAATTTAAATGACCACACTGGGATGATCCCCAACATCCCTGACGTGCCGTGGTCAATTTTTAGCCCACAACATGATCGAACCCTGGGCCCACCCACAAAACCATGGGCTAAAGCACACCGATTTAGCTCAAAAATGCCTCGTTCGCGCTGTTTCGCCCGTTTATCTGCACAAATGGCAAAAAAAATTTAAACGGACCTCACTGGGATGATCCCCAACCTCCCTGACAAGCCCCGGTTTAAATTTAACCCACAACAAGCCCGGATTCCGGACCCACCCCCGAAACCATGGGGAATAGCACAGCGATTTAGCCCAAAAATGCCCCATTCGCAGTGTTTCGCCTGTTTGTCCACCCAAATGGTCACGAAAATTTAAACAGACAACACTGGGATGATCACCAACCTCCCTGGCATGCCCCGATCAATTTTCGGCCCACAACACGCCCGGAGTCCGGGTCCACCCCAAAATCGTAGGTTGCACATCGATTTTGCCCCAAACTACCCCGTTCGCGCCGTTTCACCCGTTTGTCCACCTAAATGTCCATAAAAATTTAAAGTGACCATACTGGGATAATACCCAACCTCCTTGGCTTGCCTCGGTCAATTTTTGGCTCACAGCATGCCCGAACCCTGGGCCCACCACCAAAATCGTGGACAATAGTTCACCAATTTAGCTCAAAAATGCCCCATTTGCGCCGTTTTGCCCGTTTGTCTACCCAAATGGCCACAAAAATTTAAACGGACCACACTGATATGATCCACAACCTCCCTGCAATGCCCCGGTCAATTTTTGGCCCATAGCACGCCCGGACCCCAGGCCCACCCCCAAAACTGTGGGCACACCGATTTGTCCTGAAAATGCCCCGTTAGCGTCGTTTAGCCCGTTTATCCACCCAAATGGCCAAGAAAATTTAAACGAACCACACTGGGATGATCCCCAACCTTTCTGACATACCCCGGTTAACTTTTCCCCTACAACAAGCTCGTATCTCGGGCCCACCCCTAAAATCGTGGGCTATAGCACACCGATTTGGCCCGAAAATGCTTTGTTTGCACCATTTTTCCCGTTTGTCAACCCAAATGGCCAGAAAAATTTAAACAAACTACACTGAGCTGATCCTCAATCTCCCTGACATGCCCCGATCGATTGTCAGCCCACAGCACGCCAGGACCTAGGTCCCACCCCCGAAACCGTGGGGAATAGCACACCTATTTGGCCCAAAAATGCCCCGTTCGTAGTGTTTCACCTATTTATCCACCCAAATGGTCACAAAAATTTAAACAGACCATACTGGGATGATCCCCAACCTCTTTGGCATGCCCCGATCGATTTTTAGCCTACAACACGCCCGAATCCCGGGGCTACCCCCAAACCATGGGCTATTGCGCACTGATTTGGCCTGAAAATGCCCAATTCATGCCGTTTCGCTTGTTTGTACACCCAAATGGCCACAAAAATTTAAACGGACCACTCTGAGATAATCCCCAACCTTCCTGGCACGCATGATTTTTGGCCCTCAGCCCAATCAAACCTCGGGCCCACCCCCAAAACCGTAGGCTATAGCAGACCGATTTAGCCCAAAAATTCCCCGTTCGCGATGTTTCGCCCGTTTATCGACCCAAACGACCACAAAAATTTAAACGGACCACACTGGGATGATCCCCAACCTCCCTGGAAGACCCCCATCGATTTTCAGCCTACAATACACCCGAATCCCGGGCCCACCCAAAAATCGTGGGCTATAGCACTCTGATTTGGCCCAAAAATGCCCCATTCACGTCGTTTAGCCCGTTTGTCCACCCAAATGCCAAGAAAATTTAAACGGAACACACTAGGATGATCCCTAACCTTTCTGACACGCCCCAGTCAATTTTTGGCCCACAACACGCCCGTACACCAGCCCCACCCCTAAAACCATGGGCTATAGCACATCGATTTGGCCCGAAAATTCCCTGTTCGCACCGTTTGACCCGTTTGTCCGCCCAAATGGCCACAAAAATTTAAACAGACTATACTGGAATGATCCCCAACCTCCCTGGCATGCCCTGGTCAATTTTTCGCACATAGCATGCCCGAATCGTGGGCCCACCCCTAAAATTATGGGCTATAGCACACCGATTTTGCCAGAAAATGCCCCGTTCGCGCCTTTTTGCCTGTTTGTCCACCCAAATTACCAAGTAAATCTAAACGGACTACACTGGGATGATCCCCAACCTCCATAGCATGCCCCGGTTGATTTTCGGCACCGATTTGGCCTGAAAATGCCCCGTTCGCGCTGTTTCGCCCGTTTGTCCACCCAAATGGCCACGAAAAATTTAAACTGAACACACTGGGATAATACCCAACATCCCTGGCATGCCCCGATTAATTTTCGGCCCACAGCACGCCTGGTTCCTGATCCCACCCCAAAACTGAGGGCTATAGAATACCGATTTAGCCCAAAAATAACCCATTCGCGCCGTTTCACCTATTTGTCCACTCAAATGGCCACGAAAGTTTAAACAAACTATACTGGGACGATTCCCAACCTCCCTAGCATGCCTCAGTTTATTTTCAACCCACAGTACGCTCAAAACCCAGACCCACCCTTAAAACTGTGGGCTACAGCACACCGATTTGGCCTCAAAATGCCCTGTTTTGCCTGTTTGTCCACCCAAATGGCCACAAAATTAAAACGAACCACACTGGGATGATCCCCAACCTCCTTGGCATGCCCCGATTGATTTTTTGCCAACTGCACACCCGGACCCCGGGTCCACCCCCAAACTGTGGGCTATAGCACACTTATTTATCCTGAAAATACCCCGTTCGCGCTGTTTCGCCTGTTTGTTCACCCAAATGGCCACGAAAAATTTAAACGGACCATACTGGGATGGTCGCCAACCTCCCTGCCATGCACCAGTCAATTTTTGACCCACAACACATCCAGACCCGGGCCCACCCCCGAACTCGTGGGCTATAAAACACCAATTTGGCCTGAAAATGCCCCGTTTGTGCCATTTCGCACGTTTATCCATCTAAATGGCCATAAAAATTTAAAATGACCATACTGGGATGATCCCGGACCTCCGTGGCATGCCCCGATCAATTTTTGGCCCACGACACGCCCGGACCCTGGGCGCACCCCCAAAACTGCGGGCTATAGAACATCAATTTGGTCCAGAAATGCCCCGTACGTGCTGTTCCACCCATTTGTTAACTCAAATGGCCACAAAAATTTAAACGGACCACACGATATGATCCCCAACCTTCCTGGCATGAACCAATCGATTTTTGGCCCATAACACGCCCGAACCCCATGCCCATCCCCAAAATTGTGGGCTATAGCACACATATTTATTTTGAAAATGCCCTGTTCGCGCCGTTTCGCCCGTTTGTCCTCCCAAATGGCCACAAAAATTTAAATGACCACACTAGGATGTTCCCCAACATCCCTGGCGTGCTTCGGTAGATTTTTAGCCTACATCATGCCCGTACCCCGGGCCCACCCACGAAACCGTAGGCTATAGCACAGGGATTTAGCTCTAAAATGCCCCGTTAGCGCCGTTTCTCCCATTTGTCTATCGAAATGCGATAAAAATTAAAAAGAACCATACTGGGATGATCCCCAACCTCCCTGGCATGCCCCGGTCAATTTTGGCCAACAGCACGCCCGAACCACGATCCCACCCCCCAAATCGTGGGCTATAGGACACCGATTTGGCCTGAAAATGCACCATTCGCGCTGTTTCGCCCGTTTGTCCACCCAAATGGCCACGAAAATTTAAACGAACCACTTTGAGATGATCCCCAATCTCCCTAGCACGCCCCGGTCAATTTTTTGCCCACAGCACGCCCGAACCTCGGGCCCACCCCTGAAACCGTGGGTTATACCACACCGATTTGGCCCGAAAATGCCCCCTTTGTGCCGTTTCGCCCGTTAGTCCACCCTAATGGTCACGAAAATTTAAACGGACCACACTGGGATGATCCCCAACCTCCCTACCATACCCCGGTCAATTTTTGGCCCACAGTATGCTCAGAGCTTGGGCCCACCCTAAAACCGTGGGCTATAGCACACCGATTTGGTTCGAAAATGCCCCGTTCGCGTCATTTCGCCCGTTTGTTCACCCAAATGGCCACAAAAATTTAAACGGACCATACTGGAATGATCCCCAACATCCCTGACACGCCACAGTTGATTTTTGGCCCACAGCACGATCGGAACCGAGCCCACCCCCAAAACCATAGGCTATAGCACTCTGATTTGGCTCGAAAATGATCCATTCGCGCCGTTTCGCCCGTTTGTAATACCAAATAGACACAAAATTTTAAACGGACCACACTGGGATGATCTCCAACCTCCCTGACATGCGACGGTCTATTTTCAGCCCTCAGCACGCTCGGACCCTGGCCCACCCCTGAAACCGTGGGCTATACACCGATTTAGCCTGAAAATGCCCCATTCGCTCTGTTTCACCCGTTTATCCACGCAAATCTCCACAAAAATTTAAATGGACCACACTGGGACGATCCCCAACCTCCCTGGCATGCCCCAGTTGATTTTCATCCCACAGTATGCCCGAACCCCGAGCCCACCCACAAAACCGTCGGCTATAGCGCATCGATTTAGCTTGAAAATGCCTCGTTCGAGCCGTTTTACCCGTTTGGCCACCCAAATGGCCACGAAAATTTAAACGGACCACACTAGCTCGATCCCCAACCTCCTTGGCAGGCCTCGGGCAATTTTCGGCCCACAGCATGCCCGTACCCCGAGCCAACCCCTGAAATCATGGGTTATAGCACACCGATATGGCCCAAAAATTCCCCGTTTGAGCCATTTCTCCCGTTTGTCCACCCAAATGGCCACACAAATTTAAACGAACCATACTTGGATGATCCCCAACCACCCTAGCAAGCCCTAATTGATTTTTAGCCTACAACACGTCCGAACCCCGGGCCCACCCCCAAAACCGTGGGCTATAGCTCACCGATTTGGTCTGAAAATGCACCATTCACACCGTTTTGCCTGTTTGTCCACCCAAATGGCCACGAAAATTTAAATTGACCACTCTGAGATGATCCCCAACCTTCCTGGCACGCCCTAGTCGATTATGGGCCCACACTACTCCCGAACCTTGGGCCCACCCCCAAAACCGTGGGTTATACCACATCGATTTGCCGCAAAAATGCCCCGTTTGTGCCGTTTTGCCCGTTTGTCCACCCAAATGGCCATAAAAATTTAAACGACCACACTGGGACATTACCCAATATCCCTGACGTGCTTTGGTAGACTTTCAACCCACAGCATTCCCGGACCCCAGTCCCACCCACAAAATCGTGGGCTATAGCACACCAATTTAGCTCGAAAATGCCCCGTTCGCGCCGTTTCGCCCGTTTGTCCACCCAAATGGCCACGAAAATTAAAACGAACCATACAGGGACGATCCCAACCTCCCTGGCACACCTCGATTGATTTTTGGCCCACAACACGCCCGAACGCCAGGGCCACCTCCAAAATCGTGGGCTATAGCACACCGATTTGGCCTGAAAATGCACCATTCGCGCTGTTTCACCCGTTTGACCACCAAAATGGCTATCAAAATTTAAACAGACCACTCTGAGATGATCCCCAACCTCCCTGGCATGCCTCGGTCAATTTTTCGCCCACAGCACGCTCGGACCCTGGTCCCACCCTTGAAACCTTGGGTTATACCACACCGATTTGTCCAGAAAATGCCCTGTCTGTGTCGTTTTGCGAGTTTGTCCACCCTAATGGACATGAAAATTTAAACGAACCATACTGGGACGATCCCCAATCTCCCTGGCACACCCCGATCAATTTTTGGCCCATAGCATGCCCAGAGATCGGGCCCACCCTAAAACCGTGGGTTATAGCACACAGATTTGGTTCAAAAATGTCCCATTCGCGTTATTTTGCCCGTTTGTCTACCTAAATGGCCACAAAAATTTAAACGGACCACACTGGGATGATCCGCAACATCCCTGACATGCCACGATCGATTTTGGGCCCACAGCACGCCCGGACCCGAGCCCACCCCTGAACCGTGGGCTATAGCACACCGATTTGGCTCGAAAATGCTCCATTTGCGCCGTTTCGTCCGTTTGTAAACCCAAATAGACACAAAAATTTAAACGGACCAAACTGGAACGATCCCAAATCTCCCTAACATGCCATTGTCGATTTTTGGCCCACAGCACGCCCGACCCTTGACCCACCCTCGAAACCGTGGGCTATAGCACACCGATTTGGCCTAAAAATGCTACGTTCGTGCTGTTTTGCCCGTTTATCCACCCAAATCTCCAAAAAAATTTAAACGGACCACACTGGGACGATCCCCAACCTCTATGGCATGCCCCGATTAATTTTCAGCCCACAGTATACCCGAACCCTGAGCCGACCCACGAAACCGTGGGCTATAGCGCACCGATTTAGCTCAAAATTGCCCCGTTCGTGCCGTTTTGCCCGTATGTCCACCCAAATGGCCACGAAAATTTAAACGGACCACACTAGGACGATCCCCAACCTCCCTGGCATACCCCAGGCAATTTTTGACCTACAACATGCCCGTACCCAGGGCCAACCCCTGAAATCGTGGGTTATAGCACACCGATTTGGCCCAAAAATCCCCGTTTGCGCCGTTTCTCCCGTTTGTCCACCCAAATGGCCACAAAAATTTAAACGAACTATATTGGGATGATCCCCAACCTCCCTGGTTGATTTTTGGCCAACAGTTCGCCCGAACCCCTGGACAACCCCTGAAACCGTGGGCTATAGCACACCGCTTTGGCCTGAAAATGTACCAATCGCGCCGTTTCGCTCGTTTGTCCACCCAAATAGCCACGAAAATTTAAATGGACCACTCTGAGATGATTTCCAACCTCCCTGGCACGCCCCGGTCGATTATTGGCCCACAGCACACCCGGACCCCGAGCCCACCCCCAAAACCGTGGGTTATACCACATCGATTTGGCCCGAAAATGTCCCATTTAAGCTATTTCGCCCGTTTGTCCACCCTAATGGACACAAAAAATTAAACAGACCACACTAGGATTATCCCCAACCTCCCTGGCACGCCATGGTCGATTTTCGACCCACAACATGCCTGGATCCTAGGCCCACCCCCAAAACCGTGGGATATAGCTCACCGATTTGGCCCAAAAATGGCCTGTTTACCGTCGTTTCGCCTGTTTGTCTACCCAAATGGCCACGAAAATTTAAACGGACCACTCTGAGATGATCTCCAACCTTCCTGGCACACAAAGGTTGATTTTTAGCCCACAACACGCCCGGACCCCGGGCCCACCCCCAAAACTGTGGACTATAGCTTACCAATTTTGCCCAAAAATGCCCCATTCGCACCGTTTTACCCGTTTGTCCGCCCAAATGGACACAAAAATTTAAACGAACCACAATGGAATGATCCACAACCTTCCTGACATATCTCGGTCAATTTTTGGCCCATAGCACGCCCGGAATCCGGGCCAACCCCCAAAACCGTGAGCTATAACATACTGATTTGGCCTGAAAATGCCCCGTTCGCGTTGTTTAGCCAGTTTATCCTTCCAAATGGCCAACAAAATTTAAATGAACCACACTAGGACGATCCCCAACCTTTCTGACACACCCCGGTCGACTTTTCTCCCATAACATGCCCGAACCTTGGGCCCACCCCTAAAATCGTGGGTTATAGCACACCGATTTGTCCCAAAAATTCCCCGTTCTCGCCGTTTTGCCCATTTGTCCATCCAAACAGCCACAAAAACTTAAACATACCACACTAGGCCGATCCCCAACCTTTCTGTCACGCCTCGGTCGATTTTTGGACCACAGCACGCCCGAACCTTAGTTTCACCCCCAAAACCATAGGGAATAGCAGATCGATTTGGCCCGAAAATACCCCGTTCGCAGTGTTTCGCCCGCTTTTTCACCTAAATGGTCACAAAAATTTAAACAGACAACACTGGAACGATCTCCAACCTCCTTAGCACACCTCGATCTATTTTTGGCCAACAATACGCCCAGAGCCCGGGCCCACCCCTAAACCGTGGGCTATAGCACACCGATTTGGCCCGAAAATGCCCTATTCATGCCGTTTCACCTGTTTGTCCACCCAAATAGCGACAAAAATTTAAACGGACCACACTGAGATGATCCTCAACCCTCCTGGCACGCCCCAGTTGAGTTTTGGCCCACAGCACGCCCGTACCCCAGGCCCACCCCCAAAACTGTGGGCTATAGCACACCAATTTGGCCCGAAAATGCCCCGTTTTACCTATTTGTCAACCCAAATGTCTGAGAAAATTTAAACGGACTACGCTGGGATGATCCCCAACCTCCCTAGCACGTCCCAGTTGATTTTCGGCATACAACACGCTCGGACCCCAGGCTCACCCCCGAAACCGTGGGCTATAGTACACTGATTTGGCCCAAAAATGTCCCATTCATGTCGTTTCACATGTTTGTCCACCCAAATGGCCACAAAAATTTAAACGAACCACTCTGAGATGATCCCCAACCTCCCTAGCATGCCCCGATAAATTTTTAGTCTACAGCACGCTCGGTGCCCAGTGCCCGGTACCACCCCAAAACCGTGGGCTATACCACACCGATTTAGCTCGAAAACACCCCATTCGTGTCGTTTCACCTGTTTGTCCACCCAAATGGCCACAGAAGGTTAAACGAACTACACTGGGACGATCCCCAACCACCCTAGCACGCCCTGGTTGATTTTTGGCCCACAGTACGCCTAGAACCCGAGCGCACCCCAAAAACCGTGGGCTATAGCACACCGATTTTATCTGAAAATGCTCCGTTCGCATTATTTTGCTCGTTTGTCCACCCAAATGGCCACGAAAATTTAAACGGACCACACTACGACGATCCCCAACCTCCCTGACACGCCACGATTGATTTTTGACCCACAGCACGCCCGGACCCGGGGTCACCCCCAGAACCGCGGGCTATAGCACACCAATTTGGCCCCAAAATGCTGAATTCGCACCGTCTCGCCCGTTTGTCCAGCCAAATGGTAGGGGTGTACATAGGTCGGGTTGGTTCGGTTTTTCATTAAAATATAACCAAACCAACAATGTCGATTTTCTAAATCTATAAACCAAATCAAACCAATATACAATCGGTTTTTATATTTCGGTTTTAATCGTTTTTTTTTTGGTTTTTTGGTTTTTTTCTCTTTTTTTTTCAATTATAATGTGACTGAAGAAAAAATTAAATGTTTTCACTAAAAAGATAAAAAAAAAATGTTCATAGAGTAGTTTCAATTAAAATTAAGTTGGCAAACTACTAAGACGTTTAAACTACTATCTCTCAAAGTAATATTATGTGGATACTCAGTGGTTCAATTTGTAAGTCACTAGTCACAATAGCTTGTCTGAAAGTTTCCTTCACATAAAATGTGAGCGTAAAGAACAATGAAGAATTGGAGACAACTTATTAAAAATTTAACTCCATAAAATAATTAACTATAACATAATTCCACAAGAAAAAAGAGAAAGAAGAGAAACAAACCTAAATCAAAACTTGACGAATGAGGAGAATGAGAAAAGTAAGATGAAAGTAAGATGAGGAAATAATGAGAACTCTCTGAAAACTTGGAAAGTAAAATGTAAAGTGAAGCAATTGAAGAGCTATAGGTTTTATATTAATATTGAGTTTTGTATTAATCTGTTACTAATGGATAAATATTAAGGAAAAGGACAGCAATAGCACCTAAAACTAAAATAATATCATAAAAATAGCACTCAAAATTAAATACCCTATAAATAGCCACAAACTAATTTCACTAGCTAACCTTCACTGTCATACGCTTAAACATAATCGAAAATGTCGTTAAAGTAACTTTCTCTTTGTTTCTTTCCTTTTCATTCACAATTTCTTTTCCATTCAAACTCCCAAACCTCCATTCTTTTACCTTTTTCGATACTTCAATTAATCTTTCTTATTCCATAAATTTTGTATAAAATCTCCAAAAATCTGCATTCAATTAGCTTTCTATAATTTTTTTGCATTGTAAATTTGCTCAAAATTGAAAATAATAATGGCTTTAACTTCAGTTTTAGTTTCCATAATGATAAAATACGGAGGTCAGTGGATATCTGATGTTGAATTTAAGTGTATCAATGTGGTATAAAAGAGTATCAACTGAGTATAGGGATTGCATGTGCATGCAAAGAATTCCCTCTCCCTTTTTTAATAAGTATATCAATGTAGTATAAAAGTGTATCAATGTGACATAAAAATGTATTAAATGGGTATAAATACTGTATATGCATCCATAGGTTCCCCTTTTTTTTTTTTTTTTTGAAAAAGTGTATCAATGTGGTATAAAAGTGTATCAAACTGGTATAAAAGAGTATCAATTGGGTATAGAGACTGTATGTGCATGCAAAGGTTCCCCTTCTCTCTTTTAAAAAATGTGTATCAATCTGGTATAAAAGAGTATCTATTGGCATATTCTTTTTTTTTTTTTTATCTTTACATGCATCAAAACATCTCCGACTCACCATGATTGAGTCAGCCTCTAAGAAGAACATCTCCGACTCACCGTGATTGAATCAGCCTCTGAGAAGAACATGGACCAAGACATGGCTTTTCTCTTACCATGAGACCTCATTATTTTATTTTTTTCTTCTTCAAGTTTAAAGAACTATGACATTGCTTCAAGTACAAACCTGTATGTAATGATTCTGTAAAATAATCATCATTAACAACAAATTTGAGGTCAAAATTGACCGCTTTACCCGTTAATTTTAACTTTCCTTTATTTCCTATTTTTTGCTTCATGTTCATAGTTTTCAATGCTCCAATGCAAGAAACAACAAATCAATTTTTGATATTGATCATAAAATACAGTAAATTGATCGATGCATAATAGAGGAGAAAAATAAGAAGATTTGAGAAAGTATATTTAGAAAAGAAAAGTAATTTAAGAGTAACAACAATAAAGATCATTTAATTTTCTTAATTGTGCAAGGAGAGTGGTTTTGGGCCAAGTGGCCAAAAAAAGGAAATAAATTGGGCCGACTGGCTCCAATTGTCCATACTTTCATAGTGTGGGCCATTTCTTTTTAAAATGATCAGTTCATGTCCTTTTCCCTAAATATTATAACTAAAGGCCCAAGAATATATATCTATTTTCTGAATATAAAAAAGTTATAAAAGTAGATTATAAGTAATATTTTTTTACGTATAAAAAATTAAAATTATATATGTATTATGTCGGTTCGGTTTGATTTTATTTTTTCTAATACCAAACCAAACCAAGAATGATCATTTTTTTTTTGAACACCAAACCAATCAAACCAAACCATAAGTCGGGTTTTTTCCTCGGTTTGGTTTGATTCATCGGTTCAGTTTGACTTAACGGTTCGGTTTGTACACCCCTACCAAATGGCCATAAAAATTTAAACAGACCACACTAGGACGATCCCCAACCTCCCTGACATGCCACAGTCGATTTTCAGCCCACAACACGCCCGAACCCTGGCCCATCCCCCGAAACCATGGGGTATAGCACACCGCTTTGGCCCAAAATGCCCCGTGCGCGCTGTTTCGCCTGTTTGTCCACCCAAATGGCAGAAAGATTTAAACGGACCACACTGGGATGATCCCCAACCTCCCTGGGATTACCCGATCTATTTTCAGCCCAAAGTATGCCCGGACCCCGAGCGCACCGATTTACCTCAAAAATGCCCCGTTCGCACCGTTTCGCCCGTTTGTTCACCCAAATAGCCACAAAAATTTAAACGAACTACACTAGGACGATCCCCAAAATTCCTGACACGCCCCGGGCAATTTTTGGCCCACAACATGCCCGTACCCCGGGCCCACCCCTAAAGTCGTGGGCTATAGCACACCGATTTGGCCCAAAAATGCCCCGTTTGCGTCGTTCCTCCCGTTTGTCCACCCAAATGGCCACGATAATTTAAACGAACCATACTGGGACGATCCCCAACCTCCCTGGAATGCCCCGATCGATTTTCGAATCACAAAATGCCTGAACCCCTGGCCCACCCCCAAAACCGTGGGCTATAGAACACCGATTTGACCTGAAAATGCACCATTCGCACTGTTTCGCCCGTTTGTCCACCCAAATGGCCACCAAAATTTAAAGGGACCACTCTAAGATTATCCCCAACCTCCCAGGCACGCCCCGGTCGATTTTTGGCCCACAGCACGCCCGGACCCCGGGCCCACCCCCGAAACCGTGTGTTATACCACACCAATTTTGCTCTAAAATTCCCTATTTGTGCTGTGTCGCTCGTTTGTCCACCCTAATGGCAACGAAAATTTAAACGGACCACACTGGGATGATCCCCAACTTTCCTGACACGCCCCGATCAATTTTTGGCCCAAAGTACGCCCAGAGCTCGGGCCCAATCCAAAACCGTGGGCTATATATAGCACACTGATTTGGTCTGAAAATGCCCCGTTCACATCGTTTCTCCCGTTTGTCCACCCAAATTTCCACGAAAATTTAAACGGACCACACTGAGACGATCCCCCATCTCCCAGACACGCCACAGTTGATTTTTGGCCCACAGCACGCCAGGATCCGGGCCTACCCCCAAAACCGTGGGCTATAGCACACCGATTTGGCCCGAAAATGCCCCATTCTCGCCGTTTTGCCAGTTTATCCACCCAAATGGCCACAAAAATTTAAACGGACCACACTGGGACGATCCCCAACCTCCCAAGCACGCCCTGATCAATTTTTGGACCACAACACGCTCGGACTCCAGGCCTACCCCCAACCTTCTTGGCACGCCCCGATCGACTTTTGGCCCACAGCACACCGAGACCCAGGCCCACCCCAAAATCGTGGGCTTTATCACATTGATTTGGCCCGAACATGCCCCGTTCGCACAGTTTTACCCGTTTGTCCACCCAAATGGCCACGAAAATTAAAACGAACCACACTCAGATGATCCCCAACCTCCTTTTCATGCCCCGGTCGATTTTTGGCTCACAACATGCCCGGATCCCGAGCCCACCCCTAAACCCGTGGGCTATAGTTCACTTATTTAGCCCGAAAATACCCCGTTCGCACTGTTTCGCCCGTTTGTCCATCCGAATGGCCACAAAAATTTAAACGGATCACACTGGGATGATCTCTAACCTCCCTGGAATGTCCAAGTCGATTTTCAGCCCATAACACGCCTGGAGCTCGGGCCCACCCTGAAACCATAGGCTATAGCACACCGATTTGGTCTGAAAATGACCAGTTCACGTCGTTTCACCCGTTTGTCCATCCAAATGGCCACAAAAATTTAAACAGACCACACTGAGATGATCCCCAACCTCCCTGACACTCCACGGTCGAATTTTGGCCCACAGCATGCCCGGACCCAGGCCCACTCCCAAAACCGTGGGCAATAGTACACCGATTTAGCCCAAAAATGCCCCGTTCATGTCGTATCGCCCGTTTGTCCACCCAAATGGCCACAAATTTAAACGGACCACACTGGTATGATCCCCAACCTCCCTGGCATGCCTCAATCGATTTTTGGCCCATAGCACGCCCGTACCGCGGGTCCTCCCCCGAAACCGTGGGCTATAGCACACTGATTTAACCTGAAAATGCCCCGTTTGCGCCGTTTCGCTCGTTGTCCACCTAAATCCCCACAAAAATTTAAACAAACCATATTGGGATGATCCCCTACCTCCCTGGCATGCCCCGATCGATTTTTGGCCCACAGAATGCCCGGACCCCAGGCCCGGCCCTGAAATTGGGGGCTATAGCACACCGATTTGGCCCGAAAACACCCCGTTCGCGCAGTTTTGCCCATTTGTACACCTAAATAGCTATAAAAATTTAAACGCATCATATTAGGACGATGCCCAAACTCCCTGGCATGCCCCAGTCGACTTTTGGCCCACAGCACGCCCGAACCCAGGGCCCACCCCTGATTTAACCGTGGGCTATAACAAACAGATTTGGCCCAAAAATGCCCTGTTCACGTCGTTTTGCCCGTTTGTCCACCCAAATGGCCACAAAAATTTAAACAAACTACACTGGGATGCTCCCCAACCTCCCTGGTATGCACCGGTCAATTTTTGTCCAACTACACACCTGGACCTCGGGCCCACCTCGAAATCGTGGGCAATAGAACATCAATTTGGCCCAAAAATGGCCCGTTTGCGCTGTTTCACCCGTTTGTCCACCTAAATAGGCACACAAATTTAAAAGGGCGAGACTGGGATGATCCCAAACCTACCTGGCATGCCCCGGTCGATTTTCATCCCATAGAACGCTCGAACTGCGGGACCACCTCCGAAATCGTAGGCTATAGGACACTGATTTTGCTTAAAAATAACCTGGTCGAGTTGTTTCGCGCGTTTGTCCACCCAGATGGCCAAGAAAATTTAAACGAATCACACTGGGACGATCCCCAACCTCCCTGACACACCCTGATCAATTTTTGGCCGACTCCATACTCGAACCCGGGGCCCACCCTAAAATCGTGGGCTATAGTACATCGATTTAGTCTGAAAACACCCCATTCGCGCCGTTTCAGCCGTTTGTCTACCCAAATAGCCACAAAAATTTAAACGGACCACACTGGAACGATCCCCAACCTTCCTTGAACAACCCAGAAGATTTTCAGCCTACAGAGTAGCTGAAACCTTGGCCCACCCTAAAACCGTGGGCTATAGCACTCCTATTTGGCTAAAAAATGCCCAGTTCGTGCCCTTTCGCCCGTTTATCCACCGAAATGGCCACGAAAATTTAAACGGACTACTCTAAGATGATCCCGAACGTCCCTGGCATGCCCTGGTCAATTTTTGGTCCGCAGCAAGCCCGTACCCCGGACCCACCCCCAAAATTATGGGTTATAGCACACTAATTTTTCTCGAAAACACCCCGTTCGCACCGTTTTGCCCGTTTATCCACCCAAATGGCCGTAAAAGTTTAAACGAACCACACTGGGATGATCCCCCATCTCCCTGGCATACCCCGATTAATTTTCAGCCCACAGCACGCCTATATCCCGAACCCACCCAGAAACTGTGGGGTATAGCACACCGATTTGGCCCAAAAATGCTTCGTTTGCGCCGTTTCACCCGTTTGTCCATCTAAATGGCCACAAAAATTTAAACGGACCACACTGGGATGATACCCAACTCCCTGACACGCCGCGGTCTATTTTTGGCCTATAGCACGCCCGAACCCCGGGCACAACCCGAAACCGTGGGCAATAGCACACCGATTTGGCCCGAAAATACCTCGTTCTCGCCGTTTTGCCCATTGTCCTGCCAAATGGCCACAAAAATTTAAACGGACCACACGGGATGATCCCCAACCTCCCTGGTATTCCCCGACCAATTTTGCACCCATTACACACTCAAAACCTGGGTCCACCCCCAAAACCGTGGGCTATAGCACACCGCATTATCTCGAAAATGCGCCGTTCGCACCGTTTCTCTCGTTTGTCCATCCAAATAGCCAAGAAAATTTAAACGACCATACGGGGATGATCTTCAATATCCCTGACGTGCCGCAGTCGATTTTTGGCCCACAACATGCCCGAACCCCGGGCCCACCTACGAAACAGTGGGCTATAGCACACGGATTTAGCTAAAAAATGCTCCCTTCGCACCGTTTATCCCATTTATCCACGTAATTGGCCACCAAAATTTAAATGGACCACACTGGGATGATCCCAAACCTCCCTGGCATGCCTCAGTCGATTTTTGGCCAACAGCACGCCCGGACCTCGGGCCCACACTGAAACTATGAGCTATAGCACATCGATTTGGCCAAAAAATACCCCGTTCGAGCTGTTTCGCCCGTTTATCCACCCAAATAGCCACAAAAATTTAAACAGACCACATTGGGCCGATCCCCAACCTTCTTGACCTGCCCTGGTCAATTTTCGGCCCACAACACGCCCGAACCCCGGGCCCGCCCTCGAACCGGAAGGGAATAGCACACCGATTTAGCCCAAAAAAGCACCGTTCACAGTATTTCGCCCGTTTGTCCACCTAAATAGTCACGAAAATCAAAACAGACCACACTGAGGCGATCCCCAATCTCCCTTGCATGCCACTGTTGATTTTTGGCCCACAAGACGCCAAGAGCTCGGGCCCACCCTGAAATCGTGGGCTATAGCACATTGATTTGGCCCGAAAATGGCTTGTTCACGTCGTTTCGCCCGTTTGTCCACCTAAATGGACACAAAAATTTAAACGGACCATACTGGGATGATACCCAACCTTCCTGGCATGCACCGATCAATTTTTGGCTCACAGCATGCCCGAAACCCGAGCCCACCCCCAAAACCTTGGACTATAGTTCACCGATCTTGCTTGAAAATGCCCTATTCGCGCCGTTTTGCTCGTTTGTCCACCCAAATGGCTACAAAAATTTAAACGGGCCACACTGGGATGATCCACAACCTCCCTGAGATGCCTCGACCAATTTTTGGCCTATAGCACACCCGGACCCCTGGCCCACCCATAAAACCGTGGGCTATAGCACACCGATTTTGCCCAAAAATGCCCTGTTCACATCGTTTAGCCCGTTTATCCTTCCAAATGGCCAAGAAAATTTAAACGGACCACACTAGGATGATTCCCAATCTTTCTAACATACCCCGGTCGACTTTTTACCCACAACACGCTCGAACCTCGGGCCCACCCCTGAAATCGTGGGCTATAGCACACTGAGTTGGCCCGAAAATGCTAGGTTCGTGCCGTTTCGCCCGTTTGTCCATCCAAATAGCCTGAAAAATATAAACAGACCACACTAGGCTGATCTTCAACCGCCCTGACACGCCCCGGTCAATTTTTGGCCTACAACATGCCCGGATCTAAGTCTCATCCCCAAAACAGTAGGGAATAGCACACCAATTTGGCTCGAAAATGCCCCGTTCGCAGTGTTTTGCCCGTTTTTCAACCCAAATGGTCACGAAAATTTAAATAGACCACACTGGGATGATCCCCCACGTCCGTGGTATGCTCCGGTTTATTTTTGGCCTACAACACACCCAAAGCCCGGGCCCACCCCCCAAACCATGGGCTATAGCACATCGATTTGGCCCGAAAATACCCCATTCACGCCGTTTTGCTTGTTTGTCCACCCAAATAGCCATAAAAATTTAAACGGACCACTTTGAGATGATCGTCAGCCGTCCTGGCATGCCCCAGTTAATTTTTGGCCCATAGCACGCCCAGACCCTGGGCCCACCGATAAAACCATGGGCTATAGCAGATCGATTTGGCCCGAAAAGGCCTCGTTCGCGATGTTTCGCCCGTTTGTCCAGCCAAACGGCCACAAAAATTTAAACGGACTACACTGGGATGATACCCAACATCCATGGCACTCCCTCATTGATTTTTGGCCCACAGCACGCCCGAAGCCTGGGCCCACCCCCAAACCGTGGGCTATAGCACTCCAATTTTGCCCGAAAATACCCTATTCGGATCGTTTAGCCCGTTTGTCCACCCAAATAGCCAAGAATATTTAAACGAACCACACTAGGAGGATACCCAACCTTTCTGACACTCCTCGGTCGATTTTTGGCCCACAACACGCCCGAACCCTAGGCCCACCCCAAAAACCGTGGACTATAGCACGCTGATTTGGCCCAAAAATACGCCGTTCATGCCGTTTGACCCATTGGTCCACCCAAATGGCCACAAAAATTTAAACGTACCATACTGGGACGATCCCCAACCTCCCTGGCATGCCCTGGTCGATTTTAAGCATAAAGCATGCCCAACCGCGGTCCCACCCCAGAAATTATGGGCTATAGCACACCAATTTAGCTCGAAAATGCCCCGATCAAGCCGTTTCGCCTGTTTGTCCACCCAACTTGACAAGAAAATTTAAACGGACTACAATGGGACAATCACCAACCTCCCTAGCACGCCTCGATTAATTTTCAGCACACAGCACGCTTGGACCCCAGGCTCACCCCCAAAACCGTGGGCTATAGCACACCGATTTGGACTGAAAATGCCCCATTCGCGCTGTTTTGCACATTTGTCCACCCAAATGGCCACGAAAAATTTGAACGGAACACACTGGGATGATCCCCAACCTCTCTGGCACACCCCGATCGATTTTTGGCCCACAGCACGCCTGTACCCCGAGTCCACCCCCAAAACCGTGGGTTATACCACACCAATTTAACCCAAAAATGCCCCATTTACGCCACTACACCTGTTTGTCCACGCTAATGTCCACGAAAATTTAAACGGACCACACTGGGACGATCCCCAACCTCCCTAGCACGCCCCGATCGATTTTTGGACCACAGCACGCCCGGACCCCAGGCCCACTCCCAACCTCCTTGGCATGCCTAGATCAATTTTTGGCCCACAGCACGTCGGGACCCCAGGCGAACCCCGAAATCGTGGGCTTTAGCATATCGATTTGGCCCGAACATGCCCCGTTTGCCCCGTTTCGCCCGTTTGTCCACCCAAATGGCCACAAAAATTTAAACGGACCACACTCGGATTATCCCCAACCTCCTTGTCATGGCCTGGTCAATTTTTGGCTCACAACATGCCCGTATCCCAGGTCCACCCCCGAAACTGTGGGCTATAGTTCGCCAAATTTGCTCGTAAATGCCCCGTTCGTGCCGTTTCGCCCGTTTGTCCACCCAAATGGCCACAAAAATTTAAACGGATCACACTGGGATGATCTCTAACCTCCCTGCCATTTCCCAGTCGATTTTCAGCCCACAGCACGCCTGGAGCCCGGGCCCACTCCGAAACCATAGGATATAGCACACCGATTTGGTTTGAAAATGCCCGGTTCGCGTTGTTTCCTCCATTTGTCCATCTAAATGGCCACAAAAATTTAAACGAACCACACTGAGATGATCCCCAACTTCTCTGACACGCCACAGTCAATTTTTAGCCCACAGCACGTTCGGACCCGAGCCTACACCCAAAACCGTGGGCAATATTACACCGATTTGGCCCGAAAATGCCTCGTTCATGCCGTATCGCCCGTTTGTCCACCCAAATGGCCACAAAAATTTAAACGGACCATACTGGGACAATCCCCAACCTCCATGGCATGCCCTAGTCAATTTTCGACCCGTAGCACGCCTGAACTGCGGGTCCACCCCCGAAACCGTGGGCTAAAGCACACTGATTTGGCCCAAAAATGCCCCATTTGTTCCGTTTCGCCCGTTTGTCCACCCAAATAGCCACAAAAATTTAAACAGACCACATTGGGCCGATCCCCAACCTTCTTGACCTGCCCTGGTCAATTTTCGGCCCACAACACGCCCGAACCCCGGGCCCGCCCTCGAACCGGAAGGGAATAGCACACCGATTTAGCCCAAAAAAGCACCGTTCACAGTATTTCGCCCGTTTGTCCACCTAAATAGTCACGAAAATCAAAACAGACCACACTGTGGCGATCCCCAATCTCCCTTGCATGCCACTGTTGATTTTTGGCCCACAAGACGCCAAGAGCTCGGGCCCACCCTGAAATCGTGGGCTATAGCACATTGATTTGGCCCGAAAATGGCTTGTTCACGTCGTTTCGCCCGTTTGTCCACCTAAATGGACACAAAAATTTAAACGGACCATACTGGGATGATCCCCAACCTTCCTGGCATGCACCGATCAATTTTTGGCTCACAGCATGCCCGAAACCCGAGCCCACCCCCAAAACCTTGGACTATAGTTCACCGATCTTGCTTGAAAATGCCCTATTCGCGCCGTTTTGCTCGTTTGTCCACCCAAATGGCTACAAAAATTTAAACGGGCCACACTGGGATGATCCACAACCTCCCTGAGATGCCTCGACCAATTTTTGGCCTATAGCACACCCGGACCCCTGGCCCACCCATAAAACCGTGGGCTATAGCACACCGATTTTGCCCAAAAATGCCCTGTTCACATCGTTTAGCCCGTTTATCCTTCCAAATGGCCAAGAAAATTTAAACGGACCACACTAGGATGATTCCCAATCTTTCTAACATACCCCGGTCGACTTTTTACCCACAACACGCTCGAACCTCGGGCCCACCCCTGAAATCGTGGGCTATAGCACACTGAGTTGGCCCGAAAATGCTAGGTTCGTGCCGTTTCGCCCGTTTGTCCACCCAAATGGCCTGAAAAATATAAACAGACCACACTAGGCTGATCTTCAACCGCCCTGACACGCCCCGGTCAATTTTTGGCCTACAGCATGCCCGGATCTAAGTCTCATCCCCAAAACAGTAGGGAATAGCACACCAATTTGGCTCGAAAATGCCCCGTTCGCAGTGTTTTGCCCGTTTTTCAACCCAAATGGTCACGAAAATTTAAATAGACCACACTGGGATGATCCCCCACGTCCGTGGTATGCTCCGGTTTATTTTTGGCCTACAACACACCCAAAGCCCGGGCCCACCCCCTAAACCATGGGCTATAGCACATCGATTTGGCCCGAAAATACCCCATTCACGCCGTTTTGCTTGTTTGTCCACCCAAATAGCCATAAAAATTTAAACGGACCACTTTGAGATGATCGTCAGCCGTCCTGGCATGCCCCAGTTAATTTTTGGCCCATAGCACGCCCAGACCCTGGGCCCACCGATAAAACCATGGGCTATAGCAGATCGATTTGGCCCGAAAAGGCCTCGTTCGCGATGTTTCGCCCGTTTGTCCAGCCAAACGGCCACAAAAATTTAAACGGACTACACTGGGATGATACCCAACATCCATGGCACTCCCTCATTGATTTTTGGCCCACAGCACGCCCGAAGCCTGGGCCCACCCCCAAACCGTGGGCTATAGCACTCCAATTTGGCCCGAAAATACCCTATTCGGATCGTTTAGCCCGTTTGTCCACCCAAATAGCCAAGAATATTTAAACGAACCACACTAGGAGGATACCCAACCTTTCTGACACTCCTCGGTCGATTTTTGGCCCACAACACGCCCGAACCCTAGGCCCACCCCAAAAACCGTGGACTATAGCACGCTGATTTGGCCCAAAAATACGCCGTTCATGCCGTTTGACCCATTGGTCCACCCAAATGGCCACAAAAATTTAAACGTACCATACTGGGACGATCCCCAACCTCCCTGGCATGCCCTGGTCGATTTTAAGCATAAAGCATGCCCAACCGCGGTCCCACCCCAGAAATTATGGGCTATAGCACACCAATTTAGCTCGAAAATGCCCCGATCAAGCCGTTTCGCCTGTTTGTCCACCCAACTTGACAAGAAAATTTAAACGGACTACAATGGGACAATCACCAACCTCCCTAGCACGCCTCGATTAATTTTCAGCACACAGCACGCTTGGACCCCAGGCTCACCCCCAAAACCGTGGGCTATAGCACACCGATTTGGACTGAAAATGCCCCATTCGCGCTGTTTTGCACATTTGTCCACCCAAATGGCCACGAAAAATTTGAACGGAACACACTGGGATGATCCCCAACCTCTCTGGCACACCCCGATCGATTTTCGGCCCACAGCACGCCTGTACCCCGAGTCCACCCCCAAAACCGTGGGTTATACCACACCAATTTAACCCAAAAATGCCCCATTTACGCCACTACACCTGTTTGTCCACGCTAATGTCCACGAAAATTTAAACGGACCACACTGGGACGATCCCCAACCTCCCTAGCACGCCCCGATCGATTTTTGGACCACAGCACGCCCGGACCCCAGGCCCACTCCCAACCTCCTTGGCATGCCTAGATCAATTTTTGGCCCACAGCACGTCGGGACCCCAGGCGAACCCCGAAATCGTGGGCTTTAGCATATCGATTTGGCCCGAACATGCCCCGTTTGCCCCGTTTCGCCCGTTTGTCCACCCAAATGGCCACAAAAATTTAAACGGACCACACTCGGATTATCCCCAACCTCCTTGTCATGGCCTGGTCAATTTTTGGCTCACAAAATGCCCGTATCCCAGGTCCACCCCCGAAACCGTGGGCTATAGTTCGCCAAATTTGCTCGTAAATGCCCCGTTCGTGCCGTTTCGCCCGTTTATCCACCCAAATGGCCACAAAAATTTAAACGGATCACACTGGGATGATCTCTAACCTCCCTGCCATTTCCCAGTCGATTTTCAGCCCACAGCACGCCTGGAGCCCGGGCCCACTCCGAAACCATAGGATATAGCACACCGATTTGGTTTGAAAATGCCCGGTTCGCGTTGTTTCCTCCATTTGTCCATCTAAATGGCCACAAAAATTTAAACGAACCACACTGAGATGATCCCCAACTTCTCTGACACGCCACAGTCAATTTTTAGCCCACAGCACGTTCGGACCCGAGCCTACACCCAAAACCGTGGGCAATAGTACACCGATTTGGCCCAAAAATGCCTCGTTCATGCCGTATCGCCCGTTTGTCCACCCAAATGGCCACAAAAATTTAAACGGACCATACTGGGACAATCCCCAACCTCCATGGCATGCCCTAGTCAATTTTCGACCCGTAGCACGCCTGAACTGCGGGTCCACCCCCGAAACCGTGGGCTAAAGCACACTGATTTGGCCCAAAAATGCCCCATTTGTTCCGTTTCGCCCGTTTGTCCACCCAAATAGCCACAAAAATTTAAACAGACCACATTGGGCCGATCCCCAACCTTCTTGACCTGCCCTGGTCAATTTTCGGCCCACAACACGCCCGAACCCCGGGCCCGCCCTCGAACCGGAAGGGAATAGCACACCGATTTAGCCCAAAAAAGCACCGTTCACAGTATTTCGCCCGTTTGTCCACCTAAATAGTCACGAAAATCAAAACAGACCACACTGAGGCGATCCCCAATCTCCCTTGCATGCCACTGTTGATTTTTGGCCCACAAGACGCCAAGAGCTCGGGCCCACCCTGAAATCGTGGGCTATAGCACATTGATTTGGCCCGAAAATGGCTTGTTCACGTCGTTTCGCCCGTTTGTCCACCTAAATGGACACAAAAATTTAAACGGACCATACTGGGATGATACCCAACCTTCCTGGCATGCACCGATCAATTTTTGGCTCACAGCATGCCCGAAACCCGAGCCCACCCCCAAAACCTTGGACTATAGTTCACCGATCTTGCTTGAAAATGCCCTATTCGCGCCGTTTTGCTCGTTTGTCCACCCAAATGGCTACAAAAATTTAAACGGGCCACACTGGGATGATCCACAACCTCCCTGAGATGCCTCGACCAATTTTTGGCCTATAGCACACCCGGACCCCTGGCCCACCCATAAAACCGTGGGCTATAGCACACCGATTTTGCCCAAAAATGCCCTGTTCACATCGTTTAGCCCGTTTATCCTTCCAAATGGCCAAGAAAATTTAAACGGACCACACTAGGATGATTCCCAATCTTTCTAACATACCCCGGTCGACTTTTTACCCACAACACGCTCGAACCTCGGGCCCACCCCTGAAATCGTGGGCTATAGCACACTGAGTTGGCCCGAAAATGCTAGGTTCGTGCCGTTTCGCCCGTTTGTCCACCCAAATGGCCTGAAAAATATAAACAGACCACACTAGGCTGATCTTCAACCGCCCTGACACGCCCCGGTCAATTTTTGGCCTACAGCATGCCCGGATCTAAGTCTCATCCCCAAAACAGTAGGGAATAGCACACCAATTTGGCTCGAAAATGCCCCGTTCGCAGTGTTTTGCCCGTTTTTCAACCCAAATGGTCACGAAAATTTAAATAGACCACACTGGGATGATCCCCCACGTCCGTGGTATGCTCCGGTTTATTTTTGGCCTACAACACACCCAAAGCCCGGGCCCACCCCCCAAACCATGGGCTATAGCACATCGATTTGGCCCGAAAATACCCCATTCACGCCGTTTTGCTTATTTGTCCACCCAAATAGCCATAAAAATTTAAACGGACCACTTTGAGATGATCGTCAGCCGTCCTGGCATGCCCCAGTTAATTTTTGGCCCATAGCACGCCCAGACCCTGGGCCCACCGATAAAACCATGGGCTATAGCAGATCGATTTGGCCCGAAAAGGCCTCGTTCGCGATGTTTCGCCCGTTTGTCCAGCCAAACGGCCACAAAAATTTAAACGGACTACACTGGGATGATACCCAACATCCATGGCACTCCCTCATTGATTTTTGGCCCACAGCACGCCCGAAGCCTGGGCCCACCCCCAAACCGTGGGCTATAGCACTCCAATTTGGCCCGAAAATACCCTATTCGGATCGTTTAGCCCGTTTGTCCACCCAAATAGCCAAGAATATTTAAACGAACCACACTAGGAGGATACCCAACCTTTCTGACACTCCTCGGTCGATTTTTGTCCCACAACACGCCCGAACCCTAGGCCCACCCCAAAAACCGTGGACTATAGCACGCTGATTTGGCCCAAAAATACGCCGTTCATGCCGTTTGACCCATTGGTCCACCCAAATGGCCACAAAAATTTAAACGTACCATACTGGGACGATCCCCAACCTCCCTGGCATGCCCTGGTCGATTTTAAGCATAAAGCATGCCCAACCGCGGTCCCACCCCAGAAATTATGGGCTATAGCACACCAATTTAGCTCGAAAATGCCCCGATCAAGCCGTTTCGCCTGTTTGTCCACCCAACTTGACAAGAAAATTTAAACGGACTACAATGGGACAATCACCAACCTCCCTAGCACGCCTCGATTAATTTTCAGCACACAGCACGCTTGGACCCCAGGCTCACCCCCAAAACCGTGGGCTATAGCACACCGATTTGGACTGAAAATGCCCCATTCGCGCTGTTTTGCACATTTGTCCACCCAAATGGCCACGAAAAATTTGAACGGAACACACTGGGATGATCCCCAACCTCTCTGGCACACCCCGATCGATTTTCGGCCCACAGCACGCCTGTACCCCGAGTCCACCCCCAAAACCGTGGGTTATACCACACCAATTTAACCCAAAAATGCCCCATTTACGCCACTACACCTGTTTGTCCACGCTAATGTCCACGAAAATTTAAACGGACCACACTGGGACGATCCCCAACCTCCCTAGCACGCCCCGATCGATTTTTGGACCACAGCACGCCCGGACCCCAGGCCCACTCCCAACCTCCTTGGCATGCCTAGATCAATTTTTGGCCCACAGCACGTCGGGACCCCAGGCGAACCCCGAAATCGTGGGCTTTAGCATATCGATTTGGCCCGAACATGCCCCGTTTGCCCCGTTTCGCCCGTTTGTCCACCCAAATGGCCACAAAAATTTAAACGGACCACACTCGGATTATCCCCAACCTCCTTGTCATGGCCTGGTCAATTTTTGGCTCACAACATGCCCGTATCCCAGGTCCACCCCCGAAACCGTGGGCTATAGTTCGCCAAATTTGCTCGTAAATGCCCTGTTCGTGCCGTTTCGCCCGTTTGTCCACCCAAATGGCCACAAAAATTTAAACGGATCACACTGGGATGATCTCTAACCTCCCTGCCATTTCCCAGTCGATTTTCAGCCCACAGCACGCCTGGAGCCCGGGCCCACTCCGAAACCATAGGATATAGCACACCGATTTGGTTTGAAAATGCCCGGTTCGCGTTGTTTCCCCCATTTGTCCATCTAAATGGCCACAAAAATTTAAACGAACCACACTGAGATGATCCCCAACTTCTCTGACACGCCACAGTCAATTTTTAGCCCACAGCACGTTCGGACCCGAGCCTACACCCAAAACCGTGGGCAATAGTACACCGATTTGGCCCGAAAATGCCCCGTTCATGCCGTATCGCCCGTTTGTCCACCCAAATGGCCACAAAAATTTAAACGGACCATACTGGGACAATCCCCAACCTCCATGGCATGCCCTAGTCAATTTTCGACCTGTAGCACGCCTGGACTGCGGGTCCACCCCCGAAACCGTGGGCTAAAGCACACTGATTTGGCCTAAAAATGCCCCATTTGTTCCGTTTCGCCAGTTTGTCCACCCAAATAGCCACAAAAATTTAAATAGACCATATTAGGACGATCCCCAACCTCCCTGGCATGCCCCGATTGATTTTTGGCCCACAGAACGCCCGAACCCCAGGCCCACCCCTGAAACTGTGGGCTATAGCACACTGATTTGGTCCAAAAACACCCCGTTCACGCAGTTTCGCCCATTTGTACACCCACATGGCCACGAAAATTTAAACGGATCACATTGGGACGATGCCCAACCTCCCTGGCATGCCCCGGTCGATTTTTGGCCCACAACACGCCGAGACCCCGGTCCTACCCCTGATTTAACCGTGGGCTATAGCAAACCAATTTGGCCCAAAAATTTCCTGTTCGTGTCATTTCGCCCATTTGTACACCCAAATGGCCATGAAAATTTAAACAAACTATATTAGTATTATCCCCAACCTCCCTGGCATGCCCCGGTCGATTTTTGTCCAACTGCACGCCTGGACCTCAGGCCCACCTTGAAACTGTGGGCTATAGAGCATCAATTTGGCCCGAAAATGGCTCGTTCACGCTGTTTCGTCCGTTTGTCCACCTAAATAGCCATACAAATTTAAAATGGCTAGACTGGGACGATCCCAAACCTACCTGACATGCCCCAGTCGATTTTCATCCCATTACACGCTCGAACTACGGGCCCACCTCCGAAACCATAGGCTATAGGACACTGATTTTGTTTGAAAATTCCCTGGTCGAGTTGTTTCGTGCGTCTGTCCACCCAAATAGCCAAGAAAATTTAAACGGATCACACTGGGATGATCCCCAACCTCCCTGACACGCCCCGATCAATTTTTGGCCTACATCACGCTCGGACCCTGGGCCCACCCTAAAATCGTGGGCTATACCACATAAATTTGGCCCGAAAACACCCCGTTCGCGCCGTTTCACCCGTTTCTCCACCCAAATGACCACGAAAATTTAAACGGACCACACTGGAATGATCCCCAACCTTCCTGGCACAACACTAAAGATTTTTGGCCTACAAAATAGCCGGAGCCCTGTCCCACTCCAAAACCGTGGGCTGTAGCACACCTATTTGGCTCGAAAATGCCCAATTCGCACCCTTTCGCCCATTTATCCACCGAAATGGCCACGAAAATATAAATGGACCACTCTAAGATAATTCCAAACCTCCCTGCACACCCTGGTCGATTTTTGGCCTGCAGCAAGCCTGTACCCCGGGCCCACCCCCGAAATTGTAGGTTATAGCAACCGATATGTCTCGAATACACCCCGTTCGCACCGTTTCGCCCGTTTATCCACCCAAATGGCCTAAAAAATTTAAACGGACCATACTGGGATGATCCCCCACCTCCCTGGCATACCCAGTTGATTTTAGGCCCACAGCACGCCCAGAGCCTGGACCCACTCAGAAACTATGGGCTATAGCACATTGTTTGGCCCGAAAATGCTTCGTTCGCGCCGTTTTACCCGTTTGTCCATCTAAATGGCTACGATAAATCACTCTGGGATGATACCCAACTCCCTGACATGCCGCGATCAATTTTCGGCCCACAAGACGCCCGAACCCCGGGCACAACCCAAAACCGTGGGCAATAGCACACCTATTTGGCCCGAAAATGCCCCGTTCTCGCCATTTTGCCCATTGTCCTCCCAAATGGCCACGAAAATATAAACGGACCACACGGGATGATCCCTAACCTCCCTGGCATGCCCCGGTTGATTTTTCACACACAACAGGCTCGAAACCCGGGTCCACCCCCAAAATCGTGGGCTATAGCACACCGCATTATCCCAAAAATACCCCGATCGCGTTGTTTCGCCCGTTTGTCCACCCAAATGGCCACAAAAATTTAAACAAACCACACTGGGATGATCCCCAACCTCCGTGACACACCACGGTCAATTTTTGGCCCACAGCACGTCCGGAGCCGGGCCCACCCCCGAAACCGTGGGCTATAGCACACTGATTTAGCCCGAAAATGCCCCTTACGCACCGTTTTGCCTGTTTATCCACCCAAATGGCCATAAAAATTTAAACGGATCACACTAGGACGATCCCCAACCTCCCTGACATGCTTCGGTCAATTTTTAGCCTACAACACGCCCGAACCTCGAGCTCACCCCTAAAATCGTGGGCTATAGGACACTGATATGGCCTGAAAATGCCCCATTCACGTCGTTTAGCCCATTTATTCACCCAAATGGCCACGAAAATTTAAATGGACCACACTGGGATGATCTCCAACCTTTCCGACACACCCCAGTCAATTTTTTGCCCAGTACACGCCCGGTCCTTGGGCCCACCCCTTGAATCGTGGGCTATAGCACACCGATTTTGCTCAAAAATGCCCTGTTCGCGCCGTTTTGCTCGTTTGTCCACCCAAATGGCCACAAAAATTTAAACGGACCTCATTGGGATGATCCCCAACCTCCTAACATGCCTCGATATATTTTTATCCCACAGCACACCCAGACCTAGGTCCCACCCTCAAAACCGTGGGGAATAGCACACCGATTTGTCCCAAAAATGCTTCGTTCGCAGTGTTTCACCCGTTTCTCCACCCAAATGGGATGACCACACTGGGATGATACCCAACCTCCCTGGCATGGCCCGGTCAATTTTCATCCCACAACACGCCCGGAGCCTAGGACCACGCTCAAACCGTGGGCTATATCAGACCGATTTGGCCCAAAAATTCCCCATTCACGCCGTTTTGCCTCTTTGTCCACCCAAATAGCCACGAAAATTTTAACGAACCACTTTGAGATGATCCCCAACTTTCCTGGAATATCCCGGTTGATTTTTGGCCCACAACACGCCCGTACCCTGGGCCCACCTCAAAAACCATGGGCTATAGCAGACCGATTTGGCCCAAAAATGCCCCATTGTAGATGTTCCACCGATTTGTCCACCCAAATGGCCACAAAAATTTAAATGGACCACACTGGGATGATATCCAACCTCCCTGGAATGCCCCCATCGATTTTCAGACCACAGCACGCACAGATCCCGGGCCCACCCTAAAATCGTGGGCTATAGCAACTCCGATTTGGCCCTAAAATGCCCCGTTCACGTTCTTTAGCCCATTTGTCCACCCAAATGACCAACAAAATTTAAACGGACCACAGTAGGATGATCCCCAACCTTTATGACACGCCCCGGTTAAATTTAGGCCCACAACACGCCCGGACCCCTAGCCCACCCCCAAAACCGTGGGCTATAGCACACCGATTTAGCCCGAAAATGCCCCGTTCCATAAAAATGGCCACGAAAATTTAAACAGACCATACTGGGATGATCCTTAACCCCTCTGGCATGACCTGGTAAATTTTCGGCACATATCATGCCCGAACCGTGGGCCCACCCCTAAAATTGTGGGCTATAGCACACCAATTTGGCTCGAAAATTCCCCGTTCGCATCGTTTTGCCTGTTTGTCCACCCAAATAGCCAAGAAAATTTAAACGGACTACACTGGGATCATCCCCAACCTCCCTAGCATGCCTCGATTGATTTTCGGTGCACAACATGCTCGAACCTCGGGCTCACCCCCGAAACCGTGGGCTATAGCACATTGATTTGGATTGAAAATTCCTCGTTCGCTCTGTTTAGCCCATTTGTCCACCCAAATGGCCATGAAAAATTTAAACGAAACACACTGGGATGATCCCCTACCTCCCTGGAATGCCCCGATCAATTTTCAACCCACAGCACGCCCAGTGCCCGGTCCCAACCCAAAATCGTGGGCATAGCACACCGATTTAGCCCGAAAACACCCCATTTGCACCGTTTCACCTGTTTTCCCACCCAAATGGCCTTGAAAGTTTAAACGGACTACACTGGAATGATCCCAAACCTCCCTAGCATGCCTTGGTCTATTTTCGGCCTACAGTACTCTTGAAACTCGGGCCCACCCCAGAAATCGTGGGCTATAGCACAACGATTTGTCCTAAAAATACCCCGTTCGTGATGTTTCGCCCGTTTGTCCATCCAAATTGACTACACTGGGATGATCCCCAACCTCTTTAGCATACCCCGATTGATTTTCGGCATACATCATGCTCGAACCCCGGGCTCACCCCCAAAACTGTGGGCTATAGCACACCGATTTGACCTGAAAATGCCCCGTTCGCGCTGTTTTGCCCGTTTGTCCACCCAAATGGCCACGAAAAATTTAAACGAAATACACTGGGATGATCCCCAACCTCCCTGGCATGCCCTGATTGATTTTCAGCCCACAGCACACCCGGTGCCCGATCCCACCATAAAACCGTGGGCTATAGCACACCGATTTAGCCCGAAAACACCCCATTTGCACCGTTTCACCTGTTTGTCCACCCAATTGGCCACAAAAGTTTAAATGGACTACACTGGGATAATCCCAAACCTCCCTTGCATGCCTCGGTCTATATTCGGCCTACAGTAAGCCCGAAACCCAGGCCCACCTCGAAATCGTGGGCTAAAGCACACCAATTTGACCCAAAAATGCCGCATTTTGCTTGTTTGTCCACTCAAATGACCATGAAATTAAAAAGGACCACACTGGGATGATACCCAACTTCCCTGGCAAGCCCCAGTTAATTTTTGGCCAACTGCAAGCCCGGACCCGGGCCCACCCCCAAACCATGGGATATAGCACACCGATTTGTCCTAAAATTGCCCCGTTCGCGCTGTTTCGCCCCTTTGTTCACCCAAATGGCCACTAAAAATTTAAATGGACCACACTGGGATGATCCTCAAACTCCCTGGAATGCCCCGGTCAATTTTAGCCCACAACACGCCCGAACTCTGGGCCCACCCCCGAAATTGTGGGCTATAGCATATGGATTTAGCCTGAAAACACCCCATTCGCGCCTTTTCACCTGTTTGTCAGCACAAATGGCCACAAAAATTTAAACGGACCACACTGAGACGATCCCCAACCTCCCTGTCATGCCCCGATTGATTTTTGACCCACAGCACGCCCAGACCCCGGGACCATCCCTAAAACCGTGGGCTATAGCACATCGATTAATCCTAAAAATACCCCGTTCGCACCGTTTCACACATTTGTCCATCTAAATGGCCATAAAAATTTAAGATGACCACACTGGGAGGATCCTAAACCTCCCTGGCACGCCCCGATTGATTTTTGGACAACAGCACGCCCGGACCCAGGGCCCACCCCCAAAAACCATGGGCTATAGCAAATAGATTTGGCACGAAAATGCCCCGTTCGCGCCGTTTCACCCGTTTGTCCACCCAAATGGCCAAAAAAATTAAACGGATCATACTGGGACGATCCCCAACCTCTCTGGCATGCCCCGGTCGATTTTTGGCCCACAGAACTGATGTTGGACGTATTTATATGTCTAAGCACCATAACTTACCCATGTTTTAGCTAAGTTTTGAGGATAAAATACATAATTCTTGCACTTTTAGTCCATTTTTAAGTAAGTGAGCTGACCTATGTGATTAACATGCTTTTCAGGTACTAATGAAGAAGATTTCAGCACTTTGGGGACCTGTGGACAACAAAGGAAAACTTCACAAAAAAGGGAAAGCAGCTTTTGGACTGAATGTGATGCATGGGAACTTTTACCCGGGAAAACACTATATTTTTAAATAGTTAAGGATGCAGTAGCAATTTATTAGAGAAGGATGTTATTAAAAGCCTTATTGCTGAATTTTTAGGGATTATTCACATTATTCACATTCTGTATTATTTTTGAAAGCAGAAAACGGCTTAGCTTGAGCAACGGAGAGAGAGAAACATGTTCCTCTCTTATTGTCGCTAGTCATCTCCATCGCCGAGATTGTTCTAAGTTTTGGTATGATGATTATGTCTATTTTGATTTCCGTTGTAGTCATGAGTAGCTAAACTTATCTGTTAGGGTTATGGAAACCTTGTAGTATACTCTCTATTGCTATGGGTTTGTGAATTTATGATGTGTAATGCACTTATATCATTACTCTCTTCATTATAATTGAATTCTCGTGGTTGCAAACATAGAGAATGCGCCATTATAACAATAATTTGTTCGATAGAAAAAAATACTGTTTGGAAAAGAGAGTGTGACGAGAAAATAGGGTTTCCAACCTCTATTTTACATGTTAATGCCCTAGCAGGATTAACTTCTTGGAGAATTTATACCATTTGTTGTACACTTTAGGTTCGAGAGAGCTAAGGTGAATAGATCCTTGATGGTTGAAAAACACTTGGATTTAGAATTAGAATACGACTCTCTATAAGTGCATGCATGTATAAACTCTGCATTACTCATAGTTAAAAGAGAAGTAGAAACTACAAGGTGGACATAACCCTAACTTGTCATTCTCTGTGATCAAATATAATTACACATATCATCTCATTGTTACACTGATAATATTACTGTGCACTTAAACCAAACCCCCCTTATCTTGGAACCTTTGACCAACATTCTAATAATAATCGCAATACTTAGTGACCATAGTATTCCCTGTGGGATTCGACACCCAACCCAGTTGGGTTCTATATTTGTCAGCGACCGCTTACACTTTCTAACGAGAGTTGTAATTTGGGCGTATCAAATTTTGGCGCCGTTGCCGGGGAATACGGTTGTCAACTAAGTTTGTGATAGTTAATAAACCCTTTGTTCAAAGATTCTCAAATTTTACTTTTTGTTTGTTGTTTTTGTTTTGATCAGGTTTAGTGGATTGCATGCCAAATACACGAAGATCTGGTCAGCCATTATTACCTATAAATCCTGAACCACATCTCATTGGCAGAATAGATGCGCAACGAGACCCTGAAAGGATAGCTTCTCAACAGGAGCAGGCTAGATTAGCTGCATTGGCAGCTGCGCAGGTAAATCAACAGAATGCTGATAACCCAGGTCGGGTACTAAATCCTGATGATGAGGACCTGGGTGATGATGAGTTATTAAATTCAAGGCGTGCAGATGATGTGGCTACACCAGTAAACAGAAATGTCAACAGAGATCGTCAAGCTAGAATGAGACCCGAACGTCGAGCGGTGCAAGTCGCTTTTGATGATGATGATGATGACTTGGACGGGGCTGGTGCCACGGGGCTATTATTCCTCCGCCCTTGGCACCCGGATCCAAGTTCAATATCACTAGCACCATGATCCAGCTATTGCAACTCAAAGGGTTATTTGGTGGACTTGCAGGCGACGATCCGAATATGCATCTGATTAATTTTATCTCAACATGTAAATCATTTGACAATCTAGGGGTTGGACAGAATGCGATCCGGCTGCGCTTATTTCTACTGTCTCTATCTGGAGAGGCAACTCTATGGTTAAACGGGCTAACTCCTGACTCTATTACCAATTGGAGGCAACTGAAAGACGTTTTCCTAGAAAGATTCTTTCCGCCATCCAAGAGGGCACAATTAAGAGATGAGATAAGCAATTTCAGATAGTTTCCAAATGAAGCTCCCCACGAGACTTGGGAGAGGTTCAAGAAGAAGCTTATGCGGTGTCCAAACCATCAGATGACCAATTTCCACTTGATGGAAATATTATATAGGGATTTGAACTCGATGACTAAGCCAGTGGTAGATAATGCTGCGGGTGGGTCATTCATAGACCTAACATTTCTTGAGGCGTCTGACATGCTGGATCGTATGACAAAGCAGAGTAGAGCTTGGCATACCAGGGATTCTGAGGTAGCAAGCTCTACTGTATCTATTGGCATGACGGCAGAACAGAGACGCAGAGAAGAGGAACGTGACCAGGATATGGCTCACATGAAAATACAGATGGACCTTCTTACCAAGTATTTATTATCAGGGAAGACAGAAAAGGTCAAAGCTGTTGTATCACAGGGAAGAGACGACTCCGATTCTGAGGAGGAAGCAAATTACTTGAATAATCAGGGGGGTTTCCGAGGCAATGTCCAAGGAAACCAAGGTCGGAACTATTATGAAAAATCCAGATACAAGGACCGAGACCAAGGGAATTGGAAGAATAAAAATGATAGGAGTGGTTTGTATGTCCCCCCTGGAAATTGTGAAGCTGGTACCAGTTCAGGAAAAATATCTATGGAGGACATGATGGAGAAAGTATTAAAGGGAGTTGAGGCGGCAAATTTTGGGGTGACTACAATAAAGAGTGACGTATCTTCCATAAGTCAACTTGTAAATTCGCACTCAGTTTCTATTAAACAATTGGAGCAGCAGATGAGCCAGTTATCCACAACATTCAACCAAAAAAAGAATGGGACTCTACCAAGTGATACAGTTCAGAATTCGAGGACTGATGGATCATGTATGGCCATTACCACTAGGAGTGGTAAGATGTTATCTAGTCCAGGTTTGGGAGCTTCCTCTTGTACTGATGAGGTTGAAATGGATTGGGAGATGGTTGATGAATCTCTAGTGGTGCCTGTGGAGTTGGGAGGTTTGAAAAAGAAAAGTGCGGAAGTTGAACAACCAACTAAGCTGAAGCATGTTAGTGATGTGGAGCAAGGCATAAGAAAGGAGGTAAAAGTTGCTCCAACTGAAATTCCAAGGCTGCCACCTCCATTTCCATAACGATTAAAGAATAAAAAAGATGATGGCAAGTTTAGCAAATTCATGGCTATGTTGAAGCAGTTGACAGTGAATGTGCCCTTAGTTGAAGCACTGAAACAGATGCCCGGATATGCTAAGTTTATGAAAGACCTGTTGACAAAGAAAAAGACTCTGAGCTATGAAATGGTAGACAATCTTCATCCTTGTAGTGCTATTGCTACAAGATCTATTGTCCAGAAGAAAGCTGATCCGGGAGCATTTACTGTTCCATGTACGATTGGATTGCTAAAGTTTGAAAAGGCCCTTTGTGATCTTGGGGCAAGTATCAATCTTATGCCATTGACGGTTTTCAAGAAATTGGGTTTGGGAGATCCTACGCCCACTAATATGCGGCTTCTAATGGCGGATAGATCAGTAAAAAGACCGATTGGGATTCTACATGATGTACTTATAAAAGTTGCTGATTTTATATTTCCTGCCGATTTTGTAATTCTTGATTGTGAAGTGGACTTTGAAGTACCCATAATTTTGGGTAGGCCATTCTTAGCAACTGGAAGGGTGTTAGTTGACATGGAGCTGAATGAGCTGAAATTTAGGCTCAATGAGAAAGAAGTTAGCTTTGAAGTATGTCGATCTATGAAACAACAAAAAGAGATGAGTGTCTTCTCGATAGTTGATGTATTCTATAAAGATAAGCGAGATGTACCAGTTAAGGATATGTCTTTTGTGGAGACCATAACTGGTTTGGTTAAACTTGCAAGCAAGGATGTGAGTGACTTCAAAGTGGTTGGACTAAGAATAAAGCATTGTCTTGATCCAACAAATGAGGTACAAATGGTATCATCGATGTATCTTGACGTAGTCTGAGTAGTCAAGATAATCGAGTCGTGCCGCGACGTTAAATTAGGCATTGCATGAGAGGCAACCCATTTTTCTAATCATTTTTGTTGTTTTTGATTAAGTGTAGGTGCACGAAGTACTAAGGAGAATATTAGTACCAATTTTGATTTGGAAGCGAGACATGTCAATGGTGGTAAGTTTAGGAGTGATGGGAACATTATAGGTAAGTTGGAGTGGTCAAATGTGTAAGGCTCAAGTATGATTTACATTAGATTCGTACCTTGAATTATGTTAATTCGACCCCAAAAGTTTCGCGGTGCGACTTTATTTTGTGACTTTCAATGAGGTCTGTGGTGGTAGCGTAGGGATCGGGCTATGCCAACATAGGCAATAGGCTAGGCGCCGCCTATGCCTACATAGGCAATAGGCTAGGCGCCGCCTATGCCAACATAGGCAATCGGCGAGGCGCTGCCTATGCCAACATAGGCAATAGGCTAGGCACCGCCTATGCCATTGCCTATGCTCACTGCCTCACATAGGCGGTAGGATAGGCGCCGCCTATGCCAACATAGGCGATAGGCTAGGCGCCGCCTATGCCAACATAGGCAATAGGTTAGGCACCGCCTACTTATGATTAGGCAATGCTATAGTCGCCGCCTACTTATTCTTAGGCAATGCTATAGGCGCCGCCTATCAACATCATTTTTGCCCACTAACCCGTTTGTGAATGGACCAACCCGACCCATGGCTCATCCTTTAAACATATTCTCTACTCTTAAATCCCACTCCATTCTTCTTTCACCTAAGCTCCTCCCAACCCCTCCTCTCTCAAAACCCTTCTCTTTGCTCTACTAATCTTACAAGCTCCTCACCACTTTCAAAACCCAAGAACATCGACTCACTTTCTTCAATCCTTCATCTTCAAGGTAAGTGTTCTTTTCTTAATCCTTAGGTGTTTTGACTTTATGCTGTAGTTATTAATTGATCACTTGAGGATTATGAATTAAATTTTTGCCATGGCTATGTTGGGAAAGTGATGGTGTTTTGTATATCTTGATAAGGTTGAAAGAGTAGGGTATAATTTTGATAAAAAAGTGTTTCATTGAACTAGACATGGGGAAATTGAAGTGATTGAATTGTATTGTGACTAACGTGGTGCACCATGTCAATGTGTATGTTGATGAAGTCTGAGTACCCAATAATAACACGAAATTAGTTGATACTAACAAATTAAGTGTGGGGTGGTGACTTCACCACCCTCATATTAATTATAGTTAGTTTCATTATGTGTGGATGACAGGATGAATACAGGAAAAATGGCTCAAATGATGATCTCCATGCAGGTGGCATGACTCCTAATGTGGATGAGAAGTACTACTATCCAGGTTCTTTATCTTGTTATTTACACTGGGGACAGTGCAGAGCTTAAGTGTGGGGTGGATGGTTACTTTGCTACTTGTTTCGTAAGAAAATAGGACCTTCTCCTTAGTATACTTGTGGATAGGATTAGTTATTTTGTTCATTTTGTTAGTTATTTAGTCATAATTAGGTGTTTTTCTCGATGATGGATGTATGACGACCGTCTTAAGAGAAAACGTAACTGCTCTTGTGGATCATATGACATTATAACCTAAAAATGTGATGGATCATTACGTTTGAAACACCTAGGCTCTAGTTGTGACTCTTGTTGTGATTGTTGGTTTTAATTGAATTCATGTAATTGTTCGGTCGAGAATCTATAATGCTCCTAATTGAGTTGACCATGTGACATGAGTGTGTCAGACTGTTGTATATTCCTTATTGTAACTGATGCTAGAACTTTCCTGGTGTGTATGCAAAGCGAAATAAAGATTGTGAGTTTAGGAGATGATTTAGGCATTTCTTTGATAGCCATTGTTCATACCTTCTTTTGACCTACCTTTGTACATTATCTTAGATAGCCCCGTCGAGCCTTTACCTTGTTCTTTTGTTAGCCTCATATGTAGCCTAATCCGTTCTTTAATAGACCGTAATTTGATCCAAAAATCTCCTAAGCGCTTTAATGTAAAATCAATGTGAGTTAAGAGTTTGAGAATAAGAGGAAAAAGGTGAAATTGATGCCCCAAAGTCTGGTTATTGGCGTGAGCAATTGATGTGGTTGGGAGTAGCTAAAATTGTTGAAAAAGTTCAAAATTTTATCCCGGACATGTTACAATGAACCTTTTTTTGGCCCTGGTCCTTCTTGGACATTGTGCACCTCAACTAAGGCAAATTGGTTAAGTTGAGGGTGGCTATTATAGGGGTGCTTAACGTGAAAAGGGTGCCAAAAAAAAATAAAAAAAATAAATAAAAAAATAAAATAAAATTTGAAAGGGTTGCATACTCCCACCATAGTGTTATTAATTAAGCTTAACGAGTTGGGGTGAAAAGCAAATCTGTGAAGATAGAAGAAGTGGAAATTGGTTGTTTGAGATTGATCTTAATTGCATAATGTAGTGTATTAAAGCGCTTAGGGAAGATAGTCACTATTTCTGGCCAAAATAGTTCCTACCCATCCTTTAGCCTGTATTACAACCCGTAAAAGACCTATTTGATCCTAATCTTAGCATTCTGATATTAGTGGAGTATTACACTAAGGGAAAGCATATGGTCATCAGTTGTAATTTGAGAATTCTTTGTGAGAGTGAGCGCAACTTGATTCTTGTGCCCATTTTGTTAGAAATTGCATAATTGTGAGTGATTGTGGGTAACTCTCTTGTTGTGAGGGCACATGGTTGATGAAGTTTGGGTAATTTATATGATTTTCTTGAATGAAATGCATGAAATTTCTAACTTAATGAGTCTATTCTCGAGGGTAGGTTGTATCTAGGAATGATTCCTGAAGCTACTTCTTGTTCATAATTGTTGTGTGAGCCTATTTGAGCATCTTGTCTTCCTTTGTGGGTGCTAAGGCTTGTGTAGTATGCATAAATAGATATGTTGTTTGAGGACGAACAAAGCTTTAAGTTTGGGGTGGTGATGTTGGGCGTATTTGTACGTCTAAGCACCATAACTTACCCATGTTTTAGCTAAGTTTTGAGGATAAAATACATAATTCTTGCACTTTTAGTCCATTTTTAAGTTAGTGAGCTGACCTATGTGATTAGCATGCTTTTCAGGTACTAATGAAGAAGATTTCAGCACTTTGGGGACCTGTGGACAGCAAAGGAAAACTTCACAAAAAAGGGAAAGCAGCTTTTGGACTGAATGTGATGCATGAAAACTTTTTCCCGGGCAAACACAATATTTTTAAATAGTTAAGGATGCAGTAGCAATTTATTAGAGAAGGATGTTATTAAAAGCCTTATTGCTGAATTTTTAGGGATTATTCACATTATTCACATTCTGTATTATTTTTGAAAGCAGAAAACGGCTTAGCTTGAGCAACGGAGAGAGAGAAACACGTTCATCTCTTATTGTCGCTAGTCATCTCCATCGCCGAGATTGTTCTAAGTTTTTGTATGATGATTATGTCTATTTTGATTTCCGTTGTAGTCATGAGTAGCTAAACTTATCTGTTAGGGTTATGGAAACCTTGTAGTATACTCTCTATTGCTATGAGTTTGTGAATTTATGATGTGTAATGCACTTATATCATTACTCTCTTCATTATAATTGAATTCTCGTGGTGGCAAACATAGAGAATACGCCATTATAACAATAATTTGTTCGATAGAAAAATTACTGTTTGGAAAAGAGAGTGTGACGAGAAAATAGGGTTTCCAACCTCTATTTTACATGTTAATGCCCTAGCAGGATTAACTTCTTGGAGAATTTGTACCATTTGTTGTACACTTTAGGTTCGAGAGAGCTAAGGTGAATAAATACTTGATGGTTGAAAAACACTTGGATTTAGAATTAGAATACGACTCTCTATAAGTGCATGCATGTATAAACTCCGCATTACTCATAGTTAAAAGAGAAGTAGAAACTACAAGGTGGACATAACCCTAACTTGTCATTCTCTGTGATCAAATATAATTACACATATCATCTCATTGTTAAACTGATAATATTACTGTGCACTTAAACCAAACCCCCCATATCTTGGAACCTTCGACCAACAGTCTAATAATAATCGCAATACTTAATGACCATAGTATTCCCTGTGGGATTCGACACCCAACCCAGTTGGGTTCTATATTTGACAGCGACCGCTTACACTTTCTAACGAGAGTTGTAATTTGGGCGTATCAAGAACACCCGGACCCCAGGCCCACCCCCGAAACCACGGGCTATAGCACACTGATTTGGCCCGAAAATGCACCTTGCGCCCCGTTTCGCCTGTTTGTCCACCCAAATGGCAACGAAAATTTAAACGGACCACACTGGGACGATCCCCAACCTCCTTGGCACGCTCCGGTAAATTTTTGGCCCATATCACACCGGGACCCCCGGCGCACCCCCAAAAATGCGAGCTATAGCACACCGATTTGGCCAAAAAATGCCCCGTTTACGCCGTTTTGCCCGTTTGTCCACCCAAATGGCCACAAAAATTTAATCAGACCACACGGGACGATCCCCAATCTCCCTGGCATGCCTCGGTTGATTTTCATCCCACGACACGCCGGAACCCCTGGCCCATCTTTGAAATCGTGGGCTATAGCACACCAATTTGTTCCGAAAATGCCCTGTTCGCGTCGTTTCGCCCGTTTGTCCACCCAAATGGCCACAAAAATTTAAACAACCACACTGGGATGATCCCCAACAACCTTGGCATGCCCTGGTCAATTTTTAGCCCACACCATGCTCGTACCCTGGGCCCACCCATGAGACCGTGGGTTATAGCACACCGATTTAGCTAAAAAAATCCCCGTTCGCGCCGTTTCCCCTGTTTATCCACCCAAATGGCCACAAAAATTTAAACGGACCACACTAGGATGATCCCCAACCTCCCTCATATGCCCCAGGAAATTTTTGGCCCACAGCATGCCCGTACCCTGGGCCCACTCCTAAAATCATTGGCTATAGCACACCGAATTGGCCCAAAAATTCCCCATTTGCGCCGTTTCTCCCGTTTGTCCACCCAAATGGCCACGAAAATTTAAACGAACCATACTGGGATGATCCCCAACCTCCCTGGCATGCCTCAGTCGATTTTTGACCAACAGCACGCCCAAACCTAGGGGCCCACCCCAAAAATCATGGGCTATAGAACACCGATTTGGCATGAAAATGCACCATTCGCACCGTTGCGCCCGTTTGTCCACCTTAATAGTCACAAAAATTTAAATGGACCACTCTGAGATGATCCCAACCTCCCTAGCGTGCCCCAGTTGATTTTTATCCCACAGCACGCTCGGACCCCTGGCCAACCCCAAAACCGTGGGTTATACCACACCGATTTTGCACGAAAATACCCCATTTACGCCGTTACGCCCGTTTGTCCACCCTAATGGCCACAAAAATTGAAATAGACCACACTGGGATGATCACCAACCTCCCTGGCATACCCCAGTGGATTTTTGGCCCACAGCATACCCGGACCCCAGGGCCACCCCTAAAACCGTGGGCTATAGTTCACCGATTTAGCTCGAAAGTGGTCTGTTCACGTCGTTGTGCCTGTTTGTCCACCCAAATGGCCATAAAAATTTAAACGGACCACACAAGGATGATCCCCAGCCTCTCTGGCATACCCCGGTCAATTTTTGGCCTTAACACGACCGGATCTCGGGCCCACCCACAAAACCGTGGGCTATAGCACATCGATTTGGCCCGAAAAAGCCCCGTTCGCATCGTTTAGCCCAATTATCCAACCAAATGGCCAAGAAAATTTAAACAAACAATACTGGGACGATTCCCAACCTTTCTGACATACCCCAGTCAATTTTTCGCCCATAATACGCCCGGACCTCAGGTCCACCCCTAAAATCGTGGGCTATAGCACACCGATTTGACCAAAAAATGCCCTGTTCAACCCAAATGGCCACAAAAGTTTAAACGGACCACACTGGGCCGATCCCCAACCTCCTAAACACACCCCGGTCGATTTTCAAACCACATCATGCCCGGACCTAGGTCCCATCCCCAAAATCATGGGGAATAGCACACTGATTTGGCCGAATATGCCCCATTCGCAGCATTTCGCCCGTTTCTCCATCTAAATGCTCACAAAATTTTAAACAAACCACACTGGGATGATCCCCAACCTCCCTGGCATGCCTTGATAGATTTTCGGCCCATAACACGCCTGGATCTCGGGCCCACCCCCAAACCGTGGGCTATAGCACACCGATTTGGTCTGAAAATGCCCATTCACGTCGTTTCGCCTGTTTGTCCACCAAAATAGCCACAAAACTTTAAACCAGTTACTCTGAGATGATCCCCAACCTTACTGGCATGCCCCGATTGATTTTTGGCCCACAGAACGGCCGAACCCCAAGCCCACCCCTAAAACCGTAGGCTATAGCAGACCGATTTAGCCCGAAAATTCCCTGTTTGCGATGTTTCGGCCGTTTGTCCACCCAAATGCCCAAAAAAATTTAAACGGAGCATATTGGGATGATCCTCAACCTCCCTGGCACGCTGGGAGCCCGGTCCCACCCCAAAATCGTGTGCTATAGCACTTCGATTTGGCCCTAAAATGCCCCGTTCACGTCGTTTTACCTGTTTGTCCACCCAAATGGTCAAGAAAATTCAAACGGACCACACTAGGACGATCCCCAACCTTTCTGACATGCCCCGGTCGATTTTTGGCCCACAACACGCCCGGACCCCTGGCCCATCCCCAAAATCGTGGGCTATAGCACACTGATTTGGCCTGAAAATGCCCCGTTTGCGCCGTTTGACTCGTTTGTCCACCAAAATGGCCACAAAAATTTAAACGGACCATACTGGGATGATCCTTAACCTCCCTGACAGGCCCCAGTCAATTTTTGGCACATAGCATGCCCGAATCGCGGGCCCACCCCAAAAATTATGGGCTATAGCACACCAATTTGGCCTGAAAATGCAACGTTTGCACCGTTTTGCCTGTTTGTCCACCCAAATGGCCAAGAAAATTTAAACGGACTATACTAGGATGATCCCCAACCTCCCTAGAATGCCCCGATTGATTGGTGGATTACATCACGCCCGATGCCCGATCCCACCCCAAAACCATGGGCTATAGCACACCGATTTAGCCCGAAAACACCCCATTCGCATCATTTCACCTGTTTGTCAACCCAAATGGCCACGAAAGTTTAAAAAGACTATACTGGGATGATCCCAAACCTCCCTAGCATGCCTCGATCTATTTTTGGCCAACAGTATGCCCGAAACCCAGACCCACACCCAAAATCGTGGGCTATAACACACATATTTGGCCCAAAAATGCCCCGTTTTGCTTGTTTGTCCATTCAAATAGCCACAAAATTAAAACGGACCACACAGGGATAATACCCAACTACCCTGGCATGCCCCAGTCGATTTTTAGGCTACTGCACACCCGGACCCCGAGCCCACCTCCAAACCGTGAGCTATATACCACACCGATTTGTCCTAAAAAATTCTCCGTTAGCTATGTTTCGCCCGTTTGTTCACCCAAGGCCAGAAAAAATTTAAACGGACCATAATAGGATGATATCCAAACTCCCTGGCACGTCCCGGTCAATTTTCAGCCCACAGCACACCCGAACCTCGGGCCCACCCCTAAAACCGTGGGCTATAGCACATCGATTTAGCCAGAAAATAACCCGTTCGGGTTGTTTTGCCCGTTTGTCAGCCCAAATGGACAAAAAAATTTAAACAAACCACACTGAGACGATCCCCAACCTCCCTGGCACACCTCAATTAATTTTTGACCCACAGCAGGCCCAGACCCCGGGCCCACCCCAAAACTATGGGGTATAGCACACCGATTTGGCCCAAAAAATGCCCCGTTCACGCCGTTTCGCATGTTTGTCCACCTAAATGGCCACAAAAATTTAAAATGACCACACTGGGACGATTCAAAACCTCCCTGGCACGCTCCGATCGATTTTCGGCCCACAGCACGCTCGGACCACGGGACCACCACTGAAACCATGGGCTATAGCAATTCAATTTGGCACGAAAATTTAAACCGACCACACTGGGACGATCCCCAACCTCCCTGGCAATCCCCGATCGATTTTTTGGCCCACAGCACGCTCGGACCCTGGGCCCACCATAAAATCGTGGTTTATAGTACATCGATTTGGCCCGAAAACACCCCGTTCGAGCCATTTCGCCTGTTTGTCCACCCAAATGGCCTCGAAAATTTAAAAGGACCACACTAGAATGATCCCCAACCATCTTGGCACGCCCCTGAAGATTTTTGGCCCACAAAATGCCCGGAGCCCTGGGCCACCCCAAAACCGTAGCCTAGAGCACACTGATTGGGCTCGAAAATGCCCCATTCGCGCCGTTTCGCCCGTTTATCAACCGAAATGGCCACAAAAATTTAAACGGACCACTCTGAGATAATCCCGAACCTCACTGGCACGTCCTGGTCAATTTTTGGCACACAATAAGCCCGGAACCTGGGCCCACACCCAAAACCATCAGTTATAGCACATCGATTTTGCCTAAAAATGTCCCGTTCACGCCGTTTCGCCAGTTTGTCCATCGAAATGGCCACGAAAATTTAAACGGACAACATTTGGACAATCCCCTACCTCCCTGGCATGCCTCAGTTAATTTTTAGCCCACAGCACACCCGGAGTTTGGGCCCACCCCGAAACTATGGCCTAAGAACACCGATTTGGCCCGAAATTGACACATTCGTGTCGTTCACATCCGTTTATCCACACAAATGGACACGAAAATTTAAACAGACCATATTAGGATGATCCCCAAACTCCCTTACACACCTCGATCAATTTTTGTCCTACAGCACGCCCAGACCCTGGGCCCACCCCGGAAATCGTGGGCTATATCACACCGATTTAGCGCAAAAATACCCCATTTGCGTTGTTTCTCCTGTTTGTCCACCCAAATGACCACAAAAATTTAAACGAACCATACTAGGACGATCCCCAACCTCCCTGGCATGCCCCAGTCAATTTTCGGTGCATAGAACGCCCGAATCGCGGGTCCACCCCTAAAGCCATGGGCTATAGCACATCGATTTGGCCTGAAAATGCACCATTTGCGCCATTTCGCCCGTTTGTCCACCCAAATAGTCACAAAAATTTAAACAGACCACTCTGAGATGATCCCCAACCTCCCTGGTGTCCCCCAGTAAATTTTTAGCCCACAGCACGCCCGGACCCCAGGGCCACCCCAAAACCGTGGGCTATACTACACCGATTTGGCTCGAAAATACCCTGTTTGCGCCGTTTCGCCCATTTGTCCACCCTAATAGCCACGAAAATTTAAACGGACCAGACTGGGATGATCCCCAACCTCACTGGCATGCCTCGGTCAATTTTTGGCCCACAGCATGCCCGGGGCCACTCCAAAACCGTGGGCTATAGCACAGCGATTTGGTTTGAAAATGCCCCGTTCGAGTCGTTTTTTCCCGTTTGTCCACCTAAATGGCCAAGAAAATTTAAACGGACCACACTGGGATGATCCCCAACCTCCCTAATATGCCACGGTCAATTTTCGGCCCACAGCACACCCGACCCCGAGCTCACTCCCGAAACCGTGGGCTATAACATACCGATTTTGCCCCAAAAATGCCCCATTTGAGCCGTTTCTCCCGTTTGTCCACCCAAATAGCCACAAAAGTTTAAACGAACGATACTGGGACGATCCCCAATATCCCTGGCATGCACCAGTAAATTTTTGACCCACAGCGCGCCCGAACCCTGGGGCCACCTCCGAAACCGTAGGCTATAGCACACCGATTTGGCCTGGAAATACACCATTCACGTCGTTTTGCCCGTTTGTCCACCCAAATGGCCATGAAAATTTAAATGGACTACTCTAAGATGATCCCCAACCTCCCTGGCACGCCCCGATCGATTTTTAGGCCACAACACGCCCGTGCCCCGGGCCCACCCTCGAAACTGTGGGTTATACCACACTGATTTGGCTCAAAAATACCTCATTTGCACTGTTTCACCCATTTGTCCACCCTAATGGCCACGAAAATTTAAACGGACCACACTGGAACAATCCTCAACCCCCCTGACATGCCATGGTTGATTTTCGGCCAATAGCGTGCCTGGACCCAGGACCACCCCCACAACCGTGGGATATAGCACATCGATTTGGCCTGAAAATGCCCCGTTTACGTCGTTTTGCACGTTTGTCCACTCAAATGGCCACAAACATTTAAACAGACCATACTGGGTCGATCCCCAACCTCTCTGATATGCCCCAATCGATTTTCGGCCCATAGGACGCCCGGACCTAGGTCCCACCCCCAAAACCGTAAGGAATAGCAGATCGATTTGGCCCAAAAAAGCCCCGTTCACAGTGTTTTGCTTGTTTTTCCACCCAAATGGTCACGAAAATTTAAATTGACCACACTGGGATGATCCCTAACCTCCTTGGCATGCCCCGGTCAATTTTTGGCACCCAACATGCCCGGATCCCGGGCCCACTCCCAAACTGTGAGCGAAAGCACACCGATTTAACTCATAAATGCCCCATTCACGCTGTTTTGCCTGTTTGTCCACCCAAATATCCACAAAAATTTAAACGGACCACTCTGAGATGATCCCCAACCTTCCTGGCATGCCCCGATTGATTTTTGTCCCACAGCAAGCCTGGACCCCGGGCCCACCCCCAAAACCGTGGGCTATAACTGAATGATTTGGCCCGAAAATGCCCTGTTCTCGACGTTTCACCCGTTTGTCCACCCAAATGGCCACAAAAATTTAAACAGACCACACTAGAATGATCCCCAACCTCCCGGGAATGCCCCATCAATTTTTGGCCCAAAGAATGCCTGGAGCCCGGGCCCACCCCAAAACCGTGGGCTATAACACTCTGATTTGGCCCTAAAATGCCCCATTCACGTCGTTTAGCCCGTTTGTCCACCCAAATGGATAAGAAAATTTAAACGTACCACACTAGGACGATCCTCAACTCCTCCGACATACCTCAGTCGATTTTTAGGCCACAACACGCCCGGATCCCTGGCCCACCCCCAAAACCGTGGGCTATAGCACACCGATTTGGCTCGAAAATGCCCTGTTCGCGCCGTTTGACTCGTTTGTCCACCAAAATAGCCACAAAAATTTAAACGGACCATACTGGGACGAACCCCAACCTCCCTGGCATGCCCAGGTTAATTTTCGGCACATAGCATGCCCGATTTGTCCCGAAAATACCCCGTTCACGCCGTTTCACCTATATTTCCGCCCAAATAGCCAAGAAAATATAAATGGAACACACTGGGATAATCCCCAACCTCCCTAGCACGGCTCAATTGATTTTTGGCACACAGCATGCTCGGACCCCGGGCTCACCCCCAAAACCGTGGGCTATAGCATATCGATTTGCTTTGAAAATGCCCCGTTCGCGCTGTTTCTCCTTTTTGTTCACCCAAATAGCCACGAAAAAATTAAACGGACCATACTGGGATGATCCCCAACCTCCCTGGAATGCCCAATCAATTTTTGGCCCACAACACGTCCGGGCCCCAGACCCACCCCCAAAACCGGTGGGTATAACACATCGAATTAGCCTGAAAACACCTCGTTCATGCCGTTTTGCCCGTTTTTCCACACAAATGGCCATAAAAATTTAAACGGACCACACCGAGATAATCCCCAACCTCCCTGGCACGCCCCGGTCGATTTTTAACCCACAGCCCGCCCGGACCCCAGGCCCACCCCCGAAACTGTGAGTTATAACACATTGATTTGGCTCAAAAATGCCCCGTTCGTGTCGTTTTGCATGTTTGTCCACCTATATGGACACGAAAATTTAAAATAACTACACTGGGACGATCCTGAATCTCCCTGGCATGCCTCGGTCAATTTTTGGGCCACAACACGCTCGGACCCTAGGCCCACCTCCGAAACCGTGGTCTATAGCAAACCGATTTGGAATGAAAATACCCCATTTGAGCCGTTTCACCCGTTTGTCTACCCAAATGGCCACAAAAATTTAAACAGACCACACTAGGACGATGCCCAATCTCCCCGGCACGCCCCAGGCAATTTTCGGCCCACAAAATACCCATACCCGGGCCCACCCTTAAAATCATCGATTATAGCACACCAATATGACGCAAAAATGCCCCGTTTGCGCCATTTCTCCCGTTTCTCCACCCAAATGGCCATAAAAATTTAAATGAATCATACTGGGATGATCCGCAACCTCCCTGGCATGCCCTGGTGGATTTTTGGCCCACAGCACGCCCGAACCCTGGGCCCACCCCAAAACCGTGGGTTATACCACACCGATTTGGCCAAAAAATGCCCCGTTTGCACCGATTCACCCGTTTGTCCACCCTAACGGCCACAAAAATTTCAACAGATCACACTGGGATGATCCCCAACCTCCCTGGCACGCCCCGGTTAATTTTTTACCCACACCACGCTCAGAGCCCGAGTCCACCCCAAAACTGTGGGCTATAGCACAACCATTTGGTCCAAAAATACCCCGTTCGCGTCGTTTTGCTGTCCACCAAAATGGCCACAAAAATTTAAACGGACTACACTGGGACAATCCCCAACCTCCCTGATACTCCACAGTCGATTTTTGGCCTACAGCACACCCGGACCCGGGCTCACCCCCAAAACCGTTGGCTATAGCACACCAATTTAGCCCAAAAATGCCCCGTTTGTGCCGTTTCGCCCCTTTGTCCACCCAAATGGCCACAAAAATTTAAATGGACCACACTTGAATGATCCCCAACCTCCCTGGCTTGCCCCGGTCGATTATCAGCCCTTAGCATGCCCGGACCTTGAGCCTACCCACAAAACCGTGGGCTATAGCACACCGATTTAGCTCGAAATAGCCCCGTTCGCGCTATTTCGCCCGTTTGTCCACCCAAATGGTCACGAAAATTTAAACGGACCACACTAGAACGATCCCAAACCTCCTTAGCATGCCCCGGGCAATTTTCAGCTCGCAGAATGCTTGTACCCTGGGCCCACCCCTAAAATCGTGGGCTATAGCACACCGATTTAGCCCAAAAATACCCCATTTGCACCGTTTATCCCTTTTGTCCACCCAAATAGTCACGAAAATTTAAACGAACAATACTGGGAAATCCCCAACCTCCCTTGCACACCCTGGTTGATTTTTGACCCACAGCGCCCCCGAACTCAGGGCCCACCCCCGAAACCGTGGGCTATAGCACACTGATTTTGCCTGAAAATGCACCATTCAAGCCGTTTCGCCTGTTTGTCCACCCAAATGGCCACAAAAATTTAAACGGACCATTGTGAGATGATCCCCAACTTCCCTGAAATACACCGATTGAATTTCAGACCACAGAACGCCCGGACCCCTGGCCCATCCTCGAAACCATGGGTTATACCAAACCAATTTGGCCCGAAAATGACCTAGTTGTGCCGTTTCACCCGTTTGTCCACCCTAATGGCCATAAAAATTTAAACGGAGCACACTGAGATGATCCCCAACATCTCGGGTACGCCCCCATCGATTTTGGACCTAAAGCACGCCTGGAGCCTGGGCCCACCCCAAAACCGTGAGCTATAGCACACCGATTTGGTCCAAAAATGCCCCGTTCGTATCCTTTCACCCATTTGTCCACCCAAATTACCACAAGAATATAAACGGACCACACTGGAATGATCCCCAACCTCCCTGGCACGCCACGGTCGATTTTCGGCCCACAACACGTCTGGACCCGGGCCCACCTCCAAAATCGTAGGCTACAGCACATCGATTTTGCCTGAAAATACCTCGTTCATGCTGTTTTGCCCGTTTGTCCACCAATGGCCATGAAAATTTAAACGGACCACACTGGGACGATCCCCAACCTCCCTGGCACGCCTGGATTGATTTTTAGCCCACAGCACGCCCGGACCCCAGGCCCACCCCCAATCTCCGTGGCATGCCCTGATCAATTTTTGGCCCACAGCATGCCTGGACCTCGGACTCACGCCGAAATCATGGGCTATAGCACATGGATTTGGCCTAAAAATGCCCCGTTCGCGTCGTTTCGCCCGTTTGTCTACCCAAATGGCCATAAAAATTTAAACGGACCATACTGGGATGATCCCCAACCTCCCTGGAATGCCCCGATCAATTTTTGGCCTACAGCATGACCGAACCCCAGGCCTACCCCAAAAACCTTGGGCTATAGTTCACCGATTTAGCTCGATAATGCCCCGTTCTAGCCGTTTCACCCATTTGTCCACCCAAATGGCCACAAAAATTTAAACGGACCACTCTAAGATGATCCCCAACCTCCCTGGCACTCCCTGGTCAATTTTTGACCCATAGCACGCCCGGATCCCGGGCCCACCCCAAAACCCGTAGGTTATACCCCACCAATTTGGCCCAAAAATGCCCCGTTTGCGCCGTTTTGCCTATTTGTCCAACCAAATGGCCACAAAAATTTAAACGGACCACACTGGGATGATCCCCAACTTCCCTGACACGCTACAGTTAATTTTTCGCCCAATCACGCCCGGACCTCAGGCCCACCCCAGAAATCGTGGGCTATAGCACACTGATTTTTCCCGAAAATGCCCTGTTCGTGCTGTTGCGCTCGTTTGTCAACCCAAATGGCCACAAAAATTTAAACGGATCACAATGGGTCGATTCCCAACCTCCTGAAACGTCCCGGTCAATTTTTAACCTACAGCACACCCGGACCTAGGTCCCACCCTCAAAATCGTGGGGAATAACACACTGATTTGGCCAAAAAATGCCCCGTTCGCAGTGTTTCGCCCGTTTCTCCACCCAACTGGTCACGAAAATTTAAAAAAATCACACTGGGACGATCCCCAACCTCCCTACCATGCTCCTATCAATTTTCGGCCCACAAAATACCCGAAGCCCAGGACCACGCCCAAACCGTGGGCTATAGCACACCGATTTGGCCCAAAAATTCCCCATTCAGGTTGCTTCACCTGTTTGTCCACTCAAATAACCACAAAAATTTAAACTAACCACTTTGAGATGATCCTTAACCTTCCTGGCACGTCCCGATTGATTTTTGGCCCACAGCACACCCGAACCCCTGGTCCACCCCCAAAACCATGGGCTATAGCAGACTGATTTGGTCCCAAAATGCCCCGTTGGCGATGTTTCGCCCGTTTGTCCACCCAAATGGCCACAAAAATTTAAAAGGACCACACTGGGATGATATCCAACCTCCCTGAAATGCCCCCATCAATTTTCAGACCACAACACGCTCGAAGCCCGAGCCCACCCTAAAACCGTGGGCTATAGCACTCCGATTTGACCCTAAAATACCCCGTTCACGTCGTTTAGCCATTTGTTCACCCAAATTGCCAAGAAAATTTAAACGGACCACACTAGGACGATCCCCATCCTTTATGACATGCCCCGGTCAATTTTTGGCCCACAACACGCTCGGAACCCTGGCCCACCCCCAAAACCGTGGGCTATAACACACCGATTTAGCCGGAAAGTGCCCCGTTCTACCAAAATTCCACAAAAAATTAAACGGACCATACTGGGATGATCCCTAACCCCCCTGGCATACCCTGGTCGATTTTCGGCACATAGCATGCCTGAACTGCGGGCCCACCCTCGAAATTGTGGGCTATAACACACTGATTTCGCTTGAAAATTCACCGTTCTCATCGTTTTGCCTGTTTGTCCAACCAAATAGCCAAGAAAATTTAAACGGACTACACTGGGATGATCCCAACCTCCCTAGCAAGCCTCGATTGATTTTTGGCACACAACATACTCGAACCTCGGGCTCACCCCCGAAACCGTGGGCTAGCACACCAATTTGGCCTGAAAATGCCCCGTTCACGTTGTTTCGCCTATTTTTCCACCATAATGGCCATGAAAAATTTAAATGAAATATACTGGGATGATACCCAACCTCCCTGGCATGCCCCGATCAATTTTCAGCCCACAGCACGCCCAGTGCCTGGTCCCAACCCAAAATCGTGGCTTATAGCACACCAATTTAGCCCGAAAACACCCCATTCGCGCCGTTTCACCTATTTTTCCACCCAAATGGCCTTGAAAGTTTAAACGGACTATACTGGGATGATCCCAAACCTCCCTAGCATGCCTCGATCTATTTTTGACCGACAGTACGCTCGAAACCTGGGCCCACCCCTAATGCCGTGGGCTATAGCACAATAATTTATCCTAAAAATGCCCCGTTCGTGCTGTTTTGTCTGTTTGTCCATCCAAATTGACTACACTGGGATGATCCCCAACCTTTCTAGCATGCCTCGATTGATTTTCGGCATACAGCATGCTCAGACCCCGAGCTCACCCCCAAAACTGTGGGCTATAGCACATCGATTTAACCTGAAAATTCCCCGTTCGCGCTGTTTCACCAGTTTGTCCACCCAAATAGCCGCGAAAAATTTAAGCAAAACACACTGGGATGATCCCCAAACTCCCTTCCATGCCCTGATTAATTTTTGGCCCACAGCACACCCGGTGCCCGATCCCACCCTAAAATCGTGGGCTATAGCACATCGATTTAGCCCAAAAATACCACATTCGCGCCGTTTCACCTGTTTGTCCGCCCATTTGGCCACGAAAGTTTAAACAGACTACACTTGGATATTCCCAAACATCCCTAGCATGCCTCGATCTATATTCGGCCTACAGTAAGCCCGAAACCCAGGCCCACCCCCGAAATAGTGGGCTATAGCACACCGATTTGGCCCAAACATGCCTCATTTTGCTTGTTAATCCACCCAAATGTCCACGAAATTAAAACGGACCACACTGGGATGATCCACAACCTCCCTGGCATGCCCCAGTTAATTTTTGGCTCACTGCACGCCCGGACCCCGGGCCCATCCCCAAACCATGGGCTATAGCACACCGATTTGTCCTGAAAATGCCCCGTTCGTGCTGTTTCGCCCCTTTGTTCACCCAAATGGCCACTGAAAATTTAAACGGACCACACTGGTATGATCCTCAAACTCCCTGGCATGCCCCAGTCAATTTTTAGCCTGCAGCACGCCCGAAACCCGGGCCCACCCCCGAAACCATGGGCTATAGCACATGGATTTAGCCTGAAAACACTCCATTCACGCCGTTTTGCCCGTTTGTCATCCCAAATGGCCACAAAAATTTAAATGGACCGCATTGAGATGATCCCCAACCTCCCTGGCATGCCTCGGTTGATTTTTGACCCATAGCACGCCCAGACCCCAGGCCCACCCCTAAACCCGTGGGCTATAGCACACCGATTTAGCCCAAACATACCCCGTTCACGCCGTTTCACTTGTTTGTCCACCTAAATGGCCATGAAAATTTAAGATGACCACACTGGGACGATCTTGAACCTCCCTGGCACGCCCCGATTGATTTTTGGATCACAGCACGTCCGGACCCGAGGTCCACCCCAAAAAACCGTGGGCTATATCAAACAAATTTGGCACGAAAATGCCCCGTTGGCGCCGTTTCGCCCGTTTGTCCACCCAAATAGCCAAAAAAAATTAAACGGATCACACTGGAACGATCCCCAATATCCCTGGCATGCCTCGATCGATTTTTGGCCCACAGTACGCCCGGACCCTAGGCCCACCCCTGAAACTACGGGCTATAGCACAATGATTTGGCCTAAATATGCACCGTTCGCCCCGTTTCGCCTGTTTGTCCACCCAAATGACAACAAAATTTAAACGGACCACACTGGCACGATCCCCAACCTCCCTGGCATTCCCCGGTCGATTTTTGGCCCACAACATTCCCGTACCCTTGGCCCATCCCTATAATTGTGGGCTATAGCACACCGAATTAGCGTAAAAATGCCCCGTTTGCGCCGTTTCTCTCGTTTGTCCACCCAAATGGCCATGAAAATTTAAACGAACCATACTGGGACAATCCCCAACCTCCTTAGCATGCCCCGGTCAATTTTTCACCCACAGCACGCCCAAACCCCGGGCCCACCCCCAAAACCGTGGGCTATAACACACCGATTTGGCATGAAAATGCACCATTCGCGCCGTTGCGCCCGTTTGTCCACATTAATAGTCACAAAAATTAAAATGGACCACTCTGAGATGATCCCCAACCTCCCTGGTGTGCCCCGGTTGATTTTTAGCCCACAGAACGCTCGGACCCCTGGCCCACCCTGAAATCGTGGGTTACACCACACCGATTTGGCTCGAAAATGCCCCATTTGCGCCGTTTCTCCCGTTTGTCCACCCTAATGGCCATGAAAATTTAAACAGACCACACTGGGATGATCCCCAACCTCCCTGGCTTGTCCCAGTCGATTTTCAGCCCTTAGCATACCCGGACCTTGAGCCTACCCACAAAACCGTGGGCTATAGCACACCGATTTAGCTCGAAATAGCCCCGTTCGTGCTATTTCCCCCGTTTGTCCACCCAAATGGTCACGAAAATTTAAACGGACCACACTAGAATGATCCCAAACCTCCTTGGCATGCCCCGGGCAATTTTCAGCCCGCAGAATGCTTGTACCCTGGGCCCACCCCTAAAATCGTGGGCTATAGCACACCGATTTAGCCCAAAAATACCCCATTTGCACCGTTTATCCCTTTTGTCCACCCAAATAGTCACAAAAATTTAAATGAATAATACTGGGAAGATCCCCAACCTCCCTTGCACGCCCTGGTTGATTTTTGACCCACAACGCCCCTGAACTCAGGGCCCACCCCCGAAACCGTGGGCTATAGCACAATGATTTTGCCTGAAAATGCACCATTCAAGCCGTTTCGCCTGTTTGTCCACCCAAATAGCCATAAAAATTTAAACGGACCATTGTGAGATGATCCCCAACCTCCCTGGAACACACCGATTAAATTTCAGACCACAGAACGCCCGGACCCCAGGCCCATCCCCAAAACCATGGGTTATACCAAACCGATTTGGCCCGAAAATGCTCTAGTTGCATCGTTTCACCCGTTTGTGCACCCTAATGGCCACAAAAATTTAAACGGAGCACACTGAGATGATCCCCAACATCCCGGGTATGCCCTCATCAATTTTGGACCTAAAGAACGCCTGGAGCCTGGGCCCACCCCAAAACCGTGAGCTATAGCACACCAATTTGGTCCAAAAATGCCCCGTTCGTATCCTTTCACCCATTTGTCCACCCAAATGACCACGAGAATATAAACAGAACACACTGGAATGATCCCCAACCTCCCTGGCACGCCACGATCGATTTTTGGCCCACAACACGTCTGGTACCGGGCCCACCCCCAAAATCGTAGGCTACAACACAACGATTTTGCCTGAAAATACCTCGTTCACGCTGTTTTGCCCGTTTGTCCACCAATGGCACTGAAAATTTAAACGGACCACACTGGGACGATCCCCAAACTCCCTGGCACGCCTGGATTAATTTTTGGCCCACAGCACGCCCGGACCCCAGGCCCACCCCCAACCTCCTTGGCACGCCCTGATCGATTTTTGGCCCACAACATGCCTGGACCTCGGGCTCACCCCAAAATTATGGGCTATAGCACATCGATTTGGCCTAAAAATGCCCCGTTCGCGTCGTTTTGCCTGTTTGTCTACCCAAATGGCCATAAAAATTTAAACGGACCATACTGGGATGATCCCCAACCTCCCTGGCATGCCCCGATCAATTTTTGGCCTACAGCATGACCGAACCCCAGGCCTACCCAAAAAACCTTGGGCTATAGTTCACCGATTTAGCCCGATAATGCCCCGTTCTAGCCGTTTCACCCATTTGTCCACCCAAATGGCCATAAAAATTTAAACGGACCACTCTAGGATGATCCCCAACCTCCCTGGCACTCCCTGGTTGATTTTTGACCTATAGCACGCCCGGATCCCAGGCCCATCCTAAAAACCGTAGGTTATACCCCACCAATTTGGCCCAAAAATGCCCCGTTTTGCCTATTTATCCAACCAAAAGGCCACAAAAATTTAAACGGACCACACTGGGACGATCCCCAACTTCCCTGACACGCTACAGTCAATTTTTCGCCCAATCACGCCCGGACCTCAGGCCCACCCCAGAAATCGTGGGCTATAGCACACTGATTTTGCCCGAAAATGCCCTGTTCGTGCTGTTTCGCTCGTTTGTCAGCCCAAATGGCCACAAAAATTAAACGGACCACAATAGGTCGATTCCCAACCTCCCTGATATGTCCCGGTCAATTTTTAACCTACATCACACCCGGACCTAGGTCCCACCCTCAAAACCGTGGGGAATAACACACCGATTTGGCTAAAAAATGCCCCGTTCGCAGTGTTTCGCCCGTTTCTCCACCCAAATAGTCACGAAAATTTAAAAAAATCACACTGGGATGATACCCAACCTCCCTGCCATGCCCCGATCAATTTTTGGCCCACAAAACGCCCGAAGCCCAGGACCACGCCCAAATCGTGGGCTATAGCACACCGATTTGGCCCGAAAATTCCCCATTCATGTCGTTTCGCCTGTTTGTCCACTCAAATAGCAACAAAAATTTAAACTAACCACTTTGAGATGATCCTTAACCTTCCTGGCACGTCCCGATTGATTTTTGGCCCACAGCACACCCGAACCCCAGGTCCACCCCAAAACCATGGGCTATAGCAGACTGATTTGGTCCTAAAATGCCCCGTTGGAGATGTTTCGCCCGTTTGTCCACCCAAATGGCAACAAAAATTTAAAAGGACCACACTGGGATTATATCCAACCTCCCTGGAATGCCCCCATCGATTTTCAGACTACAACACGCTCGAATCCTGAGCCCACCCTAAAACCGTGGGCTATAGCACTCCGATTTGACCCTAAAATACCCCGTTCACGTCGTTTAGCCGTTTGTTCACCCAAATTGCCAAGAAAATTTAAACGGACCAAACTAGGACGATACCCAACCTTTATGACACGTCCCGGTCAATTTTTGTCCCACAACACGCCCGGACCCCTGGCCCACCCCCAAAACCGTGGGCTATAGCACACCGATTTAGCCGGAAAGTGCCCCGTTCTACCAAAATTCCACAAAAGAATTTAAACGGACCATACTGGGATGATCCCTAACCCCCCTGGCATACCCTGGTTGATTTTTGGCATATAGCATGCCTGAACTGCGGGCCCACCCCCGAAATTGTGGGCTATAGCACACTGATTTCGCTCGAAAATTCCCCGTTCTCATCGTTTTGCCTGTTTGTCCAACCAAATAGCCAAGAAAATTTAAACGGACTACACTGGGATGATCCCAACCTCCCTAGCAAGCCTCGATTGATTTTTGGCGCACAGCATACTCGAACCCCGGGCTCACCCCCGAAACCGTGGGCTAGCACACCAATTTGGCCTGAAAATGCCCCGTTCACGCTGTTTCGCCTATTTGTCCACCATAATGGCCAAGAAAAATTTAAACGAAATATACTGGGATGATCCCTAACCTCCCTGGCATGCCCCGATCAATTTTCAGCCCACAGCACGCCCAGTGCCTGGTCCCAACCCAAAATTGTGGCCTATAGCACACCAATTTAGCCCGAAAACACCCCATTCGCGCCGTTTCACCTATTTTTCCACCCAAATGGACTTGAAAGTTTAAACGGACTATACTGGGATGATCCCAAACCTCCCTAGCATGCCTCGGTCTATTTTTGACCGACAGTACGCTCGAAACCTGGGCCCACCCCTGAAATCGTGGGCTATAGCACAACGATTTATCCTAAAAATGCCCCGTTCGTGGTGTTTTGTCTGTTTGTACATCCAAATTGACTACACTAGGATGATACCCAACCTTCCTAGCATGCCTCGATGATTTTCGGCATACAGCATACTCGGACCCCGGGCTCACCCCCAAAACTGTGGGCTATAACACATCGATTTAACCTGAAAATTCCTTGTTCGCGCTGTTTCACCAGTTTGTCCACCCAAATAGCCACGAAAAATTTAAGCAAAACACACTGGGATGATCCCCAAACTCCCTTCCATGCCCTGATCAATTTTTCGCCTGCAGCACACCCGGTGCCCGATCCCACCCTAAAATTGTGGGCTATAGCACACCGATTTAGCCCAAAAATACCCCATTCGTGCCGTTTCACCTGTTTGTCCGCCCAATTAGCCACGAAAGTTTAAACGGACTACACTTGGATGATCCCAAACATCCCTAGCATGCCTCGATCTATATTTGGCCTACAGTAAGCCCGAAACCCAGGCCCACCCCCGAAATCGTGGGCTATAGCACACCGATTTGGCCCCAAAATGCCTCATTTTGCTTGTTAATCCACCCAAATGTCCACGAAATTAAAACGGACCACACTGGGACGATCCCCAACCTCCCTGGCATGCCCCAGTTAATTTTTGGCTCACTGCACGCCCGGACCCCGGGACCATCCCCAAACCATGGGCTATAGCACACCGATTTGTCCTGAAAATGCCCCGTTCACGCTGTTTCGCCCCTTTGTTCACCCAAATGTCCACTAAAAATTTAAACGGACCACACTGGTATGATCCTCAAACTCCCTGGCACGCCCCGGTCAATTTTTAGCTTGCAGCACGCCCAAACCTCGGGCCCACCCCCAAAACCGTGGGCTATAGCACATGGATTTAGCCTGAAAACACTCAATTCGCGCCGTTTTGCCCGTTTGTCATCCCAAATGACCACAAAAATTTAAATGGACCGCACTGAGATGATCCCCAACCTCCCTGGTATGCCCCGGTTGATTTTTGACCCACAGCACGCCCAGACCCCAGGTCCACCCCTAAAACCGTGGGCTATAGCACACCGATTTAGCCCAAACATACCCCGTTCGCGCCGTTTCACTTGTTTGTCCACCTAAATGGCCATGAAAATTTAAGATGACCACACTGGGACGATCTTAAACCACCCTGGCACGCCCCGATTTATTTTTGGATCACAGCACGTCCGGACCCTAGGTCCACCCCCAAAAACCGTGGGCTATAGAAAACAAATTTGGCACGAAAATGCCCCGTTGGCGCCGTTTCGCCCGTTTGTCCACCCAAATAGCCAAAAAAAATTAAACGGATCACACTGGAACGATCCAAAAAAAAAACCTCCCTGGCATGCCTCGATCGATTTTTGGCCCATAGTACGCCCGGACCCTAGGCCCACCCCTGAAACCACGGGCTATAGCACAATGATTTGGCCTAAATATGCACCGTTCGCCCCGTTTCGCCTGTTTGTCCACCCAAATGACAACAAAAATTTAATCGGACCACACTGGCACGATCACCAACCTGCTTGGCACGCTCCGGTTAATTTTTGGGCCACAGCACGCCCGGACCCCCGGCGCACCCCCAAAACTACGAGCTATAGCACATTGATTTAGCCTAAAAATGCCCCATTCACGCCGTTTCGCCCGTTTGTCCACCCAAATGGCCACAAAATTTAATCGGACCACACAGGACGATCCTCAACCTCCCTGGCATGTCTCGGTCAATTTTTGGCCCACGACACGCTCGAACCCTGGGTCCACCATCGAAATCGTGGGCTATAGCACACCGATTTATTCCGAAAATGCCCCGTTCGCATCTTTTCACCCGTTTGTCTACCCAAATGGTCACAAAAATTTAAACGACCACACTGGGACGATCCCCAATAACCCTGACATGCCCTAGTCGATTTTGATCCCACACCATGCTCGGACCCCGGGCCCACCCACGAACCCGTGGGCTATAGCACATCGATTTAGCTAAAATATGCCCCGTTCTCACCGTTTCGCCCGTTTATCCACCCAAATGGCCATAAAAATTTAAACGGACCACACTAGGACGATCCCCAACCTCCCTGGCATTCCCCGGATGATTTTTGGCCCACAACATTCCCGTACCCTTGGCCCATCCCTAAAATTGTGGGCTATAGCACACCGAATTAGCGTAAAAATGCCCCGTTTGCACCGTTTCTCCCGTTTGTCCACCCAAATGGCCATGAAAATTTAAACGAACCATACTGGGACAATCCCCAACCTCCCTAGCATGCCCCGGTCGATTTTTCACCCACAACACGCCCAAAACCCGGACCCACCCCCAAAACCGTGGGCTATAGCACACCGATTTGGCATGAAAATGCACCATTCGTGCCGTTGCGCCCGTTTGTCCAAATTAATAGTCACAAAAATTTAAATGGACCACTCTGAGATGATCCCCAACCTCCCTGGTGTACCCCGGTTGATTTTTAGCCCACAGAACGCTCGGACCCCTGGCCCACCCTGAAACCGTGGGTTACACCACACCGATTTGGCTCGAAAATGCCCCATTTACGCCGTTTCTCTCGTTTGTCCACCCTAATGGCCATGAAAATTTAAACAGACCACACTGGGATGATCCCCAACCTCCCTGGCATGCCCCGATGGATTTTTGGACCACAGCATGCCCGGACCCCGGGGCCACCCCTAAAACTGTGGGCTATAGTTCACCGATTTAGCTCGAAAGTGGCCCGTTCGTGCCATTTTGACCGTTTGTCCACCGAAATGGCTATAAAAATTTAAACGGACCACACAAGGATGATCCCCAACCTCCCAGGCATGCCCCGGTTAATTTTTGGCCTTAACACGACCGGACCTCGTGCCCACCCGCAAAACCGTGGGCTATAGCACATCGATTTGGCCTAAAAATTCCTCGTTCGCGACGTTTAGCCCATTTGTTCACCCAAATGGCTATGAAAGTTTAAACGAACCACATTGGAACGATCCCCAAACTCCCTGGCACGTCCAGGTCAATTTTTGGCCCATAGCACACTCGGACCCCGAGCCAAACGATGATTTAACCATGGGCTATAGCACACTAATTAGGCCCAAAAATGCCTTGTTCGCGCCATTTCACCCGTTTGTCCACCCAAATGTCCACAAAAATTTAAACAAACCATACTGGGACGATCTCCAACCTCACTGGCATGCCCCGATCAATTTTCTGCCTACAGTACGCTCGGACCCCGGGCCCACCCTAAAACCGTGGGCTATAGCACATCAAATTGGACCGAAAATGCCCCGTTCATGCCGTTTCACCCATTTGTCCACCCAAATGGACGAGAAAATTTAAATGGACCACAGTGGGATGATCCCAAACCTCCTTGGCATGCCCCGATCAATTTTTGGCCCATAGCGCGCTCGGACCCTGGGCCCACCCTCAAAATCGTAGGCTATAGCACATCAATTTTGCCCTAAAATGCCTCATTTTGTCTGATTCTCTACCCAAATATCCATGAAAATTTAAACAGACCATACTGGGATGATCCCCAACCTCCCTGGTACGCCCCGGTCGATTTTCGGCCCACTGCACGCCCGGATCCTGGACCCACCCCCAAAACTGTGTGTTATAGCACACCGATTTGGCCTGAAAATACCCCGTTCGTGTTGTTTCACCCATTTGTCTACCCAAATAGCCACGAAAAATTTAAAAGGACCACACTGGGATGATCCCAAACCTCCCTGGCACGCCCGTTCTAATTTTGGCCCACAAGACTCTCGGACCCCGGGCCAACCCCCAAAACCATGGGCTATAGCACACCGATATGGCCCGAAAATGCCCTGGTATGCCCTGAAAGATTTTAAGCCCATAGAGTGCTCGAAGCCCGGGCCCACCCCAAAACAGTGGGCTATATAGCACATCAATTTGTCCTGAAATGCCCCATTCGTGCCATTTCGCTCGTTCGTCCACCCAAATGGCCACGAAAATTTAAATGGACCATACTGGGATGATCCCCAACCTCCCTGGCATTCTCCGATTGATTTTTGGCCCATTTCAAGCTTGGAACCTGGGCCCACCCCAAAATCGTGGGTTATAGCACATCAATTTGTCCTGAAAACACTTGTTCGAGCCGTTTCGCCCGTTTGTCCATCCAAATGGCAATGAAAATTAAAAGGACCATACTGGAACGATCCTCAACCTTCTTGGCATGCCCCTAAAGATTTTCAGCCCACAGAATGCCCGGAGCCCTGCCCCACCCCAAAACTGTGGCCTATAGCACATTGATTTGGCTCGAAAATGCCCCAATCGCGCCGTTTCGCCCGTTTATCAACCGAAATGGCCACAAAAATTTAAACAGACCACTCTGAGATGATCCGAACCTCCCTGGAAATCCCTAGTCGATTTTTGGCAAATAACAAGCCCGAACCCCAGGCCCACACTCGAAACCGTCGATTATAGCACACCAATTTTGCCTGAAAATGGCCCGCTCACGTCGTTTCGCCCGTTTGTCCACCCAAATGGACACGAAAATTTAAACGAACACTACTGGGATGATCCCCAACCTCCCTGGCATGCCTCGGTTAATTTTTGGCCCACAACACGCCCGAAGTTTGGGCCACCCTGAAACTGTGGGCTAAGCACACCGATTAGGCCAAAAAATGACCCGTTCGTGCCGTTTCGCCCGTTTGTCCACCCAAATGGCCACAAAAATTTAAACAGATCATATTAGGATGATCCCCGATCTCCCTGAAATGCCCCGATCAATTTTTTGCCCACAGCACGCCCGGACCCCGAGCCTACCCCTAAAATCATGGGCTATAACACACCGTTTCTCCCGTTTGTCCACCCAAATGACCACAAAAATTTAAACGAACCATACTGGGATGATCCCCAACCTCCCTGGCACGCCCCAGTTGATTTTTGGTGCACAGCACGCCCGAACCGTGGGTCCACCCCCAAACCATTGGCCATAGCACATCAATTTGGCCTAAAAATGCACCATTCGCGCCATTTCGTTCGTTTGTCAACACAAATAGTCACAAAAATTTACACGGACCACTCTAGATGATCCCCAACCTCCCTGGAATGCCTCCATTAATTTTTGGCTCACATCACGCCCGTACCTCGGGCCCACCCCAAAATCGTGGGTTATACCACACAGATTTGGCCCAAAAATGCCCCGTTTGCGCCGTTTCGCCCATTTGTCAGCCCTAATGGTCACAAAAATTTAAACGGACTAGTCTGGGATGATCCCTAACCTCCCTGGCATGCCCCAGTTTATTTTTGGCCCACAGCATGCCCGAAGCCCGGGCCCACTCCAAAACCGTGGGCTATAGCACAGTGATTTGGTTTAAAAATGCTCTGTTCGCGTCGTTTTATTCGTTTGTCCATCCAAATGGTCAAGAAAATTTAAATGGACCATATTGGGATGATCCCCAACCTCCCTAATACACCACGGTCGATTTTTTGGTCCACAACACACCCAGCCCCAGGCCCACCCCCAAAACCGTGGGCTAAAGCACACCAATTTGGCCCAAAAATGCCCCATTTGCACCTTTTCTCTCGTTTGTCTACCGAAATAGCCACGAAAGTTTAAAAGAACCATACTGGGATGATCCCCAACCTCCCTGGCATACCCCGGTCGATTTTTGGCCCACAGCGCGCCTGAACCCCAGGCCCAACCCCAAAACCATGGGCTATAGCACACCGATTTGTCCTGAAAATACACCATTCACGCCGTTTCGCCCGTTTGTCCTCCCAAATGGCCATGGAAATTTAAATGGACCACTCTAAGATGATCCCCAACCTCCCTGGCACGCTCGTATTGATTTTTGGCCCACAGCACGCTCGGACCCCGGGCCCACCCCCAAAACTCTGGGTGATACCACACCGATTTGGCCAGAAAATGCCCCATTCATGCCGTTTCACCTCTTTGTCCACCCTAATGGCCACGAAAATTTAAACGGACCGCACTGGAACAATCCCCAACCTCCCTGACATGCCACGGTCAATTTTCGGCCCATAGCGTTCTTGGACCCGGGCCCACCCCCGCAACCGTGGGATATACCCCGTAAACGCCGTTTCACACGTTTGTCCACCCAAATGCCCACAAAAATTTAAACGGACCACACTGGTACGATCCCCAACCTCCCTGACATACCCCGATCAATTTTTGGCCCACAGCACACTCGAACCTGGGTCCAACCCCCAAAACCGTGAGAAATAGCACACCGATTTAGCCTAAAAAAACCCTGTTCACAGTGTTTCGCCAGTTTCTCTACCCAAATGGTAACAAAAATTTAAACAGACCACACTGGGATGATCCCCAACTTCCCTGGCATACCCCGGTCGATTTTCGGCCCACAACAAGCCCGGAGCCCGGGCCCACCCTCAAATCGTGGGCTATAGCTGAATGATTTGGCCCGAAAATGCCCCGTTCTCGATGTTTCACCCGTTTGTCCACCCAAATGGATACAAAAATTTAAACAGAACACACTGGGATGATCCCCAACCTCCCGGGAACGCCGCTATCAATTTTTGGCCCACAACACGCCTGGAGTTTGGGCCCACCCCAAAACCGTGGGCTATAGCACTCTGATTTGGCCCTAAAATGGCCCGTTCACGTCGTTTAGCATGTTTGTCCACCCAAATGGATAAGAAAATTTAAACGGACCACACTAGGACGATCCCCAACCTTTCTGACATGCCCCAGTCAATTTTTGGCCCACAACACCCTTGAACCCCTGGCCCACCCCTAAAACCGTGGGCTATAGCACACAGATTTGGTGCGAAAATGCCCCATTCGCTCCGTTTGACCCGTTTGTCCACCAAAATAGCCAAAAAAAATTAAACGGACCATACTGGGATGATCCTCAACCATCCTAGCATGCCCTGGTCGATTTTCGGAATATAGCATGCCCGAACCGTGGGCCCACCCCCGAAATTGTGGGCTATAGCTCACCGATTTGGCCCGAAAATGCCCCGTTCATGCCGTTTCTCCTGTTTGTCCTCCCAAATAGCCAAGAAAATTTAAACGGACTACACTAGGATAATCCCCAACCTCCCTAGCATGCCCCAATTGATTTTCGGCACACAGCACGCTCGGACCCCGGGCTCAGCCCTGAAACCATGGGCTATAACACACCGATTTGGCTTGAAAATACCCCATTCGCGCTGTTTCACCCGTTTGTTCACCCAAATAGCCACGAAAAAAATTAAACGGACCACACAAGGATGATCCCCAACCTTCCTGGCATGCCTCGATTAATTTTCGGCCCACAACACTTTCGAACCCCGGGCCCACCCCCAAAATTGATGGCTGTAGCACATCGAGTTAGCCTGAAAACACCCCGTTCATACCGTTTCGCCCGTTTGTCCACCCAAATGGCCACAAAAATTTAAACGGACCACCCAGAGACGATCCTCAACCTCCCTGGCACGCACCGGTCGATTTTTGACCCACAACACGTCCGGACCCCGGGCCCACCCCTAAAACCGTGAGATATAGCACACCGATTTGGCCCAAAAATGCCCCGTTCGCACTGTTTCACACGTTTGTTCACCTAAATGGCCACGAAAATTTAAAATGACCACACTAGGATGATCCTGAACCTCCCTGGAATGCCCCGGTCGATTTTTGGGCCACAACACGCCCGAAACCTAGGCCCACCTCCAAAACCGTGGTCTATAGCAAACTGATTTGGCACGAAAATACCCCGTTCGCGCCGTTTCGCCCGTTTGTCCACCCAAATGGACACAAAAATTTAAACGGACCACACTAGGATGATACCAACCTCCCTGGCATGCCCCAGGCGATTTTCGGCCCACAACATGCCCGTACCCCGAGCCCACCCCTAAAATTGTGGGTAATAGCACACCAATTTAGGCAAAAAATGCCCCGTTTGCGTCGTTTCTCCAATTTGTCCACCCAAAGGGCCACGAAAATTTAAACAAACCATACTGGGACAATCCCTAATCTCTCTGGCACTCCTCGATTAATTATCAGCCCACAGCATGCCCGAACCCCGGGCCTTCCCCCGAAAGCGTGGGCTATATCACACTAATTTGGCCTGAAAATACACTATTCGCGCCGTTTCTCCCGTTTGTCCACCCATATGGTCAAGAAAATTTAAACGGACCACTCTGAGATGATCCCCAACCTCCCTGGCATGCCCCGGTGGATTTTTGGCCAACAGCACGCCCGAACCCCAGGCCCACCCCGAAACCGTGGGCTATAGCATAACCATTTGGTCCGAAAATGCCCCGTTTGCGTCGTTTCGCTGTCCACTGAAATGGCCATAAAAATTTAAATGGACTACACTGGGACGATCCCCAACCTCCCTGATACGCCAAGGTCGATTTTTGGCCAACAGTACTCCCAGAATCGAGCCCACCCCCAAAACCGTTGGCAATAGCACACCGATTTGGCCCGAAAATGCCCCGTTCGCGCCATTTCGCCCCTTTGTCCACCCAAATGGCCACAAAAATTTAAACGGGCCACACTTGGATGATCCACAACCTCCCTGGCATGCCCCGGTCAATTTTCAGCCTAGAACAAGCCCGAATCCTGAGCCTACCTACGAAACCATGGGCTATAGCACACCGATTTAGCTCAAAATAGCCCTGTTCACACTGTTTCACCCGTTTGTCAACCCAAATGGTTACGAAAATTTCAATGGACCACACTAGGATGATCCCAAATCTCCCTGGCACGCCCCAGGCAATTTTTGGCCCTCAGCATGCCCGTACCCCGAGCCCACCCCTAAACTCATGGGCTATAGCACACCGATTTAGCCCAAAAATGCCCCATTTCGCCGTTTCTCCCATTTGTCCACCCAAATAGCCACAAAATTTAAATGAACCATATTGGGACAATCCCAACCTCCCTGGCACGCCCTGGTCAATTTTTGACCCACAATGCGCCCGAACCCCGGGCCCACCCCCGAAAACGTGGTCTATAGCACACCAATTTGGCTTGAAAATGAACCATTCACGCTGTTTCGCCAGTTTGTCCACCCAAATGTCCACAAAAATTTAAACGGACCATTCTGAGATGATCCCCAACCTCCTTGGCATACCCCGATCGATTTTTGGCCCACAGCACGCCCTGACCCCGAGCCCATCCCCAAAACCATGGGTTATACAATACAGATTTAGCCCGAAAATTCCTCATTTACGTCGTTTCACCCATTTGTCCACCCTAATGGCCACAAAAATTTAAACGGACCACACTGAGATGATCCGCAACCTCCCTGGCACGCCCCGATCGATTTTCGACCCACAACACGCCCGGAGCCTAGGCCCACCCCAATACCGTGAGCTATAGCACACCGATTTAGTCCAAAAATGCCCCGTTCGCGTCCTTTCACCCGTTTGTCCACCCAAATGGCCCCAAAAATATAAACGGACCACACTGGAATGATCCCCAACCTCCCTGACACGCCACGGTCGATTTTCGGCCCACAGCACGCCCGGACCCAAGCCCACCCCCGAAACTGTAGGCTATAGCACACCGACTTTGCCTGAAAATACCCCGTTCGCGCTGTTTCGCCCGTTTGTTAACCAAAGGCCACAAAAATTTTAACGGACCACACTGGGACGATCCCCAACCTCCCTGGCATGCACCGATTGATTTTTGGCCCACAGCACGCGCAGACCCCAGGCCTACCCCCAACCTCCTTGGCATGCCCCGATTAATTTTTTGCCTACAACATATCCGTACCTCAGGCCCACCCTAAATCATGGGCTATAGCACATCGATTTGGCCCAAAAATGCACCATTTGCGTCGTTTCGCCCGTTTATCCACCCAAATGGCCACAAAAATTTAAACGGACCATACTAGGATGATCCCCAACCTCCCTGGCATGCCCCGATCAATTATTGGCTTACATCATGACCGAATCCCGGGCCTACCCAAAAACCGTGATCTATAATTATCCGATTTAGCCCGAAAATGCCCCGTTCTAGCCGTTTCACCCGTTTGTCCACCCAAATGGCCACGAAAATTTAAAACAGACCATTCTAAGATGATCCCCAACCTCCCTGGCACTCCCTGGTCAATTTTTGGCCCACCACATGCCTGGATCCAGGGCCCACCCCTAAAATTATGGGTTATACCCCACCGATTTGGCCTAAAAATGCCCCATTTGTGTCGTTTCGGCCGTTTGTCCACCCAAATGGCCACGGAAATTTAAACGTACCACACTGGGATGATCCCCAACCTCCCTAACACGCCAGAGTCAATTTTTGGCCCACAGCACGCCCGAACCATGGCCCACACCCAAAACCGTGCGTATAGCACATTGATTTGGCTCGAAAATGCCCTATTCGCGCTGTTTCGCCTGTTTGTCCACCTAAATATCCACAAAAATTTAAACGGACCACACTAGGACGATCCCCAACCTCTGTGGCATGCCCCGGTCAATTTTTGGCCCCTGGCATGCCCGGACCGCGGGTCCACTCCCGAAACTGTGGCACACTGATTTGGCCCAAAAATGCTCCGTTCGCGCCGTTTCGCCCGTTTGGCCCGTTTGTCCACCCAAATGGCCACACAAATTTAAAAAGGCCATACTGGAACGATCCCAAATCTCCCTGGCATGGACCGATCGGTTTTGGCCCATAGCACGCTCGGACCGCGGGCCAATCCCCGAAACCGTAGGCTAAAGTACACCAATTTTGCTCGAAAATGCCCTGATCGCACCGTTTCGCCCATTTATCCACCCAAATGGCCAAGAAAATTTAAACGGACCACACTGGGATGATCCCAAACCTCCCTGGCATGCCCCGATCGAATTTCTGCCCATAACACACTTGGTCCCTGGGCCCACCCCCAAAATTGTAGGCTATCGCATATCGATTTAGCCCAAAAATGCCCCATTTTTCCTGTTTCTCTTCCCAAATGACTACAAAATTTAAACAAACCACACTGGGATGATGCCCAATCTCCCTGGCGTACCTCGGTCGATTTTTGTCCCACTGTACGCTCGGATTTCGGGCCATTCCCCAAAACTGTGGGCTATAGCTCATTAATTTGGCTTAAAAATGCCTCGTTCGCGCTGTTTTGCCTATTTGTCTACCCAAATGGCGACAAAAAATTTAAAAGGACCACACTGGGATGATTCCCAACCTCCCTGGCATGCCCGTTTAATTTTTTTCCCACAACAATCCCGGACCCCAGGACCACCCCCTAAACCGTGGGCTATAGCACACCGATATGGCCCAAAAATGCCCTGGCATGCAGTAGAAGATTTTTGACCCATAGCACGCCCCGACCCTAGACCCATAACCTACTTGGCAAGCCCCGATCGATTTTTGACCCACAGCATGCTTGGACCCCGGGCCCACCCTGAAATCGTGGGCTATAGCACATCGATTTGGATGAAAAATGCCCCGTTTGCGCCGTTTTCCCCGCTTGTCCACCCAAATGGCTAAAGAAATTTAAACGAACCACACTGGGATGTTCCTCAACCTCCCTGGTATGCCCCGATCAATTTTTGGCCCACAACACGCTCGGACCCTGCCCCCCTCCCCCAAAATCGTGTGCTATAGCACATCGATTTATACCGAAAACACCCCGTTCGAGCCGTTTCACCCGTTTGTCCACCCAAATGGCCACAAAAATTTAAAAGGACCACACTGGAATGATCCCCAACCTTCTTGGCACACCCTTTAAGATTTTTGGCCCACAGAATGCCCGAAGCCCTGGCCCAACCCAAAATCGTGGCCTATAGCACACTTATTTGTCTTGAAAATGCACCATTCGTACCGTTTCATCCGTTTATCCACCGAAATGGCCAAAAAAATTTAAACGGACCACTCTGAGATAATCCTGAACCTCCCTGGAATGCACTGGTCAATTTTTGGCCCACAATAAGCCTGTGCCCATGCCCAAAACCGTCGGTTATGGCACACTGATTTGGCCTAAAAATACCCCATTCGCGCCATTTCGCCCGTTTGTCCATCCAAATGGCCACAAAAATTTAAACGGATCACACTGGGATGATCCCCCACCTCCCTGGCATGCCCCGGTTGATTTTTGTCTACAGCATGCCCGGATCTCAAGCCCACCCCAAAACTGTGGGCTAAGCACACCGATTTGGCCCAAAAATGACCCGTTCGCGCCGTTTCTCACGTTTGTCCACCAAAATGGCAATGAAAATTTAAACGGACCATACTGGGATGATCCACAATCTCCCTGACATGCCCCAATCAATTTTTAGCCCACAACACGCCAGGACCCTGGGCCCACCCCCGAATTCCAGTACATCGATTTGTCCCGAAAATGCCTCGTTCTCACAGTTTTGCCCGTTTGTCAACTCAAATGGCCACAAAATTTAAACGGACCATACTGGAATGATCCCAACCTCCCTGGCATGCCCTGGTCGATTTTCATCCCACTGCACACCCGGATTTTTGGCCATCCCCCAAAATCGTGGGCTATAGCACACTGATTTAGATCGAAAACACCCCGTTCCCGTTATTTTGCCCGTTTGTCCACCTAAATAGCCACAAAACTTTAAACAGACCACACGGGATGATCCCCCACCTCCCTGGCAAGCCTCGATCAATTTTTGGCCCACAACACGCTTGGACCCCGGGCCCACCCCCAAAACCGTGAGCTATAGCACACCGATTGGTCCCAAAATTGCGCCATTCACGCCGTTTCGCTCGTTTGTCCACCCAAATAGCCACGAAAATTTAAACGTCCTCACTGGGATGATCCCCAACATCCTTGACATGCCGCGGTCGATTTTTGGCCCACATCATGCTCGAACCCCGGGCCCACCCACAAAACCGTGGGCTATAGCATACCAATTTGGCCCAAAAATGCCATGATAGCTCCGTTTCACCTGTTTGCAATCCAAATAGCAACAAAAATTTAAACGAACCACTTTGGGACGATCCCCAACCTCCCCGGCATGCCCCAGTAAATTTTCAGCCCACAGCACGCCTGGACCCTAGGCCCACTCTCGAAATCGTGGGCTATAGCACACTGATTTGGCCCGAAAATGCCCCGTTCGTGCCTTTTCTCTTATTTGTCCACCCAAATGGCCAGGAAAATTTAAACGGACCATACTGGGACGATCCCCAATCTTCCATGCATGCTTCGGACAATTTTTGGCCTACAACATGCCCGTAGCTCTAGCCCACCCCCGAAATAGTGGGCTATAGCTCACCAATTTGGCCTGAAAATGCCCCTTTCGTGTCGTTTCGCCCGTTTGTCCACCCAAATGGCCATGAAAATTTAAACGAACCACACTGGGATGATCCCCAACCTCCCTGGCATGCCCTGATTGATTTTTGGCCTACAAATCCCCGAACCCCGGGTTCACCCCCAAAACTGTGGGATTTAGCAGACCGATTTGGCCCAAAATGCTCCGTTCGTGCTGTTTTACCCATTTGTCCACCCAAATAGCCACAAAAATTTAAACGGACCACACTAGGATGATTCCCAACCTCCCTGGCATGCCCCTATCAATTTTTTGCCTATAGTACGCCCAGACCACGGGCCCACCCCTGAAACCATGCGCTATAGCACACCGATTTGGCCCAAAAATTCCTCGTTAGCGCCGTTTTGCCCGTTTATCCACCCAAATGGCCGTGAAAATTTAAACGAACAACATTGGGACAATTCCCAACCTCACTGGCATACCCCAATTAATTTTTGGTCCACAGCACGCCCGGACCCCGGGCTCACCCCCAAAACTGTGGGCTATAACATATTAATTTGGCCGAAAAATGTCCTGTTCGCGCCGTTTTGCCTATTTGTCCTCCCAAATGTCCACAAAAATTTAAATGGACCACATTAGGACGATACCCTACCTCCCTGGCATGCCTCGATCAATTTTTGGCCCACAACACGCCCATACCTCGGGCTCACCCCCAAAACCAGCGGCTATAGTAGACCGATTTGGCTCAAAAATGCCCCGTTAATGCTGTTTTGCCCGTTTGTCCAGCCAAATGGCCATAAAATTTAAACAGACCACACTGGGAGGATCCCCAACCTCCCTGACAAGTCACGGTCGATTTTCGGTCCACAACATGCTCGGACCCTGGGCCAACCCCCAAAACTGTGGGCTATAATACATTGATTTAGCCTAAAAATGACCCATTTGCGTCGTTTCACCCGTTAGCCACCCAAATGGCCACGAAAATTTAAACGGACCACACTGGGACGATCCCCAACTTCCCTGGCATGCCTTGGTCGATTATCAGCCAACAGTACGCCCGGGCCCGCCCCCGAAATGCGGGCTATAACACACAGATTTGGCCCGAAAATGCCTTGTTCACGCCATTTCGCCCGTTGGTCTACCCAAATAGTTACAAAAATTTAAACGGACCATACTGGGATGATCCCCAACCTTCCTAGAATGCCCCGATCGATTTTCGACCCATAGAACACTCGGAGCCTGGGCCCACCATCGAAACCGTGGGATATAGCACACCAAATTAGCCCGAAAAAGCCCCATTTGTGCCGTTTCTCTTGTTTGTCCACCCAAATGTCCACGTAAATTTAAATGGACCACACTGGGATGATCCGCAACCTCCCTGCCACTCCCTGATCAATTTTTGGCCCACAACACACCCGGACCATGAGGCCACCCCTAAAATCGTGGGCGTTAGCATACTGATTTGGCCCAAAAATACCTCGATCGTGCCTTTTTGCCCGTTTGTCCACCCAAATGGTTAGGAAAATTTAAATGACCCACTATGGAACGATCCCCAACCTCCCTGGCATGCCCCGGTCAATTTTCGGCCTACAGCACGCTCGAACCTCGGGTCCAGCCCTAAAATTGTGGGTTATAGCACACCGATTTGGCCAGAAAATACCAGTTCTCATAGTTTTGCCCGTTTGTCCACCCTACTGGCCACAAAAATTGAAACGAACCATACTGGAAAGATCCCCAACCTCCCTGACACGCTTCAGCTAATTTTTCGCCCATAACACGCCCGGACCCTGAACCCATACTCAAAACTGTGGGCTATAGAACACCGATTTAGCCCAAAAAAGCCCCATTCGTACCGTTTCACCGGTTTGTCCACCCAAATAGCCACGAAAATTTAAATGAACCATACTAGGATGATCCCTAACCTTCCTGGCATACCTCGATTGATTTTTGACCCACAGAACGCTCGAATCCCGGGCCCACCCCCAAAACCGTGGGCTATAGCACACCGATTTAGCCCGAAAGTGCCCTGTTCATGCCGTTTTGCCCATTTGTCCACCCAAATAGCCACAAAAATTAAAACGTATCACACTAGGAGGATCCCTCACCTCCCTGTCATGCCCCGATCAATTTTTGGCCCATAGCACGCCCGGACCCCAGGCCCACCCTCGAAACTGTGGGCTATAGCACACCGATTAGGCCTAAAATGCCCCATTCGCGTTGTTTATCCCGTTTATCCACCCAAATGGACAAGAAAATTTAAACGAACCATACTAGGATGATCCCCAACCTTTCTAACACTCCCCAATCGATTTTCGGCCTACAGCACGCCCGGACCTAGGCCCCACCCCCAAAACCGTCGGGAATAGCACACCGATTTGGCCTAAAAATGCCCCGCTCATAGTGTTTCGCTCGTTTGTCCACCAAAATGGTCACGACAATTTAAACAGACCACACTGGGATGATCCCCAACCTCTCTGGCATGCCCCGGTCGATTTTTGGCCCACAACACGTTCGTAATCTGGGCCCACCCTAAACCGCGGGCTATAACACACCGATTTAGCCTGAAAATGCCCCATTCACGTCGTTTCGCCTGTTTGACAACCCAAATAGCCACAAAAATTTAGACGGACCACTCTGGGATGATCCCAACCTTCCTGGCATGCCCCGATTGAGTTTTGGCCCACAGCACGCCCGGACCCCTGGCCCACCCCCAAAACCTTGGGCTATAGCAGAACGATTTGACCCAAAAAATGCCCCATTCACGACGTTTTGCCCGTTTGTCCACCCAAATGACCACAAAAATTTAAATGGATCATACTGGGATGATCCCCAACCTCCCTAGCACGCATCCATAAATTTTTGGCCCACAGCACGCCCGGAGCCTGGGCCCACCCTAAAACCTTGGGCTATAGCACTCCGATTTGGCTTGAAAATACCCCATCACGTCGTTTAGCCCATTTGTCCACCCAAATGGCCTTGAAAATTTAAACAAACTATACTAGGATGATCCCCAACCTTTCTAACACGCCCCGGTCAATTTTTGGCCCACAACACGCTCAGATCCCAGGCCCACCTCCAAAATCGTGGGCAATAGTACATCAATTTTGCCCAAAAATACCCCGTTCACTCCATTTGACCCGTTTATACACCAAAATGACCACAAAAATTTAAACGGACCATACTGGGATGATCCCCAACCTCCCTGGCATGCCCTTGTCGATTTTTGGCACATAGTATGCCCGAACCGCGGGCCCACTCCCGAAATTGTGGGCTATAGCACATTGATTTGGCCCGAAAATGCCCCGTTCGTACCGTTCCTCCTATTTGTCCACCCAAATGGCCAAGAAAAATAAACGAACTACACTGAGATGATCCCCAACCTCCCTAGAATGCCTCGATTGATTTTCTGCACACAGCATGCTCGAACCCCGGGCTCACCCTCAAAATCAGGAGCTATAGCACACCGATTTGGCCTGAAAATGCCCTGTTCGCAAAGTTTCACCGGACCTCCCTGGCATGTACCGATCAATTTTTGGCCCACAGCACGCCCGGTGCCTGATTACACCCCAAAATCGTGGGCTATAGCAGACCGATTTAGCCCGAAAACACCCCATTCGCGTCGTTTTACCAGTTTATTCACCCAAATGGCCACGAAAGTTTAAACGAACTACACTGGGATGATTCCCAACCTATATAGCATACCCCGGTCAATTTTCGGCCTAAAGTACAACTGGAACCCAGTCCCACCTATAAAACCATAGGCTATAGCACACCGATTTGGCCCAAAAATACCCTATTTTTCCTGTGTGTCCACCAAAATTTCCACGAAATTAAAATGGACCACACTGGGATGATCCCCAACCTCCCAGGCACACCCCGATTGATTTTTGGCCCACTGCACGCCCATACCCCAGGCCCACCATAAACCGTGGGCTATAGCACACCGATTTGTCCTGAAAATACCCCGTTTGCACTGTTTCGCCCGTTTGTTCACCCAAACGGCCATGAAAAATTTAAACGGACTACACTGGGATGATCCCCTACCTCCCTGACACGCCCCGGTTAATTTTCGGCCCACAGAATGCCCGGACCCCGGGCCCAACCCCGAAACCGTGGGCTATAACACATCGGTTTAGCCTGAAAACACCCCATTTGCTCCGTTTTGCCCGTTTGTCCACCTAAATGGCCACAAAAATTTAAACGAACTACACTGGAATGATCCCCAACTTCCCTGGCATACCCCGATCAATTTTTGGACCACAGCACGACCGAACCCCGAGCCCACCCCCGAAACCGTGGTCTATAGCAAATCAATTTGGCATAAAAATGCACCGTTCACATCGTTTCGCCCGTTTATCTACCCCAATGGCCACAAAAATTTAAACGGACCACACTAGAATGATCCCCAACCTCTCTGGCATGCTCCGGTCAATTTTTTACCCACAACACGCCCGGACCCCAGGTCCTCCCCTGAAACCATGGGCTATAACACATTGATTTAGCCCAAAAATGCACTGTTCGCGCCGTTTCGCCTGATTGTCCACCCAAATGGCTACGAAAATTTAAATGGATCACACTGGGACGATCCCCAACTTCCTTGGCATACCCCGGTAGATTTTTGGCCCACAGCACGCACAGACCCCCGGTGCACCCCCAAAACTGCGGGCTATAGCACACCGATTTAGCCCAAAAATGCATCGTTCATGCCGTTTCGCCCGTTTGTCCACCCAAATAGACACAAAATTTCAAACGGACCACAGGGGATGATCCCCAACCACCCTGGCATACCTCGGTCAATTTTCGGCCCATAACACGCCCGGACCCCAAGCCCACCCACTAAACCGTGGTCTATAACACATCTATTTAGCTCGAAAATGCCCCATTCGCGTCGTTTCGCCCGTTTGTCCACCCAAATGGTCACAAAAATTTAAACGAACCACACTAGGATGATCCCCAACCTCCCTGGCATGCCTCGGGCAATTTTCAGCCCACAGCATGCCCGTACCCCAGGCCCACCCCTGATATCATAGGCTATAACACACCGATTTGGCCTAAAAATTCTCCATTTGAGCTGTTTCTCCCGTTTGTCCACCCAAATGGCCACGAAAATTTAAAAGAACCATATTGGGATGATCCCCAACCTTCCTGGCATGCCCCAGTCGATTTTCGGCCCACAGCACGTCCGAACCCCGGGTCCAACCCCGAAACCGTGGGCTATAGCACACCGATTTAGCTTGAAAATGCACCATTCGCGCCGTTTCGCCCACTTGTCCACTCAAATAGCCACAAAAATTTAAACGGACTAGTCTGAGATGATCCCCAACCTCGCTGGCACGCCCCGGTCAATTTTTGGCCCATAGCACGCCCGGAACCCAGGCCCACCCCAAAACCGTGGGTTATACCACACCTATTTGGCACAAAAATTCCCTGTTTGCACTGTTTTGCCCGTTTGTCCAACCTAATGGCCACGCAAATTTAAACAAACCACACTGGGATGATCCCATACCTACCTGGAACGCCCCGGTTAATTTTTTGCCCATAGCATGCCCGGGCCCACCCCGAAACCATAGGCTATAGCACACCGATTTGGTCTGAAAATACCCCGTTCGCGTCGTTTTGCCCGTTTTTCCATCCAAATGACTACAAAAATTTAAACGGACCACATTAGGACGATCCTTAACCTCCCTGACAAGCCATAGTCGATTTTTGGCCCACAGCACGCCAGGACCCGAGCCCACCCCTGAAACCGTTGGTTATAGCATATCGATTTGGCCCAAAATGCCCCGTTTCGCACTGTTTTGCCCGTTTGTCCACCCAAATGGCCACAAAAATTTAATCGGACAACACGGGGCGATCCCCAACCTCCCTGGCATACGCCGGTCGATTTTCATCCAACAACACGTCCAGACCCCGGGCCATACTTTGAAATCGTGGGCTATAGCACACCGATTTATTTCGAAAATGCACCGTTTGTGACGTTTCTCCCGTTTGTCAGCCCAAATGGCCAAAATATTTTAAACGAACTACACTGAGATGATCTCCAATATCCCTAGCATGCCCCGGTCAATTTTTGACCCACAGCACTCTCGAACCCCGAGCCCACACCCAAAATTGTGGGCTATAGCACATTGATTTGGGCCAAAATTGCACCGTTTGCGCCGTTCTGCACGTTTGTCCACCTAAATGTCCACGAAAATTTAAAATGACCATACTGGGATGATTTTAAACCTTCCTGGCACGACCTAGTCGATTTTCAGCCCACAGCACGCCCGGACCCTAGGCCCACCCCCTAAACCGTGGGCTATAGAAAATCGATTTGGCACTAAAATGCCATGTTCGTGTCGTTTCCCTCGTTTGTCCACCCAAATGGCCACAAAAATTTAAACGGACCACACTGGGACGCTCCCCTACCTCCCTGACATGTCCTGGTCAAATTTTGGCCCACAACACGCCCGGACCCTTGGCCCACCCCCAAAACCATGGGCTATAACACAATGATTTGGCCCAAAAATGCCCCGTTTGCGCCATTTTGCCTGTTTGTCCACCCAAATGGCCACAAAAATTTAAACGAACCACACTAGGACGATCCCTAACCTCCCTGGAACACCCCGGTCGATTTTCGGCCCACAGCAAGCCTGTACCCCAGGTTCACCCCTGAAATCGTGGGCTATAGCACACCGATTTTTCCTAAAAATGCCCCGTTTATGCCGTTTCTCCCTTTTGTCCACCCAAATAGCCATGAAAATTTAAACGAACCATACAGGGACGATTTCTAACCTCCCTGGCACTCCCCGATCAATTTTTAGCCCACAGCACGTCCGGACCCCAGGCCCACCTCAACCTCCTTGGCACGCCCTAGTTGATTTTTGGCCAACAGCATGCCCGAACCCCGGGCCTACCCCCAAAAACCTGGGGAATAGAACACTGATTTGGCTCGAAAATGCCCCGTCAATAGTGTTTCGCCCGTTTATCCACCCAAATAGTCACAAAAATTTAAACAGACCACACTAGGACGATCCCCAACCTCCCTGGCATACCTCGGTCGATTTTCGGCCCACAACACGCTCGAACCTCAGGCCCACCCCGAAATCGTGGGCTATAGACAATCAATTTTGCCCTAAAATGCCCAGTTCCCGCCGTTACGCACGTTTGTCAAACCAAATAGCCACAAAAATTTAAACGGACCACACTGGGACGATTCCCAACCTCCTTGGCATGCCCCGGTTGATTTTTGGATTACAACATGCCCGAACCACGGGCCCACCCCTAAAACCGTGGGCTATAGTTCACCGATTTAGCCAAAAAGTGCCCCATTCTCACCGTTTTGCTCATTTGTCCACCCAAATGGCCAAAAATATTTAAACGGACCACACTAAGATGATCCCCAACCTCCCTGGAATGACCCAGGTCCACTCCCAAAACCGTGGGCTATAGCACACTGATTTGGCCCGAAAATACCCCATTCGCGTCGTTTAGCCTATTTATCCACCCAAATGGCCAAGAAAATTTAAACGGACCACACTGGGATGATCCCCAACCTTTCTAACATCCCCTAGTTAATATTTCACCTACAACACGTCCGTACCTCGGGCCCACCCCTAAAATCGTGGGCTATAGCACACCGATTTAGCCCAAAAATATCCTGTTCGCACCGTTTCGCCAGTTTGTCAACCCAAATGGCCACAAAAATTTAATCGGACCATACTGGGATGATCCCCAACCTCCCTGACACTCCTCAGTCAATTTTCAAACCACATCATGCCCGAAACTAGGTCCCACCCCCAAAACCGTGGGGAATAGCACACCGATTTAGCCCAAAAATGCCCCATTCGCTGCATTTCGCCCATTTCTCCACCTAAATGGTCACGAAATGTTAAACAGACCACACTGGGATGATCCCCAACCCTCCTGGACTGCCTCGATCGATTTTTCGCCCACAACACGCTCGATCCCGAGCCCACCCCCATACCGCGGGCTATAGCACACCGATATAGCCCAAAAATTCCCCATTTACGCCGTTTTGCCTGTTTGTCCACCTAAATAGCCACAAAAATTTAAACGAACCACACTGAGATGATCCCCAAACTTCCTGACATGCCCCGGTTGATTTTTGTCTCACATCACGCCCGGACCCCGGGCCCACCCCGAAAACCGTGGGTTATAGCAGACCGGTTTAGCCCAAAAATGCCCCGTTCGCGATGTTTCGCCCGTTTGTCCAACCAAATACCCACGAAAATTTAAACGGACAACACTGAGATGATCCCCAACCTCCCTGGAACGCCCCTATCAATTTTGGCCCACAGCACGCCAGGATCCCGGGCCCAACCCAAAATCGTGGGCTATAGCACTTTGATTTGGCCCTAAAATGGCCCGTTCATGTCGTTTTTCCCGTTTGTCCGCCCAAATGGTCAAGAAAATTCAAACGGACCATATGAGGATGATCCCCAACCTTTTTGACATGCCTCAGTTGATTTTTGGCACATAGAATGCCCGAACCGCGGACCCACCCCTAAAATTGTGGGCTATAAAACACCGATTTGGCTTGAAAATGCCCCGTTCGCGCTATTTCACCTATTTTTCCACCCAAATGGCCAAGAAAATTTAAACGGACTACACTGGGATGATCCCCAACCTCCCTAGCACGCCCTGATTGATTTTCGGCACACAGCATGCTCGGACCCCGGACTAACCCCCAAAACCGTGGGCTATAGCACACCGATTTGTCCTGAAAATGCCCCTTTCGCGCTATTTCGCTCGTTTGTCCACTTAAATAGCAATGAAAAATTTAAACGAAACACACAGGGATGATCCCCAATCGATTTTTGGCCAACAGCACGCCCCGATCGATTTTTGGCCCACAGCACGCCCGGTGCCCGGTCCCACCCTAAAACCGTGGGCTATAACACACCGATTTAGCCCAAAAGCACCCCATTCACGCTGTTTCACCTATTTTTCCATCCAAATGGCCACAAAAGTTTAAACGGACTATACTGGGATGATCCCCAACCTCGCTAGCATGCCCCGGTTGATTTTTGACCCACAGTACGCTCGAAACCCGGGCGCACCCCCAAAATCGTGGGCTATAGCACACCGATTTGGTGAAAAAATGCCCCGTTTTGCTTGTTTATCTAACCAAATGACCACAAAATTAAAATAGACAACACTGGGATGATCCTCACCCTCCCTGGCATGCCCCGATCGATTTTTTTCCCACTTCATGCCCGGACCCCGATCCACCCCCAAACCATTTGTTATAGCGCATTGATTTGTTCTGAAAATGCCCCGTTCACGCTGTTTCGCCCGTTTGTTCACCCAAATGGCCACGAAAAATTTAAACGGACCACAATGGGACGATCCCCAACCTCCCTGGCATGCCCCTGTTAATTTTTGGCCCACACCACGCCCGAACCACGGGTCCACCCCAAAACCGTGGGCTATAGCACATCGATTTAGCCTGAAAACACCCATTTCGCGCCGGTTTGCCCGTTTGTCCACCCAGATAGCCACAAAAATTTAAACGGACCACACTGAGATGATCCTCAAGATCCATGACAGGCCCCGGTCAATTTTTGACACACAACATGCCCGAACCCCGAGCCCACCCTTAAAACCGTGGGCAATAGCACACTAATTTGGCCAGAAAATGCCCCGTTCGCACTGTTTCACACGTTTATCCACCTAACTAGCCCCAAAAATTTAAAATGACCTCACTGGGATGATCCTGAACCTCCCTGGCACGCCTCGGTCGATTTTTGGCCTACAACATGCCCAGACCCTAGGCCCACCTTTGAAACCGTGGGCTATATCAAACCGATTTGGCACGAAAATACCCCGTTCATACCGTTTCGCCAGTTTGTCCACCCAAATGGCCACAAAAATTTAAATGGACCACACTGGGACGATCCCAACCTCCCTGGCATGCGCTGGTTGATTTTCTTCCCACAGCACGCCCAAACCCCAAGCCCACCCCCGAAACCATGGGCTATAGCACACTGATTTAGCCCGAAAATGCCCCGTTCATGCCGTTTCCCCTGTTTGTCTACCCAAATGGCTACGAAAATTTAAACGGATCATACTGGGACGATCCCCAACCTCCTTAGCACGCTTCAGTCTATTTTTGGCCCACAGCACGACCGGACCCCTGGCGCACCCCCAAAACTGCGGGCTATAGCAGACCTATTTGGCCCAAAAATGCCTCGTTCACGTCATTTCGCCTGTTTGACCACCCAAATGTCCACAAAAATTTAATCTTACCACACAGAACGATCGTCAACCTTCCTGGCATGCCCCGATTAATTTTTCGCCTACAATACGCTCGGACCCCGGGCCCACTTCTAACACTATGATCTATAGCACACCGATTTATTCTGAAAATGCCCCGTTCGCGCCGATTCTCTCGTTTTCCCACGCAAATTGCCACAAAAATTTAAACGACCAAACTGGGATGATCCCCAACAACCCTAGCGTGCCCTGGTTTATTTTTATCCCACAGCATGCTCGAAACCTGGCCCACCCACAAAACTGTGGGCTATAGCACACCGATTTATCTTGAAAATACACCGTTTGTGCCGTTTTGCCCGTTTATCCACCCAAATTAGCATGGAAATTTAAACAGAACACACTAGGAATATTCCCATCCTCCGTGAAATCGAGTGCTATAGCACACCAATTTGGCCCAAAAATACCCGGTTAGCGTCGTTTCTCCCGTTTGTCCACCCAAATGGCCACAAAAATTTAAACGAACCATACTGGGAAGATCCCCAACCTCCCTGGCATGCCCCAGTCAATTTTTGGCCCACAGCACGCCCAAACTCCGGGGCCACCCCCAAAACCGAGGGCCATAGGACACCGATTTGGCCTAAAAATTCACCATTCGCGCCGTTTCACCCATTTGTCCACCCAAATGGTCATGAAAATTTAAACGGACCACTCTGAGATGATCTCCAACCTCCCTGGCGTGCCCCAGTAGATTTTTGGCCCACAGCATGCCCGGACCCCGGGCCCACCCCAAAATCGTGGGTTATACCACACTGATTTGGCCCAAAAATGCCCCATTTGTGCCGTTTCGCCCGTTTGTCCTCCCTAATGGCCACAAAAATTTAAACGAACCACACTGGGATGATCCCCAACCTCTCTGGCACACCCCGACAGATTTTCGTCCCACAGCAGGCCCGGAGCCCGGGCCTACCCAAAAACTGTGGGCTATAGTACAACGATTTGGTCAAAAAATGCCCTGTTCTCGTCGTTTCGCCCGCTTGTCCACCTAAATAGCCACAAAAATTTAAAAGGGCCACATTGAGATGATCCCCAACCTCCCTAATTCACCACAGTCAATTTTTGGCCCACAGCACACCCGGGGCCGGGACCACCCTCAAAATCATGGGCAATAGCACACCGATTTAGCCCCAACATTCCCCGTTCGCGTCGTTTTGCCCGTTTGTCCAGCCAAATGGCCATAATAATTTAAACGGATCACAATAGGACGATCCCCAACCTCCCTGGCATGCCCCGGTCGATGTTCAGTCGACAGCATGCCCGGGCCCCGAGCCTACTCACGAAACCGTAGGCTATAGCACACCGATTTAGCTCGAAAATTTCCCGTATACGCCGTTTTGCCTGTTTGTCCACCTAAATGGCCATGAAAATTTAAACAAACCACACTAGGATGATCCCCAACCTCTTTGGCACGCCCCGGGCAATTTTCGACCCATCGCATATCCTTACCCATGGCCCACCCCTAAAATCGTGGGCTATTGCACACCAATTTGGCCCAAAAATGCCCCATTTGAGTCGTTCCTCCCGTTTGTACACCCAAATAGCCACAAAAATTTAAACGGACCACACTAGGACGATCCCCAACCTCTCTGGCATGCCCCGATCGATTTTTAGCCCACAGCGCGCCCGAACCCGGGGCCCACCCCCGAAACCGTGGGCTATAGCACACCGATTTGGTCTGAAAATGCACCATTCACGCCGTTACGCCCGTTTGTCCACCCAAATGGCCACGAATATTTAAACGGACCACTCTGAGATGATCCCCAACCTCCCTGGCATGCCCCGAACAATTTTTGACCCACAGCACGCCCGGACCCTGGGCCCATCGCCGAAACCGTAGGTTACCGATTTGGCCCAAAAATACCCCGTTTGTGCCCTTTCACCCGTTTATCCACCCTAATGGCCACGAAAATTTAAACGGACCACACTGGGATGATCCCCAACCTCCCTAGCATGCCTCGATCGATTTTCGACCCACAGCACGCCCAGAGGCTGGGACCACCCCAAAACCGTGGGCTATAGCACACCGATTTGGTCCGAAAATTCTCCGTTCGAATTGTTTTGCCCGTTTGTCCACACAAATAGCCACAAAAATTTAAACGGACCACACTGGAATGATCCCCAACCATCCTGACACGACACGATCAATTTTCAGCCCACAGCACGCCCGGGCCCGGGCAAACCCCAAAAATCGTGGGCTATAGCAAAATGATTTAACCAAAAATGCCCCGTTTACACCGTTTCACCTGTTTGTCCACCCAAATAGCCACAAAAATTTAAACGGACCACACTGGGACGATCTCCAACCTCCCTGGCACGCCCCGATTAATTTTTGGCCCTCGGCACTCTCGAACCCCAGGCCCACCCCCGACCTCTTGGGCACGCCACAGTTGATTTTTTGCCCACAGCACGCCGGACCCCGGTCCCACCCCAAAATCGTGGGCTATAGCACATCAATTTGGCTAAAAAATGCCCCGTTCGCGCCGTTTCAACCGTTTGTCTACCCAAATGAACAAACCAATTTAAACGGAACACACTGGGACGATCCCCAACCTCCATGGCATGCAACGGTCATTTTTTGATTCACAACATGACCGGACACCGGGCTCACCCCAAAAATCGTGGTCTATGTTCACCGATTTAGCTCGAAAATGCTCAGTTCGCACCGTTTTGCCCGTTTGTCCACCCAAATGGCCACAAAAATTTAAACGGACCAGTTTGAGATGATCCCCAAAGTTCGTGGCATGTATCGATCAATTTTTGGCCCACAACACGCCCGGGCCCGGGCCTACCCCTAAAACCGTGGGTTATACCACACCGATTTGGACCAAAAATGCCCAATTTGCGCTGTTTTGACCATTTGTCCACCCTAATGGCCACAAATATTTAAAAGGATCACACTGGAATGATCCCCAACCTCCCTGACATGCCCCGATCAATTTTTTGCCCACATCACGCTCGGAGCCTGGGCCCACCACGAAACTTTGGGCTGTAGCACACCGATTTGGTTTGAAAATGCCCCGTTCGTATTTTTTCGCCCGTTTGTCCACCAAAATGGCCATGAAAATTTAAACGGACCACATTGGGATGATCACCAATCTCCTTGACATGCCACAATCAATTTTTAGCCCACAACACACCAGGACCAGGGCCCACCCCAGAAATCGTGGGTTATAGCACACCGATTTGGCCCGAAAATGCCCTGTTCACACCGTTTCGCCTGTTTGTCCGCCCAAGTGGCCACAAAAATTTAAACGGACCACATTGGGACGATCCCCAACCTCCCTGGCATGCCTCGGATGATTTTCGGTCCATAGCACGCCCGGACCGCGGGTCCATCCCCGAAACCCTGGGCTATAGCACACTAATTTTCCCCAAAAATACCCCGTTCGCACCGTTTCTCCCATTTGTCCATCCAAATGGCCACGAAAAATTAAACGGACCATACTGGGACGATCCTCAACCTCCCTGGCACGCCCCGATCGATTTTTGGCCCAGTACACGCCCGGACCTCAGGCCCTCTCCCAAAATCGTGGGCTATAGCACACTGATTTTGCCCAAAAATGCTCAGCTCGCGCCGTTTTGCCCACACAAATGGCCACAAAAATTAAAACGGACCATATTGGAATGATCCCCAAACTCTCTGGCACGTCCCGGTCGATTTTTGGCCTATAGCACACCCGAACCCCAGGGCCACTCCTGATTTAACCGTGGGCTATAGCACACCGATTTGGCCCGAAAATGCCCTGTTCACGCCATTTCGCCCGTTTGTCCACACAAATGGCCCTGAAAATTTAAACAAACTACACTGGGACGATCCCCAACCTCCCTTGCATACCCCGGTTAATTTTTGGCCCACAACACGCTCGGACCCCGGGCCCACCCTGAAATAGTGGGCTATGGCACATCAAATGGACCCAAAAATGCCCCGTTTACGCCGTTTCACCCATTTGTCCACCCAAATAGCCACACAAATTTAAAAGGGCTAGACTGAGACGATCCCAAACCTCACTGGCATTCCCCGATCGATTTTTGGCCCATAGCACGCTCGGACTGTGGGCCAACCCCCGAATCTGTAGGCTATAGCACACCAATTTTACCCAAAAATTCCCCGGCCGCGCCGTTTCGCCCGTTTTTCCACCCAAATGGCCAAGAAAATTTAAACGGACCACACTGGGACGATCCTAAACCTCTCTGGCACGCCCTAATCGATTTTCGAATCGTAGGCTATAACTAATCGATTTGGCCCAAAAATACCCCGTTTTGCCTGTTTCTCTACCCAAATGACCACAAAATTTTAACGATCCACACTGGGACGATCTCCAATCTCCGTAGCACACCCCGACTAATTTTTGGCCCACTGCACGTCCGGATCCTGGGCCCACTCTCAAAACCGTGGGCTATGGCACATTGATTTTCCTGAAAATGCCCCATTCGCGCTGTTTCACCTATTTGTCCACCCAAATGGCCACAAAAAATTTAAAAGGACCACACTGGGATGATCCCCAACCTCCCTGGCATTCCCGGTCGATTTTTGGCCCACAACACGCTTGGACCCCGGGCCTACCCCCTAAACCCTAGGCTATAGCACACCGATATGGCTCGAAAATTCCCTGGCACGCCTTGGAAGATTTTTGGCCCATAGAATTCCCGGATCCCGGGCCCACCCCAAAACAGTGGGATATAGCCCACCAATTTGGCTCGAAAATGCCTTGTTCGCATCTTTTCGCCCGTTTGTCCAATCAAATGGCCATGAAAATTTAACGGATCACACTGGGACGACCCCCAACCTACTAGGCATGCCCCGGTTAATTTTTGACCCACAACACGATCGGACTCTGAGCCCACCCCAAAATCGTGTGCTATAGCCCACCAATTTAGCCCGAAAATGCCCCATTCACGCCGTTTCGGCGGTTTGTCCATCCAAATAGCCATGAAAATTTAAACGAACCACACTGGGACGATCCCCAACCTCCCTGGCATGCCTCGGTCAATTTTTGGCTCACAGTATACCCGGACCCCGGGTCCACCCCCGAAATCGTGGGCTATAGTTCATCGATTTAGCCCAAAAATGCTCCGTTCGCGGTGTTTTGCCCGTTTGTCTACCCAAATGGCCACAAAAAATTAAACTGACCACACTGGGATGATCCCCAACCTTCCTGGCATGCCCCTGTCAATTTTTTGCCCATAGTATGCCCAGACCCCGGGCTCACGCCCGAAACCGGGGGCTATATCACACCGATTTAGCCTGAAAATACCCCGTTTTGCCAGTTTGTCTACCCAAATGACCACGAAAATTTAAATGGACCACACTGGGACGATCCCCAACCTTCCTAGCATGCCCCAATCGATTTTTGACCCACAGCACGCTCGGACCTTGGGCCCACCCCAAAATCATGGCCTATAGCACATCAATTTTGGCTCGAAAATACCCCGTTTGAGCCGTTTCGCCCATTTGTCCACCCAAATGGCCACAAAAATTTAAAAGGACCACACTGGATCAATACCCAACCTTCCTGGCAGTCCCCTGAATATTTTTGGCCTGCAGAATGCCCGAAGCCTGGGCCCACCGCAAAATCGTGGCCTATAGCACACTGATTTGGCTAAAAAATGCCCCATTTGTGTCGTTTTGCCCGTTTATCCACCAAAATAGCCACAAAAATTAAACGGACCACTCTGAGATGATCCCGAACCTCCCACCCACGAAACTGTTGGTTATAGCACACCGATTTTGCCCGAAAATACCCTATTCGCGCCGTTTTGCCCATTTGTCCACCCAAATGGCCACAAAAATTTAAACGAACCACACTAGGATGATCCCCCACCTCCCTGGCATGCCCCAATTGATTTTTTGCCCACAGCACGCCTAGAGCTTGGGCATTCCCCGAAACTGTGGGCTATAGCACACCAATTTGAGCCTAAAATGCCCCGTTCGTGCTGTTATGCCCGTTTATCCATCCAAATGGCCACAAAAATTTAAACGGACCACACTGGTACGATCACCAATCTCCCTGACACATCTCGGTCAATTTTTGGCCCACAGTACGCTAGGACCCGGGCCCACCCCTAAAATCGTGGGCTATAGTACAACGATTTGGCCCGAAAATGCCTCGTTCAAACCGTTTCGCTCGTTTGTCCACTCAAATGGCCACAAAAATTTAAACGGACCACACTGGGATGATCCCAACCTCCCTGGCATGACCCGGTCGATTTTCGGCCCATAGCACGCCCGGACCCCAGGCACACCTTTAAATCCGTGGGCTATAGCACACCGATTTGTCCCGAAAACACCCCGATTGCGCTGTTTCTCCCGTTTGTCCACCCAAATGGCCATGAAAATTTAAACAAACCAGATTGGGATGATCTCTAACCTCTCTGGCATGTCCCGATCAATTTTCGGCCCACAACACGCTCGAACCCCGAGCCCACCGCTTATTTAACCATGGGCTATAGCACACCAATTTGGCCCGAAAACTCCCTAATAGCATCGTTCCGCCAGTTTGTCCACCCAAATGGCCCCAAAAATTTAAACGGACCACACTGGGATGATCCCAACCTCCCAGGCATGCCCCGGTCAATTTTTGGCCTACAACACACCTGGACCCCGGGCGTACCCCGAAATTGTGGGCTATAGCACATCGATTTGTCTTGAAAATGCCCCGTTCGCACCGTTTCGCCCGTTTGTCCACCCAAATAGCCACGAAAATTTAAATGGACCATACTGGGACGATCCCCAACCTCCCTGACATGCCCCGATCGATTTTTGGACCACAGCACACCCGGACCCCGGGCCCTCCCATGAAATCATGGGCAATAGCACACCGATTTTGCCCTAAAATGCCCTGTTCGCATTGTTTCGCCCGTTTGTCCACCCAAATGCACACAAAAATTTAAACGGATCACATGGGATGATCTCCTACCTCTGTGGGATGCCTCGATAAATTTTTATCCTACAACACGCCTATACTCCATGCCCACCCCCAAAACCAAAAGCTATAGCACACCGATTGGTCCCGAAATTGCCCCGTTCACGCCCTTTTGCATGTTTACCCACCCAAATGGCCACAAAAATTTAAACGACCACACTGGGATAATTCCCAACATCCTTGACACACCGTGGTCAATTTTCAGCCCACAGCATGCCCGGACCCCGGGCACACCCACGAAACCGTTGGCTATAGCACACTTATTTGGCCTAAAAATGCCCTGATAGCGCCATTTTACCCGTTTGCCACCCAAATGGCCACAATCATTTAAACAAACCACACTGGGACGATCCCCAACCTCCCTGGCATGCCCCAATTGATTTTCGTCCAACAGCACGCCCGAACCCGATGCCCACTCTCGAAATCGTGGGCTATAGCATACCGATTTGGCCCAAAAATTCCCCGTTCGCACCGTTTCTCCCCTTTGTCCATCCAAATGGCTAGAAAAATTTAAATGGACCATACTGGGATCATCCCCAATCTCCAGGCATGTCCCGGTCGATTTTTGGCCCACAACATGCCCGTAGCTCTGTCCCACCCCCAAAACTGTGGGCTATAACAACTAATTTAGCTTGAAAATGCCCCGTTCGTGTCGTTTCACCCGTTTATCCACCCAAATAGCCATGAAAATTTAAACGAACTATACTGGGACAATCCCCAACCTCCCTGGCTTGCCCCGGTTGATTTTTGACCCACAGCACGCCTGGATCCCGGGCCCACCTGCAAAATCGTGGGCTGTAGCACACCGATTTGGCCCAAAAATGCCCCGTTCGCCCCATTTTGCCCGTTTGTCCACCCAAATGGCCACGGAAATTTAAATGGACCATACTAGAATGATCCCCAACCTTCCTGGTATGCCCCAGTCAATTTTTGGCCAACAGTACGCCCAGATCCCAGGCCCACCCCCGAAACCATGCGCTATAGCACACCGATTTGGCCCAAAAATGCTCTGTTAGCGCCGTTTCACCCATTTGTCCACCCTAATGGCCCCAAAAATTTAAATGAACCAGATTGGGATGATCCCCAACCTCACTGGCATACCTCGGTCAATTTTTCATCCACAGCATGCCCGAACCCCGGGCTCACCCCCGAAACAGTGGGATATAGCATATTAATTTGGCCAAAAATGTTCCGTTCACGCCGTTTCACCTAATTTTCCACCCAAATGGACACAAAAATTTAAATAGACCATATTATGATGATCCCCTACCTCCCTGGAATGCCCCGATCGATTTTTGGCCCACAACACGCCCGGACCCCAGGCCCATCCCCAAAATTATGGGCTATTGCACACCGATTTGGCCCAAAAATACACCGTTAACACTGATTTGCCTGTTTGTCCATCCAAAAGGCCACAAAAATTTAAACGGATCATACTGGGAGGATCCCCAACCTCCCTGGAAAATCCCTGTCGATTTTCGATCTATAGCGTGCCCGAACCCATGCCCAATCCCTAAAACCGTGGGCTATAGCACACTGATTTGGCTTGAAAATGAACTGTTCGCATCGTTTCACCCATTTGCCACCCCAATGGCCACGAAAATTTAAACGAACCATACTAGGACGATTCCCAACCTCCCTGGCACGCCCCGATCAGTTTTCAGCCCATAGCACTCCTGGGCCCGCCCCTAAAATATGGGCTATAGCACACGGATTTGGCCCAAAATGCCCTATTTACGCCGTTTCACCCGTTGGTCCACCCAAATGGCGATAAAAATTTAAACGGACCACACTGGGATGATTCCCAACCTCTCTGGCATGCCCCGATTAATTTTTGACCACAGTACGCTCGGGGCTTGGGCCCACCCCTAAAACCGTGGGCTATAGCACACCGAATTAGCCCAAAAAAGCCCCATTCATGCCGTTTCACTTGTTTGTCCACCCAAATGGCCACGTAAATTTAAACGAACCACACTGGGATGATTCACAACCTCCTTGGCAGGCCCCGATTGATTATTTGTCCAAACACGCCCGGACCGGGAGCCCACCCTTGAAACCGTGGGCGTTAGCACACTGGTTTGGCCCGAAAATACCCCGTTCGCTCATTTTCATCTGTTTGTCCACCTAAATGGCCAAGAAAATTTAAACGAACCACAATGGGATGATCCCCAACCTCCCTGGCATGCCCCGGTCGATTTTCAGCCTGCAGCACACTCGAACCTCGGGTCCAACCCCAAAATTATGGGCTATAGCACACCGATTTTGCTAGAAAATACCCCGTTCTCATCATTTTGCTCGTTTGTCCACCCAAATGGCCACAAAAATTTAAATGGACCACACTGGAATGATCCCCAACCTCCCTGGCATGCCTCAGTTGATTTTTAGCCCACAGCACGCTCGAACCCCGGGCCCACCCTCAAAACCATGGGCTAGAGCACACCGATTTGGCCTAAAAAAGCCCCGTTCACATCGTTTCGCCTGTTTATCCATGTAAATGGCCATAAAAGTTTAAACGAACTATACTGGGATGATCCTCAACCTCCCTGGCATGCCCTAGTTGATTTTTGACCCACAGCACGCCCGGATCCCAGGCTCACCCTTAAAACCGTGGGCTATAGCACACCGATTTGGCTAAAAAATGCCCCGTACGTGCAGTTTTGCCTGTTTGTCCACCCAAATAGCCACAAAAATTTAAACGGGCTACACTGGGATGATCCCCAACCTCCCTGGCATACCCTGATCGATTTTTGGCTAACAGCATGCCCGGAGCCCGGGTTCATAGTTCACCGATTTAGCCCAAAAGTGCCCCGTTCGTGCCGTTTTGCCCGTTTGTCCAACCAAATGGCAACAAAAGTTTAAACGTACCATACTAAGATGTTCCCCAACCTCCCTGACATGCCCCGATCAATTTTTTGCCCATAGCACACCCGTACCCGGGCCCATCCCAAAAACCATGGGCTATAGCACACCAATTTGCCCGAAAATGCCCTGTTCGCATCGTTTAGCCCATTTATCCACCCAAATGGGTAAGAAAATTTAAACGGACCACACTGGGACGATCCCCAACCATTATGACATACCCCGATCTATTTTTTGCCCACAAAACGTCTGGACCTCAGGCCTACACCTGAAATCATAGGCTATAGCACACCAATTTGGCTCGAAAATGCCCCGTTCGCTCCATTTCGCCCGTTTGTCCACCTAAATTGCCACAAAAATTTAAACAGACAACACTAGGATAATCCCCAACCTTCCTGACACGTCCCGGTTGATTTTTGACCTACAACACACCTGACCTAGGTCCCACCCCCGAAACCGTGGGGAATAACTCACCGATTTGGCCTAAGAATGCCTCATTCGAACCATTTCGCTCGTTTGTCTACCCAAATAGTTACAAAAATTTAAACAGACTATACTGGGACGATCCCCAACATCCCTGGCATGCCCCGGTCAATTTTTGGCGCACAACACACCCGGGCCCGGGCCCACCCCCTAACCGCGGGCTATAGCACACCGATTTAGCCAAAACATTCCACATTCACGCCGTTTTGCCTGTTTGTCCTTCGAAATAGCCAAAAAAATTTAAACGAACCACTATGAGATGATCCCCAATCTCCTGACACACCCCAGTTGATTTCTGGCCCACAACACGCTCGGACCCCCGGCCCACCCCCAAAACCATGGGCTATAGCTGACCGATTTGGCCTGAAAATGCCTTGTTTGCGATGTTTCGCCCGTTTGTCCACCCAAATGGCAACAAAAATTTAAACGAACCTCACTGGGATGATCCACAACCTCCCTGGTATGCCCCCATCAATTTTTGACCCACATCACACTCGGAATTGGGCCCACCCCTAAATCGTGGGCTATAGCACTCTGATTTGGCAAAAAAATGCGCCGTTCACGTTGTTTAGCATGTTTGTCGACCCAAATGGTCAAGAAAATTTAAACGGACCATACTAGGATGATCCCCAACCTTTCTGATACGTCTCGATCAATTTTTGGCCTACAAAACGCCCGAACCCTAGGCCCATCCGCAAAACCGTGGGCAATAGCACACTGATTTGGCCCGAAAATGCTTCGTTCGGTCTATTTGACTTGTTTGTCCACCAAAATAGCGACAAAAATTTAAACAGTCCATACTGGGACGATCCCCAACCTCCCTGGCATGCCCTTGTCAATTTTCTGCACATAGCATACCCGAACCGCGGGTCCACCCCCAAAATTGTGGGCTATAGCACACCGATTTGGCTTGAAAATGACCGGTTCGCACCGTTTTGGATGTTTGTCCACCCAAATGGCCAAGAAAATTTAAACGGACTACACTGGGATGATCCTCAACCTCTCTAGCATGCCCCGGTTGATTTTTGGCACAAAGCATGCTCGGACCCCGAGCTCACCCCCAAAACCAGGGGCTATAACACACCGATTTGGCCTGAAAATGCCCCGTTAGTGCTGTTTAGCCCGTTTATCCACCCAAATAGCCACAAAAAAATTAAACGAAACTTACTGGGATGATCCCCAATCTCCATGGCATACCCCGATTGATTTTCGGCCCACAACAAGCCCGGTGCCCGATCCCACCCCAAAATCGTGGGCTATAGCAGACCGATTTAGCCCGTAAACAACCCATTCCCGCCGTTTCACCTATTTGTCCACCCAAATGGCCACGAAAGTTTAAATGAACTACAATGGGATGATCCCCAACCTCCCTAGCACACCCTAGGCGATTTTCGGCCCACAGTACATCTGGAACCCAGGCCCACCCCCCAAACCGTGGGCTATAACAAACCGATTTGGCCAAAAAATGCCCTGTTTTGCTTGTTTGTCCACCTAAATGGCCACGAAATTCAAACGGACCACACTGGAATGATCCCCAACTCCCTGGCATGCCCCGATTGATTTTTAGCACACTGCATGCCTGAACCCCGAGCCCACCCCTAAATCGTCGGCTATAGAACACCGTTGTGACCTTAAAATGCCCCGTTCGCGCTGTTACGCCCGTTTATTCACCCAAATGCCACAAAAAATTTAAATAGACCACACTGGGATGATCCCCAACCTCCCTGTCACTCCCCGATTAATTTTTGGCCCACAGCATTCCCAGACCCCAGGCCCACCCCCGAAATTGTGGGTTATAGCACATCGATTTAGCCTGAAAACACTCCGTTCATACCATTTCGCCCGTTTGTCAACCCAAATGGCGACGAAAATTTAAACGGACCACAACGATCCCCAAACTCCCTAGTACGCCTCGGTTGATTTTTAGCCCACAGCACACCCGAACCCAGGCCCACCCCTGAAACCATGGGCCATAGCAAAATGATTTGGCACGAAAATGCCCCGTTCGCACCGTTCTGCCCGTTTGTCCAACCAAATGGCCAAAAAAAATTAAACGGACCACACTGAGATGATACCCAACCTCTCTGGCATGCCCCGGTTAATTTTCGACCCACAGCACGCCCGGACCCCAGGCCCACCCCCAAAACCATGGGCTATAGCACACTAATTTGGCCCGAAAATGCTCCGTTCGCGTTGTTTCGCCTATTTGTCCACCCAAATATCCACAAAAATTTAAACGGATAACACTGGGATGATCCACAATATCCTTGGCACTCCCCGGATGATTTTTTTCCAACAGCACACCCAGACCCCCGGCGCACCCCCAAAACTACAGGCTATAGCACACCGATTTGGCCCAAAAATGCCCTATTCGCGTCGTTCTGCCCATTTCTCCACCCAAATGGCCACAAAAATTTAAACAGACCACACGAGATGATCCCCAACCTCCCTGGCATGCCTCGGTCGATTTTTGGTCCACAACATGCTCGGACCCTGGGCTCACCCCCCAAACCGTAGGCTATAGCATATCGATTTGTACCAAAAATGCCCCGTTCGCGCCGTTTCGCCCGTTTGTCCACCCAAATGGCCACAAAAATTTAAACATACCACACTAGGCTGATCCCCAACCTCCCTGACATGTACCGGTCAAATTTTGACCTACAACACACCTGACCTAGGTCCTACCCCCAAAACCGTAGGGAATAGCACATCGATTTGGTCCAAAAATGCCCCATTCATAGCATTTCGCTCGTTTGTCTACCCAAATAGTTACAAAAATTTAAGCAGACCATACTGGGATGATCCCAAACCTCCCTGGGATGCCCCGATCAATTTTTGTCCCACAACACGCTCGATCCCGAGCCCACCCCCTAACCGCGGGCTATAGCACACCGATATAGCCCAAAAATTCCCCATTTACGCCGTTTTGCCTGTTTGTCCACCTAAATAGCCACAAAAATTTAAACAAACCACTCTGAGATGATCCCCAACCTCCTGACACGCCCCGGTTGATTTTTGGCTCACAGCACGCCCGGACCCCGAGCCCACCCCCAAAACCATGGGCTATAGCTGACCGATTTGGCCCGAAAATGCCTCGTTTGGGATGTTTTGCCCGTTTGTCCACCCAAATGGCCACAAATATTTAAATGGACCTCACTGGGATGATCCCCAACCTCCCTGGTATGCCCCCATCGATTTTCGGCCCACATCACACCCGAAGTTGGGCCCACCCCAAAACCGTGGGCTATAGAACTCTGATTTAGCCCAAAAATGTGCCGTTCACGTTGTTTAGCCCGTTTCTCCACCCAAATGGTCAAGAAAATTTAAACGGACCATACTAGGATGATCTCCAACCTTTCTGACATGCCCCGGTTGATTTTTGACCCACAACACGCCCGAAACCTAAGCCCACCCCCAAAATCGTGGGCAATAGCACACCGATTTGGCTTGAAAATGCCTCGTTTGTTCCATTTGACCTGTTTGTCCACCAAAATAGCAACAAAAATTTAAACGGACCATACTGGGATGATCCCCAACCTCCCTAGCATGCCCTTGTCAATTTTTGGCACATAGCATGCCTGAACTGCGGGTCCACCCCCAAAATTGTGTACTATAGCACACCGATTTGGCTTGAAAATGCCTCGTTTGTGCCATTTGACCTGTTTGTCCACCAAAATAGCAACAAAAATTTAAACGGACCATACTGGGATGATCCCCAACCTCTCTAGCATGCCCTTGTCAATTTTTAGCACATAGCATGCCTGAACCGCGGGTCCACCCCCAAAATTGTGTACTATAGCACACCGATTTGGCTTGAAAATGCCCGGTTGGCACCGTTTTGCCTGTTGGTCCACCCAAATGGCCAAGAAAATTTAAACGGACTATACTGGGATGATCCCCAACCTCCCTAGCACGCCCCAATTGATTTTTGGCACAAAGCACGCTCGGACTCCGGGCTCACCCCCGAAACCAGGGGCTACAGCACACCGATTTGGCCAGAAAATACCCCGTTCGTGCTGTTTCGCCCGATTGTCCACCCAAATAGCCACGAAAAATTTAAACGGAACATGCTGGGATGATCCCCAACCTCTCTGGCATGCCCCGATTGATTTTCAGCCCACAGCAAGCCCGATGCCCGATCCCACCCTAAAATCGTGGGCTATAGCAGACCAATTTAGCCCGAAAAAAACCCGTTTGCGCCGTTTCACCTGTTTGTCTACCCAAATGGCCACGAAACTTTAAATGGACTACACTAGGATGATCCCCAACCTCCCTAGCATACCCCGATAGATTTTTGGCCCACAGTACACCTGGAACCCAGGCCCACCCCCAAAACCGTGGGCTATAGCACACCGATTTGGCCAAAAAATGCCCTGTTTTGCCAGTTTGTCCACCCAAATGGACACGAAATTAAAACGGACCACACTGGGATGGTCCCCAACTCCCTGGCATTCCCCGATTCATTTTTACCACACTGCATACCCGAACCCCGAGCCCACCCCCAAACCGTCGACTACAGAACACCGATGTGTCCTGAAAATGCCTCATTCGCGCTATTTCACCCGTTTCATCACCCAAATGCCACAAAAAATTTAAATGGACCATACTGGGATGATCCTTAACCTCCCTGGCACTCCCCGGTTAATTTTTGGCCAATAGCATGCCCAGACCCCAGGCCCATCCCTGAAATTGTGGGCTATAGCACATCGATTTATCCTGAAAACACCCCGTTCGCACCATTTCAACTGTTTGTCCTCCCAAATAGCCACAAAAATTTAAACGGACCACACTGGGATGATCCTCAACCTCCCTGGGCATGCCACGATTGATTTTTGGCCCACAGCATACTCGGACCCTGGCCCACCCCCGAAACTGTGGGCCATAGCAAAATGATTTTTCACAAAAATGCCCCGTTCGCATCGTTTCGCCCGTTTGTCCAACCAAATGGACACAAAAATTTAAATAGACCACACTGGGGAGATCCCCAATCTCTCTGGCATGCCCCGGTCGATTTTTGACCCACAGCACACTCGGACCCCAGGCCCACCCCCAAAATAATGGGCTATAGCACACTGATTTGTCCCGAAAATGCTCTGTTCGCGCTGTTTCGCCTGTTTGTCCACCCAAATATCCAAAAAAATTTAAACGGACCATATTGGGACGATCCGCAATCTCCTTGGCATGCCCCAGATGATTTTTTGCCAACAGCACACTCGGACCCCAGCGCACCCGCAAAACTACAGGCTATAGCACACCGATTTGGCCCAAAAATGCCTTATTTATGCCGTTTTGCCCGTTTGTCCACCCAAATGGCCAAAAAAGTTTAAACAGACCACACGGGACGATCCCCAACTTCCCTTGCATGCCTCGGTCAATTTTTGATCCACAACATGCTCGGACCCCAGCCCCACCCCCCAAACCGTAGGCTATAGCACACCGATTTATACCGAAAATACCCTGTTTATGTCGTTTCGCCCGTTTGTCCACCCAAATAGCCATGAAAATGTAATGAACCACACAGGGACGATCCCCAATATCCCTGGCGTGCCCTGGTCAATTTTCAGCCCACAGCATGCCCGAACCCCAAGCCCACCCACAAAACCGTTGGCTATAGCACACCGATTTATCTGGAAAATGCCCCGTTCGCATCGTTTCACCTGTTTGTCCACGGAAATGGCCACAAAAATTTAAACGGACCACAATAGAACAATTTCAACCTCCCTGGCACTCCTCGAGCAATTTTCAGCCCACAGCATACCCGTACCCCAGGCCCACCCCTGAAATCGAGGGCTATAGCACACCGATTTGGCCTAAAAATGCCCCATTTACGCCGTTTCTCCCGTTAGTCCACCCAAATGTCCATGAAAATTTAAATGAACTATACTGGGTTGATCCCCAACATCCCTGGCACATCTCGATCGATTTTTGGCCCACAGCACGCCCGAACCCCGAGCCCACCCCCGAAACCGTGGGCTATAGCACACCAATTTGGCCTAAAAATGCACCATTCGCGCCGTTTCACCCGTTTGTCCACCCAAATGGCCACGAAAATTTAAACGGACAACTCTGAGATGATCCCCAACCTCTCTGGCATGTCCCGATCGATTTTTGGCCCACAGCACGCCCGGACCATGGGCCCACCCCCAAAATCGTGGGTTAGAACACACTGATTTGGCTCGAAAAAGCCCTGTTTGCGCCGTTTCTCCCGTTTGTCCACCCTAATGGCCACAAAAATTTAAAAGGACCATACTGGGATGATCCCCAACCTCCTTGGTACATCCCGATCAATTTTTTGCCCACAGCACTCCCGGAGCCCGGGCCCACCCCAAAACTGTGGGCTATAACACACCGATTTGGTTCGAAAATACCACGTTCGTGTTGTTTCACCCATTTGTCCATTCAAATAGCCACAAAAATTTAAATGGACCCCACTGGGATGATCCTCAACCTCCTTGACACGACACAGTCGATTTTTGCCCCACAGCACACCTGGACCCGAGCCCACCCCCAAAACCGTTGGATATAGCATATTGATTTGGCCCCAAAATGCCCAGTTCACGTGCTTTGCCCGTTTGTTCACTCGAATGGCCACGAAAATTTAAACGGACCACACTGGGACGATCCCCAACCTTCGTGGCACTTCCCGATCGATTTTGGGCCCACAACACGCCCGGACCCCAAGCCCACCCCAACCTCCTTGGCATGCCCTGGTTAATTTTAGGCCCACAACAGGCTCAGGCCCCGATCCCACCCCGAAATCGTGGGCTTTAGCACATCGATTTTGCCTAAAAATGCCCCGTTCGCACCGTTTCTCCCATTTGCCCACCCAAATGGCCACGAAAATTTAAACGAACCACACTGGGATGATCCCCAACCTCCCTGGCATGCCACGGTTGATTTTTGGCCTGCATCACGCCAGGACCAGGGCCCACCCCCAAAACTATAGGTTATAGCACACCCATTTAGCCCGAAAATGCCTCGTTCGTGCTGTTTCGCCTGTTTGTCCACCCAAATGGCCATAAAAATTTAAATGGACCACACTGGGATGATACGCTACCCCCCTGGCATGCCACAGTCAATTTTTGGCCTATAGCATGCTTGGAATGCGGATCCACCCCCAAAACCGTTGGCTATATCGCACTGATTTGGCCCAAAAATGCCCCATTCTCGCCGTTTTGCCCGTTTGTCCATCCAAATGGCCAAGAAAATTTAAACGGACCACACTGGGATGATCCCCAACCTCCCTGGCATGCCCCGATCGATTTTTGGCCCACAGCACTCCCGAACCCCAGGCCCAGCCTCGAAACCGTGGGCTTAAAACTTAAATCAAATTTTCTATTCTTATCTTTGGCCTATCTCGATAATGTTTTATTTTAGTATTATAAATTGCGTATTATAAAGAATTTATTTTGAACAATAGATGTATTTCACATATAACTATAACTAACAATGAGGAATTTTATAATGGCAGTTCCAAAAAAACGCACTTCGAGATCAAAAAAACGTATTCGTAAAAATATTTAGAAAAGAAAGGCATATTGGATAGTATTAAAGGATTTTTCGTTAGTGAAAGCTATTTCTACTGGGGTGTCAAAAAGTTTTTTCTTGGTACGCCAAACAAAGCACACCGATTTGGCCTAAAAACACCCTGTTCGCACCGTTTCGCCCATTGTCCACCTAAATGGCCATAAAAATTTAAACGGACCATATTGGGACGATCCCCAACCTCTATGGCATGCCCCTGTTGATTTTCGGCCCACAGCACGCCCGAACCCCGGGCCCACCCCTGATTTAATCGTGGGCTATAGCATACCGATTTGGCCCAAAAATACCTTGTTTGCGCCATTTCGCCCGTTTGTCCACCCAAATGTCCACGAAAATTTACACAAACCACACTAGAACGATCCCCAACCTCCCTGGAATTCCCCGATAGATTTTTGGCCCACAGCATGCCCGGACCTCGGTCCCACCCTGAAATCATGGGCTATAGCACATCGAATTGGCCCGAAAAGGTCCATTCACGTCGTTTCGCCCGTTTGTCCACCCAAATAGCCACACAAATTTAAAAGGGCCAGATTGGGATGATCCCAAACCTCTCTGGAATGCCCCGGTTGATTTTTTCCCCATAGCACTCTCGGACCGCGGGCCAACCCTCGAAACCGTAAGCCATAGCACACCGATTTTGCCCAAAAATGCCCTGGTCGCGTCATTTCGCCCGTTTGTCCGCCCAAATGGACAAGGAAATTTAAACGGACCATACTAGGATTATCCCAAACCTCCCTGGCATGCCCCGATCAATATTCGACAGACAGCACGCTCGGACCCTGGGCCCACCCCCAAAATTGTAGGCTATAACACATCGATTTGGCCCGAAAATGCCCCGTTCGTGCCGTTTCGCACGTTTGTCCACCCAAATGGCCATGAAAATTTACACGAACCATACTGGGATGATCCCCAACCTCCCTGGAATATCCCAATCGATTTTTGTCCCACAACATGCCCGGAGCCCGATCCCACCCCAAAACCATGGGCTATAGCACACTGATCTAGCTCGAAAATGCCCCGTTCGTGTTGTTTCACCCGTTTGTACAGCCAAATGGCCACAAAATTTTAAACGGACCATACTGGGATTATCCCCAACCTCCCTAGCATACCCCAATCGATTTTTAGCCCATAGTACGCCCGGACCCCGGGCCTACCCCCCGAAGCCGTGGGCTATAGCACACCGATTTGGCCCAAAAATTCCCTGTTTTGACTGTTCTCTATCCAAATGGCCAAAAAATTAAAACATACCACACTGGGATGATCCCCAATCTCCCTGGCACACCCCGGTCAATTTTCAGCTCACTACACGCCCGGATCCTAGGCCCACCCTCGAAACCGTGGGCTATAGCATACCGATTTGGCCTGAAAATGCCCTGTACGCGCTGTTTCTCCTATTTATCCACCCAAATGGCCACGAAAAATTTAAAAGGACCGCACTGCAATAATCTTCAACCTTCCTAGCACGCCCGGACCCCGGGCCCACCCCCTAAACCGTAGGCTATAACACACCAATTTGGCCCGAAAATGCCCTGTTCGCATCGTTTCACCTGTTTGTCCACCTAAATAGCCACAAAAATTTAAATGGACCACACTAGGACAACCTCCAACCTCCTTGGCACACCCCAGTCGATTTTTGAACCACAGCAGCCCAGACCCCGGGCCCACTCTAAAATCGTGGGCTATAGCACATCGATTTGACCCGAAAATGCCCCGTTCGCGCTGTTTCGCTCGTTTGTTCACCCAAATGGCCACGATAATTTAAACGGACCATACTGGGATGATCCCCAACCTCCCTGGCATGCCCCGGTCAATTTTTGGCTCACAGCATACCTGAACCTCGGGCCCACCCCCAAAACCGTGGGCTATAGTTCACTGATTAAGCTCGAAAATGCTACGTTCGTGCCGTTTCGCCCGTTTATCAGCCCAAATAGACACAAAAATTTAAATAAACCATACTGGGATGATCCCCAACCTCTCTGGCATGCCCCTGTCGATTTTTGGCCCATAGCACGCCCGGACCCCGAGCCCACTCCTTAAACCGTGGGTTATAACACTCCGATTTGGCCCGAAAATGCACCGTTCGAGCCGTTTCTCCCTTTTGTCCACCCAAATGGCCACAAAAATTTAAACGGACCACACTGGGATAAACCCCAACCTCCCTGGCAAGCCTCGATCAATTTTTGGCCCACATCACGCTCGAACATCGGGCCCACCCCAAAATCGTGGGCTATAGCACAGCGATTTGGCCTGAAAATATCTCGTTCGCGCCGTTTCGCCCGTTTCTCCACCTAAATGGCCACGAAAATTTAAATGAACCACACTAGAAAGATCCCCATTCCTGGCACGCCCCTGAAGATTTTCGTCCCCCAGAATGCTCGGAGCCCTAGCCCTCCCAAAAACCGTGGGCTATAGCACACCGATTTAGCTCGAAAATACCCCATTCGCGCCATTTCACCCGTTTATCCAATGAAATAGCCACGAAAATTTAAACGGACCACTTTGAGATGATCCCAAACCTCCCTAGTATGCCCTGGTTGATTTTTAGCCCACAACAAGCCCGAACCCCAGCCCCACCCCCAAAACCGTGGGTTGTAGCACACCGATTTAGCTCGAAAATGCCCCGTTCGTGCCATTTTGCCTATTTGTCCTCCCAAAAGGCCACAAAAATTTAAACGGACCACACTGGGACAATCCCCTACCTCCCTGGCATGCCCCCAATGATTTTCGGCCCACAGCACGCCCGGAGCTCGGGCCCACCCTAAAAATGTGGGCTATAGCACACCAATTTGGGCCTAAAATGCCCCGTTCGCTCTGTTTCGCCCGATTGTCCACCCAAATGTCCACGAAAATTTAAACGGACCATACTGGGACGATCCTCAATCTCCCTGACCCACCCCGATCGATTTTCGGCCTACAACACGCCCGAACCCCGGGCCTACCACCGAAACCGTGGGCTATAGTACACTAATTTGGCCCAAAAATGCCTTGTTTGAACCATTTCGACCGTTTGTCCACTCAAATGGCCACAAAAATTTAAACGGACCACACTGGGATGATCCCCAACCTCCATGGCATGCCTCGGTCGATTTTTGGCCCATAGCACGCCCGAATCCTGGGCCCACTCCCAAAACCGTGGGCTATAGCGCATTAATTTGGCTCGAAAACACCCCGTTCGCGCTATTTCGCCCGTTTGTCCACCCAAATGGCCACAAAAATTTAAACGCACCATATTGGGATGATCCCTAACCTCCCTGACATGTGGTCGATTTTTGGCCCACAGCACGCCCGAACCCCAGGCCCACCCCTGATTTAACCGTGGGCTATAGCACACCGATTTGGCCGGAAAATGCCCTATTCGCACCGTTTCGCCCGTTTGTCCACCCAAATTTCCATGAAAATACAAACGGACCACACTGGGATGATCCCCAACCACCTTGGCACGCCCCGGTCAATTTTTGGCCTCCAGCATGCCCGGACCCCGGGCCAACCCCAAAACCGGGGCTATAACACATCGATTTGGCCCGAAAATGCCCCGTTCGCACCGTTTCGTCCATTTGTACACCCAAATGGCCACAAAAATTTAAACGGACCATACTGAGATGATCGCCAACCTCCCTGACACGCCCTGGTCAATTTTTGGCCCACAGCATGCCTGGACCCCGGACCCTCCCATGAAACCATGGGCAATATCACACTGATTTTGCAAGAAAATGCCCCGTTCACGCCGTTTCGCCCATTTGTCCACCCAAATGGCCACAAAAATTTAAACAGACCACAAGGGATGATCCCCAACCTCCCAGGCATACCCCGATCAATTTTTGGCCCACAACACGCCCCGAACCTGGGCTCACCCCCAAAACCGTGAGCTATAGAACACCGATTGGTCCCGAAAATGGCCCGTTCGCGCCGTTTCGCCCGTTTGTCTACCCAAATAGCCACAAAAATTTAAATGACCATCTTGGAATGATCCCCAATATCCTTGACACACCGCGGTCGATTTTTAGCCCACAACATGCCCGGACCCTGGGCCCACCCATGAAATCGTGGGCTATAGCACACCAATTTAGCCCAAAAATGCCTTGATAGGGCCGTTTCACCCGTTTTCCACCCAAATGGCCATAAGAATTTAAACGGACCACACTATGATGATCCCCAACCTCCCTGGCATGCCCCGATCGATTTTCGGCCCACTGCACCACCGGACCCTAGGCCACCCTCGAAACCATGGGCTATAGCACACCGGTTTGGCCCAAAAATGCCCTGTTCGTGTCGTTTCTCCTGTTTGTCTGCCCAAATAGCCGCAAAAAATTAAATGAATCATACTGGGATGATCCCCAATCTCCCAGGCATGCCCCGATCGATTTTTGGGCCACAACATGCCTGTAGCCCTAGCCCACCCCCGAAACCGTGGGCTATGGCACACCGGTTTGGCCTGAAAATACCCCATTCGTGTCATTTCGCCCGCTTGTCCATCCAAATGGCCATAAAAATTTAAACGAACCATAGTGGGAGGATCCCCAACCTCCCTGGCACGTCTCGATTTATTTTTGGCCCACAGCACGCTCGAACCCCAGGCCCACCCCCAAAACCGAGGGCTATAGCACACCAATTTGGCCTGAAAATACCCCGCTCGCGCCGTATAACTCGTTTGCCACCCATATGGCTACAAAACTTTAAACGGACCATACTGGGAAGATCCTCAACCTCCCTGGCAAGTCCCGGTGTATTTTCGGCCCACAGCATGGCCGAACCCTTGGCCTACCCCCAAAACCGTGGGCTATAGCACACCGATTTGGCCCGGAAATGACCCGTTCGCACTGTTTAACCCGTTTGCCTTACAAATGGCCACAAAAATTTAAACGAACCGCAGTGGGATGATCCACAACCTCTCTGGCATGCCCCGGTTGATTTTTGGCCCATAGTACGCCCGGGCCCATCCCCGTAACCATGGGTTATAGCACACAGATTTATCCCAAAAATGCCTCGATCGTGCGGTTTCGCCCGTTTGTCCACCAAAATGGTCACAAAAATTAAAATGGACCATACTGGGATGATCCCCAACCTCTCTGGCACGCCCCGATCAATTTTTGGCCCACAGCACGCCCGGAGCCCGTGCCCACCCTCAAACCTGTGGGCTATAGCATACCGATTTAGCCCCAAAATGCCCCGTTCACGACATTTCACTCGTTTGTCCACCCAAATGGCCATGTAAATTTAGACGAACCACACTGAAATGTTCCACAACCTCTTTTGCATGCCCCGATTGATTTTTGGCCCACAACATGCTCGGACCGCGAGCCCACCCCCAAAAGCGTGGGTGTTAGAACACCGATTTGGCCCAAAAATGCCCCGTTCTCGCATTTTCATCTGTTTGTCCACCCAAATGGCCACAAAAAATTAAACAGAGCACACTGGATCGATCCCCAACCTCCCTGGCACACCACGGTCAATTTTTGGCCCACAGCACGCTCGTACCCTAGGCCCACCCCCAAAACCGTGGGCTATAGCACACCGATTTGGCCTAAAAATGCCCCGTTCGCACCGTTTCACTCGTTTGTCGACCCAAATAGCCATGAAAATTTAAACGGACAACACTGGGATGATCCCCAATCTTTCTGGCATGCCCCGGTCAATTTTTAGCCGACAGCACGCCCGGACCTCGGGCCCACCCCCAAAACCGTGGGCTATAGCACACTGATTTTGCTCGAAAATGCCCCGTTCGCACTATTTTTCCCGTTTGTCCACTCAAATGGCCACGAAAATATAAACGGACCATACTGGGATGATCCCCAACCTCCCTGGCATGCCCCGGTTGATTTTTAGTACACAGAATGCCCGGACCCCGGGCCCACCCCCAAAACCGTGGGCTATAGCACACCGATTTAGCCCAAAAATGCCCCGTTCACGCCGTGTCGCCCGTTTGTCCACCCAAATGGCCACGAAAATTTGAACGGGCCACACTGGGATGATCCCCAACCTCCGTGGCACGCCCCGGTTAAGTGTTGGCCCACAGAACGCTCGGACCCAGGCTCACCCCGAAACCGTGGGCTATAGTACACTGATTTGTCTCAAAAATACCCCGTTCACAGCCGTTTCTCCCATTTGTCCATTCGAATTGCCACAAATTTAAACTGACAACACTGGGAGGATCCCCAACCTCCCTGGCAAGTCCCGATCGATTTTCGGCCAACAGCATGCCAGGACCATGGGTGCACCCCAGAAATCGTGGGCTATAGCACATCGATATGGCCCAAAAATGACCCGTTCGCAGCGTTTCAACCGTTTGCCACCCAAATAGCCACGAAAATTTAAAGGGACCACACTGGGATGTTCGGCCCACAGCACAATTGGGCCAACCCTCAAAACCGTAGGGCTATAGCACACAAATTTGGCTAAAAAATGCCCCGTTCATGATGTTTCGCCCGTTTGTCCACCAGAATGGCCACAAAATTTAAACGGACCTGACTGGGATATTCCACAACCTCCCTGGCATGCCCCGGTTGAGTTTGGCCACACAACACACACGAACCGCGATCCCACTCCAAAAATGATGGGCATTAGCACACCGATTTGACCCGAAAATACCCCATTTGCGCCTTTTCATCCGTTTGTCCACCTAAATGTCCAAGAAAATTTAAACGGACTACACTAGGACGATCGCCAACCTCCCTGGCACGCCCCAGGTCCACCCCCAAAACTGTGAGCTATAGCATACCGATTTATCCAGAAAATGCCCCGTTCGCGTAGTTTTGCCCGTGTGCACACCCAAATAGCCACAAAAGTTTAAACAGACCACACTAGGAAGATCCCCAACCTCCCTGGCATGCCCTGGTCAATTTTTGGTCTACAGAACGTGTGGACCCTGGGCCCACCCCCAAAACCGTGGGCTATAGCACACTGATTTGGCCAAAAATTGCACCGTTTGCACCGTTTCGCCCGTATGTCCACCCAAATGGCGACGAAAATTTAAACGGACCACACTGGGACTATCCCCAATCTCACTGGCATGCCCCGGTCAGATTTTGGCACAGAACACGCCCGGACCCCGAGCTCCCCCCAAAATCGTGGGCTATAGCACACCCATTTGGCCCGAAAATGCCCCGTTCGCACCGTTTTGCCCGTTTGCCCATCCAAATTGCCACAAAAATTTAAACAGACCACATTGGGATGATCCCCAACCTCCCTGGCATACGTTGATCAATTTTTGGCCTGCAGCACGCCCGGACCCTGGGCCCACCCCCAAAATCGTGGGTTACAGCACACCGATTTGGCTCGAAAATGCCTCGTTCGCTCCGTTTTGACCATTTTTCCACCCATATGGCCACAAAAATTTAAACGGGCCACACTGGAATGATCCCAACCTCCCTGGGATGCCTCGGTTAATTTTTGGCCTACAGCACACTCGGATCCCGGGCCTACCCCCATAACCGTAGGCTATAGCACACAGATTTGGCACAAAAATTCCCAGTTCATGCAGTTTCGCCCGTTTTTCCACCCAAATGGCCAAGAAATTTTAAACGGGCCACACTGGGAAGATCCCTAACCTCCCTGGCACATCCCGGTTAATTTTTGGCCCACAGCACCCCCGAACCCAGGGCCCACCCCCAAAACCGTGGGCCATAGCACACCGATTTGGCCCGATAACACCCCGCTTGCACCGTTTTACTCGTTTGACACTGAAATGGCGATGAAAATATAAACGGACCATACTGGGATGATCCTCAAACCCCCGGCATGCCCTGGTCAATTTTTGGTCCACAACACGCCCGAACCCCGGGCCCACCCCCAAAACCGTGGGCTATAGCTCACTGATTTAGCTCGAAAATGCCTCGTTCGCACCGTTTCACCCGTTTGCCCACCCAAATGGCTACAAAAACTTAATCGGACCACACTGAAATGATGTCCAACCTCCCTGGCATGTCCCGATCAATTTTTGATCCACAGCACGCCTGGACCCTGGGCCCACCCTCAATACTGTGGGCTATAGCACACCTATTTAGCATGAAAAGGCCCCGTTCGCACCGTTTGTCCCGTTTGTACACCCAAATAGCCACGAAAATTTAAACGGACCATACTGGAAAGATCACCAACCTCCCAGGCATGCCCCGATCGATTTTTGACCTACAGCACGCCCGTACCCCAGGCCCACCCTTGAAACTGTGGGCTATAGCACACCAATTTTGCCCATAAATGCCAAGTTTGCGCTGTTTCGCTCGTTTGTCCACCCAAATGGCCACTAAAATTTAAACGGGCTATAGTGGGACGATCCTCAACCTCCATGGCACGCCCCTGTCAATTTTCGCCCCGCATCACGCCCGGACCCCGGACCCACCCCCAAAACTGTGGGCTATAGCATACCGATTTGGCCCTAAAATACCCCATTCATGTCGTTTCGCCCGTTTGTCCATCTAAATTGCCCCGAAATTTAAACGGACAGTACTGTGACGATCCCATACCTCCAGTCATGCCCCAGTAAATTTTTGGCCCACAGCACGACTGGAACCCAGGCCCACCACAGAAACCGTGGCCTGTAGCACATCGATTTGGCTCAAAAGTTCCACGTTCATGCCGTTTCGCCCGTTTTTCCACCCAAATGGCCATGAAAATTTAATCAAACCAAACTGGAATGATCCCCAACCTCTCTGGCATGCCCTGGCCAATTTTTGGCACACAACACGCCCGGACCCCCAGCCCACCCCTGAAACCGTGGGCTATAGCACACCAATTTGACCCGAAAATGCCCTGTTTGCGCTGTTTCGCCCCTTTTTCCACCTAAATAGCCACAAAAGTTGTGAACGGACCACACTAGGATGATCCCCAACCTCCCTGGCACGCCCCGGTCGATTGTCGGACCACAGCACGCTCGAAGCCCCGGCCCACCACCAAAATCGTGGGCTATAGCACACAGATTTGGCCTCAAAATTCCCCATTCATGTCGTTTTGCCCTTTTGTTCACCCAAATTGCCACGAAAACTTAAACAAAACATACTGGGATGATCCCCAACCTCCCTGGCATGCCCCGATCAATTTTCGGCCCACAGAACGCCCTGACCCAAAGCCCACACACAAAACCGAGGCCACATTAGGACTATCCCAAACCTCTCTAGCATGCCTCGGTCGATTTTTCGGCCTACAACACGCCCAAACGCTGGGTCCACCCCCAAAACTGTGCTCTATAGCTCACTAATTTAGCCCGAAAATACCCCGTTCGTGTCATTATGCCCATTTGTCCGCCTAAATGGCCACAAAAATTTAAACGGACAACACTGGGAGGATCCCCAACCTCCCTGGTACGCCCCAATCGATTTTTTACCCACAGCACACCTGGACCCCGAGCCCACCCCTGAAACTGTGGACTATAGCACACCGATTTGGCCCGAAAATGCCCCGTTTGCATCGTTTTGCCCGTTTGTCCACCGAAATGGCCATGAAAAATTAAAAGGACTACACTGGGACTATCCCAGACCTCCCTGGAATGCCCTGGTTAATTTTTGACCCATTTTCCCAGACCCCGGGCCCACCCATAAAATCATGGGTTGTAGCGCACCGATTTAGCCCAAAAATGACCCGTTCACGCCGTTTCACATGTTTGCTACCCAAATGGCCACAAAAATTTAAGAGGACCACACTGGGATAATCCCTAACCTCCCTGGAATGGCCCGGTTGATTTTTGGCCTACAGCACGCCCGTACTCGATCCACCCCCAAAACTATAGGCTATAGCACACAGATTAGGCCTGAAAATGCCTCGTTCGCGTAGGGTTTCGCCTGTTTGTCCATACAAATGGCCACGAAAATTTAAACAGACAACAATGGAATGATCCCCAACCTCCCTGGTATGCCCCGATCAATTTTTGGCCCACAGTGCGCCCAAACCCTGGGCCCACCCCCAAAATTGTGGGCTATCACATACTGATTTGGCCCGAATATGCCCCGTTTGTGTCGTTTTGCTAGTTAGTCAATCCAAATGGCCACATAAATTTAAAAGGACCATACTGGGATAATCTGAAACCTCCCTGGCACGCCCCGGTCAATTTTTGGCCTGCAGCATGCCCGGACCGCAAGCCTACCCCTGAAACCGTGGGCATTAGCACATCTATTTGGCCTAAAAATCCCCGTTCGCACCTTTTAGTCCGTTTGTTTACCCAAATGGCCACTAAAATTTAAACGGACAACACTGGGAAGATCCCCAACCTCCGTGGCATGCCCCGATTAATTTTTGGCCCACAGCACGCCCGGACCCCGGGCCCACCACTGAAACTGTGGGCTATAGCACACTGATTTGGCCCAATATACCCTGTTCACGCCGTTTTGCCCGTTTTTCCACCCAAATGGCCACGAAAATTTAAACGGGAAATACTGGAGTGATCCCCAACCTCCCTGGCACACCACGATCGATTTTTGGCCCACAGCATGCCTGGACCCCAGGCCAAACCCCATAACCGTGGGCTATAGCACACTGATTTCGCCCGAAAATACCCCATTCACGCCGTTTCGCCCGTTTGTCCACCCAAATGGCCCCAAAAATTTAAACGGACTACCCTGGGATGATCCCCAATCTCGCTGGCATGCCCCAGTCAATTTTTGGCCCACATCACGCCCGAACCCCGGGCCCACTCCCAAAACCGTGGGTTATAGCACACCGATTTTGCCCAAAAATGCCCCGTTCTATCCATTTCGCATGTTTATCCCCCCAAATAGCCACGAAAATTTAAACGGACCACACTGGAACGATCCCCAAGATCCCTGGCATGCCCTGGTTGATTTTTGGCCCACAGAACACCCGGACACCGTGTCCACCCCCAAAACCATGGGCTATAGCACACAGATTTGGCCCGAAAATACCCCATTCGTGCCGTTTCACATGTTTGTCCACCCAAATGACCAAGAAAATTTAAACGGACCACACTGGGATGATGCCTAATCTCACTGGCATGCCTCAGTAAATTTTTGTCCCACAGCACGCCCGAACCCCAGGCCCACCCCCGAAACCGTGCATTATAGCACACCGATTTGGCTCGAAAATGCCCTGTTCGCGCCCTTTCGCTTGTTTATTCCGCCAAATAGCTACTAAAATTTAAACGGACCACACTGAAATAATCCCCAACATCCCTGGCATGCCTCGATTAATTTTTGGCCCGCACCACGCCCGGACCCCGGGCGCACCCTCAAAATCGTGGGCTATACCATACCAACTTGGCCCAAAAATGCCCCGTTCATGCCGTTTTGCCCGTTTATCCACCCAAATGGACAGAAAAATTTAAACGAACCACACTGGGAAGATCCCCAACCTCCCTGACAAGCCCCGATTGATTTTTGGCCCACAAAACGCCCAGAGTCCGGGCGCACCCCCGAAACCATGGGCTATAACACACAAATTTGGCCCAACAATGACTCGTTCGCGCCGTTTCGCACGTTTGTCCACCTAAATGGCAACGTAAGTTTAAACGGATCATACTGGGATGATCCGCAACTTCTCTGGCATGCCCCGATCGATTTTTGGCCTACAGCACACCCGGACCGCTAGCCCAACCTCTAAACCGTGGGCGTTAGCATAATGATTTGGCCCAAAAACTCCTCGTTTGTGCCTTTTCGTCTGTTTGTCCACCCAAATGGCCAAGAAAATTTAAACGGACCACACTGGGATGATCCTCAACCTCCCTGGCATGCCCCGGTCGATTTTAGGCCTACAGCCTGCTCGGTCCCCGGTTACACCCCAAAACTGTGTGTTATAGCATACCGATTTGGCCAAAAAATGCCTCGTTCTTTCTGTTTTGCTCGTTTGTCTACCCAAATGGCCATAAAAATTTAAACGAACCACATTGGCATGATCTAAACCTCCCTGCATTCCCCGGTCAATTTTTGGCCCTCAGCACGATCGGACCCCGGGCCCATCCCCAAATCCATTGTCTATAGCACACCAATTTGACCTAAAAATGCCCCGTACGCACCGTTTTGCCAGTTTGTCCATCCAAATGGCCATAAAAATTTAAACGGACCACACTGGGACCATCCCCAATCTCACTGGCATGCCCCAATCAATATTTGGCCCACAGCATGCCAAGACCTTGGGCCCACCCCTAAAACCGTGGGCTATAGCACATCGATTTGGCCTGAAAATGCTCCGTTCATGCCGTTTTGCCCGTTTGTCCACTCAAATGGACACAAAAATTTAAACGGGACATACTGGGACGATCCCCAACCTCCCTGGCATGCCCCGATCAATTTTTGGCCCGCAGCACACCCAGACCCTGGGCCCACCCCTGAATCTGAGGGCTATTGCACACCGATTTAGCCCGAAAATGCCCCAATCACGCTGTTCCACCCGTTTGTCCACTCAAATAGCCATAAAAATTTAAACAAACCACACTGGGATGATCCCTAACCTCCCTCGCATGCCCCGGCCAATTTTTGGCCCACAACACGCCAAGACTCTGGGCCCACCCCTGAAACTGAGGGTTATTGCACACCGATTTGGCCCGAAAATGCCCCTTTCACGCCGTTTCGCCCGTTTGTCCGCCCAAATGGCCACGAAAATTTAAACGGCCTAAAATGGAAGGATCCCCAACCTTCTCGGCACGTCTCAGTCAATTTTTGGCCCCCATCACGCCCGAACTCCGTGCCTACCCCCGAAACCGTGGGCTATAACACACCAATTTTGCCCTAAAACACCCCGCTCGCGTTGTTTCATTCGTTTGCAACCCAAATAGGCACAAAAATTTAAACAGACCATACTGGGATGATCCCCAACCTCCCTGGCATGCCCCGGTTGATTTTTGGACTACAGCACGCCCAAACCCCGAGCCCACCCCCGAAACTGTAGGCTATAGCACACTGATTTTGCACAAAAATGCCTCATTCGCACTATTTCGCACTTTTGTCCACCCAAATAGCTATGAAAATTTAATCGGACCACATTGGGACAATCCCTAACCTCCCAGGCATACCTCGGTCAATTTTCGGCCCACAGCACGCCCGAACCCTTTACCCACCATCAAAACTGAAGTCAATAGTACACCGATTTGGCTCAAAAATGCCCCATTCGCATAATTTAGCCCGTTTGTCCACCCAAATGGCCACAAAAATTTAAACGGACCACACTGGGAGGATCCCCAACCTCCTTGGCATGCCCCGGTCGATTCTTGGTGCATGGCACGCTCAGACCCCGGGCCCACCTCTGCAACTGTGGGATATAGAACACTGATTTGGCCCGAAAATGCCCCGTTCGCGATGTTTTGCCTGTTTGTCTGCCCAAATGGCCACGAAAATTTAAAAGGCCCACACTGGGAGGATCCCCAACCTCCCTGGCATACCCTGGTCAATTTTTTGTCTGCAAAAATCCTGAACCCCGGGCCCAACCCCAAAACTGTGGGCTATGGAACACCGATTTGGCTTGAAAATGCCCCGTTCATGCCGTTTTGACCGTTTGTCCACCCAAATGGCCACAAAAATTTAAATGGACCACACTGGGAGGGTCCCCAATATCCTTGGCACACCCCGGTCTATTTTTTACCCACAACACGCCCGAACCCCAGGCCAACCCCCAAAACCGTGGGCTATAGCACACCGATTTGCTTGAAAAAGCCCCATTCGTGCCGTTTCGCCCGTTTGTCCACCCAAATGGCCATGAACAATTAAACGGACCACACTGGGATGATCCCCAACCTCCCTGACATGCCTCGTTCAATTTTTGACCCACATCACACCCGAACCCCAGGCCCACCCCTTAAACCGTGGACTATAGCACACCAGTTTGGCCCAAAAATGCCCCGCTCGCGCTTTTTTGCCTGTTTGTACACCCAAAAAGCCACGAAAACTTAAACAAGCCACACTGAGATGATTGCCAACCTCCATGGCATGACCCGGTCAATTTACGGTCGTCAGCACACCCTGACCCAAAGCCCACCCTCAAAACCGTAGGCTATAACACACCGATTTGGCCTGAAAATGCCCGTTCGCGTCGTTTCGCCCGTTTATCCACCCAAATGGCCACAAAATTTTAAACGAACTACACTGAGATGATTCTCAACCTCCCTGGCAGGCCTCAGTTTATTTTCAGCCCACAGCACGCTCGAACCCCGGGCCCACCCTCAAAACAATGGGCTATAGCACACCAATTAGGCTGGAAAATACCCCGTTCGCGCCGTTATGCCTGTTTTTCCACCTTAATGGACACAAGATTTTAAAAGGACAATACTTGAGGATACCAGACCTACCTGGTATGCCCCGGTTGATTTTTGGCCCACAGCACTGATGTTGGGTGTATTTACACGCCTAAACACCATAATTTACCCATGTTATAGCTAAGTTTTGAGGATAAAATATATAATTCCTGCACTTTTAGTCCATTTTCCTGTAAGTGAGCTAACCTACGTGATTAGCATGTTTTCAGGTATTAATGATGTAGATTTCAGCACTTTGTGGACCTTTGGGCAGCAAAGGAAAACTTCACAGAAGAGGGAAGGCAGCTTTTGGAAGCTTATGGACTGAATGTGACGCATGGAGAAATTATCCCGGGCAAAAGCAGTATTTTTAAATACTTAGGGGTGCAGCAGTAACTTAATAAGACTAGGACAAGGATGTTATAAAAACCTTATTTGCTGAATTTTTCAGCATTGATTCATTGATTATTGCTTTTCATAATTCAGTCGACACTTTTTAGTATTATTCAGTTTACAGATTCTGTAAGTTTAGACAGAGAAAAAGTGCTACAAGAACGGCTAGAGAGGAAATCACGTCATTCTCATAGTGATGCCAATACATACCCATCGTGAGATTGTTATTGTTTTGGTATGATGATGATGATGTCTTCGTTGTTTTCCGTTACAATCATGAGTAGCTAAACTTCTCTGTTAGGGTTATGGAAGCCTTTTGATATACTATCTATTACTATGAGTTTGTGAATTCTTGATGTGTATGCTACTTATATCATTACTCTCTTCGTTTTAACTTAATTCTCGTGGTTGCAAACATAGAGAATAGGCCATTATAGCATTAACTTATTCGAGAGAAAAGTTACATGTTTGGAAAAGAGAGTGTGACAAGGAAAATAGGGCTACCAACCCCTATTTACACGTTAGTGCCGTAACTGGGTTAACCTCTTGGAGAGTTCGTACCGTTAGTTATACGCTTTAAGCTCGAGAGAGTTAAAGTGAAATAATCCTTGATGGTTGAGAAACACTAAGATTTACCATTAGAATACGAATCTCTATAAGTGCATGCATGTCTGAATTCCGCATTACTCATAGTTAATAGATACGTAGAACTCATAAGGTGGACATAACCCTAACTTATTTTTCTCTGTGATTAAATCTTACTAAAGTAAGCATTTTATTGTTACTTTGATAGCATTAATTCAAGCCACAATCCAATCCCCCCTTTTTCCGTGGAATTTTCGATCAACAGTCTACTAATAATTGCAACACTTAGTGACCAAGTATTCCCTGTGGTATTCGACACCCAACCCAGTCGGGTTCTATATTTGACAGAGACCGCTTACACTCTTACGAGAGCTGTAGTTTGGGCGTTATCAAATTTTGGTGTCGTTGCCGGGGATCGAACCCGGGTCACCCGCGTGACAGGTGGGAATACTCACCACTATACCACTATATTTACACGCCTAAACACCATAATTTATCCATGTTATAGCTAAGTTTTGAGGATAAAATATATAATTCCTGCACTTTTAGTCCATTTTCCTGTAAGTGAGCTAACCTACGTGATTAGCATGTTTTCAGGTATTAATGATGAAGATTTCAGCACTTTGTGGACCTTTGGGCAGCAAAGGAAAACTTCACAGAAGAGGGAAGGCAGCTTTTGGAAGCTTATGGACTGAATGTGACGTATGGAGAAATTGTCCCGGGCAAAAGCAGTATTTTTAAATACTTAGGGGTGCAGCAGTAACTTAATAGGACTAGGACAAGGATGTTATAAAAACCTTATTTGCTGAATTTTTCAGCATTGATTCATTGATTATTGCTTTTCATAATTCAGTCGACACTTTTTAGTATTATTCAGTTTACAGATTCTGTAAGTTTAGACAGAGAAAAAATGCTACAAGAACGGCTAGAGAGGAAATCACGTCATTCTCATAGTGACGCCAATACATACCTATCGTGAGATTGTTATCGTTTTGGTATGATGATGATCATGTCTTCGTTGTTTTCCTTTACAATCATGAATCGCTAAACTTCTCTGTTAGGGTTATGGAAGCCTTTTGATATACTATCTATTACTATGAGTTTGTGAATTCTTGATGTGTATGCTACTTATATCATTACTCTCTTCGTTTTAACTTAATTCTCGTGGTTGCAAACATAGAGAATAGGCCATTATAGCATTAACTTATTCGAGAGAAAAGTTACATGTTTGGAAAAGAGAGTGTGACAAGGAAATAGGGCTACCAACCCCTATTTACACGTTAGTGCCGTAACTGGGTTAACCTCTTAGAGAGTTCGTACCGTTAGTTATACGGTTTAAGCTCGAGAGAGTTAAAGTGAAATAATCCTTAATGGTTGAGAAACACTAGGATTTACCATAAGAATACGAATCTCTATAAGTGCATGCATGTCTGAATTTCGCATTACTCATAGTTAATAGATACGTAGAACTCATACGGTGGACATAAACCTAACTTATTTTTCTGTGTGATTAAATCTTACTAAATAAAGCATTCTGTTGTTACTTTGATAGCATTAATTCATGCCACAATCCAATCCCCCCTTTTTCTGTGGAATTTTTGATCAACAGTCTACTAATAATTGCAACACTTAGTGACCAAGTATTCCCTGTGGGATTGGACACCCAACCCAGTTGGGTTCTATATTTGACAGCGACCGCTTACACTCTTACGAGAGCTGTAGTTTGGGCGTTATCAAATTTTGGCGTCGTTGCCGGGGAATACAGTTGTCAACTAAGTTTGTGATAGTTAATAGACCCTTTGGTCTAAAATTCTTGAATTTTACTTTTTGTTTGTTGTTTTTGTTTTGTTCAGGTTTGGTAGAGTGCATACCAAATACACGAAGATCTGGTCAGCCATTATTACCCATAAATCCTAAACCACAACTTATTGGCAGAATGGATGCACAACGTGACATTGAAAGAAGGGTTGCTCAACAGGAGCAGGCTAGATTAGTTGCGTTGGCTGCTGCTCAAGTGCATCAACAGAATATTGATAACCCAGGTCGGGCAAAAAATCCTAATGATGAGGACCTGGGTGATGATGAGTTACTTAATCCACGACGTGCAGATGAGGTGGCAGCGCCTGTGAACAGAAGAGATCGTCAAGCTAGAATGAGACCTGAATGCCGAGCTGTGCAGGCTCCTTTTGATGATGATGATGACGATCTTGATGGGGCTGGTGCCACAGGGGCTATTATTCCTCCGCCCTTGGCTCCCGGAGCCAAGTTCAATATCACTAGCACCATGATTCAGCTATTGTAGCTCAAGGGATTATTTGGTGGACTTGCAGGCGATGATCCGAATATGCATCTGATTAATTTTATCTCAATATGCAAGGCGTTTGACAATCCAGGAGTTGGACAGAATGCAATTCGGCTGCGCTTATTTCCATTGTCTCTATCTGGAGAGGCAACTCTATGGTTGAACGGGATAACTCCTAACTCTATTACTAATTGGAGGCAACTAAAAGACACTTTCCTAGAAAGATTCTTTCCGCCATCCAAGAGGGCACAATTAAGAGATGAGATCAGCAATTTTCGACAGCTTCCAACTGAAGCTCTGCACGAAACATGGGAGAGGTTCAAGAAGAAGCTCATGTGGTGCCCAAACCATCAGATTACCAATATCCACTTGATGGAAATATTATACAAGGATTTGAACTCAGTGACAAAGCCAGTGGTTGATAATGCTGCAGGTGGATCATTCATGGACCTTACTTTTATTGAGGCAAGTGATATGCTAGATCGTATGACAAAGAGGAGTAGAGCTTGGTATACCAGGGATTCTGAGGTAGCAAGCTCTACTATATCTATTGGCATGACTGCAGAACAGAGACGAAGACAAGAGGAACGTGACCAGGATATGACTCACATAAAAATGCAGATGGATCTTCTTACCAAGCACTTATTATCAGGGAAGACCGAAAAGGTTAAGGCCATTGTATCACAGGGAAGAAATAAATCTGACTCTGAGGAGAAGCGGACTACTTGAATAATCAGGGGGGTTTCTGAGGCAATGCCCAAGAAAACCAAGGTCGGAACTATTATGATAAATCTGGATACAAGGACCGCAATCAAGGTAGTTAGAAGAACAAGACTGACAAGAGTGGTTTGTATATTCTTCCTGGAAATCGTGAGGCTGTGGCGTCTGGCTCTGGGAAGATGTCCATGGAATATATGATGGCTAAGCTGTTGAAAGGAGTGGAGGCAACCAACACGGGAGTAACTGAGGTGAATAATGATTTGTCATTAATAAATCAATTGGTTGACTCGCATTCTACTGCAATAAAACAGCTGGAGCAACAATTGAGTCAACTCTCAGCGGCATTCAATCAAAGAAAGGCTGGCACTTTACCTAGCGACACTGTGCAAAACCCAAGGAACGATGGATCATGTATGGCTATTACTACCAGGAGTGGTAAAGTGTTGGAAAATCCATCCAAAGGCAAGCAGGTGGTTGATGATATAGAGGAGAATGTTATTGATGCAGATTATGATGATTCTGTAGAAGCTGAAAATCAGAATGAGAGCGTTCATGAGAAAACTATTCCCCTTCCACCACCACCTTTTCCTCAGAGACTGAAGAAGAAGGCTGATGACACTCCTGAAAAGGTTGATAATCGAAAGCAAGATAAAAAGGAAGTGGTGGAGAAAATGATTCCTCTTCCACCACCACCTTTTCCTCAGAGACTGAAGAAGAAAAATGATGACACCAGGTTCAGTAAATTTATGACCATGTTGAAGCAGCTGACTATTAATCTTCCTTTGGTGGAGGCGCTGGAACAGATGCCTGGGTATGCTAAATTCATAAAGGACCTGTTGACAAAGAAGCGGGCAGTAAGCTATGAGTTGGCAGAGGATGTTCATCATTGCAGTGCAATTACCACGAGGTCTTTAGTACAGAAGAAGGCAGATCCTGGTGCTTTCACTATTCCTTGCACGGTTGGATCTATGAATTTTGCTAAGGCATTATGCGATCTGGGGGCTAGCATCAATTTGATGCTGTTATCCGTTTACAGAAAGTTGGGGTTGGGCGATCCTACACCAACCAATATGCGACTTGTGATGGCAGATAGGTCGGTAAAACGACCTGTTGGTATATTATATGATGTATTGGTGAAGGTTTCTACATTCATTTTTCCTGCAGACTTTGTTATTTTGGATTGCGAGGTGGATTCTGAATCTCCCATAATCTTGGGACGCCCTTTCCTCGAAACTGGAAGTGTGCTTATTGATTTAAGAGCTAATGAGCTTTTATTTCGGCTGAATGACGAAGTGGTCCATTTTGATGTATGCAAATCAATGAAGTAGCCTAGAGATATGGATGTGTTCTCTGTAGCTGATGTTTATTATGAGGATGAGAAAGAATTATCTGTAGAGAATCAGCTTACTGTTGAGCCATTGTCTGCTGTGCTTTTGAATTTTGAGCGTGAGAAGGTTGAAGAATATGAAGAAACCGTTTGTGCTCTAACAGGAATAAAGTCCTATTCTTATGCTACAAAGAAGCTGGACCTTGATCTTAGGAATCGACCTTCACCAACAGCGAAGACTTCCATTGAAGAGCCACCAGTACTAGAATCGAAAGAGCTCCCCAGTCACCTAAGGTATGCGTTCTTGGGAAGTGGAAATACACTTTCGGTGAGTGTTGCGGCTGATTTAGGTGAACAGCACGTAGAGGCTCTCATCTTTGCTCTGAAGAGGTACAAGAGAGCTATGGGTTGGACTATTGATGATATAATTGGTATCCCTCCTGGGATATGTATGCACAAGAGTCATCTCGAAGAAGATTGCATGCCTACAAGTAAGCATCAGCGTCGTCTGAATCCATTCAGAAAACGATGCACCATCTATCTCGATGAAGTCTAAGTAATCGAGATAGCTATGTCGTGCCGCGACAATAAATCAAGCGCTAAATGGGAGGCAACCCATCGTTTTTAGTCGTTTTATTTTCCTAGGAGTTTGTTTTGTTAAATAAAAATCCAAAAAGAAGAGTCGAGCCACGACCAAAACTAAAGCGCTTGGTGGGAGGCAACCCATCTTTCTAATTGTTTTTGTTGTTTTTGATTAAGTGTAGGGGAAGACGTATAAAAGAGGAGCTTGGTCTCAAATTTTGATTTGAAAGTGAGCAATGTTAAAGGTGGTAAGTGAGTAATGAAGGAGTAAAAGGCTTTCGGTTAGGCATTGCCTATACAAATCTAGGCAACGGACAAGGCTAGGCCTATGTAAATCTAGGCAACGGACAAGGCAAGGCCTATGCTATTGCCTTTGCTCTCTGAATCGACAATGCTATAGCATAGGCGCCGCCTATGCTCAACTAGGCAAAGCTAAAGGCGCCGCCTATGCCATTGCCTTTGCTCTCTGAATCTACAATGCCATAGCATAGGCGCCGCCTATGCCCAACTAGGCCATAGCATAGGCGCCGTCTATGCCCAACTAGGCTTTGCTAAAGGCGCCGCCTATGCTAAGCATAGGCAAAGCATTAGGCGCCGCCTACTTATGCTTTTTGGTCTCCTAACCCGATTTTTCATGGGTCAAACCCGACCCAAGCCTTGGTCTATAAATAGAACTTCAACCTTGAGACAAAATCACATTGTTTGATCAACCTAGGCGCCGCCTAACCTTCCCAAATCTCTCAAAACTTTTCTTTTTGCTCATCTAACCTTGCAAGATCATCTTCCAAGTCCATCACCAAGTAATTTCTTCTTTTATATTCCGTAGTTATTACAATACTACGCCTATAATGATTTGTTAAAGTTTGAAGTGGTGTTGGTGATTTGAATGAGGTTGGTTTGCTATGATACATCTAGTTGAGTGAAAGAATACGTATGGGTGTTCTTGACTTTGTTCCGATTTGTATTTGATTGTTATACACTGTCATCTTTTTGCGGAATCGAAATGGTAAAGTTAATTACATAATCTTGTAAGTTGAAAGTTGGAATGTTTGAATGACTCGTTCATCGAGATAAAGATCATGATTGAATACAAGCATGAGATGTTGTGATTATTTCTATGCCATAACTTGATATGATCTCTATGTAATAGTCTTATTCAAAAGGTGCATTAATCCAAACATGAAAGTGTAGTTAAGATTACATGAAATAGATTTGTAAAGAATAGTTAAGGTTCCATGAAAGTATGACTGTGTTGAACATATTGTTGGAACATATCGCCTACATGTATGTCGATGAAGTCTGAGTAATCGATATCATTCACTTCATTAGTTGGTGCCAACAAATTAAGTGTGGGGTGATGCCATTATTGTTTGTTTGTCGATCAAATCTTCCGAGATAAGCTAACATGACTTTATTTTAATCTCAGGTAAAATGGCACCAAAAGGTCGACCAGGAAAAGAAAAAGTGTCCACCTCACAGAAAGTTCAGAAAAGGGGAAGAAAAGAGCAAGCTGAATCCTCCTCACTGCAAATACCTCACCGCATGTTCGGTATAAAATGGGTCCTAGAGGAGGAAGAAAAGGAGTGGTACAAGAACAACAAAGTAAAAAAATATGTTCACATGGAGTTGATACAAACGGGGAGTCTAGCGAGGAGAGAACCTCGCATTTTGGCTAAAATCATGGTGCTACATCTTGATTTCATTTTCCAAGATATGGGAGAATGCAATCTTGATCTAACGCGAGAATTCTATGCCAATTGGTCCCCAAAGACTACCGGAAGTGAAGTGAAGATTCGGGGCCAAGTCTTGCAACTGAATGCGGAGTTCTTCAACTCTTTTCTAGGTCTTCCATCTGTGGATCCATCACCGCTCAAGGAGTTTTATCACAGACCTCTGTACAGGGCAATCAGACACACACTGTGCGGAACAAGATCAATGCCACGTTGGAGTCGTCACAAGGATACCGGTCGGACAAATACCTTCCCGTATGCTTCCTTGAACAGAGAAGCTCGGATATGGTTGCAGATAGTAAACTCTTACCTGATTCCAGGGACACAGTACACAAAGATCACACGTGATAGAGTATGCTTGGTGTACGCTCTGATGACTAATATTCCCATCCAGATTGGTGCGGTTATACGGTCGTCAATGCGTAAGGCTAGGCTGCACAAGAGGTCCCACTTCAGCTTTGGAAATTTGTTGACAGCGATATTGAGGAAGGAGGACATTGAAGAGGAACCTGCAGATCATAAGCTTCCACACAACCCGAAGAAGGTTGATCTTACGAAGGTTAAAGATCCTGAAACTATGCATAGCGTCAACCTGACCACTGTAGAAAGACATGATCGCGACGAAAGCTTCTTCCGCCATTTATATGGCATGACGAGGTTTACCATGATGAGTGGAAGACGTGTTCCAACTGATGCAGAGCTCCAGCAGTTGGATTATGACTACCCGATGAATGAGCATACGCGGGCTATGTGTGGAGTAGGTGTACATTTTGAGGAACCTCTCGATGATGACGTACCGACTGACGATGATCACCGACAGCCAGACTCAGACGTGGAGGATAACTCTGATGACGACGACTCTGATGATGATTCCGATGCAGGGGGTATGACCCCAGACATAGAAGAGTCCGACTAATCAGGTTTTCCTTATTTATTTTCCACTGAGGACAGTGTGTCCCGTCTAAGTGTGGAGTGAGGGTATATGTCTGTTGTATTGTATTTCTTTGCCTACATTTATTCTTGTTTTTGTTAATTAGTCGTAATATTTTTGAATTTTTTTTAGATTTTGCATGAAATTATTCTGATAGACGACATGGTATTATAACAAGAGTTTGTGCTAAATCATTACTATTGAGATATTTAGGCTCTAAGTGTGACTCACTGTGTGATAATTGTGTGGTTCAATTCATTCACCTGTTGGGTCAAGAGTCTATACTGCTCCCAATAAAGTTGACCATATGCCTTGTGTGTGTGAGGTTATAGTATATTCTGTATTGTGACTGATGCTAGAACTTGCCTGGTGTGTGTGTAAAGCGAAATAAAGAGTGTGAGTTTTGGAGATGATTTAGGCATTTCTTTGGCAGCTTGTAATTGTTTCCCTTCTTTTTACCTACCTTTGTACATTATCCTAGTGAACCCCGTTTGAGCCTTTAGCTATTTTCTTTGGCAGCCTCATATGTAGCCTAATCCATTTTTTTCAAGACCATAATTTGATCCAAATTCCTAAGCGCTTTAAATTGTAGAGTCATGTGACAAAATAAGACGAAATTGGGTGAGAGTGATGCCTCAGAGTGTATTGGTACTTGAAATTGTTGTGAAAAGGAGTGGCTATCATAGAGGTGTTTTATAAAAAAAAAAAAGAGAAAAGAAAAGAAAAAAAAATGAAATAGAAAAATAAAAAGATAGTTGTGTTTATAATTGAATAACAAAATAGGTGAGAAGGTGTGGTAGATGGAAGAAAAGTAGAGGGGTTGTTTAAAAGAGAGTGTTAATGACATAACGTAGTGTATTAAAGCGCTTAGGGAAAATAGTCACTATTTCTGGCCAAAATAGTCCTACCTGTCCCTTAGCCTACATTACAACCTGTAAAGACCTATTTGATCCTAAGCTTAGCATTCTGATATTAGTAGAGCATTACACTAAGGGCAAGCCTATGGTCATCAGTTGCAACATAAGAATTCTTTATGAGAGTGAGAGCAAGGAGACTCTTGTACCCATGTTTCGAAAAATGCAAAACTTGTGAGTGATTATGGGTGACATCTTGTGTGAGACACACATGGTTGATGAGTTTTGGGTAGTTTTGTATGATTCTTGGTGCCTTAACTTGTGGATACGAATTAGCCATCATCACGAGTCTATGTTGGAGGTTGAATGGTATCTAGTAGTGATCCAGAAAACTACTCTTTGTTAATAATTGTCGGGCATGTCTTGTTGAACATTTTGTGTTACTGCTATGAAATCCTAGTTAGATGTCTGCATGGAAATAATATTTTGTTCGAGGACGAACAAAGCTTTAAGTGTGGGGTGTTGATGTTGGGTGTATTTACACGCCTAAACACCATAATTTACCCATGTTATAGCTAAGTTTTGAGGATAAAATATATAATTCCTGCACTTTTAGTCCATTTTCCTGTAAGTGAGCTAACCTACGTGATTAGCATGTTTTCAGGTATTAATGATGAAGATTTCAGCACTTTGTGGACCTTTGGGCAGCAAAGGAAAACTTCACAGAAGAGGGAAGGCAGCTTTTGGAAGCTTATGGACTGAATGTGATGCATGGAGAAATTGTCCCGGGTAAAAGCAGTATTTTTAAATACTTAGGGGTGCAGCAGTAACTTAATAGGACTAGGACAAGGATGTTATAAAAACCTTATTTGCTGAATTTTTCAGCATTGATTCATTGATTATTGCTTTTCATAATTCAGTCGACACTTTTTAGTATTATTCAGTTTACAGATTCTGTAAGTTTAGACAGAGAAAAAATGCTACAAGAACGGCTAGAGAGGAAATCACGTCATTCTCATAGTGACGCCAATACATACCCATCGTGAGATTGTTATCGTTTTGGTATGATGATGATCATGTCTTCGTTGTTTTCCTTTACAATCATGAGTAGCTAAACTTCTCTGTTAGGGTTATGGAAGCCTTTTGATATACTATCTATTACTATGAGTTTGTGAATTCTTGATGTGTATGCTACTTATATCATTACTCTCTTCGTTTTAACTTAATTCTCATGGTTGCAAACATAGAGAATAGGCCATTATAGCATTAACTTGTTCGAGAGAAAAGTTACATGTTTAGAAAAGAGAGTGTGACAAGGAAATAGGGCTACCAACCCCTATTTACACGTTAGTGTCGTAACTGGGTTAACCTCTTGGAGAGTTCGTACCGTTAGTTATACGCTTTAAGCTCGAGAGAGTTAAAGTGAAATAATCCTTGATGGTTGAGAAACACTAGGATTTACCAGTAGAATACGAATCTCTATAAGTGCATGCATGTCTGAATTCCGCATTACTCATAGTTAATAGATACGTAGAACACATAAGGTGGACATAACCCTAACTTATTTTTCTCTGTGATTAAATCTTACTAAACAAAGCATTCTGTTGTTACTTTGATAGCATTAATTCACGCCACAATCCAATCCCCCCTTTTTCCGTGGAATTTTCGATCAACAGTCTACTAATAATTGCAACACTTAGTGACCAAGTATTCCCTGTGGGATTGGACACCCAACCCAGTTGGGTTCTATATTTGACAGCGACCGCTTACACTCTTACGAGAGCTGTAGTTTGGGCGTTATCAAGCACACCGATTTGGCCCAAAAATGCCCCGTTCACATCGTTTCGCCTATTTGTCCAACCAAATGACCATGAAAATTTAAACGGACCATACTGGGATGATCGCCAACCTCCCTGGCATACCCCGGTCAATTTTTATCCCATAGCACACCCGGATCTCGGGCCCACCCCCAAAACCGTAGGCTATAACACACCTATTCATCCTGAAAATGACCCGTTCGCGATGTTTCACCCAAATGGCCACGAAAATTTAAACAGACAACACTGGGACGATCCCTAACCTCCCTGGCAAGCCTCAGTTGAGTTTTGGCCCAAAGCACACCTAGGCCCACCCCCAAAACCGTGGGCTATAGCACACAAATTTGGCCTGAAAATGCCCATTTCGCGCTGTTTTGCCCGTTTGTCCACCCAAATGGCCACAAAAATTTAAACGGACCACACTGGGAAGATCCCCAACCTCCTAGGAATGCTCCGGTCGATTTTTGGCCCACAGAACGCCCGATGCCTGAGCGCACCCTCGAAACTGTGGGCTATAGCACACCGATTTAGCTTGAATGTGCCCCGTTCGCGCTGTTTCACTTGTTTGTCCACCTAAATAGCCACGTAAATTTAAACGGACCACACTGGGATGATACACAACCTCCCTAGCTCGTCCTGGTCAATTTTTGGACTACATCATGTCCAGACTGTGATCCCACCGCCGAAACCGTGGGCGTTAGCACATCTATTTGGCCCAAAAATGGCCTGTTCACGCCTTTTCGTCTGATTGTTCTCCCAAATGGCCCTAAAAATTTAAAAGGACTACACTGGGATGATCCCCAACTTCCATGGCATGCCCCGATCAATTTTTGGCCTACAGCACGCTCGAACCCCTGGTCCACCCCCAAAACCATAGGCTATAGAACACCGATTTTGCCAGAAAATGCCTCGTTCGCGCCGTTTTGCCTTTTTTTCCACCCAAATGGCCACAAAAATTTAATCGAACCACATTGGGATGATCCCCAACCTCCCTGGCATGCCCCGATTGATTTTTGGCCCATAGCCTCCCCGAACCCCGAGCCCACCACCAAAACCGTGGGCTATAGCACACCGATTTATCACGAAAATGCCCCATTCATGCCGTTTCGCCCGTTTGTCCACCCAAATGGCCACAAAAACTTCAACGGACCACATTGAGAGGATCCCCAACCTCCCTGGCATGTCCTGGTCAAATTTTGAATCTACAGCACACCCGAACCCTGGGACCTCCCCCAAAACTATGGACTATAGCACAACATTTTTGCCCAAAAATGCCCCGTTCGCGTCGTTTCACCCGTTTGCCACCTAAATGTCCACAAAAATTTAAAAAGATCATACTGGGATGATCCCCAACCTCCCAGGCAGGTCCCGGTCATTTTTTTTCCCCTAGCACGCCCAGACCCCGGGTCCATCCCCAAAACCATAGGCTATAGCACACTAATTTGGCCCGAAAATGCCCCGTTCACGTCATTTTGCCCGTTTGTCCACCCAAATGGCCATAAAAATTTAAACGGACCATACTGGGAAAATCCCAAACCTCCTTGACATTCCCCGATTGATTTTCGGCCCACAACACGCTCGAACCCTGGGCCCACCACTGAAACTGTGGGCTATAGCACACCGATTTGGCCAAAAAATGCCCTGTTTGCGCTGTTTTGCCCGTTTATCCTCCCAAATGGCCACAAAAATTTAAACAGGCCACACTGGGATGATTCCCAACCTCCCTGGCATTTCCCAATAAATTTTTAGGCCGCATCACGCCCAAACCACGGGCTCACCCCTGAAACCATGGGCTATAACACACCGATTTGGCCGAAAATGCCCTATTTATGTCGTTTTGCCCGTTCGCTCACCTAAATGGCCACAAAAGTTTAAACGGACCACACTGGGTGGATCCCCAACCTCCCTGGCATGCCCCGATCGATTTTTGGCCCACAGCACGCCCGAACCCTAGGCCAACCCCTTAAACTGTGGGCTATAGCACACCGATTTGCCCCAAAAATACCCCATTTGCTCCGTTTCGAACATTTGTCTACCCAAATGGCCACGAAATTTAAAAGGACCATACTGGGATGAACCCCAACCTCCCTGGAACACCCCGGTCAATTTTCGGCCCACAGCACGCCCGAACCCTAGGTGCACCCCCCAAAACGTGGGCTACTAATGTTGGGCGTATTTATACCCCTAAGAACCATAATTTACCCATATTTTAGCTAAGTTTGGAGGATAAAATATAAAATTCCTGCACTTTTAGTCCATTTTCCTTTAAGTAAGCTAACCTATGTGATTAGCATGTTTTTCAGGTATTAATGATGAAGATTTCAGCACTTTGTGGACCTTTGGGCAGCAAAGGGAAACTTCACATAAGAGGGAAGACAGCTTTTGGAAGCTTGTGGACTGAATGTGATGCATGGAGAACTCGTCCTGGGAAAAATCAGTATTTCTAAATACTTAGGGATGCAGCAGTAACATAGTAGGACAAGGATGTTATAAAAACCTTATTTGCTGAATTTTTCAGCATTCATTCGATCATTATTATTCAGCACTTTTCATTATTCAGTTTAAAGATTCTGTAAGTTTAAGACAGAGAAAAACGCTAAGGCTACACAAACGGCTAAAGGGAAGAAAAACGTCAACCTCTTGTTTGACGCCAACTTCATCCCCATCGTGAGATTATTCTAACTTTGGTATGATGATGATGTCTTCTTTGATTTCCGTTGTACTCATGAGTAGCTAAACTTCTCTGTTAGGGTTATGGAAACCTTGTAAGATACTATCAATTACTATGATTTTGTGAATTCTTGATGTGTTATGCTACTTATATCATTACTCTCTTCGTTTTGATTGAATTCTTATGGTTGCAAACATAGAGAATACGCCATTATAGCATTAAATTATTCGAGAAAAAAGTTGCATGTTTTGAAAAGAGAGTGTGACAAGGAAATAGGGTTTCCAACCCCTATTTACATGTTAATGCCTTAACCGGATTAACTTCTTGGAGAATTTATACCATTTGTTATACACTTTAGGCTCGGGAGAGCTAAAGCGAAATAAATCCTTGATGGTTAAGAAACACTTGGATTTAGAATTAGAATACGATTCTCTATAAGTCCATGCATGTCTAAATTCCGCGTTACTCATAGTTAATAGAGAAGTAGAACTTATAAGGTGGACATAACCCTAACTTATCAATCTCTGTGATTAAATCTTACTACGCAAATCATTCATTTGTTACTTTGATATTATTAATTCACGCCTAAATCAAAACCCCCCTTTTCCGTAGAATTTTCGACCAACAGTCTACTAACAATTGCAACACTTAGTGACCAAGTATTCCCTGTGGGATTCGACACCCAACCCAGTTGGGTTCTATATTTGACAACGACCGCTTACACTCTCTAACGAGAGTTGTAATTTGGGTGTATCAAATTTTGGTGTCGTTGCCGGGGAATACGGTTGTCAACTAAGTTTGTGATAGTTACTAGACCGTTAGGTCAAAGATTCTCGAATTTTACTTTTTGTTTGTTGTTTTTGTTTTGTTCAAGTTTGGTAGAGTACATGCCAAATACACGAAGATTTTTCAGCCATTATTACCCATAAATCCTGAACCACAACTTATTGACAGAATGGATGCACAACGTGACATTGAAAGAAGGGATGCTCAATAGGAGCAGTCTAGGTTAGCTGCGTTGGCAGCTGCTCAAGTGCATCAACAGAATATTGATAACCCAGGTCGGGCAACAAATCCTGATAATGAGGACCTGGGTGATGATGAGTTACTTAATCCACGGCGTGCAGATGAGGTGGCAGCACCTGTGAACAGGATAGATCATCAAGCTAGAATGAGACCTAAACGCCGAGCTGTGCAGGCTCCTTTTGATGATGATGATGACGATCTGGATAGGGCTGGTGCCACAGGGGCTATTATTCCTCCGCCCTTGGCACCCGGAGCTAAGTTCAATATCACTAGCACCATGATTCAGCTATTGGAACTTAAGGGGTTATTTGGTGGACTTGCAGACGATGATCCGAATATGCATCTGATCAAATTTATCTCAACATACAAGTCGTTTGACAATCCAGGAGTTGGACAGAATGCAATTCGACTGCGCTTATTTCCATTGTCTCTATCTGGAGAGGCAACTCTATGGTTGAATGGGCTAACTCCTAATTCTATTACTAATTGGAGGCAACTGAAAGAGGCTTTCCTAGAAAGATTCTTTCCGCCATCCAAAAGAGCATAATTAAGAGATGAGATCAGCAATTTTCGACAGCTTCCAACGGAAGCTCTCCACGAAACATGGGAGAGGTTCAAGAAGAAGCTTATGCGGTGCCCAAACCATCAGATGACCAATATCCACTTGATGGAGATATTATACAGGTCTTTGAATTCGGTGACTAAGCCAGTGGTTGATAATGCTGCAGGTGGGTCATTCATGGACCTTACTTTTATTGAGGCAAGTGATATGCTAGATCGTATGACAAAGCAGAGTAGAGCTTGGCATACCAGGGATTCTGAGGTAGCAAGCTCTACTGTATTTATTGGCTTGACGGCAGAACAAAGACGAAGAGAAGAGGAACATGACCAGGATATGGCTCACATGAAATCGCAGATAGATCTTCTTACCAAGCATTTATTATCAGGGAAGACCGAAAAGGTTAAGGCCGTTGTATCACAGGGAAGAGATGAATCCGATTCTGAGGAGGAAGCAAATTATTTAAATAATCAGGGGGGTTTCCGAGGCAATGCCCAAGGAAACCAAGGTCGAAACTATTAGGATAAATCTGGATACAAGAATAAGACTGACAGGAGTGGTTTGTATGTTCCTCCTGGAAATCGTGAGGCCGCGGCATCTGGCTTTGGGAAGATGTCCATGGAAGATATGATGGCTAAGCTGTTGAAAGGAGTGGAGGCAACCAACACGGGAGTAACGGAGGTAAAAAATAATTTGTCCTCAATAAATTAATTGATTGATTCGTATTCTATTTCAATAAAACAGTTGGAACAACAATTGAGTCAACTATCAGCGGCACTCAATCAAAGAAAAGTTGGCACCCTACCTAGCGACACCGTGCAAAATCCAAGAAATGATGGATCATGTATGGCTATTACTACCAGGAGTGGTAAGGTGTTGGAAAATCCATCCAAAGGTAAGCAGGTGGTTGATAATACAGAAGAGAATGTGATTGAAGCAAATTGTGATGATTCTGTAGAAGCTGAAAGTCAGAACGTTCATGACACTACTATTAGACGTCACCAGCCTGAAAAGATTGATAATCTGAAGCAAGATAAAAAAGAAGTGGTGGAGAAAACTATTCCCCTTCCACCACCATCTTTTCCTCAGAGACTGAAGAAGAAAGCTGATAACACCAGGTTTACTAAATTCATGACTATGTTGAAACAGCTGACTATTAATGTTCCTTTGGTGGAGGCGCTGGAACAGATGCCTGGGTACGCTAAATACATGAAGTACCTTTTGACAAAGAAGCGGGTAGCAAGCTATGAGCTGGCAAATAATGTTCATCATTGCAGTGCAATCGCTACAAGATCGTTAGTTCAGAAGAAGGCAGATCCTGGTGCTTTCACTATTCCTTGCACGGTTGGATCTTTGGATTTTGCTAAGGCATTATGCGATTTGGGAGCTAGCATCAATTTGATGCCGCTATCTATTTACAGAAAGTTGGGGTTGGGTGATCCTACACCAACCAATATGCGGCTCGTGATGGCAGATAGGTCGGTAAAACGACCTATTGGTATCTTATATGATGTATTGGTGAAGGTTTCCACCTTTATTTTTCCTGCAGATTTTGTTATTTTGGATTGTGAGGTGGATTCTGAAGTTCCCATAATCTTGGGGCGTTGTTTCCTTGCAACAGGAAGTGTGCTTATTGATTTAAGAGATAATGAGCTTTTATTTCGGATGAATGACGAAGTGGTCCGTTTTGATGTATGCAAATCAATGAAGCATCCCAAAGATATGAATGTGTTCTCTGTAGCTGATGTTTATTATGAAGATGAGAAAGAATTATCTGTAGAGAAGCAACTTATTGTTGATCCATTGGCTGTTGTGCTTATAAATTTTGAGCGTGAGGATGTTGAAGAGTATGAAGAAAATATTTGTGCTCTAACAGGAATAGGGTCATATTCTCATGCTCCTAAGAAGATGGACCTTGATCTTAAGAATCGACCTTCACCACTAGCAAAGCCATCCATTGAAGAACCACCAGTGCGAGAATTAAAAGAGCTGCCCAGCCACCTGAAGTATGCATTTTTGGGAAGTGGTGATACACTTTCGGTTATTGTTGCGGCTGATTTAGGTGAACAACAAGTAGCGGCTCTCATCTTTGTTCTAAAAAAATACAAGAGAGCCATCGGTTGGACTATTGCTGATATAATTAGTATCCCTCCTGGGATATGTATGCACAAGATTTATCTCGAAGAAGATTACGTGCCCATAAGTGAGCATCAACGTCGTTTGAATCCACCTATGCAAGAGGTGGTGAAGAAAGAAATTATTAAGTGGTTAGATGCTGGGGTGGTGTATCCAATCTCCGATAGTAAATGGGTGAGTCCGGTACAATGTGTGCCCAAGAAAGGGGGCATGACGGTAGTCGCAAACGAAAAGAATGAGATAATTCCACTCAGACCTATCACAGGGTAGAGAGTGTGCATGGACTACCGGAAGCTGAATTCGTGGACGCTAAAAGATCACTTCCCAATGCCATTCATGGACCAAATGCTTGATCGATTGGCAGGGAAGGGACGGTTTTGTTTCTTAGATGGTTATTCCGGCTATAATCAGATCTGCATTGCTCCTGAAGATCAAGAGAAGACAACTTTTACATGCCCGTATGGTACGTTTTCTTTCAAACGTATGCCATTTGGGTTATGTAACGCACCTACCACTTTTCAGTGTTGTATGATGTCCATTTTTTCTGATATGGTTGAAGACACCTTGGAGGTGTTCATGGATGATTTTTTAGTAGTAGGTGAGTCGTTTGAATCATGCTTGGCAAATCTGAGTATGGCATTACAGAGATGTGTTGAATTCAACTTGGTGCTAAACTGGGAGAAGTGTCATTTTATGGTGAAGGAAGGCATTGTTCTTGGGCATAAAGTCTCTGGAAGAGGAATTGAGGTGGATCAAGCCAAGATTGAAGTTATCGAGAAACTACCACCTCCAATTTCTGTAAAGGGAGTTCGTAGTTTCCTCGGTCATGCAGGTTTTTATCGGAGGTTTATTAAAGACTTCTCCAAGATTGCTAGTCCATTATGCAAACTTTTGGAGAAGGATGCAAAGTTCGACTTCAGTGAAGATTGCTTGAAGGCATTTGAATGCCTCAAAGGGAAGCTAGTTGAAGCTCCTATTATTGTAGCACCCGATTGGTCTCTACCATTTGAAGTGATGTGTGATGCAAGTAGGGTAGCATTGGGTGCTGTACTTGGTCAGAAAAGAGAAAGGCTATTTCATCCAATATACTATGCGAGCAAGGCCTTGAATGGAGCCCAGAAGAACTATACCGTCACGGAACAAGAGCTTCTAGCAGTTGTTTATGCTTTTGAAAAGTTCCGTGCTTACTTGTTGGGAACCAAAGTGGTGGTTCATACAGATCATGCGGCTCTGAGATATTTAATGGCAAAGAAGGATGCTAAGCCAAAGCTAATTCGGTGGGTGTTATTGCGTCAAGAATTTGATTTCGAGGTAAAGGATAGAAAAGGTTGCAAAAAACAAGTAGCTGATCATCTATCTAGACTTGAGAGTGAGCACATAGCGCAACCCCACCTTAAGATTGATGATGCATTTCCCAACGAAGAGATCCTAGACACTATGGTGGAAGACTTACCGTGGTATGCAGACTTTGCGAACTACGTGGTAAGTAAAGTGATGCCTGAGAATCTCTCCTTTCATAAAAAGAGAAAGTTCATGCATGATGTGAAACACTACTTCTGGGATGAACCGTATCTTTTTCGACGATGTGCCGATGGTGTTATTAGGCGATGCATCTCTGATGTGGAGGTGCCTAGCATCTTGGAAGCAAGTCATGCTTCCCAAGTTGGGGGTCACCATGCAGGTGATCGGACAACCAGGAAGGTATTGCAAAGCGGCTATTATTGGCCTTCATTATTCAAGGATGCCTATGATTTTGTGAGAAGATGTGATCAGTGTCAGAGGCAAGGCGCGATTTCAAAGCACCATGAGATGCCCATGTCTAAAATTCTTGAAGTGGAGCTATTTGATGTATGGGGTATTGATTTTATGGGCCCATTTGTGAATTCGTTTGGGATGAAATATATCCTAGTTGTTGTGGATTATGTATCCAAATGGGTCGAAGCGGTAGCACTGACTGATAATGAAGGTAAGCATGTTGTATCATTCTTAAAGAGAAATATCTTCTCTCGTTTTGGGGTACCACGTACCATCATAAGCGATGGAGGATCACACTTTTGCAACAAGATGTTCAGAGCCGTGTTGGTGAAATATAGGGTCAAGCAACATAAGGTAGCTACACCTTACCACCCACAAACTAGTGGGCAGGTAGAGGTTTCTAATCGAGAGATCAAGCTGATCCTTGCTAAGACTGTAAATGCTAGTAGGAAGGATTGGTCCCGAAAGCTGGATGATGCCTTATGGGCTTATAGGACTTCGTTCAAGACACCAATTGGTATGTCACCTTACCAACTAGTTTATGGGAAGGCTTGTCACTTGCCAATCGAGCTCGAACATAAAGCGTTGTGGGCGTTGAAGCGGCTTAACCTGAATTGGTATGATGCTATTAATCTGAGATTGGAACAGCTAAATGAGATGGATGAATTCCGTCTACACGCGTATGAAAGAGCAGACCTCTACAAGGAACGGATGAAAAAGTACCATGATCGGAGTATTATCCAACGAAACTTACAGAAGGGTGATTTGGTACTTCTTTTCAACTCCAGACTGAAGCTATTTCCAGGTAAGTTGAAGTCTAGATGGTCTGGTCTATTTAAAATTAGCCAAGTCTACTCGTCTGGAGTAGTAGAGTTAGAAAACAATGATGGTGGTGTCTTTAAGGTGAATGGACAACGAGTGAAGCCATATATCGGTCCACTTGACTCGATAAAATGTATAGCCACCGTCTATCTCGATGAAGTCTAAAGTAATCGAGATAACTATGTCGTGCCGCAATAATAAATCAAGCGCTACATGGGAGGCACCCCATTGTTTTTAATAGTTTTGTTTTACTAGGAGTTTGTTTTTGTTAAATAAAAATCCAAAAAGAAGAGTCGATCCACGACCAAAACTAAGGCGCTTGGTGGGAGGCAACCCATCCGTCTAATCATTTTTTGTTGTTTTTTATTAAGTGTAGGTGAAAGATGTATAAAGGAGGATATTGGTCCTAAATGTTGAGTTGAAAGTGAGCCATGCTAAAGGTGGTAAAGTAGGAATGATGGAGCAAATGCTATCAGCTAGGCATTGCCTATGCTAATCTAGGCAATAGACAAGGCAATGCCTATACTAATCTAGGCAATGGACAAGGCAAGGCCTATGCAAATCTAGGCAATGGAAAAGGCAAGGCCAATACCATTGCCTATGCGTACTGCCTCACATAGGCAACGGACAAGGCATTGCCTATGCAAATCTAGGCAATACCATAGGCGTCGCCTATGTAAATCTAGGCAATACCATAGGCGCCGCCTATGCCATTGCCTATGCTCACTGTTTCAACAAGGCATTGGCAAAGGCGCCGCCTATGCCCAACAAAGCATTGACAATGGCGCCGCCTATGTCCAACTAGGCATTGACAAAGGCGCCGCCTATGCTAAGCATAGGCAAAGCATTAGGCGCCGCCTACTTATGCCTTTTTGTCTCCTAACCCGATTTTACATAGATCAAACCCGACCCATGGCTTAGTCTATAAATAGATCTTCAACCTTAGAACAAAATGCACTTGTTTTCTCAACCTAGGCGCCGCCTAAGCTTCCCAAATCTCTCAAAATTTTTCTTTTTGCACATCTAATCTTGCAAGATCATCTCCCCAAACAATCGCCAAGTAAGTTATTCTTTTATATCCCGTAGTTGTTGCAATACTACGCTTATAATGGTATTTTATATTTTGGAGTGGTGTTTGGTGATAAGAATATGATTGGTTTGTTATGATACATCTAGATTGAGTGAAAGAATACGTGTGGGCATTCTTGACTTTGTTCCGACTTGTACTTGATTGTTATACACTGTCATATTTTTATGGAGTCGAAATTGTGAAGTTAATGCGTAATCTTGAACGTTGTAAGCTTGAATGTTTGAATGACTCATTCATCGAGGTATGGATTATGATTGACCACAAGTATATGATGGTGTGATTATTTCTATGCAATAACCTGATAAGAACTCTATGTGGTAGTCTTGTTCAAAAAGTGCATAAATCCATTGAAATAAAGTTGGAAAGGATAGTCAAGATTACATGAAAATATGACTGTGCTAAACATGTTGTTGGAACATATCGCCTAAATGTATGTCGATGAAGTCTGAGTAATCGACATCACTCACTTAATTAGTATGTGCCAACAAATTAAGTGTGGGGTGGTGCCATCACTGGTTGTTGTTCGATTATAGTGAATCTTCCGAGATGAAACTAACATGACTCTATTTTGATCTCAGGTATAATGGCTCCAAAAGGACGACAAGGAAAAGAAAAAGTGTCCACCTCACAGAAAGGTCAGAAACGGTCAAGAAAAGAGCAAGCTGAGTCCTCCTCTTTGCAAGTGCCTCGACGCACTTTCGGAATAAAATGGGTCCTAGAGGAGGAAGGAAAGGAGTGGTACAAGAACAACAAAGTAAAAAAATATGTTCACGTGGATTTGATGCAGAAGGAGAGTCTAGCAAAGAGAGAGCCCCGCATTTTGGCTAAAATCATAGCACTAAATCTTGATTTAATTTTCCGAGATATGGGGGAATGGAATCTTGATCTAACGCGAGAGTTTTATGCCAATTGGTCCCCAAAAACAACCGGAAGTGAAGTAAAGATTCGGGGCCAAGTCTTGCAACTGAATGCGGAGTTCTTCAACTCTTTTCTGGGCCTTCCATCTGTGGATCCATCACCGCTCAAGGAGCTTTATCACAGACCGCCCTACAGGGCAATCAGACACACAATGTGCGGAACAAGGTCCATGGCCCGGTGGATTCGTCACAAGGATAACGGTCGGCACAATACCTTCCCGTATGCTTCCTGGAACAGAGAAGCTCGTCTATGGTTGAGGATAGTCAAATCTTGCCTGATTCCTGGGACACAGTACACAAAGATCACACGTGATAGAGTATGCTTGGTGTACGCTCTGATGACTAATATTCCCATCAACATTGGTGCGGTTATACGATCGTCAATGCGTAAGGCTAGGCTGCACAAAAGGTCCCATTTCAGCTTTGGCAATTTGTTGACTGCGATCTTAAGGAAGGAGCACATTGAAGAGGAACCTGCAGATCATAAGATTCCACACAACCCGAAGAAGGTTGATCTTACGAAAGTTAAAGAGCCTGAAACTGGTTATGGCATTAACCTTACCACTGCAGAAAGACATGCTCGGGATGAAAGTTTCTTTCGCCATCTATATGGCATGACTCGGTTTACCATGATGAGTGGGGGTCGGGTTCTGACTGATGCAGAGTTTCAGCAGTTGGATTATGACTACCTGATGAATGAGCATGTGTGGGCTATGTGTGGAGTAGGGGTACATTTTGAGGAACCTCTCGATAATGACGTGCCGACTGACGATAATCGCCGACTGTCAGACTCAGACGTGGAGGACAACTCTGATGACGACGACTCTGATGATGATTCCGACGCAGGGGGTATGACCCCAGACATAGAGGAAGAGTCCGACTAATCAGGTTCTCCTTATTTATTTTCCACTGAGGGCAGTGTGTCCAGTCTAAGTGTGGGGTGCTGGTACTTGTATGCTGTATGGTACTTCTTTGCCTACATTTATTCTTGTTTTTGCTAATTAGTCGTAATTAGTTAGTTAAATTTTTGAATTTTTTTATAATTTGCATGAAATTGTTCTGATAGACGGCATGGTATTATAACAAGAGTTTGTGCTAATTCATTACTATTGAGACATTTAGGCTCTAAGTGTGACTCACTGTGTGATATTTGTGTGGTTTAATTCATTCATCTGTTGGGTCAAAAGTCTATACTGCTTCCAATAAAGTTGACCATGTGCCTTGTGTGTGTGAGGTTATAGTATATTTTGTGTTGTAATTGATGCTAGAACTTGTCTGGTGTGTGTGTAAAGCGAAATAAAGAGTGTGAGTTTAGGAGATGATTTAGGCATTTCTTTGGTAGCCTGTAATTGTTTACCTTTTTTTTACCTACTTTTGTACATTATCCTAGTTAACCCCCTTTGAGCCTTTAGCTATTTTCTTTGACAGCCTCATATGTAGCCTAATCCTTTTTTTTTCAAGACCATAATTTGATCCAAATTCCTAAGCACTTTAAATTGTAAAGTCATGTGACAAAATAAGAGGAAATTGGGTGAGAGTGATGCCTCAGAGTGTAATGGTACTTGAAATTGTTGTGAAAAAGAGTGGCTATCATAGAGGTGTTTTATAAAAAAAAAAAAAAATAGAAAAATAAAAAAATAGTTGTGTTTATAATTGAATAAAAAAATAGGTGAAAAGAGGTGGTAGATGAAAGAAAAGTAGAGGGGTTGTTTAAAAGAGAGTGTTAATGACATAACGTAGTGTATTAAAGCGCTTAGGGAACATAGTCACTATTTCTGGCCAAAATAGTCCTACATGTCCCTTAGCCTACCTTACAACCTGTAAAGACCTATTTGATCCTAAGCTTAGCATTCCGATATTAGTAGAGCATTACACTAAGGGAAAGCCTATGGTCATCAGTTACAACATAAGAATTCTTTATGAGAAGTGAGAGCAAGGAGAGTCTTATACCCATGTTTCGAAAATTGCAAAACTGTGAGTGATCATGGGTAATATCTTGTGTGAGACACATATGGTTGATGATTTTTGGGTAGTGTTATATGATTCTTTGTGGCTTAACTTGTGGATACGAATTAACCATCCTCACGAGTCTATGTTGGAAATTGAATTGTTTCTAGTAGTGATCAAGAAACCTACTCTCTGTTAATAATTGTCGTGCATGTCTTGTTGAACATTTTGTGTTACTATTGTGAAATTCTAGTTAGGTGTTTGCATGGACGTAATATTTTATTCGAGGACGAACAAAGCTTTAAGTGTGGGGTGGTGATGTTGGGCGTATTTATACCCCTAAGAACCATAATTTACCCATATTTTAGCTAAGTTTGGAGGATAAAATATATAATTCCTGCACTTTTAGTCCATTTTCCTTTAAGTGAGCTAACCTATGTGATTAGCATGTTTTTCAGGTATTAATGATGAAGATTTCAGCACTTTGTGGACCTTTGGGCAGCAAAGGAAAACTTCACATAAGAGGGAAGGCAGCTTTTGGAAGCTTGTGGACTGAATGTGATGCATGGAGAACTTGTCCCGGGCAAAATCAGTATTTCTAAATACTTAGGGATGCAGCAGTAACTTAGTAGGACAAGGATGTTATAAAAACCTTATTTGCTGAATTTTTCAGCATTCATTCGATCATTATTATTCAGCACTTTTCATTGTTCAGTTTAAAGATTCTATAAGTTTAAGACGGAGAAAAACGCTAAGGCTACACGAACGGCTAAAGGGAAGAAAAACGTCAACCTCTTGTTTGACGCCAACTTCATCCCCATTGTGAGATTATTCTAACTTTGGTATGATGATGATGTCTTCTTTGATTTCCGTTGTACTCATGAGTAGCTAAACTTCTCTGTTAGGGTTATGGAAACCTTGTAAGATACTATCTATTACTATGAGTTTGTGAATTCTTGATGTATTATGCTACTTATATCATTACTCTCTTCGTTTTGATTGAATTCTTATGGTTGCAAACATAGAGAATACGTCATTATAGCATTAACTTGTTCGAGAGAAAATTTGCATGTTTGGAAAAGAGAGTGTGACAAGGAAATAGGGTTTCCAACCCCTATTTACATGTTAATGCCTTAACCGGATTAACTTCTTGGAGAATTTATACCATTTGTTATACACTTTAGGCTCGGGAGAGCTAAAGCGAAATAAATCCTTGATGGTTAAGAAACACTTGGATTTAGAATTAGAATATGATTCTCTATAAGTGCATGCATGTCTAAATTCCGCGTTACTCATAGTTAATAGAGAAGTAGAACTTATAAGGTGGACATAACCCTAACTTATCAATCTCTGTGATTAAATCTTACTACGCAAATCATTCATTCATTACTTTGATATTATTAATTCACGCCTAAATCAAAACCCCCCTTTTCCATGGAATTTTCGACCAACAGTTTACTAACAATTGCAACACTTAGTGACCAAGTATTCCCTGTGGGATTCGACACCCAACCCAGTTGGGTTCTATATTTGACAGCAACCGCTTACACTCTCTAACGAGAGTTGTAATTTGGGTGTATCGGCTACAGAACATCGATTTGGCCCAAAAGCACTCCGTTCGTGCAGTTTCACACATTTGTCTACCCAAATGGCCATGAAAATTTAATCGGATCACACTGGAACGATCCCCAACCTTCCTGGCATACCCTGGTCGATTTTTGACCATAAGCACTCCCGGAACAAGGACCCTCCCCTGAAACCGTGGGCTATAGCATAACAATTTGGCCCGAAAATGCCCTGTTCGAGTCGTTTCGCCCGTTTGTCCAATCAACTGGCCACGAAAGTTGTAAACGAACCACACTGGGATGATCTCCAACTTCTCTGGCATGCCTCGGTCAATTTTTGGCCCACAGCACTCCCTAGCACGTCCCGAACAATTTTCGTCCTACTGCACGCCTGGACCTCGAGTTCACCCCTAAAACCATGGGCTATAGCACACTGATTTGGCCAGAAAATGTCCCATTCATGCCGTTTTGCCCATTTATCCACCCAAATGGCCACAAAAGTTTAAACGGATCACAATGGGATGATCCCCAACCTCCCAAGCACGCCCCGGTTGATTTTTAGTTCACAGCACGTTCGTACCCCGGGCCAAACGACGAAACCATGGGCTATAGCACACCGATTTAGCCCAAAAATGCCCCGTTCGCAATGTTTCGCCCGTTTGTCCACCCAAATGGCCACAAAAATTTAAACGGACCACGCTGGGATGATCCTCAATCTCACTGGCATGCTCCGATCAATTTTTGGCCCACAAAACGGCCGGACCGTGGGCCCACGCTAGAAATCGTGGGATATAGCACATTGATTTGGCCCGAAAATTCCTCGTTCATACCGTTTCGCCCGTTTGTGCACCCAAATGGCCACAAAAATTTAAACGGACCACACTGGGATGATCCTCAACCCCCTAGAATGCCCAGGTCAATTTTTGACCCACAACACTCTTGGGCCCCGATCCAACCCCCAAAACCGTGGGCAATATAGCACACCGATTTGGCCTAAAAATGCCCTGTTCGCGTCGTTTCGCCTGTTTGTCCACCGAAATGACAACAAAAATTTAAACGGGTCATACTAGGATGATCCTAAACCTCCCTGGCATGCCTCGGTTAATTTTTTGCCCACAGAACGCCCGGACCTTGGGCCCACCCCTAAAACCATAGGTTATAGCACACCAATTTGGCTTGAAAATGCCCCGTTAACGTTATTTTGCTCGTTTTTCCATCCAAATAATTATACTGGGAGGATCCCCAACCTCTCTGGCACGTCCTGATCGATTTTCATCCCATAGCACGCCCGAACCCCAGGCCCACCCCTGAAACTTTGGCCCAAAAATGCCTGGTTCGCGCCTGTTTTACCCGTTTATCCACCCAAATGGCAACGAAAATTAAAACGGACCACACTAGGATGATGCCCAACTTTTCTGGCACGCCCCGATCAATTTTCAGTCAACAGCACACTCGGACCCCTGGTCGACCCCCAAAACTGTGGACTAAAGTACACCGATTTGGCCTAAAAATGCGTCGTTTCTCCTTTTTACCCACCCAAATGGCCATAAAAATTTAAACGGACCATACTGGGATGATCTCCAACCTCGCTGGCATGCCTCGATTGATTTTTGGCCCACAGTACGCCCGAACCCCGAGCCCACCCCCGAAACAATAGGCTATGGCACACCGATTTAGCCCAAAAATGCCCCGTTCGCGCCATTTCACCCGTTTGTCCACCCAAATGGCCAAAAAAATTTAAAGAGACCACACTTGGACGATCCCCAATCTCCCTGACATGCCCCGGTCGATTTTTGGCCAAAAGCATGCCCGAAAATCGGGTCCAACCCTAAAACCGTGGCCTATAGCACAACGATATGTCTCGAAAAAACCCTATTCACATCGTTTCACCCGTTTGTCCACCCAAATGGACACAAAAATTTAAATGACCAACACTGGGACATTCCCCAACATCCCTGATATGCCTCGGTTATTTCGGCCAACAGCACGCCCGGACCCGACCCCACCCCCAAAACCATGGGTTATAGCACACCGATTTGGCCCGAAAATGCCCCGTTTGCGCCGTTTTGCCCGTTTGTCTAACCAAATGGACACTAAAATTTATATGGACCACACTAAAATGATCCCCAACCCCCTGGCATACGTCGGTCGATTTTCGACCAACAGCACACCCGGACCATGGGCCCACCCCCAAAACCATGGGTTATAGCACACCGATTTGGCCAAAAAATGCCCCATTCGCACCGTTTCCCTGTTTGTCCACCCAAATGGCCACAAAAATTTAAACTGACCACACTGGGACGATCCAAACCTCCCTGGCATACCTCAGTCAATTTTTGGCACAAAGCACGCCCGAACACCGGGCCCACCCCCAAAACCATGGGCTATAACACATCGATTAGTCCCAAAAATATCCTGCTCGCGCTGTTTCACCCGTTTGTCCAACCAAATGGCCACAAAAATTAAAACGAACCACACTGGGAAGATTCCCAACCTTCCTGGCATGCCCCAATCAATTTTTAACCCTCAGCACGCCTGGACCCCGCCCCACCCTCGAAACCATGGGCTATAGCACACCGATTTGGCCTAAAAATGCCCCATTCTCTCCGCTTTGCCCGTTTGTCCTCCCAAATGGCTATGAAAATTTAAACTAACCACACTGGGTCGATCCCAAATATCCCTGGCATACCCCGGTCAATTATTGGCCCACAGCAAAACCGGACACCTAGCCCACCCCCAAAACTGTGGGTTATAGCACATCGATTTGGCCCAAAAAGATGTCGTTTTGCCTTTTTGTCCACCGAAATGGCCAGAAAAATTTAAACGGACTACACTGGGACGATCTCCAACTACCCTGGCATACCCCGGTTGATTTTTGGCCCACAACACGCCCAGACCCTTGTCCCAACCCCAAAACTGTGGGCTATAGAACACCGATTTGGCCTGAAAATGCCCCGTTCTTGCCGTTTTGCCCGTTTGTCCTTCCAAATGACCACAAAAATTTAAACAGACCATACTGGGACAATCCCCAACCTCTCTGGCATGCCCAAGTCGATTTTTGGCCCATAACACTCCCGGACCCTAGGCCCACCACAGGAACCGTGGGCTATATCACTCCGATTTATCCCAAAAATGTCCCGTTCGTGCTGTTTCTCCCATTTTTCCATCGAAATGGCCACAAAAATTTAAACGGACCACACTTGGATGATCCCTAACCGCCTTGAACTCTCCGGTTGATTTTTGGCCCAAAACATGCCCAGACCCTGGGCCCACCCCCAAAACCATGGGCTATAGCACACCAATTTGGCCCGAAATAGCCCAGTTCGCATCGTTTCGCCCGTTTGTCCATCCAAATAGCCACGAAAATTTAAACGGACCACACTGCGATGATCCCCAACCTCCCTGGCACGCCCTGATTGATATTCGGACCACAACACTCCCGAATCCTGGGCCCACCCCCAAAACCGTAGGCTATATTGCACCAATTTATCCCAGAAATGCCCCGTTCATGCCATTTCGTCCGTTTGTCCAAACAAATGGCCACGATAAATTAAATGGACCATACTGGGATAATTCCCAACCTCTTTCGCACACCCCAGTCGATTTTCAGCCGGCAGCATGCCCGGACCCCGGGGCCACCCCCGAAATCGTGGGCTATAGCACAACGATTTGGCCTAAAAATACCCCGTTCGCGCCGTTTTGCCAGTGTGTCCACCCAAAAGACCATGAAATTTAAACGAATCACACTGGGATGATTTCCAATTTCCCTGACATGCCCGAGTCAATCTTTGTCCCACAGTACATCCGGACCACGGGCCCACCACCGAAACCATGGGCTATAGCACACCGATTTGGCCCGAAAATGCCCCATTTACATTGTTTCGCCCGTTTGTCCAACCAAATGCCACAAAAATTTAAATGGACCACACTGGGACGATCCCCAACCTCCCTGGCACGTCCCGATCGATTTTCGGCCAGCAGCACACCCGGAACCCATGCCCACCCCCGAAATTGTGGGCTATAACACACCGATTTGGCCCAAAAATGCCCCATGTATGCTGTTTCGCCGGTTTGTCCACCAAAACAGCCACAAAAATTTAAAAGAACTGCCCTAGGATGATCCCCAACCTCCCTGGCACATCTCGGTTAATTTTTGGACTACAGCACGCCCGGACCCCGGCCCACCCTATAAACCGTGAGCTATAGCACACTGATTTGGCCCGAAAAATGCCTCGTTCGTGCCATTTCGTTTGTTTGTCCACCCAAATAGCCACAAAAATTTAAACGGACCACACTGGACGATCCCTAACCTCCCAGGAACGCCCCAGTCGAGTTTCATCTGACAGCACACCCGAACCCTGGGCCCACCCCTAAAAATGTGGGCTATAGCATATCGATTTGGCCTGAAAATGCTTTGTTCTCACTATTTCGCCCGTTTATCCATCCAAATAGCCACGAAAATTTAAAAAGACCACACTGGGATGATCTTCAACCTCCCTGGCACGCCCCAACCGATTTTCGTTGTACAGCACGCCCGAACCCTGGGCCCACTCCCAAAACCGTGGGCGATAGCACACCGATTTGGCCCGAAAATGCCCCGTTCGCTTCATTTTGCCTGTTTGTCCACCCAAATGGCCAAAAAAATTTAAACTAATCATAGTAGGTCGATCCCCAACCTCCCAGGCACACCCCGGTAAATTTTTAGCCAACAACACGCCCGGACTCCGGGCCCACCCCCAAAACCGTGGCTATAGCACACCGATTTGGCCCGAAAATGCCCTATTCGCGTTGTTTCTCCTGTTTGTCCACCCAAATGGCCACAAAAATTTAAATGGACCACACTGGGACGATCCCAACCTTCCTAGGATGCTTCTGTTGAATTTTGGCCCACAGCACGCCCGAACCCCTGGCCCTCCCCCAAAACCATGGGCTATATCACACTGATTAATTCCGAAAATGCCCCATTCGCACTGTTTCGCTCGTTTATCCACCTAAATGGCCACAAAAATTTAAATAGTGCATACTGGGATGATTCCCAACCTCCCTGCATACCTCACTCGATTTTTGACCCGCATCACGCTCGAACCCCGGGTCCACCCCCAAAACCATGGGCTATAGCACAATGATTTGGCCCGAAAAATGGCCCGTGTGCGCCGTTTCACCCGTTCATCCACCCAAAAGACCATAAAAATTTAAACGGATAATACTGGGAAGATCCCCAGCCTCCCTGGCATGCCCATGTCAATTTTTGGCCTACAGCACGCCCGAACCTCGAACCCACCCCATAAACCATGGGCTATAGCACACCGATTTATCCTGAAAATGCCCCGCTCGAGCCTTTTCACCCGTTTGTCCACCCAAATGGCCACGAAAACTTAAACGAACCACACTGGGACAATCCCCAACCTCCCTGGCATGCCCCGATTGATTTTTGGCACACAGCACGCCCGGAACTCGGTCCCACCCCCAAAACCGTGGGCTATTGAACACTGATTTGGCCCAAAAATGCCCCATTCGCGCAGTTTCACCCATTTGTCCATCCAAATGGCCACAAAAATTTAAACAGACCACACTGGGATGATTCCAAACCTCCCTAGGATGCTTCAGTTGATTTTTGGCCCACAGTACACCCGAACCCCTAGCCCACCCCCAAAACCGTGGGCTATATCACACCGATTAGTTCTGAAAATGCCCTATTCACGCTGTTTCGCCCGTTTGTCCACCCAAATGGCCATAAAAATTTAAACGGTGCATACTAGGATGATTCCCAACCTCCCTAGCATACCTCAGTCGATTTTCAACCTACGGCACGCTCGAACCCCGGGCCCACCCCCAAAACCATGGGCTATAGCACACCAATTTGGCCTAAACAATGGCCCGTTTGCACCGTTTCACCCGTTTATCTACCCAAAAGGCCATGAAATTTTAAACGGATAATACTGGGAAGATCCCCAACCTCTCTGGCATACCTCGGTTAATTTTTGTCCCACAGCACGCCCGGACCCCGAACCCACCCCATAAACCATGGGCTATATCACACCGATTTGTTCTGAAAATACCCCAATCGAGGCTTTTCGCCAGTTTGTCCACCCAAATTGCCACAAAAACTTCAACGGACATCACTGGGATAATCTCGAACCTCCCTGGCATACCCCGGTCGATTTTTTGCCCACAACACTCCCGGACCTCCGGCCCACCCTTTAAACCGTGGGTTATAGAACACTGATTTGGCCCGAAAATACCTCGTTCGCGCTGTTTTGCCTGTTTGTCCACCCAAATGGCCACGAAAATTTAAACGCACCACACTGGGATGATCCCCAACTTCAGTGGCAAGCCCCGGTCGATTTTCAGCCCACAGCACGCCCGTACCCTGGGCCCACCCCCTAAACCATGGGCTATAGCACACCGATTTGGCCCAAAAATGCCCCGTTCTTGCTATTTTTCCCCTTTATCCATCCAAATTGCCACAAAAATTTAAACGGACCACACTGGGACGATCCCCAACTTCCCTGGCGCACCGAGATTAATTTTTGGCCCACAGCACGCCGGACTCCGGGCCAACCCCCGAAACGGTGGGCTATAGCACACCAAATTATCCCGAAAATGTCCCATTTGCGCCGTTTCACCCATTTGTCCACCCAAATAGCCACAAAAATTTAAACAGACAACACTGGGATAATCCTCAACCACCCTGGCATGCTCCGATCAATTTTTGGCCCACAGTACGCTCGAATCCCGATCCCAACCCCAAAACCGAGGGCTATAGCACACCGATTTGGCCCGAAAATTCTCCATTTTGCCCGTTTGTCCAACCAAATGGCCACGAAAATTAAAACGAACCATACTGAGACGATCCCCAACCTCCCTGGCATTTCCCGATCAATTTTCAGTCCACAGTACTCCCGGATCCCAAGCCCACCCCCAAAACCGTGGGCTATAGAACACGGATTTGGCCCAAAAATTCTCCGTTCGCTCCGTTTTTCCTGTTTGTCCACCCAAATGGCCACGAAAATTTAAATGAACCATACTGGGAAGATCCCCAACCTCCCTGCATACCCCGATTGATTTTCAACCCATAGGATGCTCGGACCCCGAGCCCACCCCCAAAACTGTGGGCTATAGCACACCAATTTGCCCCAAAAATGCTCCGTGAGCGCCGTTTTGCCCGTTTGTCCACCCAAAGGGCCACGAAAATTTAAACGGACCACATTGCAATGATTCCCAACATCCCTGGCATGCCCCGATCAATTTTTGGCCCATAGCATGTCTGAAACCCGGGCCCACCCCCAAAATCGTGGGCTATAGCACACTGATTTGGCCCAAAAATGCCCCGTTCGCGCCGTTTTTCCCATTAGTCCACCCAAATGGCCACAAAAATTTAAACAAACCAAACTGGTATGATCCCAACCTCCCTGGCATGATCCTATCGATTTTTAGCCCACAACACACCCAGACCCCGGGCCCACCCCAGATACCATGGGCTATAGCTCACCGTTTTGGCCCAAAAATAGATAATTCGCGCCGTTTCGCTCATTTATCCACCCAAATGGCCATAAAAATTTAAACAGACCATACTGAGACGATCCCCAACCTTCCTGACATACCCCAGTCAATTTTCGGCCCTCAGCACATTCGATCGCCGAGCCCACCCCCAAAACCGTGGGCTATAACACACCAATTGGGCCCAAAAATGCCTCGTTCGCACCGTTTTGCCCGTTTGTCCAACTAAATGGCCACAAAAATTTATCGGACCGCACTGGGATGATCCTCGACCTTCCTGCCATTCCTTGTTCAATTTTTGGCCTACAGCACGTCTGGACCTTGGGCCCACCCCCGAAGCCATGGGCTATAGCACACCGATTTGGCCTGAAAATTCCCCGTTCGCACTGTTTCGCTTGTTTGTCCACCCAAATGGCCACCAAAATTTAAAAGGCCTACACTTGGATGATCCCCAATCTTCTTGGCATTCCCTGGTCAATTTATGGCCCACTGCACGCTCGGACGCTGGCCCCCCACACAAAAACCGTGGGATATATCACACCGATTTAGCCCAAAAATGCCCCATTTATGCCGTTTTTCCTGTTTGTCCACCCAAATAGCCATAAAAATTTAAACGGACCACACTGAGATGATCCCCAACCTCCCTGGCATGCCCCAATTAGTTTTCGGCCCACAACACACTCGGACCCTGGACCCACCTCCAAATCTGTAGGCTATAGCACACCGATTTGGCCCAAAAATGCCCTTTTCGCGCTGTTTCGCCCGTTTGTCTACCCAAATGGCCATGAAAATTTAAAAGGACCACAATGGGACTATCCCTAAACTCCCTAGCACGCCCTGGTAGATTTTCATCCTACAGCACGCCCGAACCATGGGCCCACCTCCGAAATCGGGGGCTATAGCACATTTATTTGGCCCGAACATGCCCCGTTCATGCTGTTTCGGTCGTTTATCCATCTAAATGGCCACAAAAATTTAAACGGATCATACTGGGATGATTCCCAACCTCCCTAGCATGCCCCGGTCAATTTTTTACCAACATCACGCACGAACCCTAAGCCCACCCCCAAGACCGTAGGCTATAGCACACCAATTTGGACCGAAAAATACCCCGTTCATGCTATTTTGACCGTTTGTCAAATCAAATAACCTCAAAAATTTAAACGGACTACGGTGGGATGATCCCTGACCTCCCTGGCATGCTCCGATCAATTTTTGGCCCACAGCACACTCGTACCACGGTCCCACCCCCAAAACCATGGACTATAGCACACCGATTTGGCCCGAAAATGCCCCGTTCGCGCTGTTTCGCCTGTTTGTCCACCCAAATGGCCACAAAAATATAAACGGACCACACTAGGTCAATCCCCAACCTCCCAAGCACACCTCGATCGATTTTTGGCCCACATCACGCACGAACCCTAAGTCCACCCACAAAACCATGGGCTATAGCACATCGATTTTGCCCGAAAATGCTCCGTTCATGCTGTTTTACCCGTTTGTCAAATCAAATACCCACAAAAATTTAAACGGACTACACTGGGATGATCCCTAACCTTCCTGGCTTGCCCCGTTTAATTTTTTCCCCACAGCACACCCGTACCGTGGGCCCACCCCCAAAACCATGGGCTATAGCACACTGATTTAGCCCGAAAATACCTCGTTCGTGCCGTTTCGCCCGTTTGTCTAGCCAAATGGCCACAAAAATTTAAACGGACCACACTGGGATGATCACCAACCTCCCAGGCATACCCCGGTCTATTTTTGACCCACAACACGCCCGAACTCCAGGCCCAACCTAAAATCGTGGGCTGTAGCATATCGATTTCGCCCAAAAATACCCCGTTCGCGCCGTTTCACCCGTTTATCCACCCAAATGGCCACGAAAATTTAAACGGACCACACTGGGATGATCCCCAATCTCCTTGGCATGCCCCAGACGATTTTTGGCCCACAACATGCTTAGATCCCGGGCCCACCCACAAAATCGTGGGCTATTGCATACCGATTTGGCTCGAAAAATGCCTCGTTCACGTTGTTCTCCTATTTGTCCTCCCAAATGGCCATAAAAATTTAAACAGATCACACTGGGATGATCCCCAACCTCCCTGGCATGTCCCAGTCAATTTTCAGCTGATAGCACTCCCGTTTCTCGGGCCAACCCTCGAAACTGTGGGATATAGCACACCAATTTTGCCCAAAAATACCCCATTCGCGTTGTTTCACCCGTTTGTCCGCCCAAATGGCCATGATAATTTAAACGGACTATAATGGGATGATCCCAAACCTCCCTAGCACGCCCCAGTCAATTTTTGGTGCACAGCACACCCGTTCCCCAGGTCCACCCTCAAAACCGTGGGCTATAGCACACCGATTTGGCCTAAAATTGCCTCATTCGCACCGTTTTGCCCTTTTGTTTTCCCAAATGGCCACGACAATTTAACCGGAACATACTAGGACTATCCCAAACCTACCTGGCATGCTCCAGTCAATTTTTCGCCCACAATACACCAATTTAGCCCAAAAATGTCCCGTTCAGGCTGTTTTGCCCGTTTGTCAAATCAAATGGCCACGAAAATTTAAAAGGACTATACTGGGATGATCCCTAACCCACCTGGCATGCCCTGTTCAATTTTCAGCCCACATCTCACCCGTACCCTGTGCCCACCCCCGAAACCGTGGGCTATAGAACATCGATTTGGCCTGAAAATGCTCCGTTCGTGCCGTTTCGCCCGTTTGTCAACCCAAATAGCCACGAAAATTTAAACGGACCACACTGGGACGATCCCCAACCTCCCAGGCACACCCTAGTTGATTTTTGGCCAACAACACGCCTGGACTCTGGGCCCACCCGCAAAACCGTTTGCTATAGCACACCGATTTGGCTCGAAAATTCCACATTCATGCCGTTACACCCGTTTTCCCATCCAAATAGCCACAAAAATTTAAAAGAACCACACTGGGATGATCCCTAACCTCCCTGGCACACCCCGGTCGATTTTCAGCCCACAACACGCCCAGACCCTGGGCCCACCCCTAAACCGTGGGCTATAGCACACTAATTTGGCCCAAAAACGCCTCGTTCTCGCTTTTTTGCTCCTTTGTACATCCAAATGGCCACGAATATTTAAACAGACTATACTGGGATGATCCCCAACCTCCCTGGAAGGCCCCGATTGATTTTTGGCCCACAGCACGCCTGGACCCGGGCCCACCCCCAAAACCGTGGGCTATAGCACACCAATTTGTCCTGAAAATGCCCCATTCATGCCGTTTTGCTCGTTTGTCTACCTAAATAGCCACGAAAATTTAAACGAACCACACTAGGACGATCCCCAACCTCCCTGGCACGCCCCGATCGATTTTTGGCCCACAGCACGCCCAGACCCGGGCGCCACCCCCAAAATCATGGCCCGAAAATGCCCCGTTCACACTGTTTCGCTTATTTGTACACCCAAATACCTACAAAAATTTAAACGGACTACACTTGGATGATCCCCAACCTCCCTGGCATACCTTGATTGATTTTTAGCCCACAGCACGCCCGGACCCTGGACCCCCCAAAAACCGAGGGCTATAGCACACCAATTTTGCCTAAAAATGCCCCATTCACGCCATTTTGCCCGTTTGTCCACTCAAATAGCCAAAAAAATTTAAATGGACAACACTTGGATGATCCTCAATTTCCCTGGCATGCCCTGATCAATTTTCAGCCCACACCATGCTTGGACCCCGGGGCCACCCCCAAAATTGTGGGCTATAGAATAATGATTTGGTCCAAAAATACCCAGCTCACGTCGTTTCTCCAGTTTGTCCACTCAAAGAACCACAAAAATTTAAACGGACCATATTGGGACAATCCCAACTTCCTTGGCATGCGCCGGTTGATTTTTCGCCCACAGTACGCCCGGATCTCGGACCCACCCTCAAAATTGTGGGCTATAGAACAATAATTTGGCCCAAAAATGCCTCGTTCACACCATTTCGCCCATTTGTCCAACCAAATGGCCATAAAAATTTAAACGGACAATACTGGGACGACCCTAACCTCCCTGGCACGCCCCGATTGATTTTTGGCCCACAACACGCCCATACCCCGGGCCTACCCCCAAAATCGTAGGCTATAGCACACCGATTTTGCCCAAAAGTGGCCCGTTCGCGCTGTTTCGCCCGTTTGTCTACCCAAATGGCCACGAAAATTTAAACGGACCACACTGGGACGATCCCCAACCTCCCTGACATACCTTGTTCAATATTTTGCCCACAGTACGCCCGGTCCCCGGGTCCACCCCCAAAACCGTGGGCTATAGAACACTGAATTGTCCCGAAAATGCCCCATTTGCGCCATTTTGCCAATTTGTCTACCCAAATAGCCAGAAAAAATTAAACGGACCACAATACGATGATCCCCAACATCCCTGGCATTCCCTGATCGATTTTTCGCCCAGAGCACACCCGAACATTGGGGCCACCACCGAAATCGTGGTCTATAGCACAATGAATTGGCCCAAAAATGCCCCGTTCGCACTGTTTTGCCCGTTTATACCCCCAAAGGGCCACAAAAATTTAAACGGACCATACTGGGATGATACCCAGCCTCCCTGGCATGCCCCGGTCAATTTTTGTCACACAGCACTCCTGGAACCTACGCATACCCCCAAAATCGTGGGCTATAGTACACCGATTTTGGTTGAAAATGCCCCGTTCGCACCGTTTTATCCGTTTGTCTACCCAAATGGCCACAAAAATTTAAACGAACCTCACTGAGATGATCCCCAACCTCCCAGGCATGCCCCAGTCAATTTTCGGCCAACAGCACACCCGGACCCCGAGCCCACCCCCAAAACCATGGGTTATGGCACACCGATTTGGCCCGAAAATGCCCCGTTTGCTCCGTTTAAGCCGTTTGTCCACCCAAATAGCCACGAAAATTTGAACGGACCACACTGGGATGATCCCCAATCTCCTTGGCATGCCTTGGTCAATTTTTGGCCCACAGCACGCTCGAACCCTGGGCCCACCCCCGGAACCATGGGCTATAGCACACCGATTTGGCCCGATAAGGCCCCGTTCGCACCGTTTCGCGTTTGGCAACCAAAATTGCCACCAAAATTTATATAAACCACACTTGGATGATCCCCAACCTCCCTGGAATAACCCGGCCAATTTTTGGATCAAAGCAAGCTCGGACCCCGGGCCCACCCCCAAAACCATGGGCTATAGCACACCAATTTGGCTCGAAAAAGCACCGTTCGCATCGTTTCGCCCGTTTGTCCATCCAAATAGACACAAAACTTTTAACAAACCAGACTAGGATGATCCCCTACCTCCCTGACAAGATCCAGTCGATTTTCAGCCCACAACACCCCCGGACCCCCGGCCCACCCCCGAAATCGTGGGCTATAGCTCACCGATTTGGCCCAAAAATGCCCCGCTTGTGCTGTTTCGCCCATTTGTCCACCCAAATGGCCACGAAAATTAGATGAACCACACTGGAATGATCCCTAACCTCCCTGGCATGCCCCAATCAATTTTCGGCCCACAACACGCCCGGACCCCAATCCTACCTCTAAAATCGTGGGCTATAGCACACCGATTAGTCCTGAAAATGCCTCGTTCACGCTGTTTTGCCTGTTTGTCCACGCAAATGGCCACGAAAATTTAAACGGACCACACTGGGATGATCCACAGCCTACCTGGCATACCTCGGTTAATTTTTGGCCTACAGCACGCCCGGGCCCACCCCCAAAACCATGGACCATAACAAACTGATTTCTCCCAAAAATGCACCGTTTCACCCATTTGTCCACCCAAATGGTCAAGAAAATTTAAACGAAAAACACTGTGACGATCCTTATCCTCCGTGGCACGCCGATCAATTTTTGGCCCACAGCATGCCCAGACCCTGGGCCCACCCCTAAAACCATGGGCTATAGCACACCAATTTGGCCCGAAAATGCCTCGTTCTCGCCATTTCGCCTGTTTGTCCACCCAAATGGCCGCAAAAATTTAAACGAACCATACTGGGATGATTTTCAACCTCCCTGCTATGCCCCGATCAATTTTTGGCCCACAGCACGCTCGGACCCCGGGCCTACCCCCAAAACCGTAGGCTATAGCACACCGATTTGTCTCAAAAATGCCCCGTTCGTATCGTTTCGCCCGTTTGTCCACCCAAATGGCTACGAAAAATTAAACTAACCACACTACGATGATCCCCGATCTCTTTGGCATGTCCCGGTCGAATTTTGGCACACAGCACACTCGAATCCTGGGCCCACCCCCCAAAATCGTGGCCTATTGCACATCAATTTAGCCCAAAAATGCCCCGTTCGTGTTGTTCGCCCGTTTGTCCACCCAAATGGCCACGAAAATTTAAACAGACCACACTGAGATGATCCCCAACCTCCCTGGCACAACCCAGTGGATTTTTGGCCGAAAACACTCCTGGACCCTGGGTCCACCCCAGAAACCGTGGGCAATATAGCACACCAATTTGCCCCGAAAATGCCCCGTTCGCACTGTTTCACCCGTTTGTCCTCGCAAATAGCAATGAAAATTTAAACAAACCATACTGAGATGATCTCAAACCTCCCTGGCATGCCCCAGTCAATTTTCGGCGCACAGAACGCCCGAACTCCAGGCCCACCCTTGATACTGTGGGCTATAGCACAACGATTTGGCCTAAAATGCTTCATTCGCGCCGTTTCTCCCATTTGTCCTCCTAAATGGCCACAGAAATTTAAACGGACCACACTGGGACGATCCCCAACCTCCCTGGCACACCCCGGTCGATTTTCAGCACACAACACGCTCGGACCCTGGGCCAACCACCAAAACCGTGGGCTATAGCACACCAATTTGGACCAAAAATTCCCCGTTCTCGTCGTTTCGCCCGTTTGTCCATCCAAATGGCCATAAAAATTTAAACGGACCACACTGGGATGATCCCCAACCTCCCTTGCATGCCCCGGTCAATTTTCAGCCAACAGCACACCCGGACCCTGGGCTCACCCCCAAAACTGTGGCCTATAGCACACCAACATAGCCCGAAAATACCCCGTTCTCGCCGTATTGCCCGTTTGTCATTTCAAATGGCCACGAAAATTTAAACGGACCACACTAGAACGATCCCCAACCTCCATGACACACCGCAATTAATTTTTGGCCCACAACAAACCCGGACCCTTGGCCCACCCCAGAAACCGTAGGCTATAGCACACCGATTTGTTTCAAAAATGCTTCATTCGAGTCGTTTTGCCCGTTTGTCCACACAAATGGCCACAAAAAATTAAACAAACCACACTTGAACTATCCCCAATCTCCTTGGCATGCCTCGATCGATTTTCAGCCCTCAACACGCTCGGACCCCGGGGCCACCCCCAAAATCGTGGGTTATAGAACAATGATTTGGCCCAAAAATACCCAGTTCGCGCCTTTTTGCCAGTTTGTCTACCCAAAGAACCACAAAAATTTTAACGGACCACACTGGAACAATCCCCAACCTCCTTGACCACACAGCACACCGATTTGGCTCGAAAATGCCTCCTTCGCGCCGTTTCGCCTGTTTGACCACCCAAATGGCCGCCAAAATTTAAAAAGACCATACTGGGATGATCCCCAACATCCCTGGCATGCCCCGATTGATATTCGGCCCACAACACGCCCGGACCCTGGGGCCACCCCCAAAATCGTCGGCTATAGCACACCGATTTAGCCCGAAAATGCCCCGCTCTCACCGTTTCTCCCGTTTGTCCATCCAACTGGCCATAAAAATTTAAACAGACCATACTGGGATGATCTCCAACCTTCGTAGCATGCCCCGATTGATTTTTGGCCTACAGCATGCCCGAACCCTGGGGCCTACCCCCGAAACCGTGGGCTATAGTACACCGATTTATCCCGAAAATGCCCCATTTGTGCCGTTTCGCCCGTTAGTCCACCCAAATGGCCATAAAAAATTAAACAAACCACACTGGGATGATCGCCAACCTCTTTGGCATACCCCGATCAATTTTTAGCCCACAGAATACCCGAACCCCTGGCCCACGCCCAAAACCATGGGCGATAGCACACCGATTTGGTTCAAAAACTCCCTTTTGCATCGTTGTTACCCGTTTGTCCACCCAAATGGCCACGAAAATTTAAATAGACCACTCTAGGATTATCCCCAACTTCTCTGTCATGCCCTGGTCGATTTTTTGACCACAGCACGCCCGGACCCCGAGCCTACCCCCAAAACCGTGGGCTATAGATCACCATTTTTATCCCGAAAATGCCCCGTTTGCGCCGTTTCATCCGTTTGTCCAGCTAACTGGCCACAAAAATTTAAACGAACCCCGCTGGGACAATCCCAACCTCTCTGGATTACCATGATCGATTTTCGGCACACAGCACGCCTGGAGCTCGGGCCCACCCCCGAAACTATGGACTATAGCACACCGATTTAGCCCGAAAATTCCTTGTTCGTGCTGTTTTGCCCGTTTGTCCACTCAAATGGCTGCGAAGATTTAAACGCACAACACTGGGATGATCCCCAACCTCCTTAGCATGCCCCGACCAATTTTTGGCCCACAGAACGCCTGGACCCCGGGCCCATCATTGATACCGTGGGCTATTGCACACCGATTTGGCCCGAGAATGCCCAGTTCTCTTCGTTTTTCCCGTTTGACCTCTCAAATGGCCACAAAAATTTATACGAACCACACTAGGATGATCCCCAACCTCCCTGGCACGCCCCAGTCGATTTTTGGCCTACAACAAGCCCAAACCCTGGGCCCACCACTGAAACAGTGGGCTATAGCACACTAAATTATCCCAAAAATACTCCGTTCGCGCCGTTTCACCCGTTTATCCACCCAAATGTCCATAAAAATTTGAACAGACCACACTGGGATGATCCTCAACCTCCCTGACAAACCTCGGCTGATTTTCAGACCACACCACGGCCGGACCCCGGGGCCACCCCTGAAATCGTAGGCTGTAACACATCGATTTTTCCCGACAACCCCTCCCCATTTGCGCCATTTCGCCCTTTTGTTAATCCAATTGGCCATGTAAATTTAAACGGACCACACTGGAATGATCTCCAACCTCCTTGGCATTCCTCGATTGATTTTCGTGCCACAGCAAGCCCAGATCCCGGGGCCACCCCTGAAACCGTGGCCTATAGCACACCGATTTGGCACGTAAATGCCTCATTCAAGCCGTTTCTCCTGTTTGTCCACCCAAATGGCCGCATAAAATTTAAACGGACCACACTGGGACGATCCTCAACCTCTTTTGCATGCCCCGGTCAATTTTCAGCCAACAGCACACCCGGACCCTAGGCTCACCCCCAAAACTGTGGCCTATAGCACACCAACTTAACCCGAAAATGCCCCGTTCTCGCCGATTTGCCCGTTTGTCATTTCAAATGGCCACGAAAATTTAAACGGACCACACTAGAACGATCCCCAACCTCCATGGCACAACACAATTGATTTTTGGCCCACAAAAAACCCGGACCCTTGGCCCACCCCGGAAACCGTAGGCTATAGCACACCGATTTGTTTCAAAAATGCTTCATTCGCGTCGTTTCGCCCATTTGTCCACACAAATGGCCACAAAAAATTAAACGGACCACACTTGAACGATCCCCAATCTCCTTGGCACACCTCGATCGATTTTCAGCCCACAGCACGCTCGGACCCCGGGGCCACCCCCAAAATCGTGGGCTATAGAACAATGATATGGCCCAAAAATACCCAGTTCGTGCCTTTTCGCCAGTTTGTCTACCCAAAGAACCACGAAAATTTTAACGGACCACACTGGAACGATCCCCAACCTCTTTGACATGCCCCGGTCAATTTTTCACCCACAGCACGCCCGAATCCAGGACCCACCCCCTAAATCGTGGGCTATATCACAATGATTTCGCCCAAAAATGCCCCGTTCGCACCATTTTGTAAGTTTTTCTAACCAAATGGCCATAAAAATTTAAATGGATCATACTGGAACGATCCCCAACCTCCCTGGCACGCCCCGATAGATTTTCGGCCTATAGCATGCCCATTCCCCGGGCCTACCCTCAAAATCGTGGAATATAGCACACCGATTTTGTCTAAAAATGCCCCGTTCGCACTGTTTTGCCCGTTTGTCTACCCAAATGGCCAAAAAAATTTAAACGGACCACACTGGAATGATCCCCAACCTCTTTTGCATGTCACGATCAATTTTTGGCCCACAGCACGATCGAACCCTAGGCCCACCCCTTAAACTATGGGCTATAGCAAACAAATTTAGCCCAAAAATGCCCCATTCGCACCTTTTTGCCTGTTTGTCCACCAGAATAGCGAAGAAAACTTAAACGGACCCCACTGGGATGATCCCTAACCTCCATGGCACGCCCCGGCCAATTTTCATCCCACACCATGCCTAGACCCCAGGTCCACCCTAAAAACCGTGGGCTATAGCACACCGATTTAACCCAAAAATGCCTCATTCGGGCCGTTTCTCCTGTTTGTCCATCCAAATGGCCGCGAAAATTTAAACGAACCACACTGGGATGATCCCCAACCTCTCTGGCATACTTCGGTCGAATATCAGCCCACATCACCCTAAGCCAACCCCCAAAACTGTGGGCTATAGCACATCGATTTGGTCTAAAAATGCCCCGCTCTTGACATTTCGCCCGTTTGTCAATCCAAATAGCCAAGGAAATTTAAACGGACCATAATGGGATGATCCCAATCTCCTTGGAATATTCTGATCGATTTCAATACCACATCACGCCCGAACCCCGGGCCAACCCCTGAAATCGTGGGCTATAGCACACTGATTTAGCCCGAAAATGCTCCGTTCACGCTGTTTTGCCCGTTTATCTACCCAAATGGCTATAAAAATTAAAATGGACCATACTGGTACGATCCCCAACCTTCTTGGCATACCCAGGTCAATTTTTAGCCCACAGAATGCTCGGACCCCGGGCCCACCCCAAAACTGTGGGTTGTATAGCACACTGATTTGGCCTAAAAATGACTCATTCGCACCATTTTGCCTTTTTGTCCACCCAAATGGCCACAAAAATTTAAACGGACCACACTGGTATGATCCCCAACCTCCCTGGAACACCCCAGTCGATTTTTATCCATACAACACACCCGTACCCTGGGCCCACCCCCAAAATCGTGAGCTATAGCACACCGATTTATTTTAAAAATGCCCTGTTCTAGCTGTTTTACCCGTTTGTCCATCCAAATGGCCACAAAAATTTAAAAATTCCCGGACTCCGAGATCACCCCATAAACCGTGGGCTATAGCACACTGATTTAGCCTTAAAATGCCCTGTTCATTCCTTTTCTCCCGTTTGTCCTCACAAAAGGCCATGAAAACTTAAACGGACCACACTGGGATAATCCCCAACCTCCTGCCATGCCCCATCGATTTTTTTCCCACATCACGCCCGAACCTCGGACCCAACCCTAAAACTGTGGGCTATAGAACACTGAGTTGTCTCGAAAATACCTCATTCGCGCTGTTTCTCCTGTTTGTCCACCCAAATGGCTGTAAAAATTTAATCGGACCATACTGGGATGATACCCAGCCTCCCTGGCATATGTCGGTCGATTTTCAGCCCACAGCACGCCCGGACCCTGGGCCCACCCCTAAACCTGCGCTATAGCACACAGATTTGGCCCAAAAATACCTTGTTCTCACTGTTTCGCCCCTCTGTCCATCCAAATGGCCACGAAAATTAAAACGGACCACACTATGATGATCCTCAACCCCCTGGCATGCCCACATCGATTTTTGGACCACAGCACGCCCAGACCCAGGCCCACCTAAGAAACCGTGGGCTATAACATACCGATTTATCCCGAAAATTCCTCGTCCGTGCCGTTTCGCCCGTTTGTCCACCTAAATGGCCATAAAAATTTAAACAAACCATACTGGGATGATCTCTTACCTCCTTGGCATGCCCCAGTCTATTTTCAGCGTGCAACACGCCCGGACCCCAATCCTATCCCCAAACCCGTGGGCTATAGCACAACGATTTGTCTTGAAATTGACTCGTTCACGCTGTTTTGCCCATTTGTCTACCTAAATGGCCACGAAAATTTAAACAGACCACACTGGGATGATCCTCAACCTACCTGGCATGCCTCTCTTGATTTTCGGCCCACAGTACACCTGGACCCCGAGCCCAAACCCAAAACCGTGGGCAATAGTACACTAATTTAGCCCAAAAATGCCCTGTTCGTACCGTTTCACCCGTTTGTCCACCCAAATGCCCACAAAAATTTAAACGGACCACACTGGGAATATCCCCAACCTCCCTGGCACGCCCTGGTCAATTTTTTTCCCACAGCACGCTCGAACCCGAGTCCCACCCCCAAAACTGTGGGCTATAGCACACCGATTTGGCCCAAAAATGCCCAGTTCATGCCGTTTCTCCTGTTTGTCCACCAAAATAGCCACGAAAACTTAAACGAACCATACTAGGATGATCCCCAACCTCACTGGCATACCCCGGTCAATTTTTAGCCCACAGCGCACCCGAACCTCGGGCCCACCCCTACAACCGTGGGCTATAGCAAATCGATTTGGCCCAAAAATGCCCCATCGCGCCGTTTTGCCCGTTTTTCTACCCAAATGGCCATGAAAATTTAAACGAACCACACTGGTAAGATCCCTAACCTCCCTGGCATGGTCTTGTTGATTTTTGGCCCATAGCACACCCGGACCCTGGGCCTACCCTAGAAACCATGGACTATAGCTCACCGATTTAGCTTAAAAATGCCCCGTTGGCACTGTTTTGCCCGTTTATCCACCCAAATAGACACAAAAATTTAAACGGACCATACTGGGATGATGCTTAACCTCCCTAGAATGCCTCGGTCAATTTTCAGCCCACAACAAACTCGAACCCCGGGCCCACCCCCAAAACTATGGGCTGTAGCACACCGATTGGGCCCGAAAATGCCCTGTTCGCGTTGTTTAGCCCGTTTGTCCATCCAAATAGCCACGAAAATTTATTGAACCGCACTGGGATGATCCCCAACCTTCGTGACATACCCCAATCGATTTTTGGCCCATAGCACGCCTAGACCTAGGCCCACCCCCAAAATCGTGGTCTATATCACACCAATTTGGCCTGAAAATGCCCCATTCGAACCATTTTGCTTGTTTGTCCACCCAAATGGCCACGAAAATTTAAACAGACGATACTTAAATGATCCCCCAACATCCCTTGCATGCGCCGGTCAATTTTCTGCCTACAGCAAACCCGAACCACGGGCCCACCCCCGAAACCGTGGGCAATAGCACACCGATTTGGCCCGAAAATACCCCGTTAGTTTCGTTTCGGCCGTTTGTCCATCCAAATAGCCACAAAAATTTAAACCGACCACACTGGGACGATCCCCAACCGCCATAGCACGCCTCGGTCAATTTAATGCCCACATCATGTCCTGACCTCGGGCCCACCCCAAAAACCGTGGACTATAACACACCAATTTGGCCCAAAAATACCCCGTTCATGCTATTTTGCCCGTTTGTCAACTCAAATGGCACCAAAAATTTAACGAACTACACTGGGATGATCCCCAACCTTCCTGTCATGCCCCGTTCGATTTTTGGCCTACAGCACGCCCGAAACCAAAGACCACCCCTAAAACCGTGGGCTATAGAACATCGATTTGGCTCGAAAATGCCCCGTTCACACTATTTCACCTGTTTGTCCACCCAAATAGTCACAAAAATTTAAAAGGACCATACTGGAATAATCCCCAGCCTCCCAGGCACACCCCGGTTGATTTTTGGCCCACAACATGCCCGGACCCCAGGCCCACCCCCGAAACCATGGGCAATATAGCACACCGATTTGGCCCAAAAATGGCCCATTCACGCCGTTTCGCCTGTTTGTCCACACAAATGGCCAAAAAAATTTAAACGGACTACACAGGGATTATCCCTAACCTCCCTAGCATGATCCAATCAATTTTTGGCCAACTGAAAGCCCGAACCCCGGGCCCATCCCCAAAACCGTTGGCTAGAGCACATAGATTAGTCCCAAAAATGCCCAATTTGCACTGTTTCGTCCGTTTGTCCACCCAAATAGCTACAAAAATTTCAACGGTGCACACTGGGACGATCCCCAACCTCCATGGCATTCTTTAATATATTTTAGGCCCACAGCACGCCTGAACCACGGGCCCACCCCTAAAATCGTGGGCTATAGCATACTGATTTGGCTTGAAAAATGGCCCGTTTACGCCGTTTCACCCGTTTGTCCACCCAAATGGCTACGAAAATTTAAAAGGACCATACAGGGGAGATCCCCAACCTCCCTGGCATGCCTCGGTTGATTTTTAGCCTACAGAACGTCCGAAGCCCAGGCCCACCCCATAAACCGTGGGCTATGGCAAACTGATCTGGCCTGAAAATGCCCCATTCATGCTTTTTCACCCGTTTGTCCATCCAAATGGCTATGAAAATTTAAACGGTGCACACTGGGAAGATCCCCAACCTCCATGGCATACCTCAGTCGATTTTCCTCCCACAGCACACCCGGACCTCCCGCCCACCCCATAAACCGTGGGCTATAGCACACTGATTTGGCCTTAAAATGCCCCGTTCATTCTTATTCGCCCGTTTGTACTCCCAAATGGCCACAAAACTTAAACGGACCACACTGGGATTATCCCCAACCTCCCTGGCAAGCCCCGATCAATTTTTGGCCCACAACATGCCCGAACCCCGGCCCCACCCCCTAAACTGTGGGCTATAAAACACCCAGTTGGCCCGAAAATGCCTTGTTCGTGTTGTCTCGATTGTTTGTCCACCCAAATGGCTGCAAAATTTTAAACGGACCATACTGGGATGATCCCCAACCTCCCTGGCATGCCCCGATCGATTTTCAGCTCGCAGCACGCCCGGACCCTGGGCCCACTCCTGAAACCGTGGGCTATAACACATCAATTTATCCCGAATATGCCCTATTCGCGTCGTTTCGCCCGTTTGTCCACCCAAATAGCCACAAAAATTTAAACGGACCATACTGGGATGATCCCCAACCTTCCTGCCACGCCCGGACCCCAGGGCCACCCCCAAAATCGTGGGCTATAACACAACGAATTGGCCCAAAAATGTCCCGTTCACGCCGCTTTGCCCGTTTGTCTACCCAAAGGGGTATGAAAATTTAAACGGACCACACTAGGATGATTCTCAAATTCCCTGACATGCTTCGATCAATTTTTGGCCCACAGCACACCCGGACCCCAGGCCCACCAGCGAAACCGTGGGCTATAGTATATTGATTTGACCAAAAAATGCTCCGTTCGCACCGTTTTACCCGTTTGTCAACATAAATGGCCACAAAAATTTAAACGAACTACACTAGGACGATCCCCAACCTCCCTGGCACGCCCCGATCAATTTTTGGCCCATAGCACGCTCTGACCCCGAGCCCACCCCTAAAATTGTGAGCTATAGCACACTAATTTTGCCCAAAAATGCATCGTTTCGCCTTTTTATCTATGATTTCAAACCTTCCTAGCACGCCCCGATCGATTTTAATCCCACAGCATTCCTCGACCCCGGGCCCAACCCCAAAATCGTGGGCTATAGCACACCGATTTGGCCTATAAACGCCTCGTTCGCACAGTTTCGCCTTTTAGTCCACCCAAATAGCCACAAAAATTTAAATGGACCACATTGGTACGATCCCCAACCTCCCTGGCATGCCCCGGTCTATTTTCAGCCCATAGCACGCCCGAACCCTGGACCCACCCCCAAAACCCCGGGATAGCACATCGATTTATCCCAAAAACACCCCGTTCGCACCGTTTTGCCCGTTTGACCACCAAAATGGCCAAGAAAATTTAAACAAACCACACTGGGATAATTTGCAACCTCCCTGGAATGCCCCGATCAATTTTTGGCCCACAACACGCCCGGACCCCGGGGTCACCCCAAAAATCGTAGGCAATAGCACAATAATTTGGCCAAAAAATGCCCCGTTCGCGCCGTTTTGCCGGTTTGTCCATCCAAAGGGCCACCAAAATGTAAACGGACCACACTGGGATGATCCCCAACCTCCCTGGCAAACCCCGGTCAATTTTTGAACCACAACACGCCCGAACCCCAAGCCCACCCCCAAATCCGTGGGAAATAGCACACCGATTTTGCCCAAAAATAACCCATTCAAGCTGTTTTGCCCGTTTGCCACTAAAACGGCCACAAAAATTTAAACGGACCATACTGGGAAGATCCTCAACCTCTCTGGCACACCTCGGTCAATTTTTGGCCCGCAGCACGCTCGGACCCTGGGCCCACCCCCAAAACTATGGACTGTAGCACACCGATTTGGCCCAATAATGCATTATTTTTTCCTTTTTGTCCACCAAAATGGCCACAAAAAATTAAACGAACCACACTGGGATGATCCACAACCTCCCTGGCATGCCTCAGTCGATTTTAAGCCCATAACACGCCCGAACCCTGGGCCCACCCCCAAAACCGTGGGCTATAGCACCCCAATTTTGCCCAAAAATGGCCCGTTCTCGTCGTTTCGCCCGTTTATCCATCCAAATGGCCACGAAAATTTAAACAGACCATACTGGGATGATCCCCAACCTCCTTGGCATGCCCCGGTCAATTTTTGGTCCATAACACCCCCGGACCCCAGTCCCAACCCTGAAACTGTTGGCTATGGCACATCGATTTGGCCCGAGAATGCCCCGTTCACGCCGTTTCACCCGTTTGTCCACCCAAATGGCCACAAAAATTTGAACGGGCCATACTAGGATGATTCCCAACCTCAATGGCATGCCCAAGTCAATTTTCAGCCCACAACATGCCCAAGTCGTATCACCCGTTTGTCCACCCACATATCCACAAAAATTTAAACAGACCACACTTGGAAGATCCCCAACCTCTTTGGCATGCCTCGGTCAATTTTTGTCCCAAAGTACGCCCGAACCACGAGCCCACCCCCGAATCGTGGGCTATAGCACACCGATATTACCTTCAACATCCTCGTTCGCGTCGTTTCGCCCGTTTGTCCATGCAAATGGCAACAAAAAATTAAATAGACTATACTGAGATGATCGTCAACCTCCCTAGCACGCCCTGGTCGATTCTCGGCCCACAGCACGCCCGGACCTTGGACCCACACCCGAAACCAATGGCTATAGCACACTGATTTGGCCCAAAAATGCTCCGTTCGCGCCGTTTCGCCTGTTTGTCCACCCAAATTGCCCTAAAAATTTAAATGGACCATACATGGACAATACCTAACCTCCATAGCATACGTCGGTCGATTTTGGGCCTACAGCACGCCCGGACCACGAGCCCACCCCCAAAACCGTGGGCTGTAGAACATCGATTTAGCCCAAAAATGCCATATTCGCACCGTTTTGCCCGTTTGTCTATCCAAATGGCCACAAAAATTTAAACAGACCATACTGGGACGATCCCCAACCTCCCTAGCATGCCCCGATTAATTTTTGGCCCACATCACGTTCGTACCCCGAGCCCACCCCCAAAACCGTGGGTTATAGCACACTAATTTGCTAGAAAATGCCCCGTCGCGCCGTTTTGCCCGTTTGTCCACACAAATAGCCACAAAAATTTAAGCGGGCCACATTGGGATGATCCCCAATCTCCCTAGCACGCCCCGATCGATTTTTGAACCACATCACACTCGGACCCTGGGTCCACCCCTAAAACCGAGGGCTATAGCACACCAATTTGGCCCAAAAATGCCCCATTCGCGATGTTTTGCCCGTTTGTCTATCCAAATGGACAAGAAAATTTAAACAGACCACACTGGGACAATCCCCAGCCTCTCTGCATGCCCCAGTCGATTTTTAGCCCACAACACGCCCGGACCCTGGGCCAACTCCCAAAACTTTTGGCTATAGCACACCGATTAGTCCCGAAAATGCCCTGTTCGCGCTGTTTCACCCGTTTGTCCACCCATATGGCAAAAAAATTTAAACGGACCATACTGGGATGATCCTCAACCTCTCTGGCACGCCTCAGTCAATTTTGGGCCCACAAAATACCCAAAACTCGGGCCCACCCCTAAAACCGTGGGCTATAGCCCACTGATTTGCCCCAAAAGTACCCCGTTCGCGGCTTTTTACCTGTTTGTCCACACAAATGGCCAAGAAAACTTCAACGAACCATACAGGAATGATCCCCAATCTCCCTGGTATGCCCCGGTCAATTTTTGGCCCACAGTATACTCGTACCCCGGTCCCAACCCCAAAACCGTATGCTATAGCACACCGATTTGGCTCAAAAATTCCTCGTTCTCGTCGTTTCACCTGTTTGTACACCCAAATGGACGTGAAAATGTAAACAGACCAAAATGGGATGATCCTCAACCACACTGGCATGCCCCAATTGATTTTCAGCCTACAGCACGCCCGAACCCTGGGCCCACCCCTAAACCTCGGGCTATAGCTCACTGATTTGGACTAAAAAAGCCTTGTTTTTGCCGTTTTGCCCGTTTGTCTATCCAAATGGCCACAAAAATTTAAACGAACCACACAGGGACGATCCCAACCTCCATGGCATGCCCAGATCGATTTTTGGCCTACAGCACGCTTGGACCCTGGGCCCACCCCCAAAACCGTGGGCTATAGCACATCAATTTGCCCTAAAAATGCCTCATTCGTACCATTTCGCCCGTTTGTCCACCCCAAATGGCCACAAAAATTTAAACGGACCATAATGAGACGATCCCCAACCTCCCTGGCATACCTCAATTGATTTTTGGGACACAACACGCCCGGACCCCGGGCCCATCCATAAATCAGTGGGCTATATCACACCGAATTATCCCAAAAATGCACCGTTCGCGCTGTTTCGCCCCTTTGTCTACCCAAATATCCACAAAAATTTAAACAGACCACACTGGGATGATCCCTAACCTTCCAGGCATGCCCCGGACAATTTTTTAACCACACCACGCCCGAACCCTGGGGCCACCCCTAAAATCGTTGGCAGTAGCACACCGATTTGGCCAGAAAACCCCCCGTTCGCGCCATTTCGCCTGTTTGTCCACCCAATTGGACACGTATATTTAAACGAAACATACTGGGATGATCCCCAACCTCCCTAGCACGCCTCGGTTGATTTTTGTCCTACAGTACGCCCGAACTCCGGGCCCACCCCTAAAACCGTGGGCTATAGCACACCAATTTAGCGGGAAACTGACTCGTTCGCACCTGTTTGTCCACCCAAATGGCCGCAAAAATTTAAACGGACCATACTGGGACGATCCCCAATCTATCTGGCATGCCCTGATTGATATTCAGCCCACAGCATGCCCGGACCCTTGGCCCACCCCCAAAACCGTAGGATATAGAACATTTTTTTCCAAAAATGTCCCGTTCTCGCCGTTTCGCTCGTTTGATCATTCAAATGGCCACAAAAATTTAAACGGACAACACTGGGACGATTCCCAGTCTCCCTGGCACACCTCATTTGATTTTCGACATACAGCACGCCCGGACCCTGGGTCCACCCCCAAAATCGTGGGTAATAGCTCACCGATTTGTTCTAAAATGCCCCGTTAGTGCCGTTTCACCCGTTTGTCCACCCAAATGACCATAAAAAATTAAACGGACTACACTGGGACGATCCCTAACCTCCTTGGCATGCCCCGATCGATATTTGGCCAACAGCACGCTTGAACCCCAGGGCCACCCCCAAAATAGTGGGCTATAGCACAACGATTTGTCTAAAAAATGCTCCATTTTCGCCGTTTCGCCCGTTTGTCCATCCAAATGGCCACAAAAATTTAAACGTACCACAATAGGATGATCCCTAACCTCCCTGGCATGCCCCAATCAATTTTCGGCCCACAGCACGCTCGAAACCGGACCCACCCCCAAAACCGTGGGCTATGGCACATCAATTTATCCTGAAAATGCCTCATTCGTGCCGTTTCTCCCGTTTGTCCACCCAAATAGCCACAAAAATTAAACGGACCACACTGGGACGATACCCAATCTCCTTGGCACGCCCCGGTCGATTTTCGACCGACAACACGCCCGGACCCTAGGCCCAAAATTTAAACGGACCATACTGGGACGATCCCCATCCTCTCTCGCATGCCCCGGTCTATTTTCGACCCACAGCACTCCCGAAACACAGGCCCACCCCCGAAACCATGAGTTATGGCACACCGATTTGACCCGAAAATGCCCCGTTCGTGCCGTTTCACCCGTTTATCCACCCAAATGGCCACGAAAATTTGAACTGAATACACTGGTATGATCCTCAACCTCCCTGTCATGCCCAAGTCAATTTTTGGCCTGCAGCACGCCCGGACCCTGGGCACACCCCCAAAACCGTAGGCTATAGCACACCAATTTGGCCCAAAAATGCCCCGTTCGTGCCGTTTCGCCTATTTATCCACACAAATGGCCAAAAAAATTTAAACGGACAACACTTGGATGATCCCCAATCTCCCTGGCATGCCCCGGATGATTTTCAGTCCAAAACATACTCGTACCCCAGCCAAACCCCCAAAATCGTGAGCTATAGCACATCGATTTGGCCCGAAAAAGCCCCGTTCGCATCATTTCGCTCTTTTGTCCATCCAAATGGCCACCAAAATTTAAACGGACCACACTGGGACAATCCCAACCTCCATGGCACTCCCCGATCGATTTTTGGCCTACAGTACGCTAGGACCCTGGGCCCACCCCCAAAACTGTGGGCTATAGCACACCGATTTATCCCAAAAATGCCCCGTTCGTGCCATTTCTCCCGTTTGTCCACCCCAAATGGCCACAAAAATTAAAACGGACCACACTGGGATGATCCCCAACCTCCCTGGAATGCCCCAGTTAATTTTTGGGTCACAACACGCTCGGACCCCGTGCCCACCCCCAAATCAGTGAGCTATAAAACACCGAATTATCCTGAAAATGCCCCGTTCACGCTGTTTCACCCCTTTGTCAACCCAAATATCCATGAAAATATAAACAGACCACACTGGGACTATCCCCAACCTCCCAGGCATGCCTCGGCCAATTTTCGGACCACACCATGCCTCGATCCTGGGGCCACCCCCAAAATCGTGGGTTGTAGCACACCGATTTAGCTCGAAACCTTCCCCCCCCCCCCCCCCGTTCATGCCATTTCTCCTGTTTGTCCACCCAATTGGCCACGTATATTTAAATGGACCATACTGGGATGATCCCCAACCTCCCTCGCACGCCCTGGTTGATTTTTATCCCACAGCACGCCCGGACCCCGAGCCCACCCCTAAAACTGTGGGCTATAGCACACAGATTTAGCGCAAAAAAGACTCGGTTGTACCGTTTCTCTTTTTTTGTCCACAAAAATGGCTGCAAAAATTTAAACAGACCACACTGGGACGATCTTAAACCTCCCTGGCATGCCCCGATTGATTTTCAGCCCACAGCACGCTCGGACCCTGGGCCCACCCCCAAAAATATGGGATATAGCACACTGATTTGGCCCGAAAATGACCCATTCTAGCCGTTTCGCTCGTTTGTCTGTTCAACAGGCCACTAAAATTTAAACGGACCATACTGGGACGATTCCCAACCTCCCTGGCACACCCCAATCGATTTTTAACCCACAGCACCCCCAAACCCCGGGCCCACCCCCAAAACCGTGGGCTATAGCACACTGATTTGTTCCAAAAATGCCCTGTTCATGCCGTTTCGCCCGTTTGTCCACCCAAATAGCCACAAAAAATTAAACGGACCACACTGGGATGATCCCAACCTCCTTGCCACGCCCCGATCAATTTTTGGCCTACAACATGCTCGAACCCCGGGGCCACCCCCAAATAGTGGGCTATAGCACAACGATTTTCCCCGAAAATGCACCGTTCTCGCCGTTTCACCTATTTGTCCAGCCAAATGGCCTCAAAAATTTAAACGGACCACACTGGGATGATCCCAACCTCCCCGGCATGCCCCAATCAATTTTTAGCCCACAGCACGATCGGACCCCGGGTCCACCCACAAAACCGTGGGCTATAGCACACCAATTTATCCTAAAAATGCCCCGTTCGTGCTGTTTCGCCCGTTTGTCCTCCCAAATGGTCACAAAAATTTAAACGGACCATACTGAGATGATACCCAATCTCCTTGGCACGCCCCGATCGATTTTTGGCCCACAGCACACCCGGACCCTGGGCCCATCCCCAAAATCATGGGCTATAGCACACTGATTCGGCCCGAAAATGCCCCGTTTGCACTGTTTCGCTCGTTTGTCCACCCAAACGGACACAAAAATTTAAATGGAATACACTCGGGCCCACAGCACGCCCGGACCCGAGGCCCACCCCTTAAACTGTGGGCTCTAGCAGACCAATTTGGCCCGAAAATACCCCGTTCGAGATGTTTCACCTGTTTGTCCACCCAAATGGCCATGAAAATTTAAATGGACCATACTGGGATGATTCCCAACCTCCCTGGCATGCTTCGGTCAATTTTTAGCACACAGCACGCCCGAACGCTGGGCCCACCCCCGAAATTGTGAGCTATAGCACATCAATTTTGCTTGAAAATGCCCATTCGCGCCATTTTACCCATTTTTCCACCCAAATAACCACAAAAATTTAAACAGACCACACTGGGATCATCCCTAACCTCCCTGGCATGCTCCAGACAATTTTTGCCCCACAGCACGCTCGGACCCTGAGCTCAGCCACAAAATCGTAGGCCATAGCACACCGATTAGTGTCAAAAATGCTCGATTCGCGTTGTTTGTCCGTTTGTCCACCCAAATGGCCACAAAAATTTAAACGGTCTATATAGGGATGATCTCCAACCTTCTTGGCATGCCTCAGTTGATTTTTGGCCAACAGCACGCCCGAACCCCGAGCCCACCCCCAAAACCGTGGGCTATAGCACACTGATTTGGCCTGAAAATGGCCCATTTGCATCGGTTCACTCGTTCATCCACACAAATGGCCACGAAAATTTAAACGAGCCACACTTGGAAGATCCCCAACCTCTCTGGCAAGCCCCGATCAATTTTTGGCTCACAGCACGCTCGGACCCCGGGCCAATACCATAAACCGTAGGGTATAGCACACCAATTTGGCCTGAAAACACCCCGTTCTAGCCTTTTCGTCCGTTTGTCCACCCAAATGGCCACGAAAACTTAAACGGACCACTCTGGGATGATCCCTAACCTCCATGGCATGCCCCGATCGATTTTTGGCGCATAACACGCCCGAACCCCGAGCCCACCCCAGAAAACGTGGGCTATAGCACACCAATTTGGCCCAAAAATGCCCTATTTATGTAGTTTCGCTCGTTTGTCCATCCAAATGGCCACAAAAATTTAAACAAACCATACTAGGATGATCCCCAACATCCCTGGCTCACTCCGACCAATTTTTGGCCAATAGTACGTCCAGAACCCGGGCTCACCCCAAAACCGTGGGCATAGTACACCGATTTGGCCCGAAAATACCTCGTTCGTATCGTTTTGCCCATTTTTCCATCCAAATGGCCACAAAAATTTGAAAGGACCATACTGGAATGATCCCCAACCACCCTGGCACGCACCGGTCAATTTTTGGCCCACAGCACGCCCGGACCACGGGGCCACCCCCAAAGCCGTGGGCAATAGCGCCCCGATTAAGCTCGAAAATGCCCCGTCCATGCCGGATCGCACGTTTGTCCACCCAAATAGCCTCAAGTATTTAAACGGAACACACTGGGATGATCCCCAACCTCCCTATCATGCCCCGATTGATTTTGGGCCCACAGCACACCTAGATCCCGGGCCCACCCCCAAAATCGTGGGCTATATAGAAGATTAATTTTTTCCCAAAATACCCCATTCACGTTGTTTCACCCATTTGACCAACCAAATTTCCCCGCCAAATACAAATGGGAAACACTTGAACGCTCCCCAGCCTCCCTGGCGCACCCAAGTCAATTTTTGGCCCACGGCACCACCGGGCCCATCCCCAAAACCGTGGGCTATAGCACATCGATTTGGCTCAAAAATGCCCTGTTCGCACCATTTTCCCCGCTTTTCCTCCTAAATGGTAATGAAAATTTAAATGAACCACACTAAGATGATCCCCAACCTCTCTGACATACCCCGATTGATTTTTATCTCACTCCACGCTCGAACCCCGGGCCTACCCCCGAAATCGTGGGCTATAGCATATAATTTTGGCCCGAAAATGCCCCGTTCTCTTTTGTCCACCCAAATGGACATAAAAATTTAAACGGACCATACTGGAATGATACCCAACCTCTCTGGCATGCCTCGGCCAATTTTTGGCCCACAACACGCTCGAACCCCGGGCCCACCCCCAAAATCGTGGGTTATAGCACCCCAATTTAGCCCGAAAATGCCCCTTTCGCTGCATTTCGCCCGTTTGTCCACCCAAATGGCCACAAAAATTTAAACGGACCACACTTGGATGATCCCTAACCTCCCAGGCACTGCCCAGTCGATTTTTAGCCAACAACACTCCCGGACCCTGGTCCTACCACCAAAACGTGGGCTATAGCATATCGATTTATCCCAAAAATTCCTCGTTCATGTTGTTTCGCCCATTTGTCCACTCAAATGGCCACGAAAATTTAAACGGATCACACTCGGATGATCACTAACCTACCTGGCATGCCTCGATCAATTTTTGGCCCACAGCACGATCAGACACCGGGCCCACCCCTAAAACTGTGGGCTATAGCACACTAATTTCGTCCAAAAAGGCCCCGTTCATGCTATTTCACCTGTTTGTCCACACAAATGGCCACGAACATTTAAACGGACCATACTAGGACAATCCTCAACCTCCATGGCATACCCCGATCAATTTTTATCCCACAGCTCGCCCAGACCCCAGGCCTACCCCTGATCAAACTGGGATGATCCCCAACCTTCCTGGCATGCCCCTATCGATTTTTAGCCCACAGCACACCCGGACACCTGGTCCACCCCAGAAACCGTGGGCTATAGCACACCAATTTAGTCCAAAAATGCCCCGTTCGCTCCGTTTCGCTCGTTTGTCCACCCAAATGGCCATTAATATTTATCGGACCGCACTGGGATGATCCCTAACCTCCCAGGCATACCCCGGTTGATTTTCGGCCCACAGCACGCTCGGAACCCAGGCCCACCACCAAAATCGTGGGCTATAGCACACCGATTTATCCTGAAAATGCTTCGTTCATTCTGTGTCGCTTGTTTGTCCACCCAAATGGCCACGAAAATTTAAAAGGACCATACTGGGAGGATACCCAACCTCCCTGGCATGTCCCGATTAATTTTTAGCCAACAACACGCCCAGGCCCGGGCTAACCCCCGAAATCGTGGGCTATAACACAACGATTTGGACCGAAAATGCCCCATTCGTGCCGTTTCGTCCGTCTATCCACCCAAATGTCCACAAAAATTTAAACGGACCATACTGGGATGGTCTCCAACCTCTCGGGCATGCCCCGATCAATTTTCAACCCATAGTATGCTGGGACCCCAGACCTACCACCGAAACCGTGAGCTATAGCACGCCGATTTAGCCTGAAAATGCCCCGTTCGCGTCGTTTTGCCAGTTTGTCCTACCAAATGGCCCCTAAAATTTAAATGGATCATACTGGGATGACCTGCAACCTCCCTAGCACATGCAGGTCAATTTTCAGCCTAATGCACACCCGAACAACGGGCCCACCCCCGAAATTGTGGGCTATAGCACACCGATTTGGCCCAAAAATGCCACGTTCACGCCGTTTTGCCCGTTTGTCCAGTCAAATAGCCACGAAAATCTAAACGGACCACACAGGGACGATCCCCAACCTCCATCGCACTCCCCGATCAATTTTTGGCCCACAGCACGCCTGGACGCCAGGCCCACCCTTAAAACCGTGGGCTATAGCACATCGATTTGGCCCAAAAATACCCCGTTCACACTGTTTCATCCATTTTGTCCACACAATTGGCCAAGAAAATTTAAACGGACCACACTAGGATGATCCCCAGCCTCCCTGGCATGCCTCGATCGATTTTGACACAAAGAATGCTCGGACCCTGAACCCACCCCCAAAACCATGTGCTATCGAACACCGATTTGGCCCGAAAATGCTCCGTTCGCGCCGTTTCGCCCGTTTGTCCACCCAAATGGCCACTGAAATTTAAACGAACCACACTGGGACAATCCCCTACCTCCCTGGCATGCCCCAGCCAATTTTTAGCCCATAGCACGCTCATACCTTGGGCCCACCATCAAAACCGTGGGCTATAGCACACCGATTTGGCCCGAAAATGCCCCGTTCACGCCGTTTCGCCATTTGTCCACCCAAATGGCCACAAAAGTTTAAACGGACCATACTAGAATATTCCCCAACCTCCCTGGTATGCCCCGGTCGATTTTTGGCCCACAACACGCCTGAACCCCAGGCCCACCCTCAAAACCATGGATTATAGCTCACCGATTTGGCCCGAAAATACACCGTTTCACCCGTTTGTTCAACAACATAGCCACAAAAATTTAAATAGACCACACTAGGCCTATCCCCAAACTTTCTGGCACACCCGTACCTCGGGCCTCCCCTAAAAACCATGGTTTATAGCACACTGATTTTGCCCAAAAATGCCCCTTTCACGCCGTTTTGCACTTTATTCCACCCAAAAGGACACGAAAATTTATCGTACCACACTGGGAGGATCCCCAACCTCCCTAGCATGACCCATCAATTTTTGGCACACAGCACGCCCGGACCCCAGACCTACCCCAAAACTGTGGGCTATAGCACACCGATTTGGCCTGAAAATGCCCCGTTCGCACCGTTTCGATCGTTTGTCCACCGAAATGGACACGAAAATTTAAAAAGACCATACTGGGAATATCCCCATCCTCCCTGGCATTCCCCGATCAATTTTTAGCCCACAGCACGCCCAGAACCTGGGCCCACCCCCAAAATCATTGGCTATACACCGATTTGGCCTGAAAATGACCCATTCGCGTCGTTTCGCCTGTTTATCCACGCAAATGGCCACAAAAATTTTCAACCTCACTGGCATGCCCGGGTTGATTTTTGGCCCACAGCACTCCTAGACCCTGGGCCCAACCGCAAAACCATGGGCTATAGCACACCGACTTGTCCCAAAAATGCCCCGTTCGCGCCGTTTTGCCCGTTAGTCCACCCAAATAGCCATAAAATTTAAACGGACCATACTGGGATGATCCCCAACCTCCCTGGCACGCTCGGCCAATTTTTGGCCAACAAAATACCCGGAACCCATGCCCACCCCCGAAACCGTGGGCTATAGCATACCGATTTATCTCGAAAATTCCCCGTTCGCACCTTTTTAATCGTTTATCCACCCAAATGGTCACAAAAATTTAAAAGGACTACTCTGGGATGATCCCCAACATCCTTCGCACGCCCCGGTCAATTTTTGACCTACAACACGCCCGGACCCCAGGCCCACCCCTGAAACCATGGGCTATAACACACCGATTTGGCTAAAAAATGCCCCTTTCAAGCCATTTCGCCCGTTTGTCCACCCAAATTACCACAAAAATTTAAACAGACCATACTGGAATGATCCCCAACTTCTCTGGCATACCACGATCGATTTTTGGCCCATAGCACGCCCGGGCGCCAGGTCACCCTCAAGACCGTGGGCTATAGCACACTGATTTGGCCCAAAAATGCCCCGTTCGTACCGTTTTGCCCGTTTGTCCACCAAAATGGCCACAAAAATTTAAACATACCACAATGGGATGATCCCCAGCCTCCCTAGTATGCCCCGGTCGATTTTCGACCCACAGCACGCCCGAACACTGGGCCCACCCCCTAAACTGTTGGCTATGGCACATCGATTTGGCCCGAAAATGCCATATTTGCGCCGTTTTGCCCGTTTGTCCAACCAAATGGCCTCAAAAATTTAAACGGACCAAACTGGGATAATCCCCAACCTCTCTAGCATGCGTCGGTCAATTTTTGGCCTACAGCATGCCCGGACCACGGGCCGGCCCACCCCCAAAACCGTGGGCTATAGCACACCGATTTGGCCTAAAAATGCCCCTTTTGTGCCGTTTCGCCCGTTTATCCAACCAAATGGCCACGAAAATTTAAACGGACCATACTGAGAATATCCCAAACCTCTCTCGCACTCCCCAATTAATTTTAGCACGCCCGGACCCCAAACCCACCCTCAAAACCGTGGGCTATAGCACATCGATTTGGCCCGAAAATATGTCGTTTGCGTTGTTTTGCCAGTTTTGTCCACCCAAATGGCCATGAAAATTTAAACGAACCATATTGGGATGATCCCAACCTCCCTGGCATGCCCCGGTAAAATTTTGACACGTAGAATGCCCGGACCCTGGGCCCACCCCTGAAACCGTGTGCTATAGCACACCGATTAAGCTTGAAAATGCTCTGTTCGCGCCGTTTCACTCGTTTGTCCACTAGAATGACCACTGACATTTAAACGTACCACACTGGGATGATCCCCTACTTCCCTAGCATGCTCCGGCTGATTTTTAGCCCATAGCACGCCCGGGCCCGAGGCCCACCCCCGAAACTGTGGGCTATAGCACACCGATTTGGCCCAAAAATGCCCCGTTGCGACGTTTCGCCTGTTTGTCCACCTAAATGGCCACAAAAATTTAAATGGAACATACTGGGATGATCCTCAACTTCAATGGCACGCCTCTATCAATTTTTGACCCTCAGAACACCCAGACTCCGGGCCCACCCCCAAAATCGTGGGCTATAGCACACCGATTTGGCCGAAAAATGCCCCGTTCGTGCCGTTTCGCTAGTTTATCCACACAAATGGCCATGAAAATTTAAACGGACCACACTGGGACGATCCCCAAACTCCCTGGTATGCCCCGGATGATTTTTGGCCCACAGGATGCCTAGACCCTGGGTCCACCCCCAAAACCGTGGGCTATAGCACACAGATTTATCCCGAAAATGCCCCGTTCACACTATTTCGCCCGTTTGTCCACCCAAATAGCCATGAGAATTTAAATGGACCATACTAGGATGATCCCCAACCTCCCTGGCATACCCCGATCGATTTTTGGCCCACACCACGCCCGAACACCAGGCCCACCCCTGAAATTGCGGGCTATAACACACCGATTTAGCCCAAAAATGCCCCTTTTGCGTCGTTTTGCCCATTTATCCACCCAAATGACTACAAAAATATAAGCGAACCATACTAAGAATATTCCCAACCTCCATGGCACGCCCCGATCTATTTTTGGTCCATAGCACGCCCGGACCCCAGGCCTACCCCCGAAATCATGGGCTATAGCACACTGATTTGGCCCAAACGGTCTCCGTTCTAGCTGTTTTGCCTGTTTGTCCACCAAAATGGCCACAAAAATTTAAACATACACACTGGGATGATCCCTAACCTCCCTGGTATTCCTCGATTGATTTTCGGCAGACAGCACACCCGGACCCCGGTCCCACCTCCAAAACTGTAGGCTATAGCACACCAATTTGGCCCGAAAATGCCTCGTTCGTGCTGTTTTGCAAGTTTTTCCACCCAAATAGCCACGAAAATTTAAACGGACTACACTGGGTCGATCCCCAACCTTCTTGGCATGCCCAAACTCTGGGCCCACCCTTGAAACCGTGGGCTATAGCCCACTGATTTGGCTCGACAATACCCCGTTCTGTTTCGCCCGTTTGTCCACCCAAATGACCATGAAAATTTAAACGGACCACACTGAGATGATCTCCAACCTCCCTGGCATGCCCCAGTTGATTTTTGGCCAACAGCACACCCGGACCCTGGGCCCACCCCCAAAATCCTGGGCTATAGCACATCGATATGGCTCGAAAATGCCCCGTTCACGCCATGTCGCCCGTTTGTCCACCCAAATGGCCACAAAAATTTAAACGAACCACAATGGGATAATTCCCAACCTCCCTGGCATGCCCAAGTTAATTTTCGGCCCATAGAATGCCTAAAACCTGGGCCTATCCCCAAAATCGTGGGCAATAGCACACCGATTTGGACAGAAAAAGCCCATTTCGCGTTGTTTCAACCGTTTGTCCATCCAAATGGACACGAAAATTTAAACGAACCACACTGGGATGATCCCTAACCTCCCTGGCATACCTTAATTAATTTTTAGTCCACAGCACGCTCGGATCCCGAGCCCACCCCCAAAACCATGGAATATAGCGCACTGATTTGGCCTAAAAATGCCCCGTCCGCGCCATTTCGCCTGTTAGTCCACTCAAATGGCCACGAGAATTTAAACGGACCACACTAGGATGATCCCCAACCCCCTAGCATACCTCGATCAATTTTCAGCCCACAGCACACCCGGACTCCGGGCCCACCCCCAAAATCATGGGCTATAGCACACCAATTTAGCCCAAAAATGCCATATTCACGTTGTTTCGCCCATTTTTCCACCCAAATGGTCACAAAAATATAAACGAACCATACTGGGATGATCCTCAACCTCTCTGGCAGGCCACGGTGGATTTTTGGCCCACAGCATGCCAGGACCCTGGGCCCACCCCTGAAACCGTGGGCTATAGTATATCGATTTAGACCAAAAGTACCCCGTTTGTGCCGTTTCGCCTGTTTGTCCACCCAAATGGTCATAAAAATTTAAACGGACCACACTGGGATGATCCCTAAATCCCTAGCATGCCTCGATAAATTTTCAGCCCACAACACACCCGGACTCCGGGCCCATCCCCAAAATCGTGGGCTATAGCACACCGATTTAGCTAAAAAATGCCCCGTTTGAGCCGTTTCGCCCGTTTGTCCACCCAAATGGCCACAAAAATTTAAACGGACCATACTAGGACAATCGCCAACCTGTCGGGCATGCCTCGGTCGATTTTCGGACCACAGCACGCACGAACCCCATGCCCACCCCTGAAACTGTTGGCTATAACACACTGATTTGGCCATAAAATATCCCGTTCGCACTGTTTCATTTGTTTGTCGACCCAAACAGCCATAAAAATTTAAATGGACCATACTAGAATTATCCCCGACTTCCCTGGCATGCCCTGGTCGATTTTTGGCCTACAGCATGCCCGAAACCTGGGCCCACCCCAGAAACCGTGGGCTATAGCAGACCAATACGGCCCAAAAATGTCCCATTTGCGTCGTTTCGCCCGTTTGTCCACCTAAATGGCCACCAAAATTTAAACGGACTGCATTGGGACAATCCAAACCTCCCTGGCATGCCCCGATCAATTTTCGGCCCACAGCACGCTCGGACCCCGAGCCCACCCCCAAAATCGTGGGCTATAGCACACAGATTTGGCCTAAAATGCCCCATTCACGCTGTTTCACCCGTTTGTCCACAAAATAGGCTACAAAAATTTAAATGGACTACACTGGGACGATCCCCAACCGCCCTGTCAAACCCCGGTTGATTTTCAGCCCATAAAACGCCAATACACCGGGCCCACACCCAAAACTGACGATAATAGCACATCGATTTGGCCCGAAAATGCCCCATTCGCGCCGTTTCGCCCGTTTATCCACCCAAATAGCCACGAAAATTTAAACGGACTACACTGAAATGATCCCCAACCTCCCTGGCATTCCCCGATAGATTTTTGGACCACAGCACACCCGAACCTTGAGCCCACCCCTGAAATTGTGGGCTATAGCACACCGATTTGGTGCGAAAATGCCCCATTCACGCTGTTTCACCCATTTGTCTACCCAAATGGCCACGAAAATTTAAACAGACCACACTGGGACGATCCCCAACCTCCCAGGCATACCCCGGTCGATTTTGGACCCACAGTACGCCCGGATCCCGGGCTCACCCCCGAAACCGTGGGCTATAGAACTTCGATTTGGCCAGAAAATGCCCCGTTCATGCCGTCTTTCCCATTTGTCCACCCAAATAGCCACAAAAATTTAAACTAACTACACTGGGATGATCCCCAACCTCCCTCATATGCCCTGATTAATTTTTGGCCCATAGCACGCTCGGACCTAGGGCTCACCCTCAAAACCGTGGGCTATAGCACAACAATTTGGCCCGAAAATGACTCGTTAGCTCTGTTTTGCCCCTTTGTCCTCCCAAATGACCACGAAAATTTAAACGGACCACACAGGGATGATACTCAACCTCCATGGCATGCCCCGATCAATTTTTTATTTACAGCACGCCCGGACCCCAGGCCCACCCCTAAAACCGTTGGCTATAGCACACCGATTTGGCCCGAAAATGCCCCGTTCGAGTCACTTCACCCGTTTGTGCATCCAGATGGCCACGATAATTTTAATGGACCACACTGGGATAATCCCCAACCTTCCTGGCATGCCCCGATCGATATTTGGTACACAACACACCTGGACCCTGGGCCCACCCCCAAAACCATAGGCTATAGCACACCGATTTAGCCTAAAAATGCCCTGTTCGTGACATTTAGCCCGTTTGTCCACCCAAATGGCCACGAAAATTTAAACGGACCATACTGGGACGATCCCCAACCTCTCTCGCACGCCCCGGTCGATTTTTGTCCCATAGCACGACTAGACCCCTGGCCCACCCCCGAAACCATGAGCTATAGCACACCGATTTGGCCCGAAAATACCTCGTTCGCGCTGTGTTGCTCGTTTGTCCAGCCAAATGGCCACTAAAATTTAAACGGACACACTGGGATGATCCCCAACCTCCCTGGCACTTCCTGGACAATCTTCTGCACATAGCATGCCCGGAACCCCCCCCCCCCCAAAACCGTGGGATATTGCACACCAATTTGTACCGAAAATGCCCTATCGTGCCGTTTCGCCCGTTTGTCTACCCAAATGGCCACCAAAATTTATCGGACCACACTAAGTCGATCCCCAACCTCCCTGTCATGCCCCGGTCAATTTTTGGCCCACAGCACACCCAAAACTCGGGCCCACCCCCAAAACCGTGGGCTATTGCACATCGATTTAGCCTGAAAATGCCCCATTCGCACTGTTTCGCTCGTTTGTCCACCCAAATAGCCACAAAAAATTATTGGACCACACTGAGCCAATCCCCAACCTCCATGTCATGCCCCAGTTAATTTTTGGCCCACAACACACCCAAAACCCGGTCCCATACCATAAACCGTAGGGTATAGCACACCGATTCGGCCTGAAAACACCCCATTCTAGCCTTTTCGTCCGTTTGTCCACCCAAATGGCCACGAAAACTTAAACAGACCACTCTGGGATGATCCCCAACCTCCCTGGCATGCCCCGATTGATTTTTGGCGCACAGCATGCCCGAACCCCGAGCCCACCCCAGAAAACGTGGGCTATAGCACACCAATTTGGCCTAAAAATGCCCTGTTCATGTAGTTTTGCCCCGTTTGTCCATCCAAATGGCCACAAAAATTTAAACAGACCATACTGGGATGATCCCCAACATCCCTGGCTCACTCCGATTAATTTTTGGCCAATAGTACGCCCGGAACCCGGGCTCACCCCAAAACCGTGGGCATAGTACACCGATTTAGCCTGAAAATACCTCGTTCGTGTTGTTTTGCCTGTTTGTCCACCCAAATGGCCACAAAACTTTAAAAGGACCATACTGGAATGATCCCCAACCACCCTGGCATGCACGGGTCGATTTTAGGCCCACAGTATGCCCGGACCACGGAGCAACCCCCAAAACCTTGGGCTATAGCGCCCCGATTTAGCCCGAAAATGCCCCGTCCACGCCGGTTCGCACGTTTGTCCACCGAAATAGCCTCAAGTATTTAAACGGAACACACTGGGATGATCTCTAACTTCCCTAGCATGCCCCGGTCAATTTTGGGCCCACAGCACACCCAGACCCCAGGCCCACCCCCAAAATCGTGGGCTATAGAAGATTAATTTTTCCCCAAAATACCCCATTCGTGTTGTTTCACCCATTTGACCAAGCAAATTGCCCCGCCAAATACAAATGGGAAACACTTGAACGCTCCCCAGCCTCCCTGGCGCACCCAAGTCAATTTTTGGCCCACGGCACCACCGGGCCCATCCCCAAAACCGTGGTCTATACCACAACGATTTGGCTCAAAAATGCCCCGTTCGCACCGTTTTCCACGTTTGTCCTCCAAAATGGTAATGAAAATTTAAATGAACCACACTGAGATGATCCCAAACCTCTCTGGCATGCCCCGATTGATTTTTATCTCACTCCACGCTCGGACCCCGGGCCCACCCCCGAAGTCGTGGGCTATAGCATACAATTTTGGCCCGAAAATGCCCCGTTCGCGTCGTTTGGCCCTTTTGTCCACCCAAATGGCCATAAAAATTTAAACGGACCATACTGGGATAATACCCAACCTCTCTGGCATGCCTCGGCCAATTTTCGGCCCACGGCACGCTCGGACCCCGGGCCCACCCCCAAAATCGTGGGTTATAGCACACCAATTTAGCCCGAAAATGCCCCTTTCGCTGCATTTCACCCGTTTGTCCACCCAAATGGCCACAAAAATTTAAACGAACCACACTTGGATGATCCCTAACCTCCCAGGCACTGCCCAGTCGATTTTTAGCCAACAACACTCCCGGACCCCGGTCCTACCACCAAAACGTGGGCTATAGCACATCGATTTATATCAAAAATTCCTCATTCATGCTGTTTCGCCCATTTGTCCACTCAAATGGCCACGAAAATTTAAACGGATCACACTCGGATGATCACTAACCTACCTGGCATGCCTCGATCGATTTTTGGCCCACAGCACGATCGGACACTAGGCCCACCCCCAAAACTGTGGGTTATAGCACACTGATTTCGCCCAAAAATGCCCCGTTCGTGCTATTTCACCTGTTTGTCCACACAAATGGCCACAAAAATTTAAACGGACAACACTAGGACAATCCTCAACCCCCCTGGCATGTCCCGATCAATTTTCTTCCCACAGCTCGCCCGGACCCTAGGCCTACCCCTGAAATCGTAGGCTATAGCACACCGATTAGGACAAAAAATGTCCCGTTCATGCCGTTTCGCCTATTTGTCCACCGAAATGGCCACGAAAACTTAATCGGACCACATTGAGATGATCCACAACCTCACTGGCACGCCTCGGTCGATTTTAAGCCCATAGCACGCCCGAACCCCGGACTCACCCCCAAAACCATGGGCTATAGCACACCGATTTAGCCCAAAAATGCCTCGTCGCGCCGTTTCACCCGTTTGTCCACAAAAATGGCCACAAAAATTTAAACAGACCACACTAGTACGATCCCCAACCTCCCTGGCATGCCCCTATTAATTTTTTGCCCATAGAAAGCCCGAACCCTGGGCCCACCCCAAAAACCCTGGGCTATAGCTCACCGATTTGGCCCAAAAATGCCCCGTTCGCGCCGTTTCGCCTGTTTATCCACCCAAATGGCGACAAAAATTTAAACGCACCATACAGGGACGATCCCCAACCTCCCTGGCATGCCCCAGTCAATTTTTGGCCCACAGCAAACTTGGAACCCGGGCCCACCCCCAAAACCATGGACTATAGCACAACGATTAGACCCGAAAATGCCCCATTCGCGCTGTTTATCCCGTTTGTCCACCCAAATGGACACAAAAATTTAAACAGACCACATTGGGATGATCCCCAACCTCCCTGGCACGCGCCAGTTGATTTTAGGCCAACAGCATTCCCGGTCCACGGGCCCACCCCCGAATCTGTGGGCTATAGCACACCAATTTGGCCTGAAAATGCCTCGTTCACACCGTTTCGGCCGTTTGTCCATCCAAATAGCCACGAAAATTCAAACGGACCACACTGGGATGATTCCCAACCTTCCTAGCATGCCCCGCTTAATTTTTGACCTACATCACGCCCGGACCCCGAGGCCACCCCTAAAACCGTGGGCTATAGCACATCGATTTGGCTTTAAAATGCTCCATTAGCGCCATTTTTCCCGTTTGCCCACTCAAATTACCACAAAAATTTAAATGGACTACACTGGGACGATCTCCAACCTTCCTGGCATTCTCCGTTCTATTTTTGGCCCACAACACGCCCGGACACTGGGCCCATCCCCAAAACCGTGGGCTATAAAACACCGATTTGGTCTGTCAATGCCCCGTTCACGCCGTTTCACCCGTTTGCCCACCCAAATAGCAACGCAATTTTAAATGGACCACACTAGGATGATCATCAACCTCCCAGGCATACCACGGCCAATTTTCGGCTCACAGCATGCCCAAACTTGGGCCCACTCCCAAAACCGTGGGCTAGAGCACTCCGATTTGTCCAAAAAATGCCCCGTTAGCTCCGTTTTGCCTGTTTGTCCTCCTAAATGGCCGCAAAAATTTAAACAGACCATACTGGGATGATTCCCAACCTCCCTCGCATGACTCGGTCGATTTTTGACTTACAGCATGCCTGGAACCCTAGCCCAACTCCGACACCGATTTGGCCCAAAAATGCCCTATTCGCGTCGTTTCACCCGTTTGTCCACCCAAATGGCCACGAAAATTTAAATGGACCATCCTGGGATGATCCCCAACCTCCTTGGCATACCCTGGTGGATTTTCGAGCCACAGCAAGTTCGGACCGCGGGTCCACCCCCGAAACCACCCCGGGTCAACCCCCGAAACCGTAAGCTATAGCACACCGATTTGGCCCGAAAATGCCCCGTTCGCGCTGTTTCGCCTGTTTGTCCACCCAAATGGCCACTAAAATTTAAACGGACCACACTGGGACAATCCCCAACCTCCCTGTCATATCTCGGTCGATTTTCAGCCCACAGCACGCTCGAAACCTGCCCCCCCCCCAAAACCAGGGGCTATAACACACCAATTTTGCCCAAAAATGCCCCGTCACACCGTTTCGCCTTTTTATCTACCCAATTGGCCACAAAAATTTCAACAGACCAAACTGGGACGATCCCCAACCTTCCTGGCATGCCCTTATCAATTTTTAGCCCCCAACACACCCGGACACCAGGCCCACCCCAGAAACCGTGGGCTATAGCACACCGATTTAGTCCAAAAATGCCCCATTCGCGCCGTTTCGCTCGTTTATCCACTCAAATGGCAATTAATATTTATCGGACCGCACTAGGATGATCCCGAACCTCCCAGGCATGCCCCGGTCAATTTTTGGCCCATAGAAAGCTCGGAACCTAGGCCCACCACCAAAATCGTGGGCTATAGCACACCGATTTATCCTGAAAATGCTCCGTTCATTCTGTGTCGCTCGTTTGTCCACCCAAATAGCCACGAAAATTTAAAAGGACCATACTGGGAGGATACCCAACCTCCCTGGCATACCTCGATTAATTTTTGGCCAACAACACGCCCAGCCCCGGGCTAACACCCAAAACCGTGGGCTATAACACACCGATTTGGCCCGAAAATGCCCCATTCGTGCCGTTTCATCCGTCTATCCGCCCAAATGTCCACAAAAATTTAAACGGACAATACTGGGATGGTCTCCAACCTCCCGGGCATGCCCCGATCGATTTTCAACCCATAGCATACTTGGACCCCATACCTACCACCGAAATCGTGAGCTATAGCACGTCGATTTAGCCCTAAAATGCCCCATTCACGCCGCTTTGCCCGTTTGTCCTACCAAATGGCCCATAAAATTTAAATGGACCATACTGGGATGACCTCCAACCTCCCTAGCACGTGCAGGTCGATTTTCAGCCTAATGCACGCTCGAACAATGGGCCCACCCCCAAAATCGTGGGCTATAGCACACCAATTTGGCCCAAAAATGCCATGTTCGCCGTCGTTTTGCTTGTTTGTCCAGCTAAATAGCCACGAAAATTTAAACGGGCCACACAGGGAAGATCCCCAACCTCCATCGCACTCCCCGGTCAATTTTTGGCCCACAACACCCCCGGACCCCATGCCCACCCTTAAAACCGTGGGCTATAGCACATCGATTTGGCCCAAAAATACCCCGTTCACGCTGGTTCATCCGTTTTGTCCACACAAATGGCCAAGAAAAATTAAACGGACCACACTAGGACGATCCCCAATCTCCTTGGCATGCCCCGGTCGATTTTTGACACAAAGAATGCTTGGACCCCAGGCCCACCCCCAAAACTGTATGTTATCGAACATCGATTTGGCCCCAAAATGCTCCGTTCGCGCCATTTCGCCCGTTTGTCCACCCAAATGGCCACTAAAATTTAAACGAACCACACTGGGACGATCCCCTACCTCCCTGGCATGCCCCGGCCGATTTTTAGCCCATAGCACGCTCGGACCCTTGGCCCACCATCGAAACCGTGGGCTATAGCACATTGATTTAGCCCGAAAATGCCCCGTTCGCGCCGTTTTGCCATTTGTCCACCTAAATGACCACAAAAATTTAAACGGACCATACTGGGATGATCCCCAACCTCCCTGGTATGCCCCGGTCGATTTTTGGCCCACAACACGCCTGAACCCCAGGCCCACCCCCAGAACCGTGGGTTATAGCTCACCGATTTGGCCCAAAAATGCCCCGTTCGCACCGTTTCACCCGTTTGTCCAACAACATAGCCGCAAAAATTTAAACAGACCACACTGGGCCTATCCCTAACCTTTCTGGAAAACCTGTACCTCGGGCCTCCCCTCAAAACCATGGTTTATAGCACACTGATTTGGCCCAAAAATGCCCCGTTCACGCCGTTTTGAACGTTATTCCACCCAAAAGGCAACGAAAACTTATCGAACTACACTGGGAGGATCCCCAATCTGCCTGGAATACCCCATCGATTTTTGGCACACAACACGCCCGGACCCCAGACCCACCCCAAAACCGTGGGCTATGGCACATCGATTTGGCCTGAAAATGCCCCGTTCGCACCGTTTCGATCGTTTGTCCACCGAAATGGACACGAAAATTTAAACGGACCATACTGGGAATATCCTCAACCTCCCGGGCATTCCCCGATCAATTTTCGGCCCACAGCATGCCCAGACCCCAGGCCCACCCCCAAAACCGTTCGCTATACACCAATTTGGCCTGAAAATGACCCATTCGCGCCGTTTCGCCTTTTATCCACACAAATGGCCACAAAAATTTACAACCTCCCTGGCACGCCCGGATTGATTTTTGGCCCACAGCACTCCTGGACCCTGGGCCCAACCCCAAAACCATGGGCTATAGCACACCGACTAGTCCCAAAAATGTCTAGTCCGCGCCGTTTCGCCCGTTAGTCCACCCAAATAGCCATAACATTTAAACGGACCATGCTGGGATGATCCCCAACCTCCCTGGTATTCTCGATCAATTTTTGGTCCACAACACGCCCGAAACCCATGCCCACCCCTGAATCTGTGGGTTATAGCACACCGATTTGTCTCAAAAATTCCCCGTTCGCACCGTTTTACCCGTTTATCCACCCAAATGGGCACAAAATTTAAACGGACTACTCTGGGATGATCCCCAACATCCCTCACATGCCTCGGTCAATTTTTGGCCTACAGCACGCCCGGACCCCAGGCCCACCCCTGAAACCATGGGCTATAACACACCGATTTGGCCCAAAAATGCCCCTTTCAAGCCATTTCGCCCGTTTGTCCACCCAAATTACCACAAATTTAAACAGACCATACTGGGATGATCCCCAACTTTTCTGGCATACCACGGTCGATTTTTGGCCCATATCACGCCCGGGCGCCAGGCCACCCTTAAAACCGTGGGCTATAGCACATTGATTTGGCCCGAAAATGCCCTGTTCATACCGTTTTGCCCGTTTGTCCACTAAAATGGCCACAAAAATTTAAACATACCACACTAGGATGATCCCCAACCTCTCTGGTATGCCCCGGTCGATTTTTGGCCCACAGCACGCCCGAACCCTGGGCCCCCAAAACCGTTGGCTATGGCACATCGATTTGGCCCGAAAATGCCACGTTTGCACCGTTTTTCCCATTTGTCCAACCAAATGGCCTCAAAAATTTAAACGGACCACACTGGGATAATCCCCAACCTCCCTAGCACGCGCCGGTCAATTTTCAGCCTACAGCACGCCCGAACCACGGGCCGGCCCACCCCCAAAACCGTGGGCTATAGCACACCGATTTGGCCCAAAAATGCCCCTTTCGTGCCGTTTTGCCCGTTTATCCAACCAAATGGCCACGAAAATTTAAACAGACCCACTAAGACGATCCTCAACCTCTCTCGCACTCCCCGATTAATTATTAGACCACAGCACGCCCGGACCCCAAACCCACCCTCAAAACCGTGGGCTATATCACATCAATTTGGCTCGAAAATACGTCGTTCGCGCCATTTCGCCCATTTTGTCCACCCAAATGGCTAATAAAATTTGAAAGAACCACAATGGGATGATCCCTAACCTCCCTGGCATGACCCGGTCAATTTTTGACACATAAAATGCCCGGACCCCGGGCCCACCCTCGAAACCGTGTGCTATAACACACCTATTTAGCCTAAAAAGGCTATGTTCGCGCCGTTTCGCTCGTTTGTCCACCAGAATAACCACTGGTATTTAAACGGACCACACTGGGATGATCCCCTACCTCCCTATCATGCCCCGATTGATTTTTAGCCCATAGCACCCCTGGGCCTTAGGCCCACCCCCGAAACCGTGGGCTATAGCACACCGATTTGGCCCAAAAATGCCCAGTTGCGACGTTTCTCCTGTTTGTCCACCTAAATGGCCACGAAAATTAAAATGGAACACAATGGGATGATCCCCAACTTCACTGGCATGCCTCTGTCAATTTTTGACCCACAGAACACCCAGACTCCGGGCCAACCCCCAAAACCGTGGGCAATAACATACTGATTTGGCCGGAAAATACCCCGTTCGCGCCGTTTCGCCTGTTTATCCACCCAAATGGCCATGAAAATTTAAACGGACCACACTGGGATGATCCCCAAACTCCCTGGTACGCCCCGAAAGATTTTTAGCCCACAGCATGCCTAGACCCTAGGTCCACCCCCAAAACCGTGGGCTGTAGCACATAAATTTGTCCCGAATATGCCCCGTTCACACCATTTCGCCCGTTTGTCCACCCAAATAGCCATGAAAATTTAAATGGACCATACTGGGATGATACCCAACCTCCCTGGCATACCCCGATTGATTTTTTCCCTACAGCACTCCCGAACACCAGGCCCACCCCTGAAATTATGGGCTATAACACACCAATTTAGCCCAAAAATGCCCCTTTTGCGCCGTTTTGCCCATTTATCCACCCAAATGACTACAAAAATATAAGCGAACCATACTAAGAAGATTCCCAACCTCCATGGCACGCCCCGGTTAATTTTTGGTCCATAGAACGCCCGGACCCCAGGCCTACCCCCGAAACCATGGGCTATAGCACACTGATTTGGCCCAAACGGTCTCCGTTTTAGCTGTTTTGCCTGTTTGTCCACCAAAATGGCCACAAAAATTTAAACATACACACTGGGATGATCCCTAACCTCCCTGGTATTCCTCGGTTGATTTTCGGCAGACAGCACGCCCGGACCCCGGTCCCACCTCCAAAACTGTAGGCTATAGCACACCAATTTGGCCCGAAAATGCCTCGTTCGTGCTGTTTCGCAAGTTTTTCCACCCAAATAGCCACAAAAATTTAAACGGACTACACTGGGTCGATCCCCAACCATCTTGGAATGCCCAAACTCTGGGCCCACCCTTGAAACCGTGAGCTATAGCCCACTGATTTGGCTCGATAATGCCCCGTTCGCGCTGTTTCACCCGTTTGTCCATCCAAATGACCATGAAAATTTAAATGGACCACACTGAGATTATCTCCAACCTCTATGGCATGCCCCAATTGATTTTTGGCCAACATCACACCCGGACCTTGGGCCCACCCCCAAAATCCTGGGCTATAGCACATCGATTGGGCCCGAAAATGCCCCGTTCACGCCGTGTCACCCGTTTGTCCACCCAAATAGCCACAAAAATTTAAACGAACCACAGTGGGATGATTCCCAACATCCCTGGCATGCCCAAGTCAATTTTCGGCCCACAGAACGCCTAGAACCTAGGCCCACCCCCAAGATCGTGGGCAATAGCACACCGATTTGGACTGAAAAATCCCCATTCGCGTTGTTTCGCCCGTTTGTCCATCCAAATGGACACAAAAATTTAAACGAACCACACTGGGATGATCCCCAACCACCCTGGTGCACTTAGTTAATTTTTGGCCCACAGCACGCTCGGATCTCGAGCCCACCCCCAAAACTATGGAATATAGCGCACTGATTTGGCCTAAAAATGCCCCGTCCGCGCCATTTCACCTGTCAGTCTACCCAAATTGCCACGAAAATTTAAACGGACCACACTAGGATGATCCTCAACCCCCTAGCATGCCTCGATCAATTTTCAGCCCACAACACACCCGGACTCCGGGCCCACCCCCAAAATCGTGGGCTATAGCACACCAATTTGGCCAAAAAATGCCTCGTTCGCACTGTTTCGCCTACTTTTCCACCCAAATGGTCACGAAAATATAAACGAACCACACTGGGATGATCCTCAACCTCTCTGGCAGGCCACGGTGGATTTTTGGCACACAGCATGCCAGGACCCTGGGCCAACCCCTGAAACCATGGGCTATAGTACACCGATTTAGACCAAAAATACCCCGTTTGCGCCGTTTCGCCCGTTTGTCCACCCAAATGGTCACAAAAATTTAAACGGACCATACTGGGATGATTCCTAAATCCCTAGCATGCCTCGGTAAATTTTCAACCCACAGCACACCCGGACTCCGGGCCAATCCCTAAAATCGTGGGCTATAGCACGCCGATTTCGCTAAAAATGCCCCGTTCAAGCCATTTCGCCCGTTTGTCCACCCAAATGGACACAAAAATTTAAACGGACCACACTGGGACAATCCTCAACCGCCCTGTCACACCCCGATTGATTTTCAGCATATAGAACGCCAAGACCCCGGGCCCACCCCCAAAACCGTAGATAATAGCACATCGATTTGGCCCGAAAATGCCCCATTCGCGCCATTTCGCCCGTTTATCCACCCAAATGGCCACGAAAATTTAAACGAACCACACTGAAATAATCCCCAACCTCTGTGGCATTCCCCGGTTGATTTTTGGCCCACAACAAACCCGAACCTCGAGCCCACCCCTGAAATTGTGGGCTATAGCACACCAATTTGGCGCGAAAATGCCCCATTCACGCTGTTTCACCCATTTGTCTATACAAGTGGCCACGAAAATTTAAACAGACCACACTGGGATGATCCCCAACCTCCCAGGCATACCCCGGTCAATTTTGGACCAACAGTACGCTCGGATCCCGGGCCCACCCTTGAAAACGTAGGTTGTAGCATTTCGATTTCGCCTGAAAATGCCCCATTCGCGCCGTTATGCCCGCTTGTCCACCTAAATGGCCACAAAAATTTAAACAGACCACACTGGGATAATCCCCAACCTCTCTAGCATGCCCCTATCGATTTTCGGCCCACAGCACACCCGGACCCCGGGTCCACCCCCATAACCGTGGGCTATAGCACACCAATTTGGCACAAAAATGCCCAATTCTCGCCGTTTCGCCTGTTTATCCACCCAAATGGCCACGAAAATTTAAACGGACCACACTGGGATGATCCCCAACCTCCATGGCATTCCCCGGTCAATTTTTTACTTACAGCACATCCGGACCCCAGGCCCACCCCTAAAACCGTTGGCTATAGCACACCGATTTGGCCTAAAAATGCCCTGTTCGTAACATTTAGCCCGTTTGTCCACCCAAATGGCCACAAAAATTTAAACGGACCATACTGGGATGATCCCCAACCTCCCTGGCACGCCCCGGTCGATTTTTGGCCCATAGCACGCCTAGACCCCTGGCCCACCCCTGAAACCATGAGCTATAGCACACCGATTTAGCCCGAAAATACCTCATTCGCGTTGTGTTGCTCGTTTGTCCAGCCAAATGGCCACTAAAATTTAAACGGACCACACTGGCACGATCCCCAACCTCCCTGGCACTTCCCGGACAATCTTCAGCCTATAGCATACCCGAAACCCCCCTAAAACCGTGGGATATTGCACACCAATTTGTACCAAAAATGCCCTGTCGTTTCGTTTGGCCTGTTTGTCTACCCAAATGGCCACGAAAATTTATCGGACCACACTGAGTCGATCCCCAACCTCCCTGTCATGCCCCGGTTAATTTTTGGCCCACAGCACACCCGAAACCCGGGCCCACCTCCAAAATCGTGGGCTATTGCACACCGATTTGGCCCGAAAATGCCCCATTCGCGCTGTTTCGCTCGTTTGTCCACCCAAATGGCCACGAAAATTTATTGGACCACACTGAGACAATCCCAATCTCCTTGTCATGCCCCGATTAATTTTTGGCCCACAACACACCCGAAACCCGGGCCCACCCCCAAAACCGTGGGCTATAGCACACCGATTTTGCCTGAAAATGCCCCGTTTGGACCGTTTCGCTCGTTTGTCCACACAAATGGCCACAAAAATATAAACGGCCCATACAGGGATGATCCTCAACCTCCCTGACATGCGCCAATCAATTTTTGGCCCACAGCACGCCCAGACCACCGGCCCACCCCCGAAACCGTGGGCTATAACACACAGATTTGGCCCAAAAATGCCCCGTTAGCATCGTTTCGCCCGTTTATCAACCCAAATAGACACAAAAATTTCAAACCACCCTGGCACGCCCAGGTTCATTTTCAGCCCACAGTACGACCGGACCCCAGGACCACCCCCAAAACCGTGAGCAATAGCACGCCGATTTGACCCAAAAATGCCCCATTCGCGCCGTTTCGCCCGTTTGTCGAACCAAATGGCCACGAAAATTTAAACAAACCATATAGAGACGATCCCCAATCTCCCTAGTATGCGCCGATCAATTTTTGGCCTACAGCACGCCCGTACCATGGGCCCACACATAAAACCGTGGGCTATAGCACACCGATTTAGCCCAAAAATGCCCTGTTCGCGTCGTTTAGCCCGTTTGTCCATCCAAATAGCCAAGAAAATTTAAACAGACTACTATGGGACGATTCCCAATCTCCCTCGCATGCCCCGGTCAATATTTGGCCCACAACATGCCTGGACCCCGGGTCCACCCTTAAAACCGTGGGCTATAGCACACCGATTTGGCCCGAAAATTCCCCGTTCTCGTTGTTTCGATCGTTTGTCCACCCAAATATCCAAGAAAATTTAAACGGACCACACTGGGATGATCCCCAACCTCCCTGCCATGCCCCGATCAATTTTTAACCCACACAACGCCCGAACCCCGGGCCTACCCCCAAAACCGTGGGCAATAGCACACCGATTTGGCCCAAAAATACCCCGTTTGCGCCGTTTTGCCCGTTTGTCCACCTAAATGGCCATAAAAATTTAAACGAACCACACTGGGGAGATCCCCAACCTCCATGGCACCCCCTTATCAATTTTTGGCCCACAGCACACCCGGACTCTTGACCCACCCCCAAAACTATGGGCTATAGCACACCAATTTAGTCTGAAAATACCCTGTTAGCGCCGTTTTGCCTGTTTGTCCACCCAAATGACTACGAAAATTTATATGAACCACACTAGAATAATCACCAAACTTTTTGGCACGCCCCGATCGATTTTTGGACCACAGCACGCCTGGACCCTGGGGCAACCCCCGAAACCGTGGGTTATAGCACACGGATTTTGCTTGAAAATGCCCCGTTTGTGCCGTTTCGCCCATTTTTCCACCCAAATAGACATGAAAATTTAAACAGACCACATTGGGCCTATTTTTAACCACCCTGTCATGCCCGAACCCTAGACATCCCCTCAAAACCGTGGGCTATAGCATACCAATTTTGCTCGAAAATGCCCTGTTCGCGCCATTTCGCCCGTTTATCCACCCAAACGGCCAGGAAAATTTATCGGACCGCACTGGGATGATCCCCAACCATCCTGGCATGCCCCTATTAATTTTTGGCCCACTGCACACCCGGACCTCAGACCCACCCCCAAAATTGTGGGTTATAGCACACCGATTTGGCCTGAAAATGCCCCGTTCACCCCATTTCGATCGTTTGTCCACCCAAATAGCCTCAAAAATTTAAAAGGACCATACCGAGATGATCCCCAACCTCCCTGGTATGCCCCGATAAGTTTTTTGCCCACAAAACGCCCAGTCCCCAGGCCCGCCCCCAAAATTGTGGGCTATAGCACACTGATTTGGCCCGAAAATGCCCCGTTCGCACCGTTTTCCTCGTTTGTCCACCCAAATGGCCACAAAAATTTAAACGAACTACAATAGGATGATCCCCAACCTCCCCCGCATGCTCCGGTCGATTTTTGACCCACAACACGCCCGGACCCTAGGCCCACCCCTGAAATCGTGGGCTATAGCACACCGATTTGGCCCGAAAATACCCCTTTCGCTCCGTTTTGCCTGTTTGTCCACCCAAATAGCCACAAAAATTTAAACGGACCATACTGGGATGATCCCCAACCTCCCTGGCATGCCCAGGTCAATTCTTGGCACACAGCACGCCCAGGCCCCAGGCCCTCCCCAAAAACCGTAGGTTATAGCGCACTAATTTAGCCCGAAAATACCCCGTCCACGCCGTTTCGCCAGTGTGTCCACCCAAATGGCCATGAAAATTTAAATGGACCACACTGGGATATCCCCAACCCCCCTAGCATGCCACAATCAATTTTCGGTCCACAGCACACCCGGACGCCGGGCACACCCACAAAACCATGGGCTATAGCACACCAATTTGGCCCAAAAATGCCCCGTTCGCTCCGTTTCGCTTATTTTTCTACCCAAATATCCACGAAAATTAAAACAGACCACACTGGAATGATCCCCAACCTCCCTGCCAGACCCCGGTGGATTTTCAGCCCACAACACGCGCCGAACCCTGTGTCCACCCCCGAAACCGTGGGATATAGCACATCGATTTGGCCCAAAAATACCCCATTCATGCCGTTTTGCTCGTTTGTCAACCCAAATGGCCACGAAAATTTAAACGGACCACACTGGACGATCGCTAATCTCCCCAGGCATGCGACGCTCGATTTTCAGCCCACAGTACGCCCGGACCCCAAGCCCACCCCCAAAACTGTACCGTTCGAGCTGTTTTGCTTGTTTGTCCACATAAATAGCCATTAAAATTTAAACGGATCACACTGGAATAATCCCCAATTTCCTTGGCACGCCTCGGTCTATTTTTGGCCTACAGCACACCCGAACCCCGGGCCCACCCTAGAAACCGTGGGCTATAGCAGACCAATTTGGCTCGAAAGTGGTCCGTTCACGTCGTTCCGCCCATTTGTCCACCAAATGGCCACAAAAATTTAAATAGATGGCACTGGGATGATCCCCAACCTCCCTGGCATGCCACGATTAATTTTTGGCCTTCAGCACGCCCGGACCCCTAGCCCACCCCCAAAACCGTGGGCTATAGCGCACCGATTTGGCCTAAAATTGCCCAATTCACTTTGTTTCACCCGTTTGTCCACCCAAATGGCCACAAAAATTTAAACTGACCACACTGGGACGATCCTCAATCGCCCTGTCATGCCCCGATCAATTTGTGGCCCCCATCACGCCCAGCCCCCGGGCCCACCACTAAAATCATAGGTTATAGCACATCGATTTAGCCCGAAAATGCCCTGTTCGCGCAGTTTTGCCCGTTTATCCACCCAAATGGCCACGAAAATTTAAACGGACAACATTGGAATGATACCCAACCTCCCTGGAATGCCATAGATGATTTTTGGCCCACAGCACGCCCGAACCCCGGGCCCAACCCCAAAATCGTGGGCTATAGCAATCGATTTGGCCAGAAAATACCGCGTTCGCGCCATTTTGCCCGTTTGTCCACCTAAATAACCACAAAAATTTAAACAAACCATATTGGGAATATCCCCAACTCCCTGGCATAGCCCGAATGATTTTCGGCCCACAGCACGCCCGGACCCCGGGTCTGCCCCCAACACCGTGGGCTATAGCACACCCGATTTGGCCCGAATTTCCTCATTTCTGTCGTTTCACCCGTTTGTCCACCCAAATGGCAACAAAAATTAACACGGACTACACTGGGATGATCCCCTACATCCTAGCATGCCCCGATCAATTTTTTAACCACAGCACGCCTGGATCCTAGGCCCACCCTTGAAAACATAGGCTGTAGCATTCCGATTTCACCTGAAAATGCCCCATTCGCGCCGTTATGCCCGCTTGTCCACCCAAATGGCCACAAAAATTTAAACAGACCACACTGGGATAATCCCCAACCTCTCTAGCATGCCCCTATCGATTTTCGGCCCACAGCACACCCGGACCCCAGGTCCACCCCCATAACCGTGGGCTATAGCACACCAATTTGGCATAAAAATGCCCCGTTCTTGCCGTTTTGCCTGTTTGTCCACCCAAATGGCCACGAAAATTTAAACGAACCACACTGGGATGATCCCCAACCTCCATGGCATGCCCCGGTCAATTTTTTACTTACAGCACGTCCGGACCCCAGGCCCACCCCTAAAACCGTTGGCTATAGCACACCGATTTGGCCCGAAAATGCCCCGTTCGAGTCACTTCACCCGTTTGTGCATCCAAATGGCCATGATAATTTTAATGGACCACACTGGGATGATCCCCAACCTTCCTGGCATGCCTCGATCAATTTTTGGTATACAACACACCCGGACACTGGGCCCACCCCCAAAACCATGGGCTATAGCACACCGATTTAGCCTAAAAATGCCATGTTCGTGACATTTAGCCCGTTTGTCCACCCAAATGGCCACAAAAATTTAAACGGACCATACTGGGATGATACCCAACCTCCCTGGCACGCCCCGGTCGATTTTTTGCCCATAGCATGCCTAGACACCTGGCCCACCCCCGAAACCATGAGCTATAGCACACCGATTTGGCCCGAAAATACCTCATTCGCGCTGTGTTGCTCGTTTGTCCAGCCAAATGGCCACTAAAATTTAAACGGACCACACTGGGACGATCCCCAACCTCGTTGGCATTTCCCGGACAATCTTCAGCCCATAGCATGCCCGGAACCCCCCTAAAACCGTGGGATATTGCACACCAATTTGTACCAAAAATGCCCTGTCGTTCTGTTTGGCCCGGTTGTCTCCCCAAATGGCCACGAAAATTTATCGGACCACACTGAGTCGATCCCCAACCTCCCTGTCATGCCCCGATTAATTTTTGGCCCACAGCACACCCGAAACTCGGGCCGACCCCCAAAACCGTGGGCTATTGCACACCGATTTGGCCCGAAAATGCCCTATTCGCGTTGTTTCGCTCGTTTGTCCACCCAAATGGCCACGAAAATTTATTGGACCACACTGAGCCAATCACAACCTCCCTGTCATGCCCCGATTAATTTTTGGCCCACAACACACCCGAAAACCGGGCCCACCCCCAAAATCGTGGGCTATAGCACACCGATTTTGCCTGAAAATGCCCCGTTTGGACCGTTTCGCTCGTTTGTCCACATAAATGGCCACAAAAATATAAACGGCCCATATAGGGATGATCCGCAACCTCCCTGACACACGCCAATCGATTTTTGGCCCACAGCACGCCCAGACCCCCGACCCACCCCCGAAACCGTGGCCTATAACACACAGATTTAGCCCAAAAATGCCCCGTTAGCATGGTTTCGCCCGTTTATCAACCCAAATAGACACAAAAATTTCTAACCTCCCTGGCACGCCCAGGTTCATTTTCAGCCCGCAGCACGACCGGACCCCAATTTGTACCGAAAATGCCCTGTCGTTCCGTTTGGCCCGTTTGTCTACCCAAATGGCCACGAAAATTTATCGGACCACACTGAGTCAATCCCCAAGCTCCCTGTCATGACCCAGTTAATTTTTGGCCCACAACAACCCGAAACCCGGGCCCACCCCCAAAACCGTGGGCTATTGCACACCGATTTAGCCCGAAAATGCCCTATTCGCGCTGTTTCACTCGTTTGTCCACCCAAATGGCCACGAAAATTTATTGGACCACACTGAGCCGATCCCAACCTCCCTGTCATGCCCCGGTTAATTTTCGGCTCATAACACACCCAAAACCCAGGCCCACCCCCAAAACCGTGGGCTATAGCACACCGATTTTACCTGAAAATGCCCCATTCGGACCGTTTTGCTCGTTTGTCCACACAAATGGCCAAAAAAATATAAACGGCCCATATAGGGATGATTTGCAACCTCCCTGACACGCGCAAATCGATTTTTGGCCCACAGCACGCCCAGACCCCCGGCCCACCCCCGAAACCGTGGGCTATAACACACAGATTTAGCCCAAAAATGCCCCGTTAGCATCGTTTCGCCCGTTTATCAGCCCAAATAGACACAAAAATTTCCAACCTCCCTGGCACGTCCAGGTTCATTTTCAGCCCACAACACGACCGGACCCCAGGACCACCCCCAAAACCGTTAGCAATAGCACGCCGATTTGGCCCAAAAATGCCCCATTCGAGCCGTTTCGTCCGTTTGTCGAACTAAATGGCCACGAAAATTTAAACAAACCATACAGAGACAATCCCCAATCTCCCTAGTATGCGCTGGTCAATTTTTGGCCTACAGCACGCCCGAACCATGGGCCCACCCACAAAACCGTGGGCTATAGCACACCGATTTAGCCCAAAAATGCCCTGTTCGCGCCGTTTTGCCCGTTTGTCCATCCAAATGGCCAAGAAAATTTAAACGGATTAGTGTGGGACGATTCCCAATCTCCCTCGCACGCCCCAGTCAATATTTTGCCCACAACACGCCTGGACCCCAGATCCACCCTTAAAACCGTGGGCTATAGCACACCGATTTGGCCCGAAAATGCCCCGTTCTCATCGTTTCGACCGTTTGTCCACCCAAATATCCAAGAAAATTTAAACAGACCACACTGGGATGATCCCTAACCTCCCTGCCATGCCCCGATCGATTTTTAACCTACACAACGCCCGAACCCCGGGCATACCCCCAAAACCGTGGGCTATAGCACACTGATTTGGCCTAAAAATACCCCGTTCACGCCATTTTTCCCGTTTGTCTACCTAAATGGCCATAAAAATTTTAACGGACCACACTGGGGTGATCCCCAACCTCCCTGGCACCCCCTTATCGATTTTTGGACCACGGCACACCCGGACTGTGGACCCACCCCCGAAACTGTGGGCTATAGCACACCAATTTAGTCCGAAAATACCCCGTTCGCGCCGTTTTGCCTGTTTGTCCACCCAAATGACTATGAAAAATTATATGAAGCACACTAGAATAATCCCCAAACTTCTTGGGACTCCCCGATCAATTTTTGGACCACAACACGCCTGGACCCTGGGGAAACGCCCGAAACCGTGGGTTATAACACACGAATTTTGCTCAAAAATGCCCCGTTTGTGCCGTTTCGCCCGTTTTTCCACCCAAATAAATATGAAAATTTAAACAGACCACATTGGGCCTATCTCTAACCACCCTGGCATGCCCGAACCTCGGACATCCCCTCAAAACTGTGGGCTATAGCATACCGATTTGGCTAGAAAATGCCCTGTTCGCGCCGTTTCGCTCGTTTATCCACCCAAACGGCCAGGAAAATTTATCGGACCGCACTGGGATGATCCCCAACTATCCTGGCATGCCCCTATTAATTTTTGGCCCACTGCACACCCGGACCTCAGACCCACCCCCAAAATTGTGGGTTATAGCACACCGATTTGGCCATAAAATGCCCCGTTCGCCCCGTTTCGATCGTTTGTCCACCCAAAAGGCCTCAAAAATTTAAAAAGACCATACCGAGATGATCCCCAACCTCCCTGTTATGCCCCGATAAGTTTTTTGCCCACAGAACGCCCAGTCCCCAGGCCCACCCCCAAAATTGTGGGCTATTGCACACTGAATTGGCCCAAAAATGCCCCGTTCGCGCCGTTTTCCTTGTTTGTCCACCCAAATGGCCACAAAAATTTAAACGGACTACACTAGGATGATCCCCAACCTCCCCCGCATGCTCCGGTCGATTTTTGACCCACAACACGCCCGGACCATAGGCCCACCCCTGAAACCATGGGCTATAGCACACCGATTTGGCCCAAAAATACCCCTTTCGCGCCGTTTTGTCTGTTTGTCCACCCAAATAGCCACAAAAATTTAAACGGAACATACTTGGATGATCCCCAACCTCCCTGGCATGCCCAGGTCAATTCTTGGCACACAGAACGCCCAGGACCCAGGCCCTCCCCAAAAACCGTAGGTTATAGTGCACTAATTTAGCCCGAAAATACCCCGTCCACGCCGTTTCGCCAGTGTGTCCACCCAAATGGCCACGAAAATTTAAACGGACCACACTGGGATATCCCCAACCCCCCTAGCATGCCACAATCAATTTTCGGTCCACAGCACACCCGGACGCCGGGCCCACCCCCAAAACCGTGGGCTAATAGCACACCAATTTGGCCCAAAAATGCCCCGTTCACTCCGTTTCGCTCATTTTTCTACCCAAATATCCACGAAAATTAAAACAGACCATACTGGGATGATCCCCAACCTCCCTGCCAGACCCCGGTGGATTTTCAGCCCACAACACGCCCGTACCCTGTGTCCACCCCCAACACCGTGGGGTATAGCACATCGATTTGGCCCATAAATGCCTCATTCATGCCGTTTCGCTCGTTTGTCAACCCAAATGGCCACGAAAATTTAAACAGACCACACTGGGAAGATCGTCAATCTCTCGAGCATAGCGTCGCTCGATTTTCGGCCCACAGTACGCCCGGACCCCAGGCCCAACCCCAAAACTGTACCATTCGAGCTGTTTTGCTTGTTTGTCCACATAAATAGCCATAAAAATTTAAATGGACCACACTGGAATAATCCCCAATTTCCTTGCCATGCCTCGGTCTATTTTTGGCCAACAGTACACCCGAACCTCGGGCCCACCCTAGAAACCGTGGGCTATAGCAGACCGATTTGGCTAGAAAATGCTCCGTTCACGTCGTTCCGCCCGTTTGTCCACCAAATTGCCACGATAATTTAAATAGACGGCACTGGGATGATCCCCAACCTCCCTGGAATGCCCCGATTAATTTTTGGCCTTCATCACGCCCGGACCCCTAGCCCACCCCCAAAACTGTGGGCTATAGCACACCGATTTGGCCTAAAAATGCCCAATTCACTTTGTTTCACCCGTTTGTCCACCCAAATGGCCACAAAAATTTAAACGGACCACACTGGGACGATCCCTAACCGCCCTGTCATGCCTCGATCAATTTTTGGACCACATCACGCCCAGACCCCGGGCCCACCCCTAAAATCATAGGTTATAGCATATCGATTTAGCCCGAAAATGCCCTATCCGCGCAGTTTTGCCCGTTTATCCATCCAAATGGCCAGGAAAATTTAAACGGACAACACTGGAGTGATCCCCAACCTCCCTGGCATGCCACAGATGATTTTTGGCCCACATCACGCCCGGACCCCGGGCCCAACCCAAAAATCGTGGGCTATATCAACCGATTTGGCCAGAAAATACCGCATTCGCACCATTTCGCCCGTTTGTCCACCCAAATAACCACAAAAATTTAAACAGACCATACTGGGACTATCCCCAACTCCCTGGCATAGCCCAAATGATTTTCATCCCACAGCACGCCCGGAACCCGGGTCTTTCCCCGAAACCGTGGGCTAGCACACCGATTTGGCCCGAATTTCCTTGTTTCTGCCATTTCACCCATTTGTCCACCCAAATGGCCACAAAAATTAACACGGACCACACTGGGATGATCCCCTACCTCCCTGGCATACCCCGGTCAATTTTTTACCCACAGCACGCTTGGACCCTAGGCCCACCCTTGAAAACGTAGGCTGTAGCATTCCGATTTCGCCTGAAAATGCCCCATTCGCGCCGTTATGCCCGCTTGTCCACCCAAATGGCCACAAAAATTTAAACAGACCACACTGGGATAATCCCCAACCTCTCTAGCACGCCCCTATCGATTTTCGTCCCACAGCACACCCGGACCCCGGGTCCACCCCCATAACCGTGGGCTATAGCACACCAATTTGGCACAAAAATGCCCCGTTCTCGCCGTTTCGCCTGTTTGTCCACCCAAATGGCCATGAAAATTTAAACGGACTACACTGGGATGATCCACAACCTCCCTGGCACGCCCCGATTAATTTTTGGCCAACAGCACGCTCGGCACCCGAGCCAACCCCAAAACCGTGGGTTATAGCACAGCGATTCAGCCCAAAAATGCCCTGTTCACGCCGTTTTGCCTGTTTGTCCACCCAAATGGCCATGAAAATTCAAACGGACCACGCTGGGATGATCCCCAACTTTCCTAGCATGCCCTGGTAGATTTTTGGCCCGCAGCACGCTCGGAACCCGAGCCCATCCAAAAACTGTGGGCTATAGCACATCGATTTGGCATGAAAATGCCCCGTTCGTGCCGTTTTACCCGTTTCGCCACCCAAATGGCCACAAAAATTTAAACGGACAACATTAGGACGATTCCTAACCTCCCTGGCACGCCTGGACCCCGGGCCTGATACAAGAAATATCAAAAACACACAATACACACCCAAAACATTCCACAAGTTCAAGACAACCAAGGACCCTTTTAGTGACCCCTTCTTGGATTCAAGATCTACAATAAGAACACAATGTAATGAGGTAATTAACACCTATTTTCAGCGGACAACAAACTAGATTAACAACACGAGAATGAAGAACATGAAGAATAATAAAAATATTATTAAGAACAATAAACTCAAGGCTACAAGAAACAAAGGGATAGATAGATAGACTACACAAAGATGTAATCTTAAGAACCCAAGAGCCTATTCCACTCTTGGACCCTTCATACCACACATATCGATTCGCGTCGTTTCTCCTGTTTGTCCACCCAAATGGCCATAAAATCTAAACGGACCACGCTGGGACCATCCCCAATCGCCCACAGCACGCCCGGACCCCGGGTCTACCCCCAAAACCTTGGGCTATAGCACACCGATTTGACCCAAAAATGCCCCGTTCGCGCCGTTTCATCCGTTTGTCGACCCAAATGGCCATGAAAATTTAAACGGACCACACTGGAACGATCCCCAACCTCCCTGGCATGCCCCAGACAATTTTTGGCCAACAGCACGCTCGGCACCCGGGTCCACCCCTAAACCATGGGCTGTAGCACACCGATTCAGCCAGAAAATGCCCCGTTCGCGCCATTTTTCCTGTTTGTCTACCCAAATAGCCATAAAAATTTAAACGGACCACACTGGAATGATACCCTACCTCCCTGGCATACCCCAATCAATTTTTGACCCACAGCACTCCCGAACCCCGGGCCTACTCCCAAAATTGTGGGCTATAGCACATTAATTTAGTTCGAAAATGCCTTGTTCGGGCCGTTTCGCCCGTTTGTCCACAAAAATGACCACGAAAATTTAAACGTACCTTACTGAGATGATCCAAAACATCCCTAGCACGCCCCGATCGATTTTTGGCCCACAGTACATCCGAACCCTGGGCCCACCCCCAACATCGTAGGCTATAGCACACCGATTTGGCCCAAAAATATCCCGTTCATGCTGTTTTACCTGTTTGCCCACCCAAATGGCCACAAAAATTCAGACGGACCACACTGTGATAATCCCCAACTTCCCTGACACGCCCTGGTCGATTTTTGGCCCGCAGCACGCTCGGACCCCGGGCCCACCTAGAAACTGTGGGCTATAGCACACCGATTTGGCCTGAAAATGCCCCGTTTGTGCCGTTTCACCAGTTTTTCCACCCAAATGGTTACGAAAATTTAAACGAACCACACTAGGACGATCCCCAACCTTCCTGGCATACCCGAACCACGGGCCTGATACATGAAATTTCAAAAACACACACAGCACACACTCAAAATAGCCCACAAGTTCAAGAAAACCGAGGACCCTTTGAGTGACCCCTCTCGAATTCAAGATCTACAAAAAGAACACAAAGTAATGAGGTGATTAACACCTATTTTCAGCGGACTACAAACTAGATTAACAACACGAGAATGAATAACACGAAGAAGAATAACAATATTATTAAGAACAACAAACACATGGCTACAGGAAACAAAGGGATAGATAGATAGACTACACAAAGACCGGACCCCGGGTCCACCCCCATAACTGTGGGCTATAGCACACCAATTTTTCCCAAAAATGCTCCGTTCGCACCGTTTCGCCTGTTTGTCCATCCAAATGGCCACGAAAATTTAAATAAACCACACTGGGATGATCCCCAACCTGTCTGCATGCCCCGATCAATTTTTGGCCAACAGTACGCTCGGCACCCGGGCCCACCCCTAAACCGTGGGCTATAGCGCACTAATTTGGCCCGAAAATACCCCGTTCGCGCTGTTTTGCTTGTTTGTCCACCCAAATGGCCACGAAAATTTAGACAAACCACACTGGAACAATCCCCAACCTCCCTGGCATGCCCCAGTCGATTTTTGGCCCACAGCACACTCGGAACCTAAGCCCACCCCCAAAATCGTAGGGTATAGCACACCAATAAGGCCCGAAAATGCCACGTTCGTTCCGTTTCGCCCGTTTGTCCACCAAAATAATCACAAAAATTTAAACGGACATTACTGGGATGATCCCCAATATCCCTAGCATGCCTCGGTCGATTTTCGTCCCACAGCACGTCCGGTCCCTGGGCCCACCCCAACATCGTGGGCTATAGCATACCGATTTAGCCCAAAATGCCCCGTTCACGCTATTTTTCCTGTTTATCCACCCAAATCTCCACAAAAATTCAAACGGACCACACTGATATGATCCCCAACTTCCCTGGCACGCCCTGGTTGATTTTTGGCCCACAACACGCCCGGACCTCGGGCCCACCCAAAAACTGTAGGCTATAACACACCGATTTGACCCAAAAATGCCCCGTTCACGCTATTTCGCCCGCTTGTCCACCCAAATGGCCACAAAAATTTAAACAGACCATACTAGGACGATCCCCAATCTCCCTGGCACACCCGAACGATGGGCCTGATACAAGAAATATCAAAAACACACACAACACACACTCAAAATAGTCCACAAGTTCAAGACAACCGAGGACCCTTTGAATGACCCCTCTCGGATTCAAGATCTACAACAAGACCACAATGTAATGAGGTGATTAACACCTATTTTCAGCAGACTACAAACTAGATTAACAACACGAGAATGAAGAATACGAAGAATAATAACAATATTATTAAGAACAACAAACACATGGCTACAAAAAACAAAGGGATAGATAGATAGACTACACAAAGATGTAATCTTAAGAACCCAAGAGCTTATTCCACTCTTGGACCCTTAATACCACACATATTGATTCACCTATCTCTTATGTTGAAACAAGAGGGACCTCGATCTCCTAAGCATCCAACGTTTCCAAGCTTGAATCCAACACGAGTGAATCCACACTCAAGTTGATTTTCGTAGTTACTATGTGTCGGCCAAGAGGCCATTCTCTCAAGAGAGGGTGTTGCAATATTACAACTTTCAATATTCTCAAAAACTAATGAATGAAACCCAAAAAGGTTATATTTCTAGATATTAAAAAAATAGTGTGAAATGTCCATAATACCCCTCAAGGATGAGGTGCCCTCTTTTACACTTCACTTGTGCACTTCCATGGATGGATTCATTACGCACTCATTCACGTCCATCCTCATGGTCGTACTTTAATAAGGGCCCACCCCGAAATCGAGGGCTATAGCACACTAATTTGGCTCGAAAATGCCCCATTCGCGCTGTTTCGCCTGTTTGTCCACCCAAATGGCCACAAAAATTTAAAAGGACCGTGTTGGGATGATCCCCAACCTCCCTAGAATGCCCTGGTCAATTTTTATCCCACAAAATTCTCGGACCTCGGGCCCACCCTCAAAACCATGGGCTATAGCACACCTATTTGGCTTGAATATACCCCATTCGCGCCGTTTCGCCAGTTTGTCCACCCAAATGGCCACAAAAATTTAAATGGACCACACTAGGACCATCCCCAATTGCCCTGTCATGCCCCGGTCGATTTTTGGCCCACATCACGCCTAGAAACCACGCCCACCCATGAAATCGAAGGCTATGGCACACCAATTTGGCCCAAAATACCTCCGTTCGCGCTGTTTCGCCCGTTTATCCACCCAAATGGCCACAAAAATTTAAACGGACCATACTGGGTTGATCCACAACCTTCGTGGCATGCCCCGATTGATTTTCAGCCCACATCACGCTCGGACCCCGAGCCCACCCCAAAAACCATGGCTATAGTACATCGATTTGGCCCAAAAATGCCCCGTTCGTGCCGTTTTTTCCGCTTGTCCACCCAAATAACCACAAAATTTAAAGAGACCATACTGAGACTTTCCCTAACTCTCTGTCATGCCCCAGTCAATTTTTGACCCACAGCACGCTCGCACCCCGGGCCCACCCCTGAAACCGTGGGCTACAACACACCGATTTGGCCCGAAAATGCCCCGTTCACACCATTTCGCCCATTTATACACCCAAATGACCACAAAAATTTAAACGGACTATACTGGGGAGATCCTCAACCTCTCTGCCATACCCCAGTTAATTTTTGGCACCCTTGACCCACCGCCAAAACCGTGGGCTATAGCACAGCGATTTTGCCCGAAAATGCCTCGTTCATGTCGTTTTGCCCGTTTGTCCATCCAAATGGCCAGAAAAATTTGAACGGACCATACTGGGATGATACCCAACCTCACTGGCACGTATCTGTCAATTTTTGGCACACAACACGCCCGTACCCTATGCCCACCCCTAAAACCGTGGGCTATAGCACATCGATTTGGCCTGAAAATGCCCCGTTCACGCTGTTTCAGCCGTTTGTCCACCCAAATGTCCACGAAAATTTAAACGAACCACACTGGGATGATCTTCAATCTCCCAAGAACACCCCGTTCAATTTTCCGCCTACAGCACACCCGAACCCCGGGCCTACCCCGAAACCGTAGGCTATAGCACATCGATTTAGCCCGAACATGCCCCGTTTGCGCCGTTTTGCCCGTTTATCAATCCAAATAGCCACAAAAAACTAAACAGACCACACTGGGACGATCCCCAACCTCCCTGGCATGCCGCGAATGATTTTGGGCCCACAGCACTCCCGTACCCTGGGCCCACCCCTAAAATCATGGGTTATAGCAACCGATTTAGCCCAAAAATACCGCGTTCGCTCCCCGGTTATTTTTTGGCCCACAACACGCCCGGACCCTGGGCCCACCCTCAAAACTGTGGGCTATAGCACACCGATTTTTCCCCAAAATGCCCCGTTCACGTCGTTTCACCCGTTTGACCAACAAAGTTGCCCCGCCCACACAAATGGGCAACATTTGGACGCTCCCCAGCCTCCCTGGCCCACCCAAGTTAATTTTTGGCCCACGGCACCTCCGGGCCCACCCCCAAAACCATGGTTTATAGCACACCGATTTGTCCTCAAAACACCTCATTAGGACCGTTTCACTCGTTTGACCAACCAAATGGCCTCGCTCAAACAAACGGGCATCACTAGGATGCTCCCCAGCCTTCCTAGTATGCCCAGGTCAATTTTTGGCCTACGACATCCCCGAATCCCGGGCCCACCCCCAGTTCCAGGGCCACCCTCAAAACCGAGGGCTATAGCACACCAATTTGTCCCCAAAATACCCCGTTCGCGTTGTTTTGCCCGTTTGACCAACCGAATGGCCCCGCCCACTCTAACGGGCAACACTAGTATGCTCTCTGGCCTCTCTGGCACGCCCAGGTCAATTTTTAACCCACGGTACCCCCGTACTACGGGCCCACACCCAGAACCGTGGGCTATAGCACACCAATTTTGCCGCAAAATGCCCCGTTCATGTCGTTTCGACCGTTTGACCAACCAAATGGCCCCATACACACAAACGAGCAACACTAGGACGTTTCCCAGCCTTCCAGGCATGCCCAGGTCAATTTTCGGCCAACGATACACCAGACCCTGAGCCCACCCCCAAAACCGTGGGTTATAGCACATTGATTTTGCCCTAAAATGTCCCGTTTACATCATTTTTCCCATTTTGAACAACCAAATGGCCCCGCCCACACAAATAGGAAACACTAGGACACTCCCCAGCCTCTCTGGCACGCCCAAACGGTTCGCGGTGTTTTGCTTCCCGCCCACCCAAATGAACCACAATAGGCTCGCTCCCCGATCTCCCTGGCATGCCTAAATAAGTTTTCAGCCCACAGTAAGCCCGGACCCTAGGCCCACCCCAAAATCGTGGGCTATAGCACAAAGATTTGGCCTAAAAAATCCCCGTTCGCTCCATTTTTCCTGTTTGACCAAACAAATGTCTCCGCCCACCCAAATGGACTATACTAGGCCGCTATCCAGCCTCTCTAGTTTGTCCCAATTGATTTTTGTACCATCAAAAATATGGGTATAAGAATCAACTTGCTTGCTCTCACTCTCACAAAGAATTCTTAGGTTACAACTGATGACCATATGCTTGCCCTTAGTGTAATGCTAAGGTTAGGATCAAATAGGTCTTTTACGGGTTATAATGTAGGCTAAACGGATGGGTAGGACTATTTTGGCCAAAAATAGTGACTATGTTCCCTAAGCGCTTTAATACACTACATTATGCCATTTAGACCAACTTTTAACAACCAATCTACCTTCCTTTCACCTACCAACCTCTTTTATTTTTGCCTCATTTTATTACTCAATCAAAAACACTATGATGGAAGTATACAGCTCTTTTTATTTTGCATCAATTTCTTGTTGCGCACCCCTATGATAGCCACCCTCAGCTTAGGCTATTTGCCTTAGTCGAGGTGCACAATGTCCAAGAAAGGACCAGGGCCAAAAAAGGTTCATTGTAACATGTTTGGCTACAAATTTATCACTTTTAGTGTAGCACCTTGCCACTCCCAATCACAATATTTTCATGTACCAATAACTAAACTTTGGGGCATCACTTTCACCTTTTTCCTCTTATTTTGCCAAAATCTTAACTCAACTTGATTATATAATTTAAAGCGCTTAGGAGCTTTTGGATCAAATTGTGGTCTTTAAAAAAAATGGATTAGGCTACATATGAGGTTGCCAAATAAAATAGCTAAAGGATCAATGGGTGTTCAACTAGGACAATGTACAAAGGTAGGTAAAAAGAGGATAAAAATAAGGGCTGCCAAAGAAATGCCTAAATCATCTCCTAAACCCACAATCTTTATTTTGCTTCACACACACACTAGGCAAGTTATAGCATCAGTCGCAACAAAGAATATACAATAACCTTAGACACACATGGCACATGGTCAACTTAATTAGGAGCATTATAGATTCTTGACCCAACAGATAAATGAATTAAACCACAACCAATTATCACAGCACGAGTCACAACTTAGAGCCTAAATGCTTCAATAGTAGTGATTCAGCACAAACTCATGTTATAATGCCATGCCGTCTATAAGAACAATTTCATGCAACAATCTGACTAATTCTCTCTTAAGACGGTCATCATCCATCCATCATTGAGAAAAGTGACTAATCATGACTAACTAACTACGACTAAAACAACTGTAGCAGACAAACAATGCGTGCAAGTAGTAGGAAATATAGCAGACAAGGCAATCAAGTTGTACTTGTACCCTCACCCCACACTAAGAAGGAACACACTGCCCTTAGTGTAAATAAATAAGCAAAAACCTGGTTAGTCAGACTCTTCCTCTATATCCGGGGTCATACCCCCGGCATCAGAATCATCATCAGAGTCTTCATTACCAGAGTTGTCCTCTATATCTGATTCTAGCAGTCGGTGATCATCGTCTGTCGGCACATCATCATCTAGAGGTTCTTTAAAATTTACCCTCACTCCACACATGGCCCGAGCATGATCATGAAGCGGGTAGTCATAGTCAAGATACCGAAGCTCTGCATCAGTAGGCATACGACCCTCATTCATCATAGTGTCATGCCATACAGATGGCGGAAAAAACTCTCATCTCGAGCATGTCTTTCAGCAGTGGTAAGGTTGATGCCTTGACTAGTTTCTGGATCTTTAATTTTCATGAGATCCACCTTCTTTTGGTTTAGTGGCAACTTATGGTTTGCTGGCTCCTCCTCAATATGCTCTTTCCTTAAAATTGCAGTCAACAAGTTGCCAAAACTGAAGTGGGACTTGTTGTGCACCCTTGATTTGCGCATCGACGCACGTATAACTGCACCAATATTGATGGGAACATTCGTCATTAGAGCATATACCAAGTAGACTAGATCACGCATGACCTTAGTGTATTATGTCCCAGGAATCAAGCAGGAATTAACTATTCTTAACCATATGCGAGTTTCTCTGTTCAAACAAGCTTATGGGTAAGTATTGTGATGACCATTATCCTTATGATGAGTCCACCGGGTCATGGACCTTGATCCATAAAATGTATGTCTGATGGCTCTGTAGGGAGATTTTCTGTAGAGCTCCTTGAGTGGTGAGTGATCCACACTTGGAGTACCCAGGAAAGAATTGAAGAAATCAGCATTCAAGATTTGTTCTTGGGGACCAAATCCATTTACTTCATTTCCCGTAGTCCTTGGGGACCAGATGCCATAAAACTCTCGAGTCAAATCAAGATTACACTCACCCATGTCTCGGAAGGTGAAGTCAAGCTTTACTTCCATAATTTTTTCCAGAATGCGAGGGCAGTTCTTTGCTAAACTTTCCTTCTGCATCACTTCCATATGTACAGATTTGTTCACTTTACTGTCTCTGTACCATTCCTTCTCTTCCTCCTCTAGAACCCATTTGATCCCAAAAGTGCGTCGAGGCACTTGAAGAGAGGAGGAATCAGCCTGGTCCTTTCTTGCCCTTTTTTGACCTTTTTGTGATGTGGATGCTTTCTTCTTTCCCTGTCGTCCTTTTGGAGCCATGTTACCTAAGATCATAATAGGGTCATGTTAGTCTCAGTTTGTAAACTTCACTATAGTCGGAGAATAAAATAGTGATGGCACCACCCCACACTTAATTCGTTTCCACAAACTAATTAAGTGAGTGTTGTCGAGTACTCAGACTTCATCGACATACATTTACATGGTATGTGCCAACAACATTATTAATGCAGTAACACTTTCAACCCCTCACTTTACATAACAATTTCTCAGTTTGATATACAAAAGCATCACACAATGGTCCTGTAATCTTGACTATCATTTCCAATTTCATTTCATTTCAGCAATACAATCATTGAACAAGACTACCACATAGCAATCTCATCATGCCATAGTATAGAAACAACTTCACATTCTTATGCTTTTGGTTAACCATGCTCAATACATCGATGAACGAGTCACTCACATACTCAAGCTTACAACTCCCAGAATCATGCGTTAAACTTCAATAGTTCAACTTCATTAAAAAAAATTATAGTGAATACCAATCAATACATTCCGGAGTGAAATCAAGATTATCCACGAGAATCCTTTCACTCAATGAGATGTATTTTCCCAAATCATAGCAAACTAACCATAATCTTATCACCAAGAACTATTTTAAAATCCAATTAACCATTATGAGCCTAGCAATTAAACAACTAAGGAACATGAAAGAACAACTTACTTGATGATAAATGCTTGATGAACCGTGAAGGTGAGCCTATAAGATTAGATGAGAAAAGAGAATGGATTGGAGAGGGAAAAGGTGTTTGGGCGACGCTTAGGTCAAAGAAGAAAAAAAAATAAAGTGGGATTTAAGAGTAGAGAATGTGTTTAAAAGGTGAGACATGGGTCGATTTTATCCATTCAAAAATGGATTATTAGGAAAAACATACACTGATAGGAGGCGCCCATGAAATAGCCTAAGAATAAGTAGGCAGCGCCTAACGTATCGCCTAAGTGAGGCAGTGAGCATAGGCAATGGTATAGGTGGCGCCTAACCTATCGCCTATGTTTACATAGGTGGTGCCTAACATATCGCCTATGTTGACATAGGCGGCGCCTAACTTATCTCCTAAGTGAGGCAGTGAGCATAGGCAATGGTATAGGCGGTGCCTAACCTATCGCCTATGTAGACATAGGCGACGCCTAACCTATCGCCTATGTTGACAGAGGCGGCGCCTAACTTATCGCCTAAGTGAGGCAGTGAGCATAGGCGATGGTATAGGCGGCGCCTATATGCACTTATGTGATGCCTTGAAGTCGCAATGTACCCATACCAGTTGCTACATGCCTTCTTTCCCAATTTCCAAGTGAAATCGAATGCTACACTCAGAAATGTGTACGTCATCAATAGACTTACCACCTTTGATGTAGTTGATTTTCTCACCAAGTTTAAAACCAATTGTCTCCTTAATGCCTGCAGTACCTACACTTATTCAGAACAAACAAACAAGATGATTAGAGGGATGGGTTGCCTCCCACCAAGCGCCTTAGTTTCGGTCGTGGCTCGACTCTTCTTTTTGAATTTTCATTTACCAAAAACAAAATCCTCATAAAACCATGGGTTGCCTCCCATGTAGGGCTTGATTTATTGTCGCGATACGACATAGTTATCTCGATTACTCAGACTTCACTCTTTGGACCGATATATAGCTTCACTCTTTGTCCATTCATCTTAAAGACACTACCATCATCATTTTCTAACTCTACTACTCCAGATAAGTACACTTTGTTGATTCTGAATGGACCAGACCATTTAGACTTCAACTTACCTGGAAACAGCTTCAGTCTGGAGTTGAAAAGGAGTACCAAATCGTCTTTCTGAAATTTCCATTGGATAATCCTCCGATCATGGTACTTTTTCATCCTTTACTTGTAAAGATCTGCTCTTTCATATGCATTGAGATGGAATTCATCCATCTCGTTCAGCTGTCCCAATCTCATATTTATTGCATCATCCCAGTTCAAGTTAAGCTGCTTCAGTGCCTACATTGCTTTATGTTCTAGCTCAATTGGCAAGTGACAAGCCTTGCCATAAACTAGTTGGTATGGTGACATGCCAATTGGTGTCTTGAACGCGATCCTATATGCCCATAAGGCATCATCCAGCTTCCTGGACCAATCTTTCCTGCTGGCATTCACAGTCTTAGAAAGGATCAGCTTGATTTCCCGATTTAAGACCTCCACCTGCCCACTAGTTTGTGGGTGGTACGGTGTAGCTACCTTATATTGCTTAACCCCATACTTTGCCAATACGGATCTGAATAGCTTGTTGCAGAAATGTGATCCTCCATCACTTATGATGGTATGGGGTACCCCAAAACTAGAGAAGATATTTTTCTTTAAGAATGCCACAACACTCTTACATTCATTATCAGCTAGAGCGACTGCTTCAACCCATTTGGATACGTAATCCACAGCAACTAAGATATATTTCATCCCAAATAAGCTCACAAACGGGCTCATAAAGTCAATACCCCAGACATCGAATAACTCTACTTCAAGCATTTTGGACATGGGCATCTCATGGTGCTTTGAGATAGAACCTTGCCGTTGGCACTGATCACATCTTCTTACAAAATTGTAGGAATCCTTGAATAATGAAGGCTAATAGTAGCCACTTTGCAGTACTTTCTTGGTCGTCCAATCGCCTGCATGGTGACCTCCAACTTGGGAAGCATGGCTTGCTTCCAGTATGCTAGACACCTCTACTTCTGAGATACACTGCCTAATAATACCGTCAGCACATCGTCGAAAAGATACGGCTCATCCCAGAAGTAATGCTTCACATCATGCATGAACTTTTTCCTTTGATGAAAGGAGAGATTCTCAAGAATCACTTCGCTTACCAAGTAGTCAGCGAAATATACATACCACGGTAAGTTTTCCACTACAGTTGCTAGAATCTCTTCGTCGGGGAATGCATCATCAATCTCCAGGTCGTTCTGCACTGTGTGCTCACTCTCAAGTCTGGATAGATGATCAGCTACTTGGTTTTCACAACCTTTTCTATCCTTTACCTCGAAATCGAATTCTTAAAGCAATAGCACCTACCTGATTAGCCTTGGCTTGGTATCCTTCTTTGCCATTAGATACCTCAGAGCTGCATGATCTGTATGAACCACTACCTTGGTTCCCAACAAGTAAGCACGGAACTTCTCGAAAGCATAAACAACTACAAAAAGCTCCTTTTCAGTGACGGCATAGTTCTTTTGTGCTCTATTAAAGGCCTTGCTCGCGTAGTAGATTGGATGAAAGAGCTTTTCTCTTTTCTGACCAAGTATAGCACCTAAGGCTACACCACTTGCATCACACATAATTTCAAATGGTAAAGACCAATCGGGTGCTACAATAATAGGGGCTTCAACTAGCTTCCCTTTGAGGTATTCAAACACCTTCAAGCAATCTTCACCAAAGTAAAACTTTGCCTCCTTCTCTAAAAGTTTGCATAATGTGTTTGCAATCTTGGAGAAGTCTTTAATAAACCTCCGATAAAAACCAGCATAACCGAGAAAAGTATGAACCCCCTTCACAGAAATTGGAGGTGGTAGTCTCTCGATAACTTCAATCTTGGCTCGATCAACTTCAATTCCTTTTTTAGAAATTTTATGCCCGAGAACAATGCCTTCCTTAACCATAAAATGGCACTTCTCCCAATTTAGCACAAGAGTAAATTCCACACATCACTGCAAATCCATACTCAGATTTGCCAAGTATGACTCAAATGACTCACCTACAACCAAAAATTCATCCATAAACACCTCCAAGGTGTCTTCAACCATATCTGAGAAAATGGACATCATGCACCATTGAAAAGTGGCAGGTGCATTACATAGCCCAAATGGCATCCGTTTGAATGCAAAAGTACCACATGGGCATGTAAAAGTGGTCTTCTCCTGATCTTCAGGAGCAATGCAAATCTGGTTATATCTGGAATAACCTTCCAAGAAATAGTACCATCCCTTTCCTGCCAATCGATCAAGTATTTGATCCATGAATGGCATTGGGAAATGGTCCTTTAGCATTCATGAGCTTAGCTTCCGGTAATCCATACACATCCTCCACCTTGTGACAGGCTTGAGTGGAATTAGCTCATTCTTATCATTCGCCACGACTGTCATGCCCCCTTTCTAGGGCACACATTGTACAGGACTCACCCATTTACTGTCTGAGATTGGGTACACCACCACTGCATCTAGCCACTTGATGATTTCTTTCTCACCACCTCTTGCATAGGTGAATTCAGACGACGTTGATGCTCAATAGTGGGTACATAATCTTCCTCTAGTTGAATCTTGTGCATACATATGCCAGGAGGGATACCAATGATATCTGCAATAGTCCAACCAATACCTCTCTTGTATCTCTTAAGAACAGAGATGAGAGTCTCTACCTGTTGTTCACCTAAATCAGCAGCAATAATAATTGGCAGTGTATTTCCACTACCCAAGAACACATACCGCAACTGACTGGGTAGATCTTTCAAGTCTAACACCGATGGCTCTTCAATGGATGGCTTCGCCGGTGGAGAAGGTCGATTCTTAAGGTCAAGATCCAGCTTCTTGGGGGCATAAGAATACGACCCCATTCCTGTCAAAGCACAGACAGTTTCTTCGTACTCATAAATATCCTCATGATCAAGGTTCATAAGCACAACAGCCAATGGCTCAACACTAAGCTGCTCCTCCAAAGATAATTCCTGCTCATCCTCATAATAAACATCAACTATAGAGAACACATTCATAACCTTGGTATGCTTCATTGATTTTCATACATCAAAACGTACCACTTCATCATTCATCCGAAATAAAAGCTTATTTGCTCGCAAATCAATAAGCACACTTCCGGTTGCAAGGAAAGGTTGACCCAAGATTATGGGCACCTCGAAATCCACCTCGCAATCCAAAATAACAAAATCTGTAGGAAAATTAAAGGTATCCACCTTCACTAATACATCGTACAGAATCCCAACAGGCCATTTTACCGACCTATCTGCCATTACAAGTCGTATGTTGGTTGGTGTAGGATCTCCCAACCCCAACTATTTATAAATGGCTAGCGGCATCAAATTAATGCTATCCCCCAAATCACACAAAGCCTTAGCAAAATCTAAAGATCTAACCGTGCAAGGAATAGTGAAAGCACCCGGATCTGCCTTCTTCTGTACTAAGGACCTTGTGGCAATCGCACTGTAATGATGGAAATTATCTGTCAGTTCATAGCTTGCTGCCTTTTTCTTTGTCAAAAGGTCCTTCATGAATTTGGCATAACCTGGCATCTACTCCAGTGCCTCCACCAAATGCATATTTATAGTCAGCTGCTTCAGCATGGTCATGAATTTACTGAACTTAGTATCATCAGCCTTCTTTTTCAGTCTCTGAGGAAAAGGGGGGGTGGAAGAGTTTTCTCCACCACTTCCTTTTCATTGTGCTTCCCATTATCAATCTTTTCAGACTGCTGATATCTAGGTGTAGTATCATGAATGACCTCATCTTGATTTTCAACTTCTACAGAATCATCACAATCCGCTTCAACAATATTCTCCTCCATACTATCAACCACAGATTTACCCTTGGATGGATTTTCCAACACCTTACCACTCCTGGTAGTAATGGCCAAACATGATCCATCTTTCCTTAGATTTTGTACATTGTCACTTGGTAAAGTGCCAGCTTTCCTTTGATTGAATACCGCCGATAGTTGACTCATTTGTTCTTCCAACTGTTTTATTGAAGTGGAATGCGAGTCAACCAATTGATTCATTGAGGACAAATCATTTTTTACCTTAGCTACTCCCGTGTTGGTTGCCTCCACTCTTTTCAACAGCTTGGCCATCATGTCCTCCATGGACATCTTCCCAGAGATAGATGCAACAGCTTCACAATTTCCAGGAGGGACATACAAACCGCTCCTATCATTCTTATTCTTTTTATTCCCTTGGTCTCGATCCTTGTATCCGGATTTTTCATAATAGTTGCGACCTTAGTTTCCTTGGCCACTGCCTCGGAAACCCCCTGATTATTCAAGTAATTTGCTTCCTCCTCAGAATTGGAGTCAGCTCTTCCCTATGATATAACATCTTTGACCTTTTCTATCTTCCCCGATAATAAATGCTTAGTAAAAAGGTCCATCTGTATTTTTATGTGAGCCATATCCTGGTCAAGTTCCTCTTCCCTTCGCCTCTGTTTTGCCGTTATGCCATTAGATACAGTAGAGCTTGCTACCTCAGAATCCCTGGTATGCCAAGCTCTACTCTGCTTTGTCATACGATCCAGCATGTCAGATGCCTCAAGAAAATTAAGGTCTATGAATGACCCACCCGCAGCATTATCTACCACTGGCTTAGTCACCGAGTTCAAAGCCCTATATAATATCTCCATCAAGTGGACATTGGTCATCTGATGATTTGGGCACCGCATAAGCTTCTTCTTGAACCTCTCCTAAGTCTCGTGGAGAGCTTCAGTTGGAAGCTGTCTGAAATTGGTTATCTCATCTCTCAATTCTGCCCTCTTGGACGACGGAAAGAATCTTTCAAGGAAAGCGTCTTTCAGTTGCCTCCAATTGCTAATAGAGTCGGGAGTTAGCCCGTTTAACCATAGAGTTGCCTCTCCAGATATATACAATGAAAATAAGCGCAGCTGGATCGCATTTTGTCCAACCCCTGGATTGTCAAACGATTTGCATATTGAGATAAAATTAATCAGATACATATTCGGATCGTCGCCTGCAAGTTCACCAAATAGCCCTTTGAGTTGCAATAGCTGGATCATAGTGATAGTGATATAGAACTTTGCTCAGGGTGCTAAAAGCTGAGGAATAATAGCCCACGTGGCACCATCCCTATCTAAGTCATCATCATCATCAAAAGCAAACTGCACAGCTTTGCATTCGGGTTTCATTCTAGCATGGCGATCTCTGTTGATATTCCTGTTCACAGGTGCAGCCAAATCCTCTGCACTCCTTAGATTTAATAGCTCATCATCACCCAGGTCTTCATCATCCGGATTGGGTACCCGACCTGGGTTATCAGCATTCTGCTGATTTACTTACGCAACTGCCAAAGCAGCTAATCTAGCCTGCTCCTATTGAGCTACTATCCTTTCTGGGTATCGTTGCGCATCCATTCTGCCAATGAGGTAGTTCAGGATTTATAGGTAATAATGGTTGACCCGATCTCCGCGTATTTGGCATGCAATCCACTCAACCTAAACAAAACAAAAACAACAAACAAAAAGTAAAATTTTGGGAATCTTTGACCAAAAGGTCGATTAACAAACACAACGTTAGTTGACAACCGTATTCCCCGATAATGGTGCCAAAATTTGATACGCCCAAATTACCTCTTACGAGAATGTAAGTGGTCGCTGTCAAATATAGAACCCAACTAGGTTGGGTGTCGAATCCCACAGGGAATACTGTGTTACTAAGTATTGTAGTTGTTACTAGACTGTTGGTCAGAGGTTCCTGAATAGGGGGTTTTGGTTTTGATCTGAAGTGATAGTTACAGTATAACAATGAAGTAATATGTGTATTAATATTTGATTACAGAGAATGACAAGTTAGGGTTATGTCCACCTTGTAGCTTTTACTTCTCTATTAACTATGAGTATTAAGGATTTATACATGCATACACTTATAGAGAGATGTATTCGAATTCTAAATCCAAGTGTTTCTCAACCATCAAGGATTAATTCACTTTAGTTCTCTCGAATCCAAAGTGTACAACCTATCATACGAACTCTCCAAATCATCAATCCTATTAAGGCATTAACGTGTAAAATAGAGGTTGGAAACCCTATTTTCTTGTCACTACTCTCTTTTCCAAACATTAACTTTTCTATCGAACAAGTTATTGCTATAATGGCACATTCCCTATGTTTGAAACCACGAGAATTCAATCATAACGAAGAGAGTAATGATATAAGTGGATCAACACATCATAAATTCAAAAATCCATAGCAATAGAGAGTATACTACAAGGTTTCCATAACCCTAACAAATAAGCTTAGCTACTCATGAACCAAAAGGAAATAACCATAAGAATGTTCATCATACCCAAGATTAGAGGATAATCTTAGTGTCCACAAAATAGAGAAAGCAAGAGGAGAAAACGTTTTTTCCCTCTCACCCTTAGCTAAGCCGTCTTTTCTTGTTTCAAAAATAATACGATACCTCCTCATAAAAATTCAGCCATAAGGCTTTTAATAACATCCTTCTCTAATAAATTGCTACTGAGTCCTCAACAATTTAAAAATATCAAGTTTGCCCGGGAAAAAGTTTCCATATATCACATTCAGTCCAAAAGTTGCTTTCCTTTTATGTGAAGTTTCCTCTGCTATCCACAGGTCCCCAAAGTATCATAATCTTTCTCATTAGTACCTGAAAAGCATGCTAATCACATAGGTCAGCTCACTTAACTAAAAAAAGACTAAAAGTGCAAGAATTATGTATTTTATCCTCAAAACTTAGCTAAAACATAGGTAAGTTATGGTGACTAGACGTATAAATACGCCCAACATCAAGCACGTGCAGACCATGGGACCACCCCCAGAAGTATGGGCTATAGCACATCGATTTGACCCAAAAATGCCCTATTCACGCCGTTTCGCCAATTTTACCACCCAAATGACCTGCCCATCCAAACGGACTACACTAGGCTGCTCCCCCACATCCACAGCATGCTTTAGTCAATTTTTTGCCAACAGCACGCCTGAAACTCAAGTCCACCCCCGAAACTATGGGCTATAGCACATCGATTTGGATCGAAAATACCCCGTTCACGTCGTTTCACCAGCTTGACCACCCAAATGGCCCCGCCCACACAAACAGACCATACTAGGATGTTTCTCACCCTTCTTAGCATGCCCCGGTAGATTTTTGGCCCATAGCACACCCGAAACCCGGGCCCACCCTTGTAACTATGGGCTATAGCAGACTGATATGGCCCAAAAATATTTGTTCATGCCGTTTTGCCCGTTTGACCACACAATGGCCCCGCCCACCCAAACGGACCACACTAGGCCACTCCCAACCTCCCTAGAACACCCCAATTAATTTTTAGCCTACATCATGCCCGAACCCTGGTCCCACCCCAAAAATCGTGGGCTATAGCACACCGATTTAGTCAAAAAATGCCTCGTTCACGCTGTTTTGCGTGTTTAACCACCCAAATAGCCCCACCCACCCAAACGGACAACACTATCCCACTCCCCAACCTCCCTAGCATGCCTCGATTAATTTTCGGCCCACAAACCACCAATAATTTGGGACCATCCTTAAAAACACCAGCCTTAGCACACCGATTTGGCCCGAAAATACCCCGTTCGCACTGTTTTGCCCATTTGATTATCCAAATAACCCCACTCACCCAAACAGACAACACAAGGCCGCTCCCAAGCCTTCCTTTCACACTCCGATAAATTTTTGGCCCACAGCATGCCCAGACCCTGGCCCTACCCCAGGAACCGTGGGCTATAACACACAAATTTGGCCTAAAAATGCCCCATTCGCGTCGTTTCACCTGTTTGATCACCCAAACGGAACATACTAGGCCATTCCCTAAACTCTCTAGCATGCGTCAATCGATTTTTGGCCAACAGCATGCTCGGACCCCGGGCCCACCCCCGGAACCATGGGTTATAGCATACCAATTTGTCCTGAAAAATGCCCCATTCACGTTGTTTTGACCGTTTGACCACCCAAATGGCTCTGCCAACCCAAACGGTCTACACTAGGTTGCTTCCAAGCCTCCTTGGAACGCCTCGATCAATTTTTGGCCCATAGTACGTCCGAACCCCGGGCCTACCCCCAAAACCATGGGCTATAGCACATCGATTTGTCCTGAAAATGCCCCGCTCGTGCCGTTTTGCCTGTTTGACCACCCAAATAGCCCCGCCCACCTAAACGAACAAAACTAGGCTGCTCTTCAACCTACCTGGCATGACCTGATTGATTTTTTACCCACAGCACGGTTGGACGTTAGGCCCACCCCCAACTCGTTGGCTGTGGCCCACTGATTTGGCCCAAAAATACCCCATTCACGTCGTTTCACCCATTTGACCACCCAAATGGACCTACCCACCCAAATGGACCACATTAGACCGCTCCCCAGCATCCCTTGCATGCCCTGGTCGATTTTTGATCCATAGAACGCCCAGACCCAGTCCCACCTTTGAAAACGTGGGCTATAGCACACTGATTTGGCCTTAAAATTCCCCATTCTCACCGTTTTGCTCATTTGACGACCCAAATTACCCATCCCACCAAAACAGACCACACTAGGCCACTTTTCAACCTCTCTGGTATGCCTTAGTCAATTTTTAACCCACAGTATGCTCGAACCCTGGGCCCACCCCCGGAACCTAGGTTATAGCACACTAATTTGGCTTGAAAATGCCCTATTCGCGTTGTTTCGCATGTTTGACCACCCAAATGGCTACGCCGACCCCAACAAACTACACTAGGACACTCTTCAGCATTCCTGGGATGCCCCAATTATTTTTCAGCCCACAGCACACTCGGACCCCGGGATCCCCCCAGAATCACGTGCTATTGCACACCGATTTAGCCCAAAAATGTCTCATTCACGTCGTTTCACCTGTTTGACTAGCCAAATAGCCTTGCTGACCCCAATAGACCACACAAGGTCGCTCCCCAGTCTCCCAGGCATTCTTCGATCAATTTTTAGCCCACAACACCCCCGGACCTCGGGCCCACCCCTTAAACCGTGGGCTATAGCACACTAATTTGGCCCAAAAATGCTTCGTTTGGGCTATTTCACCCGTTTGACCCCCAAATGACCCTGCTAACCCCAACGGACTATACTAGGCCACTCCCCAACCTCTCTGTTATGCCCCAGTCAATTGTCAGCCCACAACACGCCTAGTCCCTGGGCCCACCCTCAAAACCATGGGCTATAACACACCGATTTGGCTTGAAAATGCCTCGCTCACGCCGTTTTGCCCATTTGACAACCCAAATAGTATGCCTCCCAGGCATGCCTCGGTTAATTTTTGGCCCATAGCACGCTCGAACCCAGTTCCACCCCTAGAACCGTGGGCTATAGCACACCGATTTGACCAACCAAATGGCCCTGTCAACCCCTCCAGACCATACTAGGTTGTTCCCTAGCCTCTCTGGCACACCCAGTCTATTTTTGGTCCACAGTATTCCCGGACCCTAAGTTCACCCCCATAATCGTGGGATATAGCACACCAATTTGGCCCAAAAATGCCCTGTTCGCATCTCCAAATGGCCACACCGACCCCAACGGACCATACTAGGCCGCTCTCCAGCCACCCTGACATGCCTCGATCAATTTTTTCCCCATAATATGTCGGACCATTGTCCCACCCCCTGAACCGTGGGCTATAGCATACTGATTTGGCTCGAAAATGCCCCATTCGCGTTGTTTCTCCCGTTAGACCCCCAAATGGCCTCGCCGACCCCAACGGACCACACTAGGTTGCTCCCCATCCTCTCTGGAATGCCTCTGTCAATTTTTGGCCAACAGCACGCTCGAATCCACCCCGACATCGTAGGCTATAGCATATCGATTTGGCCCGAAAATACCCCGTTCGTAATATTTTTCCCGTTTGACCACCCAAATGGCCCCGTCGATCCCAACAGACAACACTAGGCTTCTCCCCAGCCCTCTGGCCCACTCAGGTTAATTTTTGGCCCATAACATTCTCAGACCCTGGGCCCACCCATAGAACCGTGGGCTATAGCACACCGTTATAGCCCAAAAATGCACCATTCGCGCTGTTTTGCCTATTTGACCACCCAAATAACCTCGCCGACCCCAAAAGATCACTCTAGGCCGCTCTCTAACCTCCCTGGTATGCCCTAGTCAATTTTTGTCTCACGGCACTCTCGGACCCAGGGCAAACCCCAAGAACTGTGGGCTATTGTACACCAATTTAGTTTGAAAATGCTTTGTTCGCACCGTTTTGCTTCTTTGACCCCCCAAATGGCCTGGCCAACCCCAACGAACCACACTAGGACTTTCTCCATCCTCTGTCGCACGCCCCAGTAAATTTTTGGCCCACAGCACGCTCGAACCCCGATCCCACCCCCAAAACCGTGGGCTATAGCACATCGATTTAGCCTGAAAATGCCCCGTTTTGCCGTTTCGCCTGTTTAACCCCTAAATGACCCCACCGACCCCAAAGGACCACACTAGGACGCTCCCAAGCCTCCCTGGCATGCCTCGATTAATTTTCGGCATGCAGCACGCCCGAACCTCGGGCCTACCCTCAGAACCGTAGGATATAGCACACCGATTTGGCCCAAAAATGCCCCATTTGCGTTGTTTTGCCCATTTAACCCCAAATGGACCCTCCGTCCCCAACAGACCACATTAGGCCTCTTCTCAGCCTCCCTGGCATGCGCCGATAAATTTTTAGCCCACAACACTCCCACCCTGAAAACCGTAGGCTATAGCACATCGATTTAGCTCAAAAACTCTCCATTCGCGCTGTTTCGCCCGTTTGGCCATCCAAATGGCCCCGCCGATCCCAACGAAGCATACTAGGTCGCTCCCCTGCCTCCCTGGCATGCCTCTATCACGAACCAAACCAACGGACCATACGGGCATCTATGTTATTCTAAGTAGTTAGGAGAACCCTTATTACCCAACTAAAAATATACTGAAGACTTTTGTTTTTAAGAAAATATTGGATTAAATATAATAAAGTAAATTAAATACTAATAAATAAACTTTTTCAAAAACTTCTTACAAATGTCCTTCACTATACCAAAACTTGGCCAGACATGTACAAGAGCTATCTACTACAGCATAGACTAACAATAAAATAAATAATATAAAGACTCTAACATCTGCCAGGATGAAAGTGTAGAAGTTAGTACTGAATATCTACATCTATCTAGTAACTGCAAACTAACCTGCATCCAGTCTACACTCCAAGAAGGAATGTAGAAGAGTAGGGTCAGTACAACGACATATACTGGTAGGCATCATCGGTCGACCGTGTCAGTTCATATAACCATAAAATAGAATTAAGAAAAATAAATCATGACATCTTGAATGGAAAATAATTCAACTAAGGTTGTAATAATATTATTACTTTACCTGTATAAGTTACATCATCCAACTACTCTTCCAACTCCATCAATATTATATTCGCTACTAATATACTCTAGACTCATTAATTCACACCATCAACCACAATCCAACCTAATACATCACTATTCCTCTTTGTTCACCTTATCTTTTTCATTACTCATATTCACAGGAACAAATTTGTAATTATAGACAACCCACACTAAACTCTCGGGCTAACAATCAAATGTTCTCTTATAATATTAAAGAATGATAACTAGCTATTCTGGTAAGCTAAAATTAAAACGCGTATAAATAAAGCAAGTCAACCAACATATAAGTAAGTACAAAATTTCACTTTTTTAAATACATATCACACAATCAAATACCCAATTAATCAGCAATACAGCAATACAGTAATAACAGATCAAAGAGTGCTCACAAACAAGCCACATAACCATCAAGAGTATTAACCATACCGTAAATATCTACAGACTCAACACAAATATGTACACACATGCCATGGGACTTATTTTTGCTCAAATAGTCATGACCTGCAGGGAACAATCTATGTTCATGTACCGTACTAGCGTGGTACCCGATCCACCATATACATATCCGTACCGGCGTGGTACCCGATTCATCATATACATATCCATACCGGCGTGGTACCCAATCCAACATATACATATCCGTACCGGCGTAGTACCCGATCCATCATATACATATCTGTACCGGCGTGGTACCCGATCCAACATATACATATTCGTACCGGCGTAGTACCCGATCCATCATACATATATCTGTACCGGCGTGGTACCCGATCCAACATATACATATTCGTACCGGCGTGGTACCCGATCCAACATATATATATCCGTACTGGCGTGGTACCCGATCCAACATATACATATCTGTACTGGCGTGGTATCCGATCCAACGGCATGGTACCTGATCCAACATATACATATCCATACTGGTGTGGTACCCGATCCAACATATATACATCTGTACCAGCGCGGTACTCGATCCACCATAAATAAGTAATATCATTATCAAATTTACACTTCCTCACAGCATACAACACGATGTACCAAATTTACAAGTACACTTAAAGTCATGAGACAATTTCATCAAGTAAATTTCAATAATCATTTATACATCAACAATTCAAACATCAACATGTCATTCATGGCATTAATACAAGGAGTTATCATTATCAAACAAGCCTCTCATAGGCACATTTCAATAAATCATCATTATCACCAATTTAGCCTCTTATGGGCATCCAATAGATAAAGTGCTTTTATCAATACCAAAATAAGAATATCATAAAATAAATCACAATTTAACACTTAAGCATGCAAGTCGCTATTGGAGTATTACTTACTCATTAATTATTAAAATGTCACTACCCCTTTTCATATAATACAATCATCACACTAATTCAAGTCATCTATCCTTTAGATATTGCTGTGTTCATCAGTACTTAATCCTAGCATGGTTCTCCTCACCATATTATTGTCCAACACATACAACTTAATATCATTGTAACTCAACTAGATTCATCACCAAAACAACTAAGAACTATCATGTCCACATCTTTCATTTACAATAATCTCATTGCAACACATAGCACATAATATCACAAGTATCACATAATTAATCAATAATATAGTTTTTGGGATTAAAGTTAAGTTCTTGTGTCTTTTTTCACCTCAATTCCATGCCTGCAGGCCTAGACATGCTTTCTCCCATCAATTCTAAATTATGAAAATATAAATTAACACAATCTTCTACTCATTAAACCTAGCCTACCTGGACGTCAACATTTTGGAAGAAACAAGCTGCAATAAATATGATCTTTCCTTTCCTTCATGCCTTAGAATAATCAACCATCTAAAAAAATAAAAAATAATAAGAGTAATTAAACAATTACTCTTCAAACAAATATCTTGGGGATTCAAAATCACTAGTTCTATCCTTAATTCAAGATCTATATCATTCCCCAATGCCAGTTATCCATTAATTAGCTTTTTCAAGCTTAATCCATCTCCATTAATGGAGTTTTTATATTAAAGGACTCATCTTTACGGAATTCAAGGTTCCTAACCATCAAAATTCATAATCTAGTTTATGAAATTCATGTTAGGAATCTTTAATTTATAGTTTAGAATCAGCTATAGGTCATATTAAAAACACCCATGAGTATTTTCCAAAAGAATTCCACCATTAAAAGTCTTTCTAAGGATTCTAAGATGTTAAAAGGATTAAAAGAAGAAGAAAATAATGGAAAAACTTACCTCAACGAAGGAATTTCACCTTCAACCTTGGTAAATCATCTCTCTAGGGTTGGAGAATGAAATTTGGGGGTTTTGAACTTAAAATACGGCTGAAGTTGATTTAAATACCATCAGAATTTTTGTTACAGCGAAATCTCATTTCAGCCCGGATAGTGCTCCGTAAAATAGTCATAACTTTTTACTCTGAATTCGAATTGAGGAACGGTTTGTTGCGTTCGAAAGAGGACCCAGATATCTTTAATTAGGTGGGTGTTCGGTTTTGTAACCCCTTATATTCTAAGAGAGATGATCGTTTGAAGTTGATCAAAATAAAAATCCATATCAAAACTCTATCAAAAATAAAGTTTTAAACTTAACTTTGTGTTAGGGATATTGTATGACCTTAATTAATAGCTAAAGAAATTTCAAACTAAGTTATTGATATTAGAACTCATGAATAATTAGATTCATTGGGCTTGAGTCTATCTAGACATATCTGAAGGCTAAAATCTTCGCCAAAAAATTTAAGGTAACATAATAAATAAAATAGTGGATAATTTGGACCCAAATTAATATTGAGGAATGAATTTATTACGAATAATTTAGTAACGGCGAAATGGGTCGTTACAGCCTCGATCAATTTTTGGTCCACAGCACTCCCGGACCCCGGCCCACCCCCGAACCGTGGACTATAGCACACCAATTTAGCCCGAAAATGACCCATTTGCGCCATTTCAACCATTTGACCTCCCAAATGGCTTAGCCGAGACCAATGGACCACACTAGGCCGCTCTTCACCTTTCCTGGCATGCATCGATCAATTTTTGGCCCACGGCACGCCCGGACCCCGGGCTCACCCCCAGAACTGTAGGCTATAGCACACTGATTTGGCCTGAAAACACCCAGTTTACGCCGTTTCACCCGTTTGACCACCCAAATGGCCCCACCAACCCCAACGAACCACACTAGGCCGCTTCCTAACCTCTCTAGCACGCCCTGGTCAATTTTTGACCCATAGCACGACCAGACGCCGAGCCCACCCTCAGAACCGTGGGCTATAGCACACCTATTTATCCCGAAAATGTCCCGTTCACGTAGTTTTGCCCGTTTGACCAACCAAATGGCCCAGCTGACCCCAACGGACCACACTAGGCTGCTCTCCAACCTCCCTGGCACGCCCGATCAATTTTTAACCCACGGCATGCCTGGACCCCGAGCACATCCCCGAAACCGTGGGCTATAGCACATCGATTTTGGAAAAAAATGCTCGTTCGTGCCGTTTCCCTCATTTGACCACCCAAATGTGCCGCCGACCCCAACAGACCACACTTGTCCGCTCCCTGGCACGCCCCGATCAAGTTTTGGCCTACAGCACGCCCGGACCCCTGGCCCACCCCTGAAATCGTGGGCTATAGCACACCGATTTGGCCCGAAAATGCTCTTTTCGCATCGTTTCGCCCGTTTGACCACCCAAATGGCCCCGCCAACTCCAACGGACCACACTAGGCTGCTTCCCAGCCTCCTTGGCACGCCTCGATCAATTTTTGGCCCACAACACGCGTACCCCCGAAACCGTGGGCTATAGCAGTTCCTCTTGTCAAGATATATAAGACTGTTTCACATTGACCGGCAAAAAAGAACACAATGGTAGAAATAAAAATTATGCTCACAATGGACTTGAACATGGTGATACATTCTCTTCTTCTTGATGCGCAAACTCGCAAATGGATATTGAAGCTTGTCACTTTCTTTGAAATTTTTAAAAGTGAAGTTGAAGTTGTGTTTGACTTGACATTTTGCAATAAATATTTAAAATTTAAATGCATTTTATTTTTACAAAAACATGAAATATAATTTTAGAGTTGTTTTATGAAAATATCTTTTAGATTTTTTCTATTTAAAATCAGGGCTTTCACTGTTTTTCAAATACAACAAGTTATATTTACACTTTTCATGATCAAACATTGATTTTCAAATAAAGTATAAAAAATTAAAAATAAAATTTTCCATGACCAAACCTAAATGGAGAAGTGATAAAAATGTGATCCAAGTAAAACACATTTACTTGCTTCGATATCAACTTCATTTGACCAAAGTTGTAAAAATTTGAGACTGAAGTTTAAAACAAATTTTCAATATTTTTAAATTTTGTGTCAAATTATCATTATTATTATTACTATATATAATTAGCGGCTAGAAGCAAGCATGTATTCGTCAACACGTCTAGCCAAGGATAATTTTTTAAAATCAAATCTATCTGTTTCAATTTATTTATTTTACATTTTTTTTTGGCATATGTTATTGATTCGGAAATTATATAAAGAATAATATAAATCACAATAATTAATAATTTAAAAAACATATAAAAAAATTTGTTTACTTAATATTCTATTTGTGTCACATAAATGGTGACTGGGCGATAACATGTAATATGTAAAAGTTAAGTAGAAGTACTATTAATATATATATATATATATATATATATATATATATATATATATATATATATCGAAAATGTGCTCTCCAAAATGTGTTCTACTAAATTGTTCAACAAGTTCGAAATTTCTCAACAAAAAAAAGAAAAATCTATATCGAGCACATTTCGTGTTTAAACTTCTTAAACAAAATACTTAGTCAAAACTCTAAAAAAGCAACTTGGTAAATTGTATCCATGCATCATGTTGTGGTGCGGTGGTGGGACTACTCCACTCTTAATCAGAGGTTTCGGGTTCGAGTCTTGAGTATGGAGAAAATCATGTTGGAAACGTCACCCCCAGAATGCACCCTGCTGTGCGTGATCTGAATTAATCCAAACTTTAATGCAAATATCGAACACCGCGTAAAAAAAAAAAATGTATCCCATTCATGAAGAGTGAAGACATCACAAACTTTGCCAATACTTTGTTGTTGCGTTTCATAATGCACATAAAAAGTTTGTTTTTATTTGGTTGGTTTTTTTGAATTCCAACGTATGACTTAAACTTTCGTACAATAGTGTATAACCTTTTCTTTTTTGTCTATACTATAGTTTTCTTGCTAACTTGAGGAAAACAACCTTGTTTAAGTTATCACAACAACGTAATTTTATAAGTGGGGTTTCGAAAAAATAAGACGTAATCAAATCTTATGTGACCTTTGTGGGATCGGAAGATTGTTTTCGACAGATCCTTGACTCAGAAGAAAAGCTAATCAGAGAAGGCCGGATCAAATTCAATCCGAGCGTCATAATTAAATTTATGAGTGTTTTGGTTTCTAGAAAAGATAGCTTGAGAAAAATGATTATAGAAAAGACACAAATATAAATTCTTTTCTGGTTGTAAATAAATTCTTTATACATTAATTAAGTACTGAATTTATTGATACAAATATAAAATACTTTTCAAAAAAGTATTTTTGAAAGTGTTGAACTTATTTTAAAAATAAGGAGTTAAATGTTTGGATAAAAGTGGTGAAACTGAAAAAAAGTTATTGATGTGTTTGGTAAATAATGCTTTTAAGCACTTTTTTTTTTGTTAAAATGACTGAAATACCCTTATAGTTGTTAATAATATATAGAGTTGATTATTATTAATTTTTATTGCTATAGAGTTGAAATTATTTAAGGAGGCTATTAATATTTGTCATGTTGAATTTTACGTATTTAACAAAAATTCATAAGGATATTTTTCTATTTAAAAATACTTTAAAACATTGCAAATTTTTCATATTTTTTAATTTCCATATCCGACCCACCTACATTATATAAGTTGAAGTGGAAGAAATATACTACTATTTACTATTAAGAAAATATCTTTAGACAAATTTATTTCTTCGTAAATTGATGGTTTTATTATTCTTAATTTTGTCTTCAATTAATAATTAATAATTAAATTATTAATTAGCGATTCAGTGAATTTGGTTTCTTCATAAATTGATGGTTTTATTATTCTTAAATTCATTGAATCGTTAGTTGATGGTTTAATAATAGATTTTATTATTCTTAAATTAACCATTCTTAAATTATTAATTTGATGGTTTAGTAAATTGATGGCTTTTCAAAATTAGATTAGCGGGGTAGGCTAAATATTTTCATTGAATCATTAAAAAAAAAATATTAATTAGTTAAAATTCACTGAATCGTTAATTCACGAAGAAAGCATTAATTAGCACTTAATTAGTGTGCCCTCTAATTAATATTATTAATTTTTATTGCTAAAATGATTTAAATTAAAATTAATATATATATATATTAAATTATGCATTAGCCAACTTTGTGGATAATTTTGGAATAAGGAAAAATTATAAGGGCAAAAAAGTCATTTATTTGGTCAATGGGGAATAGATTATAACCGGTCGCTGAGCTAGAATTTCCAGAAAGGAATTCAAAATAAGAAATTAATGAAACACATCAAGAATCTAAGCGAAGGGGTTCAAACGAACTCGACTTTTACCTTATTCGTAACTAAAACTCTAGCTCTGCATTTGGAAAAAAATAAATTAAAGAGAAAAGGAAAGATGAATAAAAGTCTTTGGATATGGCAAAAAGTAAAGAAAAAGAGTTTGATCAATTTTAGATTATTAATTAGATATACATGTAAAAAGTCACAATGCCATGTGAGCTTTTAGTTAAGAGAAGACAATTCATGAAATGCAATTGACTATTCACCATGAAATTCTACGAGAAAAATGAGCTTTATTTACTGAAAAAATAACATAAATATATTCTTAACTTATCATATTTACACAAATCCTTATTTTTTAAAAATAATTATAAAATCTCAACTAATTATGTATCTTGTTAGATGTATCGGATAGCTAATTATGTGTCTAGACAGATCCAAAATTGAAAAAAAATATCGGAAGCTAATTATGTATCTTTACAAGGAAAAAAAATTATCTTCGTTAGATGCATTATGTATCTCGACAGAACCAAAATTGAAAAAAATGTATCAGGAGCTAATTATGTATCTTTTCAAAGAAAAAATGTATTTTCGTTGGATGTATTGGGAGCTAATTACGTATCTCGATAAATTCAAAATTAAAAATTTTAATAATTATATAAAATATCGAAATTTTTATAATTAAATTATAAGTTGTCAGGATTTACGTTGTCTTTACTAATTTATTTATGTATATATATTCATGACATAAAAGAGCTTTTGGGAATTTTCAAAAATATATAATCCGGTAACTTTGGTCCAAAGTCCAAACATATATATATTAAGAAATTCACTAAATATATAAATATTTTATTATGAAGCCAGTTATTAATAATATATTATTAACTTTGGGAGATCGATATAGAAATCATAAATTTTAAATTTTAGATATGTAAAAAAAGATTATTAAATTGTATACCGAAAAAAAGAGGATTATAATGGATGGATTGAAGAATTATAATTTAATTTCATAAACTACCTACAATATTATTAAAAGAAAATCTCAATATCAAATTACTTTTATAAAAAGGAAAAAAATTCCACGTCGATACAAACGTGGATTGACTCTCTAGAATAGATAAAATAGATGGATTGAAGAATTATAATTTAATTTCATAAACTACCTACAATATTATTAAAAAAAAAATCTCAATATCAAATTACTTTTATAAAAAGGAAAAAAATTACACGTGGACACAAACGTGGATTGATAATTATTATTATAAAAAGATACGTAAGTAGTTCTATTTATTTATTTTGCATGTTGAATTTTTATGGAAGGTACTTCTATTATAAAGTTGAAATCAAACTAGAAAAGCAACTTGTAAACCTTTTTATAATTATTTATTATAATATCTTCTTTATTGCTATACTAAATATGACTACAGAAAATATATATATTACAACACAATATGAAAAATAGTTTGAAAAAAGAAATTGATTGTTATAATAAAATATTGTTATAGAGAGATTTGGTTGTGTCGTCGTGTTTCATACATATGCGTATGACAACCTATCTTTGTCTAAATATTCTTAAAATAAAAATGTCTTAAGAATATACTATGAAAATTTAGAGGAAAAAAAATTGGACAAACAACATAAATTCCGATAGTTTGAAGTTTAATTACAGAAAATTTCGATATTTTGCATTATTATTGAAAATTCCAGTTTTGAATCTGTCGAGATATATAATTAGCTCCCGATACATCCAACGAAATTACATTTTTTCCTTTGTCGAGATTCATAATTAGCGTTCGATATATTTTTTCGATTTTGAGTCTGTCGAGATACGTAATACATCCAACGAAGATACATTTTTTTCTTTGTAGAGATACATAATTAGCGTTTGATACATTTTTTCCGACTTTAAGTCTGTCGGGATACATAATTAATTAGCTCCTAATACATTCAACGAAGATACATAGTTAGTTAGAATTTTTGTAATTACTTTATAAGGATGAAAAATTACGTAAATATAAGACATTAAGGTGTATGTTTATGTTATTTTGATAAAAAAAAGATTTGGTCAATTTTAGTTTATATAGTATAAAGTCACCATATACATGTGGCATTATTTTCTTCAACTTGAAAACAATATAAATGCAACAAATTACTTTTCAATATGAAATTATAATGTGATATACAAAGTATAATTCAATAAGAATTTATCATGTGTAACTAACAAAAGCCGACTTAATTATTGGTCAAAATTAAAGGATGGAAACTTAATTAGACTAAAAAAAAATTATTCAATAATTCGATATTTGAAATTTACTGATCCAATTATATTGGATTCACATCCAATTATATTGGATTCGCATCCAATTATATTGGATTCGCGATGAGCAGACTTTCAAAATTTAAACTCAATGTGTTCAACTATAGTCTTTTGGGAATTTTTACTCTATCAAAGAGATTTTAAAATCTTACTACAATATATATATATATATATGGAAAACGTCGATTTATAATTTGGAGGGGAATTAAAAAGAGTACCATGCATGTTATAATTTTTATTTTTTTTTCAAACAATTAGATATTTAAAATTCATTCTCAGCGTTTAAAAGTTGATATTATATTTGATTTAAGACTGAAAGAATCCGAAATCAATATCCCACCACATACTCATCGCCCTCCACGGTAGAGCCAAGAAAAATGATATTGAATTTTTTCAACTTTTGCAGTCATTTACCTCTTTATATATTTGAATTTCTTAAATGAAAATTCGATTTTCTTTACCCATTCGATGAAGTATTTTAACGAGTTAAATTACTCTAATAATAAAAACTTGGCATTTAATTTACAACTATATTACTATAACTCATTAAATTCATTTATCCAAAGTAGCCACTCCATGCATGTGTTGGAGTTGAATTTTGAATATGGAAGACTTTTTATTATATAGTTGAAGTATGAATATATACATATCAAATAAATATGATCTAACTGCCTTTATCACTTTTTTTGACTTTTTTTTTCCTATAGGCCATGACGGTGGTAAAGTGGGGGTGGGGTGGTGGGGGTAATTATCAACAAAGGTTCGTAATAGGATGAATACGATCTCTTCATCTTTAATCAAACAGTTTTCCGGTTCAGAATTTTAAGTATTAAAATTGCACTATTACTCTTCAGACGGGCTGATTTGTAATTTTTTTCCTTAGCAATCGAACTTGTATGTAACGAGACATGTGTCCACTTAAATAGGTCTTATGCAACGTGAATTTTGAATTAATCTGACTTTAATACTGATATCGAACACGAAACCAATAAAAACAATAGGGTGGCTTTGTTATATATTGTACTATGTACATTAGTATAGTATTTATTAAGTTTGGGACTTAATAAATAAATAGGTCTCGAGTTCAAATTTTGAGTATTAAAATTGCACTATTACTCTTTAGACGGTTTGATTTGTAATTTTTTTTTTCCTCAGCAATCGAATTTATGTGTAACGAGACATGTGTCCACTTAAATAGGTCTTATGCAACGTGAATCTGAATTAATCTGACTCCAATACAAATATCGAACACGAAACCAATAAAAAAAATGAGGTGGCTTCATTTATTATACATTGTACTATGTACATTAGTATTATTTATTAAGTTCGAAACTTAATAAATAAACAGGTCTGAGTTTAAATTTTGAATATTAAAATTGCACTATTACCCTTCAGACGAGTTGGTTTTTAAATGTTTTCCTTAATTAGCAAATGAACTTATGCCTAGCTAGACATGCATAATTTGAGTTAAATAAGTCTTATTATACCGTGTGAATCTGAATTAATTTAACTTCAATATTAATATCGAGGGTGGGTGGGTAGAATTATATCAACAAAGGTTCGTAACAGGATGAATACGATCTCTTCTTTTTTAATTAAACGATTTTCAGGTTCAAAATTTTAAATATTAAAATTGCATTATTACTCTTTAGACGGATTGATTTGTATTTTTTTCTTAGCAATCAAACTTATATACAGCGAAATATGTGTCCGCTTAAATAGGTCTTATGCGACGTGAAACACGAAAACCAATAAAAGAAATAGGGTGGCTTCATTTATTATACATTGTACTATGTACATTAGTATAGTATTTATTAAGTTTGGAACTTAATAAATAAATAGGTCTCGAGTTCAAATTTTGAATATTAAAATTACACTGTTACTCTTTAGACGGGTTGTTTTTTAAATGTTTTCCTTAATTAGCAAATGAACAATGAACTTACGCCTAGCGAAGCATGCATAATTCAACTTAAATAAGTCTTATGCAGTGTGAATCTGAATTAATCCGACTTCAATACTGATATCGAACACGAAAATCGAAAAAGTTAGCTAGGGTGGGTTCATTTATTATATATTGTACTATTTACATTATTAAGTTTGGAACTTTTAGAAAAATTGGCAGAATAAAACATGGTAGCTTGCTAGCTAGTAGTTTGGTTTTATCTGCAATATACCTAACACTTTTGCATGACTTCAACAATATATTTCTATATATAGTAACAAAAAACACACACTTATTTTCAAAAAGTTGATTTATAAAAGTGTGTTAGAGAAATAATTAATTATTTTGATCTAATATACGTGTATAGGAATTTTATCTGAAAAAAGACGTCTTGCAAGTTAGAGAAAGAGAGGGAGAGTAGGGGTGTGCAAAAACTGAACCGGTCGATAAATCGAGCCAATAAAAATATTATTGGGTTAACGGTTTTTTATTGGTTTTATAAGAAAAATTATTGGGTAAACAATTCGGTTTCGGTTTTAGCTTATTGGGTTATCGATTTATAAAGATATACTAAATTATTGTTTACCCCAATTTATGTTATATATATAAATAATTATATTACTTATTTATAATATGTTTCAGGTATTACTATGACCTTGTTAACCATTCATTATCTTGAGCCGGAGGTCTATTGGAAACAGCCTCTCTACTTCTTCGGAAGTAGCGGTGTAGACTGCGTATATTTTACCCTCCCCAGACCCCACTTGGTGGGATTACACTGGGTTTGTTGTTGTTGTTGTGTATATATATATATATATATATATATATATATATATATATATATATTATTCACTACTTATTCACAATTCAGTGATTCACAAAGTATCAGGGAAATAAAGGCACAATACAAAGCACATGTATTGTCGTATAGAAAAGCTTGAGGCATTCAGTAGATTACAACAACTAGGATTTAGTTTTTTTCTTAACTAACATTCAGTTCAAGTTTGAAGATTCTTGTTAACGAAAATGCATTGCGTAGGAGTTTGGCGGCAACTAAGATTCTATTTTTGTATGTTAGTTGTAACTATTTCTATTTTATGAGTATTTTCGTATTGGTTAAACCGAAAACCGAACCGCTAAGGACCAAAAATCGATAAATCGGAAACAGATAAAAAAATATATCTTATTAGTTGGTTATTGGTTTTGCATATTTAAAAACTGAAATCGATAAACCGAACCAATAACGCATAAAATTGAACCGAACCGACTGATGCACACCCCTAATGGAGAGATTATAAGTAGTCAGTATAATATACATCAAAATATATGGTCGTAATCAATCAAATAACGATATATATACCTCAAAGTAATATTAATTTTCTGTATATTTCAATTATTATTATTTTTTGAACTAGTTTCATTTTCTCACAAATTAAGCTCCTCTAAAACTATATATATATATACAAAAATTAAATATATTTTAAAGAAGAAGTATTTGTGATTGAAACATGGGATTCACATATTTCTTTGTAGAATTTCTAACCATGATGAATATATTGGTCCCATTAATAAACATGTATGGATGAAGAAATATATATATAAATTTTCATATTCAAAAATTATCCTTTAAATCGCAATATCACGACGACAATAATAATATATTCATTGTAATTTTACAAATGGGTCTGAGAATCTGATAGAGATTGTTTTCAACAAACGAACTCAAAATGAATATTCAGAATTTAAAAGTTATGAATTTTTATATTATCAAATTCAAATTGATATTATAATAACCAATGTCATAATTTAACATTTGTGATAGAAATGCAAAACTTCAAATTCATTTAAATAATAAGCTTGTGCTATTAACCACAGAATTAACCCACTTCTAATCTATATTTACATAGTAATATGATATATTAAAACATACAATAAAGAGTTATTACATATACTATTAACAAATTGGAAAAACTTTCTAAACTCTTATTTGTTAACTAAGAATTAACAAATTTAATTACACATTTTTCAAGAGCACTTATTTTGGATAATGTTATCCAAAAAATGAAAAAAAAAAAAAAAAAGACTTATTTTTGTAAGAACCTATTTTTTTGTTCAACTTTTGTTTAAAAGCTCAAAAATAGTATCATCTAGTATTCAAAATAATTTATTCCTTGATCACAAGTTGACTAGAATATCACCTTCATAAATACATGTATAAATAAAAAATGAGATAAGTATCCAGTACCCTCTTGAACTATGACCAAAGTTGCTACGACATCCTCCAACTTTACAGGGGTCCTATTATCCCCTGAGCTCAATTTTAACATATTTTTATCACCTTTTTTATGTTGCGTGGCACCTTTATTACATAAAATGGAGCCTACGTCAAAGGTGTCACGTCAGCACAAAAGGGTGACAAAAATACGCTAAAATTGAATTCAAGAGGTTAATAGGACCCTCGTAAAGTTTCAGTGTATCGTAGCACGTCAACACAAAAGGGTGAAAAAAATGCTAAAATTAAATTCAGGGGGTAATAACACCCCTATAAAGTTAGAATGTATCGTAGCAAATTTGGTCATAATTATTCGAAGGCACTAGATGCTTTACTCATAAAAAAATCTAACTTCATGCACCAATTGTGGGCTTATATATCTAGTAAACTAAAGCAAAGACTTCATATATGAGAAATTGAATATTCAAATATTATTTAGATAACCTATATGATTGTATCATCTTTAATTTATTATTCATGCCCTCATTTCTCCACCACAATATAACTATTTTTTTGGCGAAACAGTAGATAACCATCCATACCTACTTCCATATTATGACACAAGAAAAATAGAACACCCTTTGTATTCTTTGTGTCCAAACTTCCACCAATCACATTCTGCCACGTGTGTACCCCACCCCCACCTCCACCCCCTAGGAGAACAAAAAAAAAACTTGTATAGATGAAAGAATTAGGAGATTTAGGTCACCTTACTACTTATCTCAACTCCATTTCCCTTACCACAATTCAACTATAAACAAATTTTAGGACACCCCCCACCCCCACCCCCACCCCCCCACCCAACCCCCCAAAACAAAAAAAAAAATGATATGAATTAACTATATACCATGTATAATCATTTATTAGTAATATTTACATATAGTCATATTTAACAAACATAGGATATACTATTTACATTACTAATTTTTTTAAAAAAAATATTTTATATTTTAGAAGAAAAAAAAAGTCATTTAATATATAATTTTTTACACATCTACCATGTTCAAATAGTGGAACAGCATTCAAATGAGATGTTTATATACTTTAATAATTAAGATTACTAAATATTTTTCTTAAAGAACACAAAAAACATAAAAAGAAAGAAAAAAAAAAAAAGATAATTGGACCAAAATATAGTCCTTCTATTAAAAGCCAACACTCCTACCCCACCATGACACATATAGTAAATGTGTAGCATGAAACATTAATTAAATATAATATAAAAATTATAAATCTTAGTCTATATATATAGGCTATACATTAAGATAACAATCAATATTCCAACTCTTTTGCTTTTCTTGTAGAGAATTACAAAGAGTTTTTAATATTTGTGGGGACTTTGAATATTGTTTTGGACAATCTATTGAGTCCTTTTTTTACACACTATTTGCGTACCTACTTTCAATCTACTACAAAGTTTCAAAAAAGAAAAAGAAAAAATACATTATATATCAATCACATTACCATAAATTCACTCAAAATTCATCTCATTTTTTGCCAATTGTTCTAATGTTCTCTCCATAAACATACACCAAAATCTCGAATTTTCGATTGAATAATTCGTCGTTCAAAAATTCTTTACACTGTCAGTGTGGTGACGAGTAATGTCGAAAATAGTAGCGGAGAATATGTTGCAAGGTGGAGAAAGTGGACAATTTTATGATCATCAAAGAGTACAACAACAATCCATGCAAATGTCGCAAGCTAGCGCGTACTCTTCACCCACCTTAGGTCAAATGCTAAAGCGCGTGGGCGACGTAAGAAAAGAAGTCACCGGCGATGAAACCCCGGTGCATCGGATTCTCGATATGAGTGAAACTTCAAGCATGTCCCAACATTCTCTCCCTTTTATACTCTCATTCAACAACCTCACCTATAGAGTAAAAACTCGCCGGAAAATGACTTTTCCGGCTATCCTCCGGCGACGACCACCGGTCACCGAGGATGATCCCATCCCCGGAGAAAATCTTTTCACGAGGACTAAAGTCCTCCTGAATGATATCTCTGGGGAGGCCAGGGACGGCGAGATAGTCGCCGTCCTAGGAGCATCAGGGTCAGGAAAATCGACCCTGATAGATGGACTCGCTAATAGGATAGCGAAGGAGAGCCTTGGAGGAACGATAACATTAAATGGCGAACCGCTCGATTCGAGATTATTGAAAGTAATATCGGCATATGTCATGCAAGATGATCTTTTATATCCTATGTTAACAGTTGAAGAGACATTAATGTTTGCAGCTGAATTTAGATTGCCTCGTACTTTGTCAAAATCAAAGAAGAAATTAAGAGTACAAGCTTTGATTGATCAATTGGGACTACGTAATGCTGCAAAAACTATCATTGGTGATGAGGTACGTACTACGACTCTGTTTACTATTCTTTGTCTTGAGCCGAGGGTTTATCGGAAACAGCCTCTCTACTTCTCCGGAGGTAGTGGTATGGACTGCGTACATTCTACCCTCTCCAGACCCCCACTATGTGGGAATACACTGGGTTTATTGCTGTTGTATTCTTCGTTCTTTGTCAGCATTAATACATTAATACATACATACATACATATATATACCCCTTCGGCGAAAAACTATACTATTTATTCATGGTTTAAATTATTTTTATGTGTGTACGATTTGTTCCTATGTTTATTTCCGAACCCCCTTAGTGAAAATCCTGGGTCTGCTACTGTTAATATGTGTGTGTGTTCACCTGAGGCATATACTAATGTTTTTTTCTTCTTTAGCTTAAGGTTTATATATAAAGTAGTATGCGATATACATTATAATTTATATATATGTGTTCACCTGAGGCATATACTAATGTTTTTTACTTCTTTAGCTTAAGGTTTATGTATAAAGTAGTATGTGATATACGTTATATATATACAGTATAATTTTTTATCGATGAACTTTTTGCCTAAGGATAGCTTCGCCCCGGGAGGCAATATTTGTCACACGCTTTTTCTGTTTATTATACTTTTACCCATAGATTATGTTTGAAATTTTTGAAATCATGATATTTCAACTTTATACTTGAAATATGAAATTTGATGAAGATAATTTGGTCCACGATTTTAATAAAATGTCTTGAGTTTAAATTTTATGTACCGATGATGTAAATAATATTTGTACAATCACATCACGTATAAAAGTAGAACTAGAAGTAGAGCCTTGGAATTATTCCGGTGTAACCTATAGATCCCGTGTTTGAGTCATGGAATTAGTCACTGATTCGTGTGTTAGGATAGAAGGCGTATATTATATCCCCTTGGGGTTGCAATTCTTTTGTTGATCTTGTATAAACACAGGATATTTTGTGCACTGGATTACATGAGCCTAGCTAGACATTGATCTCATTTTTAACATTTGATTTTACTATTTTTCAACAGGGTCATCGTGGAGTCTCCGGTGGTGAACGAAGGCGAGTCTCGATAGGAATTGACATTATTCATGACCCCATCATATTGTTTCTTGACGAACCAACTTCAGGTCTTGATTCGACTAGTGCATACATGGTGGTGAAAGTTCTTCAAAGAATTGCTCAGAGTGGAAGTATTGTGATCATGTCAATTCACCAACCAAGTTATCGAATCCTCGGGTTATTGGATCGGATGCTCTTCTTGTCTCGTGGTCAAACGGTCTATAGCGGGTCACCTATGAACCTCCCACATTTCTTTGCTGATTTCGGTCACCCTATACCTGATAGTGAAAATCGAACAGAGTTTGCCCTGGACTTAATTCGCGAGTTAGAAGGATCCCCAGGAGGGACAAAAAGTCTGGTTGAGTTCAACAAAACATGGCAAAATACTAAAAGGAGTAATCAAAATCTCGAAACAATAACACCTACACATGGTTTGTCATTGAAAGAAGCGATCAGCGCGAGCATTTCTAGAGGTAAATTGGTTTCAGGTACAACAAGTGATATTCATACTAGTCCAGCTTCAATGGTTCCTACTTACGCGAATCCCTTTTGGAAAGAAATGATTGTGTTGTCTCAGAGATCTTTCACGAATTCTTGGAGGGTGCCCGAGCTATTTGGCATCCGGCTAGGGGCTATCGTGGTCACCGGGTTCATCCTAGCTACCATGTTTTGGCAACTTGATGATTCCCCTAAAGGGGTTCAAGAAAGACTCGGTTTCTTTGCATTCGCGATGTCTACAACTTTCTACACATGCGCGGACGCCTTGCCTGTTTTCCTACAAGAAAGGTACATTTTCATGAGGGAAACCGCTTACAATGCTTATCGAAGATCTTCATATTGTCTCTCTCATGCTATAGTTTCTCTACCAGCGTTGATCTTTCTTTCATTTGCATTCGCCGCGATAACATTCTGGGCTGTAGGTCTGGATGGTGGATTCTCCGGGTTCTTGTTCTATTTCGCGATAATCCTAGCCTCATTCTGGGCCGGGAACTCATTCGTGACATTCCTATCCGGTGTAGTCCCTAGTGTCATGTTAGGTTACACGATTGTTGTCGCGATCCTAGCCTACTTCCTCCTATTCTCCGGGTTCTTCATGAATCGCGACCGGATCCCACCTTATTGGATTTGGTTTCACTACCTATCTCTGGTGAAATATCCTTACGAAGCCGTTTTACAAAATGAATTTGATGATCCAACTAAGTGTTTTGTCAAAGGGATTCAAATGTTTGATAATTCACCACTTGGAAATGTACCAAATGCATTGAAAGAAAAATTGTTGAACACAATGAGTAACACATTGAATGTTAAAATTAGTAGTTCAACATGTGTTACTACTGGGGCTGACATTTTGGTTCAACAAGGGATAACTGATTTAAGTAAAATGAGTTGTTTGTGGATTACTATTGCATGGGGATTTTTCTTTAGGGTTTTGTTTTACTTTAGTTTGTTACTTGGAAGTAAAAACAAGAGAAGGTGATGTAACACAACTCGACCGACCAGCCGACAGTCTGTCACAGAGGTAAATTCAGAAATTCAAATACAGATCGAGTTTGAGTTCAAGACAAGATCCGCCCGGCCGACAGTCTGTCAGACAGGTGAATTCAGAATTTGAATACAGATCGAGTCTGAGCTCAAGACAAGATCCATTTTCGCGCTATGGAATGTTCGTCTTTTTTTCTTTTCTTTTCTTTTTTTTTCTTTTCTTTTCTTTTCTTTTTTTTGGAAGAAAAAATGTATTTTCTTAGATTTTTTTTTTTCACTTGAAATGTGTACTCTTTTATTGTAATAGAATAAATGTAATATTTTTTTGACATTCTAATTGATTGATTATTGTCTCAAAGTTGAGTCTAGAACTTCAAGGTACTTTTTGATTGTATTTGAACAAAATTAATTTTTTGAGATAAGCATTCAGTACTTTTAAACTATGGTCAAAGTTGTTATGACACACTTCAACTTAACAGGGGGCTATTACCTCCTTGAACTCAATTTTAACATTTTTTGTCAATCTTTTATGCTGATGTGGCACCTTTATTACATAATGTGGGGCCCACATCAAAGGTGTCACGTCAGCCAAAAAGGGTGACAAAAATACGCTAAAATTGAAGTCAGGAGGTAATTGGAACCCTGTGTAATTGGAGTGTGTCGTAGTAAATTTGGTCATAGTTCAGGGTACTTGATGTTTTACTCTAAATTTTTTTTATTTTTTATTTTTTTATTTTTTTTGACAACATGACTAAATTATTGTTATTATTATGTCAAGAGTTTGTTTGGTGCAAAGTAGTTGAAATTGAAATAAGACAAGAAACAGAAAGTTGCTTGAAGCAAATGAATAGTACCCATGCCCATGTAGGTCACCAAACTGCTAATGGACATAAATCTTTTTATTGCTCTTAGCTAAAAAAAGAAGAAAAATAATAATAATAATAATAATAAAAATTTATTGTTAATCTGCCATTAAATAGGATTAATGATGAAATTTCTTATCTAGCTATAAAATTTGTCCGTCGATAATTTCTATTTTTAGTAGTGCATAGAGAAGGTCTCTCTCTCTCTCTCTATATATATATATATGTATGTATATATGTATGTATATATGTATGTATATATGTATGTATATGATTAACTTCAGATATTATTTGAACTTGTGTTGAAAGAATTGAGTTTATAAAGTAATTAATCAAATTCAATTGTATTTTCATGTTAATGTTTTAATCTAGTTTTTCTTTCAAAGTGATTTTCTTGAGTCGAGAGCATCAGAAATATATAGTTTATGTACGTTGTAAAGGTAAAAATAAGGTCTGCATATATTCCGACCTCTCATAATTTCATTTATGAAAATATATTGAGTATGTCGTCGTTGTATTATAAAGTGTGACTTGACGTGACATTTAGCACTCTTTTTTTCTATGCTTTTGTAGGACAACCATCTAATTTACTACATATTAGATTGAGTCGATCGAGTTTAAATGAAGCAACATGAACAGTGAAGACTCAGCTAAGCATAACAAACATACTTATTATAGAACTTAATGAAGTAATTAAAAATATTTGAATTAATCCACTGTTTGGTTGATAGATACCTTACTAGGTGAAACTATCATCACATTTTCAAGACAAAAATAAAGAAGAGATAAGCATTCAGTACCCTCGAACTATAGCCAAAGTTGTTACGACACACTTCAACTTCACAGGGGTCCTATTACCCCCTTTGAATTCAATTTTAGCGTATTTTTATCACTCTTTTGTGCTGATATGATACCTTTACTTTATTACATAAAAATAGGGTCCACGTCAAAGATGCCACATCAGCTAAAAAGGTGTCGCGTCAGCTAAAAAGGGTGACAAAAATACGTTAAAATTGAGTTTGGGGGTAATAGGACCGTTGTAATGTTGAAGCGTGTCGTAGCAAATTTGGTCATAGTTCGGGAAGGTAATAGATGTTTTACTCAATAAAGAATTTAGATCTAGTTAGGTGTTAAACTACCTTTCCAACAAGTTCATCTATTGATCAACCACTCAAACCTAAATAATTACTTAGAATAATCTTACATTAATCTATAACGTATAACTCATCCTTAATCAGAAGTCTTGGGTTCGAACTCTGACGTGGAGTCGACTTTGTTAGGGAGCAGTTTACACTCCAATGTAGGACTTTTCGACAAATTTGAACTTAGAATAATCTACCTTATTAGTCTATAACATATAACTCATCCCTAATCAGAAGTCTTGGATTCGAACCCTGGCATGGAGTCGACTTTGTTAGGGAGCAGTTTACACCCCAATGTAGGACTTTCCGACAAATTTGAACTTAGAATAATCTACATTAATCTGTAACGTATGACTTATACTTAATCAGAATTCTTGGGTTCGAACTCTGGCATGAAGACGGCTCCCACTTTCTGACAAATTTAAATTTAATCGGGTACCAATACAGATATCGAACACCGAGTGAAAACCCAAAAATAAAAAGCATAACTCAATGATCATAACCAATTTCAACTAATTAAGCTTTTTTATCTTTATGTAGTTACTAGTTGGTGATCTAATTAATCATAAGTTCACCTATAATATACAGTGTGTATATATTTATGGGTGATACATGTATACATGTCCCATTTATCATCTTTCTTGTCATAATAAAATTACAATTATGGCAAAACCTCCTCTAATTTTTGTAATTTTAATTCTAAGTCTAATTATAATTTCAAGTTCAGCTACTAATTACATTGTGGGTGATAGTTCTGGCTGGGATATTAGTACTGATCTTGATACATGGTCAGTAGGAAAGAGATTCAAGATTGGAGATGTACTCGGTAAGTATCATCGATCGTATTATTTTAATATCAGTTTAATTAAGTTATATATACTGACAGTTTTAAAAATGTCTATACTATCAACGTAATTTAACCGGTTATAGTAGGTTATTACACTATTTTAGGTTTTCTTACTTCAAGCCAGATACAGAGATATACTTGTCGTTGTAAGTCAACTTAACCTGATAACGTATAAAGTTCTTGGAGAAAGGGTTTACAAAAATGCCCTTCCACTCTACGATGTATCTTAATTTTAGTATATTTTATACCGGTACTGGTAGTAAATCATCTCGTATTTGCCCTTGACTATAACGAAGCTCCAACATGAAGTATAATACGAGACGATTTTCTAATGACAAGGGTATGAATTATCGTAAAACTAATATATTTCATATAATAAAGCGTAAATTTGAACCATTTTAAATGTAAAACATCTAGTATTTCCCAGAACTATGACCAAATTTGCTACGATACACTCCAACTTCACGAGGGTTTCTATTACCCCTGAACTAAATTTTAGCGTATTTTTGTCAAACTTTTTAGCTGACGTGACATCTTTTGTCAACATTTTTAGCTGACGTGGCACCTTTAATTACATGGGTCCCATTTTATGTAATAAAGGTGTCACGTCGGGGTGAACCAAAAGGCCGCCCTCGTGTCCCTCGCTTCGTCGTGCGACGTCGTGGTCCATGCGTCGCTTCTAGCCCGGATTCTGACTTAGAGGCGTTCAGTCATGATCCAGCACACGGTAGCTTCGCCGCCCCATACTCCCCCGAAATTCAAAAACTTTGATTTCTCATAAGGTGCTGGCGGAGTTCTAAAAGCAACATTCCTGATCACAAAATGGTGACAAAATATGCTATAATTGAGTTAGGGGTGGGTAATACGACCCTGTGAAGTTAGAGTGAGTCGCAGCAACTTTGATCGTCGATCCCTGATAAACACAAAATGGTGACAAAAATATGCTATAATTGAGTTAGGGGGCAATAGGGACCCTGTGAAGTTGGAGTGTGTCGTAGCAGCTTTGATCATAGTTCGAGGGTACCGGATGCTTTATCTCTTCTACATCATAACATAAACTCTATCAGCATCTAACAATCAATAACTTCTTATATTTTTTTGCAGTGTTTCAATATTCATCATCCCATAGTGTATCTGAGGTAACAAAGGCGAATTTCGAGGGGTGCAACACGAGCAGCGTGTTAGATTCGAGCAAAACTGGCAACACGTCTTTCCCCTTGACAACGCGAGGGGACAGATACTATGTTTGTGGCAATAGATTGCATTGTCTTGGAGGAATGAAACTTCATGTAAATGTAGACGATGAAAATAATGCTGCCGCAGAATCTCCTGCCGCCGCTGCACCAGAGGGAGGAGGGGCGTCGTTTTCGCCTTCTTCAAAGAGCAAAAATCCATCATATGTTCCTAGTTTTGCTTTGTGTAATGTTCATGTTGGATTGGATTCTATAGTACTTGTACTTCTTGGTTACTTGTTCTTAGCATTTTCACTAGTGTAAATTTGAAAGTTCATAGTAAAAAGTGCACCTATATTATACAGAAAGTTTTCGAGTTTCGTACTTGAACTATCAGTATGCAATAGCGGCGAGTTTCATAGTACATGCATTTTCCAATTATGATATCATTAGAACTTAAAACTTACATCTAGAATTAGAAACAGTCTCCGGTAGAAATGCAAGGTAACGTTACGTACAATAGACCCTTGTGATCCGGCCCTTCCCCGGACCCCACGCATAGTAGTAGCTTTAATGCGTGATATAATAAGCAGAAAACCATTGTATGAAGAAGTTGAGAATAAAAGGCTTTGCCAACATGACTATATTGTTCCTCGAGATGCATGTACACATGCATGCTGAACTCATAAAACTTAAATTCTGAATCGAGGGCGTCTGTTCATGAGAGCGTAACTTCTAGAGCTCAGACAGACGCCCTTGTTAACATCCAGTTCCTCGAAATCACAAGGCTTGTTTTCATCAATTCTACCTAATATTCCTACCCTAGTGCTATAACATCTCAAAGTATACTCTTTTGTGTATAATCCTGCATAATCTCGAATGTTATCAGTTCTGGTACGTAGACCTAACTCTCGTCTCGTATTCATATTGCTGAAGCTCTTGGGGAGTTGTTGAGGTATTCGATGAGCCGGAACTGTACAAGTCATGATAACACCACCACCTTGACCAACTTGTTGAGCACAATCAAACATTGTTTTCATGTATAATTTTCTGGCTTTGCCTAAGACCTTAAAGGGTGCTAGGATATAATTGATCAACTTGTTCTTGGTTTTAGTTCCCATTATAGACTCACAAATGTACCATACGCGGCGGCTTTCAGTAGAGCCAGGGGCGTAGCTACATTGACCCAAGGGTGGTCACTCAGACACCCTCTACTGAAAAATTATACTAAAGTTTTGAACACCCTTAGCAGAATTCCTAGCCACGTAGAGCCTTTGGAATTCTAAGATCTCTAAAAGAAAGTGATAGAAAATGGATTATGGACTCACAAATGTACCAAACGCGGCTTTCAGTAGAGCCAGGGGCGTCGCTACGTTGACCCAAGGGTGGTCACTCGGACACCCTCTATCGAAAAATTATACTAAAGTTTTGAACACCCTTAGCAGAATTCCTAGCTACGTGGAGACTTTGAAATTCTAAGAGCTCTTTAAGAAAGTGGTAGAAAATGGATTATGGACTCACAAATGTGCCAAACGCGGCTTTCAGTAGAGCCAGGGACGTAGCTACATTGATCCAAGGGTGGTCACTCGAACACCCTTTGGTAAACTCACAAATGTACCAAAGGCTGCTTTCAGTAGAGCCACGGGCGTAGCTACATGGACACAAAGATGGTCACTCGAACACCCTTCATCGAAAAACTATACTATATATATAGATCAAAATAACCTTTAGAGATACATACTACAGTTTTCAATTCCCTTATTAGCAGAATTCCTAGCTTCGCCACTGAGTCTTTGGAATTCTAAGATCTCTTTAAGAAAGTGATAGAAAATGAATTGCGGAGAATTTGTTATATATATGTTGAATTAGACGGCAAAGTGTATGACTAGTTATTTACAAGCGTTGTTTTAACCGCTAGACGAGAATAATGACACCCATATTATGACAAAGAGTAGGAGACAGATGGTCACACCTAACAAACAAGCAAATAGAGCAGAGAGCTTGTCCTTTCTTTCTATTATAGTCGTGTGCTTGTTGTAGTCGGTACTAAGGTCGACTACCTTCTCTTCAATTGGTCTATCACCGTTCTTGAGACCCAGTATAGTCCCACAATGTGGGGTCTGAGTAGGGTAAGTGTATGCAATCCGTACCACTACCTCAGAGGTGAGGTAAAGAGATTGTTTCCAGTAGACCCCCGGCTCGACTAGTTTTTGAGATGTGACGTAAAAAAAAAAAACTTTATGAATCTCTATCATTAAAGAAAATAAGATTTTGCACCTTCAAGTTTTCGTATGTATCAATTCGATCAAATAGACGCCAACAAGAAAGCGTAAACTACATGAGGTAAATATAATTATCTACCTCGCAAGAGATTGGGGATCGCGAGTAACGCGATATAGTTAGAAAACTTTTTATAAATAATATATAATTATCTAAAGCACGCACCCATTATTACAGAAGAGCGCGGCGTCCAATGTGACTCTTAACACTTTCTAGCTTAAAATCATGAATCCGCCTCTATTTTTCCTGTAATAAATTGGAGATGATTTCATTACATAGTTGGTGTGTCTTTTTTTTCCTTGTTTCCCTTCTACTAATGTGAGAAAGTGAACAAACCTTAAACATGTCACAAGCAAGTAGCATACATTAGTCAAAAATGTTGTGCCATGTTTCCACCCCATGTGTGCTGCCCATAATGCAAAAAATGTTGTTTGACTAGTTCTATCGTGAATTCTAAAGAGGGTAGAGGGGTAGTAGGTAGGATTACGTTCGTAATAATAGGAAAGAATGCGTTGTTTTTATTTGTGCCTATAGTGTCTTGTAGCCTCTTGTTCGTGGTGTTTTGGTGATATCCATAATTTTGTATAGTTAATTTATAATATTGCTTTGTGGGTATTTTGTTTACTATCTAGCAGTGTGATACCCCTTTTTGTTGGTTGCTTTTATGATTTTTGTTTGACTATATTTGTTATCTGTCCTGAGCCCGGGGGTCTATCGGGAACAACCTCTCTACTTCAATTGAGGTAATGGTATGGACTCGGGAACAGCGTCTCTACTTCAGCTGAGGTAATGGTATGAAATGCATACACTTTATCCTCCCCAGACCCCTCTTTGTGGAAATACACTAGATATATTGTTGCTGAGTTCTAAGGAGGGTAGAACTTGTGCAGCCCGTACCACTACCTCAGTGGTGAGGTAGAGAGGAAACATGTGTAGGGAGAGTAGAGTGTACGTAATCCGTACCGCTACCTCAATAGAGAGGTTATTTCCGATAGATCCTCAACAGACTAGTTTTGTATAAAGAAACAATTGGTACCAAAAGAACCTAGAGAAGTAGAGAAACAGAAAAAGGTAGAAGTTTAGCCCCTACATTCATACACATCTTAAAACCATTTTCAGGTAAAGCAAAGTGACTTGGTGACCAAATCTAACTAATGCATCAAAGGGTGCAACTATGTTGACACACCTAAATACATATCCACTAAACCTACCAATTAAGAATCTAGATTAATCGGGCCGGATATGGATTCGCACCAGATAGGGCCCATTAAAGGAGTAAAGTGCACCCTAACAAGAATGTATCAATTCCCATGGCTCGAACCCGAGACCTCTAGTTAAAGGGAGGAGAAATCTAGTCATCCCACCGCACCTCTTGATGGTTGGTTCCTACATATCACTCCGATCACATTGTTTACTTCACCTTCTCTGGTAAAGCAAATACGAAAATAACACAAACGCAAAAATGGGTCTAACAGAATTTAACTTGTCGAATCCTAACATGTCGGATCAACAAAATCGGTGCATTTTGAATCACCTATCTTACAACTGCAGGCTAAGGAAGCAAATATACATCCACGGACCACTTTGGATCCAAACTACAGTACAGGTAGCTGTTGCTTTTGACTATGGTCCCTCTATCTCTATGTATATTGCTGTCACTTGAAAGAATCATGAATTTCCCAGTCAGATTCAACCACAGGATTGAGCCATTACACATACACCCTCCTCACACCAGTAGAAACAGCTTCTTGCAGTACATGTTTTATAATTTATCCGACTCTTGTATTGTTTGTTATAAGCAAACGAACCTTGTCGAGTTGCAATATGAATACCCAGAACTGGATTTACTTTCCCCTTGTATCTGGAGCAGACGCATTGCCCTAGTTTGGCATCCCCCACCATTATGAGGTTCCTATACCAGATTTCGGGTCAAAAAATCATTAACAGCGAGACTGGCATCTCCATGTGACACCGCGTCTTCAGGTTCCGGCATGAAGAGAGTTGAGACAGATGCCTGCGCATTTATGAACACATGAATTTGTCAGCGTATAGCATTTCATGGAAGGAGGAAAAAAAAAGAGAGAAAAAACAAACGGGATTGCACAAAGTTTGGACCAAGTTAAGATGCTGCTAATATAACACATCCTGATCATAACAGATCTACATAAACAGTTGCTAAAAGCATCCCGCCCATAAAGAAACAAATGTAATTCTAAATAATCATTGAGAAACGAATGGTTCTGGAATAGCAGATTAAGAGCACAAGAATGAGAAGATTAAAACCATTTATACCTGATTGAGAACAACACAAGAAAAATTGAGCTCATGAAGTAAAAACAATCAAGAGAATATCCTGCAAAGATTGAAGTACAACCCCTAGGGGTAAATACTGCAGAAGTCGAAGTTCAAGAATTCTAATTCATATTGCAAGTCTCCAACAGACCCCACTTGTGGATCCAACTTGGTATGTGTTGTTTATTGCAAGTCTCCAACACAAAGGAGAAAGGAACCAGAACTTCATGAACCAGTTACGACTTATAAGTGAGGATACGGGTGAACCTCAGGTGTTTCAGATTATTTTTAATTTCAACAACAACATCCCCAGTATATTCCCACATAGTGGGTGGGGAGGGTAGAATGTACGCAGTCCATACTACTACCTCAGAAGTGAGGTAGAGAGGCTGTTTTTGATAGACCCCCAGCGAGAATTCCCCAGCGAGTTAGTTGGCCCACATGTTCGAAAATCGGCACAGTATGAGCCCATCCCTCTACCTTACACATAAATACCAGGCAGTCTAGGGGTGTTCACGGAAAACCGAAAACACACAAAGAAGAAAATCAATACTTTGGGGGGTTTGGTTTTGCCTTTTAATTTTAAATAGATAATATTTGATTTTAACGAATAAATTACTGGAGAAAAAAAAACAAATCAGGGCTCAAGATGACTAAAAATACCTAGTTAAAAATTAGAATTACACAGACAAAACCTATGGTACATATTTATCTTTTGCACTCTTGGTTCCTCTCAAGGTATTTGCCTTTACAGTAATCCAATTTTTTACCTTAACTTTCTACTTAGATCTGTAGTCCTTATTTTGATAATTTCAGAATCTATTTCACATTCAGAATTAATTTTCTTTGAGCCCTATAGTTTAATTGAATTATCATCAAGATATCTTGGCAAATCACAACGTAAGAAATTTAATTAAGTTACTTGGAATGGCTAAATTCTTCTACAATGCATATGATTTTCTCGAAGAAGCTACATATTTAACTTGACTACATATACAGTTCCATCTTTTCTTAAAGAGTAATTATTTGGTAGTGAAATGCTGGAATACAACCAATCTAGTATGTGCTTGACGTATATTGTCATGTATGAAAATAATCGAAAAAACGACAAAAAGTGAAGCGATGAAAACCTGACTTAATTGGTTTGATTTGATTCCAACATTTGAAAAACCAACTTAATTGGCTATGTAAATTGGTTTGGTTCCCTTTTAGAGCAAAACTTAATCAAACCGAACCATGAATCCCTACTAGGCACTAACATGGTCCAAGCTCGTGATATGTGCTAGATTGACTGCCTGACCACGAGCTTACATCATTGAGAAGACCGGAAGATTTTACAAAGGTTTGATCGAGAGTTGACCAAGTTCAACCAGTATTACCATGGGTAGACTGGCGTTAACTACGAGTTGAATCGAGCATGGTTACACACGACCCAGGGCCCACCAGCCCACGACTCATTTTGTTATGTTAGGACTTCTATTATATAAAGCACTCGGAGTTGGGCCCAAGCCCATTGTTTAGCTAGTAGTATAAGTTTGGCCTAGTTTTGGATGATATGATTGTGAGGATCTATAGAAACCTTTTGGGTTCTTGAAGAACTCCTTGGATTGCCAATAAAGGTGTATCTTCCTCCTGTAAATTTGATAATATTGGATCAAATGTTACGTGATTAGAATGTAATTAGTGTTTTATACTAATTGTGGCCGCATTTTATCGATTTGGTTCATAGATCCTATCTTTCTATCTTTTTGTCTTAGTATATACTTATTTTCTTTGTTTGCTATTCTTTCCGTTGTCACTAGAGCAGTTTGTGTTAAATACTTTTTCTTGAAACTGGTAACTGTATAAATCAGGAGACAACGCACCTTTGCATCAAACTGCATCTCTCCAGAACTATCGGAAGTGAGGCATGCACCATGGGCCTTTAACCATTCCACACAATCCTCTACCCCATCTGTGTCCTCACTTTCTTCAGTTGTCGATAAGACACTTGTGAAGCCTAAGACCTGGGCAATGTAGGTGACCGGAACAGTAGGCCGATTTGAACGAGACATGCATCTAACAGCCGCATATCGCATTTTATCAGCATATAGATCTGCAAAGATCAAGTATACATCATCAAATTTACCATGATAAATGCAATAGCTAAATATGAACCATTCAGAACAAAACACACCCATAAGACACATGTTAAGATTAGGAGCTGTCTTGTATAATCTGAAATAGGCAACATAGTTTCCAGAGGACACAGCCGCTCGAACTGATAGAGCATGTTTAACAGCGTCATTCTGTCTGGCCTCTGCTGGTATTCTGGAAAAGGAAAATGCACAACAAAATAGTTTAACATTCCATGTTTGATAAGAGGGGGTTTTCAGTATGTTCTAACCATGTTTTGAGCAGATTTTCTCAAGCTAGCAGCACTCAGCGATATGGAAATTCGAAGCCAGATATACCATTGAGGTTGACAAAAACATAAGCACATTCATACAGAGAGTTAATCTCACTTTCCTTTTGTGGCGCTTATGTTACCTTTTGCAATATAAAATAAAGGCATAATACGTAGACAGCCACCTTAAACTGGCCTCAACTTAAACAAAGTTGCGGTTTCTAGATGTGCATTCTGGAAGCTGGGGTGTTTGCTTGCCGGTTGAGGCCAAGTTAAGGTGTCCACCTATGTGTTACACAAAAAAATGAACTCCTTTTGAACTATGGACTAAATTGTGACATTTGAGATTTCTATCCAACTTAAACATAATTTAATGCCCTTTTTTCTTTTTTCTAGGTCATTTGAAAGACCTTTACATCTTCTCCTCACACTCGTCTTCTGCTTTCTCCCCCCTCACCCCCTTCCTCACTACCACCACCACCAAAACAGGCGTGAGGCATGACTTAACTGTTCTGATTTAGTCTAAACTTGGATGAGTTTGTGTATATAAAGGCCAAAAATGAAGAGGTAATAAAGTTTTGCATAGAGGTCAGAAATTAAAATGGAGGATTCTATTTGGCCAGTGAATAATGTTCATGTGGACTCATACATAGCTAAAGATGTGTGCTGGTGATCCCACTGGCAGAACCAGTTGCAAAGCTAAGCCATAACTAGAAGGAAAAAACCATAGAGGATTTGTTAACTACATCTGTCTGCTGCAATTTAACCTCACAATCCATCCTTAAAAGTTGCAGAAAGCAAGGATGTCATAAATGAAATTATGTTACGTGTAAATCTTACCAGATTTCTTCTCTTTTTTTTCTTTGCAATTGCAGATGCCTATAAAAGGACTAACCAGAGGAAGAGCGAAAATACTCTGGGTGCTCGTGAACCAAATGACAGAATAGAATGGAAGCAGAGAATAAGCAACAGAACAGAACTTGCAAAAGTTTCAAAAAGAAAAAACTAAAAACCAGTAGAGTAAGTAGTTGACTGACCTAGACAAGGCTAATAGCAGATCTCGGTTGTTATTAGAGTGCAAAAGCACACAGAGCAGATAATATGCAGCAAATTCCATATCGCATCCCTTGATTCCTTCTGCATAAAGCGTTTTTAGCTGTGACTGACACTGCATATACCAGAACAAAGAGAGTAAGTCTTCAGAAACACTGAAGTAGATAAACCAATGATATTCTCGCAGCAAATTTGCACGTTCAGTTACCAAATGTCCAAAAAACTTTGATTCCATTATAAATTGCAATTGCGCCAGCATGCATACTCATTTAAAACAAGAAAAAGATTGAAAAGTTTTAAAAACAATTCAACAAGACCAAACAATTATAGCGGGGAGGTGGGGAACATCCACATTTCTTTAATCAAAATACATAAGCAGTTAATAATATAAATTCACTGCTCACACCAACTGCTTCTTTGTGTGTCGACAAAGACCAAACAAAGGAGGAGCAAGCAGAAAAAATCTGCAGCTAGAAAAGAAATAGGATATAGGTGAAGCCGGAAAATGTTGGCAGTCATCCAATCCTGTAATGCCAAGGTACCAATAAAGCATCAGGAAGGAGTGACCCAACATTAGTAGAAAACACCAACCGAGACAAAATGTCAATTATGTGTCCAGATAAATAATTCAACATAAGAACTTATTTGTGGCATAAAGTGGATTATTCTTATACCAAAAGCGAACCCTGAAAGGGCTGTAAGAACTATAGGAGCAATACCACCAAATAATGATATTGCATTTTATCAGCTAAACTTTACTAGCAAATAATGCAGCTGCACAAAAGGATTTGAACCATAAGAAAAGGCAGCACAATTTTGTCCACAGAGCCAAAAACATTTCACCTTGGTTTACTTAAACTTCTGGATTGGAATCTCCAACAAGGGATTTCACTCATAAGTAAATTCTATAGCTTCGTACAAAAACTTGAGTGCAAAGGGAATCCAGCATTCAAAAACATTCAAACAGTTCAACTGATATATAAACTGCATGAAAGTACTTCCAAACACATTAGCATACAAGAAACTTCACAGAGGGATTAAGGTTCTTAGATGTTATGACAGATTCTGAGAGTTCCCACCATGGGAAGGAGATACCTGATTAAATTCCGGCAAGTCCCCAACTTCTATTGCCAACCGACCATGTGTTTCATACACCTGAAACATAAAACGGGTGTAGAAGATACTGAAAGAAAAAGCAATACAACATTTATTATAAGAAAAATTCACGTCACTATTTTCAGAAAATACCTTCAGAACCAAGAATTGCCAGTGTATATGATGATGAAAATTTTGTGTCTTGCTCTATTTGAATAGTGATATTAGCATAAAGAAAAATTACCTTGACTGTTAACTCATTGCGTATGCGTTGGACCGTAAGATCTTGCCGTATCGATTTTAACTGATCACATTTGTAAAGGTAGTTTTTTGGAGAAGTTTGAACCATGTTTAACGCTTTTTCCAATACTTCTTCTGGTCTCACCTGCAAAAGCAGAACTAGTTTTGAGAAATCATCAAAACATGCCAAGGGAAAATTGCCATTAGATATAATGCATTCCCCTCCAATCTCAAGTAACAGCAGAAAGAATCAACAAGATTACCGTTGCAGGGTCAGGTGCAGAAGTAAGACGTAAGTAGCGTTTCTCAATTTCCTGGCAGGTTCCTTTGACAGTAAGAGCATCCCAATCAATATCTTCAACAGCATAGTTACCATTTTCCTCAATGTTTCTGCTAAGCACCAAGGCAGTGGCTCTCCTTGCATACACATTTCCAGCACCACCATTTCTGGATCGATTATCATTACTTGTTGTGCGACTTCCATGCCCTCTTTCAAAACGCTTTGATCGATTTTCACGTCTCTTTTTTTCCTCTGGTGTATCTGCCGATGCTGATGAAGCAGATTTATAGGCTGCTTGACGTTGTTCCTTATCACTATCACTGGATGCTACACCATTATCTGCTGCATCCGTTCCATCACCAACACAATGCCTCTTAGCTGGCCTAAAGACATCAATTTTCGGGGTTTTCCGCTGTGGTAAAGAGAATTTCACAGCACTTGAATTATTGACCTTGTTATCTGACTTTCCACCTGAAAACTGTACGAAATCTCATATGAGAGATATTTAATTGGTCATATGGATCTAGAGTCAAACTGACAGAAGCCAAAAGATTATAACACCCCAGGCTTCAAGATAGATTTGTATATTTAAGCAGCCAGTACCAGTACGTGCCAAACTAATGAAAGAAAAATTTTAGCTGGGTCAGGACAGAGTTCACTTAAGTACCTATAGCAACAATTTAGCATCCCTTAACACAGTAATAGGTCCAAAATGATCTTTCCTAATAATGAAGCCCATTTGGTTCATACGATGCGAAGAAAAACATTGTATGCTACCTAACCCAAACAGTAATCATTGGTTGATTTCACTTGTATCACACCATTATGCTTTAAGAAATCTGAACTAAAAGAAAAGTTTTTTCATGAATTATGGAGTATTCTATGAAAATATATTTTGGATGATATACCAATCTCCGAGACAATTAAGAGTATGATAAAGAATTAATAGAATTGAATATCTTTCTTTTGGTTGATACTATGCACATTTAGATTTATCGATCACCAGAAAATAAAGGGACAGAATAATCCGGATAAGTAAACCATGGAAGGAGCCAGAACAGAAAGTAGTCATGAAGCTGGAGAATCTTGGTGCAGATAAATAAGCCACTCCGCAGCCTAGCTAGACCACCTCTTAGCTTCTTCTTTTCAAGCAAGAGGCAGAAGTTGGTGACAAATAGAAAGAGAGACGGAAGCACCGAAAAGTTTTATCTTCAAAGGCAGAAAACTATTACCTGTCTGTTCCAACTCCCATACTTAGAAGCATCAGGAGTGACTGGTGCAGGTTGTACAGCTGGTTTCTCCTCTACTAAAGGCTCCCACCTACTTTTGTATCGCCTACTTGGACTTCTTTTACTTTTTTGAGGCGAAGAAACTGGAGCTGAGAATATTACTCTTCTGCAGAGGAAAAGAAGTCAAAATAATCCTTGAATTTGGTCAAAGATATCCAAGTATGAGAGCAAATCCATAAGCATAAAGGGCAAAAGGCTCATGACCTTGATTGTGTTCCCTAATCAGGGAAACAGGAAACTACAGTATTTATGCAGAAACGTTTTATTTCAACTGTTGAACCAATACTTCAGCCAAAAAAATTTGAATGGGGAAAAGGAGGAACATGCTGTTTGTTTCTAGCTACTGAAGCAAACATCATTACGTTTGCACCAGCTGTAATAAAACAACCATATACTAGGTGAAGCTCAATTGTTAAAATGCAGAGATGAGGTACAGCAATTGACATTCATGCCCTATGACCGCTACTTTGGCAAGTCACACGTTTACATTGTATAGATTTAGATGTTTGTATAAGCACACAGCATGTGCATGCACAAGGTTTGCATATCAATTTTTGTGAAGAGTGAGATAGCTTACTCCTTATCTGCATCCGCACTGGGCATGGGGAAAAGAGGCTCGGTGTCCCAGTCTCTCGTATGAAGTGTACCATCAGCAGTTGCCTTTGTGATAATCTGCAGATTATGGTATATTGAAGTAACATAGGGGGCAAGGCAAAGAACCATGCATCAATAGAACAACATATCATTATAGTGCAAGAAGATCAAATGTTAATCAACTATAACTCAATATGTTGCAAACAGCTCAAATGTTACTCAATAATATCAGCACTAACACTTCTGCAGATGGGACGTAAAATAATAGTTTAGGCAAAAAGATCATTGTAGGTCACAAACTTCATAGACAAACCCAATCCCAACACTCAAATTAGCAGTTTGCTTCGTTACTACAATTTGTCCAATCCAATAGGCAGCTGCATGAGTAGCTAATATGAATCGTAGTTAAAGGGAGAGGGTTCCGACAGAAGACACATCCTGACAAGTGCAAAAAGAATTTCAAATCTTAAAGCACTTGCACATTGATTACTACAATTGAGAAAACAATCTTGCAACCAAGGAAGTTACTTATCAGGTATACTCAGGGTTATACATATATGATGTCAACTCTTTACTTGAATTCAACCTCCCTAGATGTGTGAAAAAAGGGAAGTCTGAGTTTTTGCTTTGTATATAGCTATACCTACTTGGTGATGCATTGATAAAATAGAAGTACTTGTGCAAAAGAATCGGTAGAGAAAAGAAGGAAGTCTTTGCGTAAATCAGGTTAGAGAAACAAAAACAAACCCAGTGCAATCCCGCAAGTGGGGTCTAGAGAGAATTAAGGATTTTATTGGGTAGCATTATGCATTTCAATTCTAGGTATTCATCGAATTCCTCCTGTGCTTTCTATAGCTCAATAGGGGTAAAAGGAGGGGCCGTGTGTCCTATTCTACCCTTCAAACTTGCCATCGCGGTTTCTAATGCCACAGAGATACAAAACCAAATATGCTGGAATAATGTGATTGACGAGTTCGAACACTGGAAGAACTGAAGAGGCCATTTAAGTAATGAATGTCAACTGGAAACAAATGAAAAGAATGAGGATGGTGAAAGAAAGCAGATTGCCATCAGACAGAAAACTATAATGTTCTATCAGAAGCACCTTCTCAAAGTTCACCACTGAGAAAATGCATTACAGACGAGAACAATCAGCATAGCTAGGCTCTCGGTACCCATTAAAGGTTAAAAAAGGAAAGCTCTAAGAGGTGGGACGTGTAACAAAGGGTGAAATGATCATAGAGGATGCCGCTGAAATCATACAAAGGGCCTCGGATAACTTTTAAGAAATCTACTATAGCTCCCTCAAAGGCTCAGAATAAGGAAATCACCGGGAGGACTTCAATCTAACAGGGTCGTATTCCAGTATATAAAGCATAAGGAACCTAAGTCTTCATTCAAATCCCAAACTTATATTTGTTAGCTGAAATAGTCAGCCTCTCAAACCTTTAATATGTCATGTTTTATCCATCTTCAAAACCCTTCTTTTGGGGAACGTATGTCTATGTAAAAATAAAACCCATACATTATGTATTATAGAAATGTGTATTCTATTCTTTTTAATTTTCTGGAAACACCACCATCGACGCCACTTCTCTTTTTGAGCCAAATGAGTGCTCCTCATTCTATGCTCTAGCAATTCATAACTTGGAAGTTGCTCAATTGCTGCTTGCTACACAGGCTATAAAACATTATTCTCGGGACAATCTGAATAATCTTCATCAAGTCATGAATAATATCTATGCAGCATGCAATACATGGCAAGAACTGGAAAAAAAACAAGAGAGAAAATCCCAAATTACGATAAGATACCTCCTTCATGACAGCTTGGGATGCCATCATTTGAGTATCATCCTTGCAACGAGCCAAAGCCCTTTCAACGTAACCACAAAGTGATTTTGGAAAAGTATCAGGCTGCAGACAATAGAATTCACTTTGGTTACGCAAGAAAAATAGATAATATGATACTTATTTGATGCAATGCAACAATAAATACCACGTTACGACATGTGACCATTATCCTAAATATATAGACACCATAATCCTATGTAGTTACCAGTAGGTTTCCCAGATTGTGTAGCGACAAAACACAACAAAGAGCAATTAAAACTAAATTTCATCAATAAAACTAACAGTTGAACTGTCAATCAAAAAAACATAGAAGATTGCAGCATCAAACTATCATATAGAAAAAAAGCTACTCCTTAGAAGTTCAAAATATCAGAAGTCTTACCAATATTGAAATTCTCTGCAAAAGTAATTAAAACCAAGTTAATACAAAGATAAAGAGTTAAAGAAAAATATGTGAGCACTTAGTTAGCCTTAATGTTGTATGTGCTTTACAAATGTCAATATAAAGAAAGAACTAAGAAAGTACAAGTACAAACTAAGCAAAACATTAACCCTTTTCTTTTTTTAGCAAGCTCACGAAGCATTGGATCTGAGAAGCATAAACCAGGTCAAAACTTAAAATAAAATAAATAAATAAATGATAAAACACGGCATAAGCTACAGTAAATGGTATTTATACCACTCAAACCTACCAGTTTATCCATAATAACTATTTCATTATTTCAGTATCATCTTGAAATAGAGAATCCTAAGTTGAAAAACTGAAAAACTCGTTTCAAGAGTATTTGAAGTGAAATAATTGCATATACAAAGCTTCAACTTTTTCCAAGTGAAATTAATGTTCAACCACATTAGACTTCCAGAACTTTGTCCAACTTCCATCTCAGATCTCTTTTTTTTCCAACTCGAACCAAATATCGTCCAAATGCACCAACATTAATCATTAATTGGATTAACTTCAGCACGCAAATATGTTGTTTTCCACTTCAAAAGTTGTAATGATGTCGACCATGAAAAATTATTTAGGTTATTTCTATTCTCGCACCTACATCTAAAACGTAATGCAAAGAAAAACTTTGCCCAGCTTCTACAGTAACAGAATTTACATTTACGCAAAGCTCTCAGTATATTTGTTCACTAGACACGTTTAAATGACCAAAAAAATGATTATTACACAACCCATGTTCCACTGAAAGAGCCCAGCTAGGAGAGCAATTGTTTTCTCCTGGATTGAATATGTGAGGTTATCCACAGAGGACTCTAAAGGTTTTTCTAATAGACCAATGGTGCTGAGAGCCTTTAAAAGCCCTAACTTCATCTGTACTTACACAAACAACCACCCAGGCTACCAATTCACTGGTTATCAAAATATCCTCTGCATACCTATTCCGCCAATATTACCCATAATATAAGTGCACCTTACTAAAGCGCACAAATCAGAATATATGGAACTCAAGAACATTAAATCTGTATTATACTAAAAGAGTGAAGCTCCTTATAGGGTGCTGAATTGGTTTATTTTTAGGTGTTTTTGGTTTTTAAGCACTTTTTAATTTTTGGAGGTGTTTGGCAAAGACAAAAGTACTTTTAAGCACTTTACTTTAGGCTTAAAAAGTAAAAAAAAAAAAAAATAGTTTTTAGCTTATAAGTCATTTAGATAAAAACTAATTCAAACGCTCTCTTAAAAATGTTGATTGAACTTTTTTTTCCTACACGAAAGACACTATAATAGACAGAATTGTCATTTACAATATAATTATAATTACTAATAATTATTTTTGGTTGAGAAAACCAAAACTACCGTGTATATATAATTGTCTTTTCTTAATTAGGCTTAGGATCCTTTTAGTTTTTTCTTTGTTTAGGAGTTATATTTCCTTACTTTTTAACAACTGTGGTGTCCAAGTCAGCTTGCGCGCACCTCGACTAAATCCACAGGATACCTGCCACCTCCTACCAGCAATAGATAGCAAGTAACTATGCCCACCAAAGCTAGAACAGACGAAAAGAAATCACCTAGTGTTTTGTCTCTATGGGAATTGTACCTGTAACTATGCCCACCAAAGCTAGAACAGACGAAAAGAAATCACCTAATGTTTGTCTCTATGGGAATTGTACCTGAGACCTCATGGTGCTCATCACACTTCATTGAACCACAAGGCCATACCCTTGGGTGCGGAGTTATACTTCCTTATGCTTAGAAAGTAACTCCTAAACCCATGCTTTAATCAAAACTGAGCCTCAATATTCTCTATCTGAATTTATGCCTTTTTTCATCGATGCTGCTAATATTCATGGTCTCCAAAGACCATCAAACTTCAGCTATTGGGTTCTTAATGGCCTTTGATTAGATCGTTGGATTAAAAAATGGTTTATTTTAAAATTCATCACTTGTTGGATGTGTTGGCTTTTTGTTTACTTTGCTGATCAAAGGTGGTGTTGGATATAAACATCTTGCCGTTATTTTCATGGTAAGTGATGCGGCATTAGTTACGTGTGGTAATTTATCATTAAACAATTGCTTATTTGGGTTGATGATTCACAATAAACTGATTAGTATTATGCAACGCCAATTGCACCATGTACCAACTATTCATTATTGCTTTTGATTTTAAGAGCTCAAGTACATCAAATTTTGAAGAACCACGATGTTACCTAGCCACATGCTACAAAGGGAGTTGCCTCAGAGATTTATGATTAGCAAGCTTTTGTACTTAATTTGAACAAGAATAAAAAGGTGAGTTGCTCCTTTCTCATATCAAAGAATTATTAATAATATGTGGATTTCCATTCTTATGCACATGAGTTATTGCTTTTTCTAATATTTTATATTTGTTTTACATAGAAATTTTTTCATGATTTCCTTTGCTTTTCCGCACTGTTTCTCGAAGTTTAGATGAAGATGCACAGATGCCGAGGCATCACGGAGGTGTGAAAGGTTGACTATGGATGATATTAGGAGAGGTAAAGGTAGACCGAAAAATTACTAAAGAGAGGTGATTGGACAGGACATAATTACAGTTTACAGATGACATGAACTTAGATAGGAGGGTGTGAAGGACACGAAATAGGGTAGAAGGTTAGTAACTAGTTGTGCATTGTCTTGCTGACTTCATATTAATAGTCGTAGTATTGCTGCTATGGTATCTGTTGTACTTTGTTTTTGTTACTATACGATCTTGTTTCTTGTATCATGATTATTGTATTGTTTTGTTCAAGTTTTCAGTTGGCGATTCTTCCCATCTGTCCCAACCTTGGTGGATAAAGTTACCTGGTATCTGTTGTTGGTGGGAGGTGGTATCTGTTGTTGGTGGGAGGTGGCATGTAGCTCGTGGATTTAGTCAAGGTGCGCGAAAGTTGGCCCGAACACCACAGTTATCCAAAAAAAAAAAAAATGTCATCCTACATTAGCATAACAAAATCATAAAAGGGTAATTCTATTAGCAACTCACTTAGAAGCTTAGTTTATTCGTATTAATTTTAAATGATATCTTAAACAAATGATACTCCAAAGATATGTTCATACATGAACATTGGGAGAATGAATACGTTTTTATCCCAAGGTAAAAGATACCATCTGAAATTATGCATCAAACTAAGAGGACTACATAAATTATATAGCATCATAATACACGACATTAAGAACTTGAACATGTAAATCTTGTCCAATATGATTAAATAATTAAAAATAATATTTTATATATAAATTTGAAAATAAATGCCAGGCTACACGTGCAAACCACGTATATGAAGGCCCTTTAAAATGTTGTTTGTCGTTCATTAAAAAACTTTGTAATAGACAAAATTGTCAATAGTTATTATCCTCAAATAACTATCATTTAATTACTATCCTGATATTTAGTTCTTCATCGGAAACAGCCTCTCCACTTCTTCGGAGGTAGTGGTATGGACTGCGTACATTTTACCCTCCCCAGACCCCACTATGTGGGAATATACAGGGTTTGTTGTTGTCGTTGTTGATATTTAGTTCTTCGAAATTAATTAAAGTTATATCTACTAATTCTTTACTTATTTATAAGATGTAAGAACTAGTACATTTAGTTCTTTAAAATCAACTAGAATTTTGAATTGAACTTAAATATTTTCTTTCTTTTTTTGGTTTCTCATCCGATGTCTGGTACCCACATTGGAGCCCGACTAATCAGGATGTGCGCCGGGTAGGGCTCATATGGGGTAGCGCTCCCTAGCAAGGATTGAAATCTTTTCTTATTTGATACTCATCAACTAATTTCCTAATATTTAGTTACAGTCATTTAATAAATTTCCTACTATTTAGGAATAATAATCATTTAATATATTTGTTTTAGCAGGATGTTTGTTCGTCATTTGCCTTTTTTACTCATGTAAGTGCATTATATGTTGGATATAATTGTTACTATAATCATTTCTTTTGCTGAAAAAAGAATATCTTTGTATCTCATAAAATCTAAGTTGCATGAACTCTTCCTATGCCACACCCATGTCAAATTCTCCCAAAATACACTGCTTTCGGAGAATCCGACACTCACCTACCGACTTTTTTAAGAGTCCAAGCAACATAGCATAAAATATCTATAGCAATCATTATACAAATTACCTTTAGGTATAATACATATTTAGTTTATCCATAGTATCAATTTTAGTAACTCTTGTTTTCATCATTTAAGTAAATATTGCATTTATTTTTAGCATTAGTTGCTATTTTTAAATAAAAATTTTTTTTGAAGCTGAATTTTTCAATAATATATTCTCTCGTCTTTAATGTATTTTGTGCTAATGAATTGACACGACATATACATGTAACAGACTTATACTAAAATTACAAAAACACACATTTTTGCTATTTAAATGATGATAATGTTACATGTGTTGCAACTTCAATTGCAATATTCTATACTTCATTCTTTTTGTACGAAATCTTTTATATTGATGCGGCACACACATGCAATGCACGTATGCTAAACTAGTTAAGTTAATCTTGCTACTATTGATAAAATGACATCACTCACCAAATATACTCTCACAAGTCACTTACCAAATGCACTTATACATATTAGATTGTTGAAGGTTCATTGGCTATTTAGACGGTTATATTAGATTATTAGTAATATATCATTCTTGTCAAACATAGGATCATTTGAAGAGGTCTAATTTGTTAATTGTCCCACATCGGACAAGGATGGGTATTTGGTCTCCTTATGTGAACTTGGGCAATCCTCATAAGCTAGCTTCTGAGGTTGAGTTAGGCCCAAGATCCATTCTTTACATTGTACCAGAGCAAAAATAAAGCGGGTGGTCATCTTGGCAGGGTTCAGTTCTAGGCCTCTAGCTACAACCTATTTAACGATAATGAAGATTTTGGTTTGAAAAAATTTATTAGAGTGACAATGATTTAATAAAGGAAATTTTGAAGACGGAAATTGAACTTGTTGAAGACTACGTGAAAAAGGTGGAGCAAATTTGTTTTGTCAGAAATTCAGGCCAAAGAGGAGAAGTGTTGGTATTTCTCCTGATTTTCTTACCATTTAGGAAAAGAAAAATATGAATTCTCCATATTTGACTAATCTTTGTTCATGTAGGAAAAGATTATAGACTATATAAACAAAGGCACCTTTCTTCTAGCTTGGTAACATCCACAATGTAGTCAAAAGAGCTTTGAGAGTATTGTTTAGCGGAAGAATTTGTGGGACACAAGTATTGCGGTGTCACTTGTGTAGACCTCTTTTTATTCTAAGTGAATTGTGTGTAAGGTCGTCTCTCTCAATATTTTGTACTCTTTTATATCGTGGATTGCTCATCTCCTCTTATAGATGTAGCTCGATTAACAGAACCACATTAAATAATTGTGTATCTTTTGCTGTATTTCTCGTTTTTCTTATTCATGGTATTTTGAGGTTTGTTTTGCTAGCTTCTGCAAGACACCTGATTATTTCGGTCCTAACAAGTGGTATCTTACCATGTAAAGAATGGATCTTGGGCCTAACTCAACCTCAAAAACTAGCTCATAACGGAAGGATTGCCCAAGTCCATATAAGGAGACCAAACCCACCCTTTTTCCGACGTGGACTCTAACACTCCCCCGCACGCCCAAACCTAATCAACTGGAGCGTGGATAATATAATATGGGGGCCTAACATCGGTTAACAAAGAATTTGGATGAACCTCGCTTTGATAGCATGAGAAAAATAGGAGAAGAATATTATTGAATTGTTGTATTTACATGATTATACTGAGACCCTATTTATAAACACTACATTCCAATTCTTTTCCAAATAGGACACTACATTACAATTCTTTTTCAAGTAAAATTTTGTATGCTATTCTTATGTGCTCATATTCTAACATAATTAATGCGTACATGAAAGTTGGAGAATAATTGACCCCTCCTATTGGTAATTTGGTTTCAGATGAAGTACGTTGTTTCATTAATGACATCAAATAGATGCAAATATAGTGCAAAAGATAGAAAGAACAGAAAAGACTTTGTTAGCTTCATCATAATATGTCCTCCCCTTGAATTGGTTTGTGTTTTCAAATTTTTCTACTACAAACCAGTATCCATAATAGCACTTAACCAATTCTAAGAGAAGCCTACAACAACAACATCATATGCTGGCCCGGACACCACGGTTATCAAAGAAAAAAAAACATCATACCCAGTGTAATCCCACATGTGGGGTCTGGTCTAAGAGAAGTTTACAACGAACATAAAGGGACACTAGCTCAGATAACCTATGACTTAATTTAAATTCTCCAACCAGCACGTGATGAAAGACTATCAAGAAGCAAGTAAAAACTTTATCACCTTAGTCAAGCATTTAAACTTAACTTTATCACCTTAGTCAAGCATTTAAACTTTCTACTGGAATATGCAAACTAATGTTACAAAGCTCAATTTGGGACAGCATGTCTTACTGACATGATCAAAGTAAAAGGTGTCTGACCTTGAGAACATTATCCGCAGCATGAGAAGATACTTTTTCAATAGTTTTTGGTAAGGAAACACTGACATATGCAGGTTTTGCGGCTGCATTACTTGTAGAGCTTTGTACATCCAGCTTTGGTAATCCCATGGGCAAGGTTGAAATTATTCTAGGATTTGTGGGAATCTGAGGTTTGCTAGCACTGCCCGTGTCTGCTGATGCAACAGTTTGCTGCACGGTGGGCAACGATGACTGATAACTATAGGGCATCTGATAAGAGGCTTGATATTGTGTGCTTGGTCCTTGGGGCAATGAAGAACTTTGTTGTGTAGCAAGGTTTTCGTGAGGAGTTATGTCTAAAGGCTTTTGACCATAAGACTGGACTGGATCAGGCTGCTGATTTTGGAAAGAGGGAGCCCAATGATTCCAGTAACTGTCATGAACATTTCCACCTACAGAAGGAGACTGATCCAAAAAAAAAAGTGAAAGTTAAGTTCATCCAGGTAAAAAGGAGGTACTGACTGCAATGACAGTAGATAACATATCTTCTGGTGAATAGCTGGCACTCAACAATCCGTTCAAGATAGAAGTTGAATATCAAGATTATTAAATTTACAGTAAACACAAAGTGATATTTAGACAACAAAGTTAAAAGATCATACAAGGCATTGCTTACCAAGTGTTTAGCAGCTTCTTGAACAAAAAAACAAGTAAATAGCAAGTTAACCTAAAATATGACCCACTTACCGAAGTAGTCTGTAATATTATATCACTAATTAATTATAAAGCAGCCTTCTGTAATTATACTAGAGATCTTCCATATTTGATTATTGCAAAACATAATATGTCAACATGGAAACATATTAAGAAAAAATACAACAAGTTGTGCATTGCCAACATGAGTATGTATAGGCAAGATAGATTAAGAAGTGGAAAAAAAAATGTCTACGTTTGACATTGAAAAGTGCTAGCGTGTAATCTTGTTTAATGCCGGGTTTCATAATTTACAACAGCACCAGCTACATACAGGCACTTATAAAGTACTCCAACTAGAGATACTCAGTAGACTCAAATTTTTTCGCATTGGTGTACATGGGCGTCACATGGTGCCTTCAATGACCCAGGAAATCCTACCGGTATTTCTAAATTTATTTATGGACCACAAGAATCCTAAAAAAGTTTATATGTGATACATGATCTATCACCGTCTTTTCCATCTCTTAGCATGCTTAACATGGGTTTGAATTTTAAGTGAATTTCATGAAAATTGATATTCAAATAGGAGTCTATGAATGCATAGAAGTTATCTAATATAAGTATAGCTCCAATAGAGCAACTTATTTGTGAATTGCATGTAAAGGAAAAACCTGCACCGCAGACAATGCAGGCAAACCCGATGCTGGCTTGCCAGATGGAACATGAGATACCGGAGCTTGGACACCTGAAGCTGAGTATCCTGCAGGAACAGGGCAACTCAGACTGGATACATTAGAAACGGAAATATTTTCTGTTCCAGGAGCACAGGGGACATCATTTTGTGTCTGGTTGTAATAGTCGGCCCATTGCTTGTACTGTTGCTGGTATTGTGAAGCTGCAGGAGCGGTGGTAGAACCATATGCGGCATTCGAATCAGAACTGTAGCTTGGATACTGATGGGAAGTGTATGTTGCATATTGTCCTTCCCACGTGTTCGTCTGGTTATTGTAAGCACCACTTGTGTAACCTCCAGATGTCTGGTAATCACCAGGATTGTAGTAAGTGCTTGAATAAGTGCTTGAATAACTTGCAGGCCCAGCATAAGACCCTGTATTCTGAAATGAGGAAAGGGGCTGATAGGGAGCACCTGTATTTTGATATGCTCCCGATGGCTGAGGATACGATTGATTAGATTGTTGTTGATAGCCATTATAGTAAGCAGCATATCCTGTATTGTTGTACCCATAAGGATCAGTACTTTGATAGGTGCCATAGCTACTGTAATCCTGCTGTACATTTGTGGCACCGGAACTTGGTGTTGAAGCACAAGTTGCAACATTCAGTCCATCTTGAACATTCCTTGAAGGCGGCGCAGCTTGTTGGTCATGATCATAACCAGAATGTGAGACAACTCCATTTTCTCTGGCATAGCTATCTGCACCAGGAGCACTCCATGGGGCGACAGTAGAATTTGGAGGGGCGTAATATGAAGACATGTGATGTTGGTTTGGATCGACAGCCTGATGATTCTATAAAGCCAAACAAAAAAGAATTTCAAGCCATATAATGAGAAATCAACTCACCTATCTGGAACAAAGTATAGCAAAAGCAGTACATAACACAGTTGCAGAAGAATGGTAAATATAAGCAAGTTGAGAGAGTTTGCTGGCTGGGAGAGGAGAAAAGCTTTTGATGCATTCACCATTCAAGTAGAGAAAATGTTTAATCAATCAAGTTGCACAATGACCAAAACTTAGAAATGTAGTGAATGTCCATCCGTAAAGACGAGCAAACTAGCTTACAGTTTAACAAACTTTTATGCACGCAGTTTCGGCTAATGAGAAGCAGTTTCTCAACATAAGGATAGTCAGTAGTCATTGCATCAACCATGACTTTCACAAAATCTATCTTCATTGTTACCCAAGAATGTCCACGACCAGCTACTTAAACAGTTAAACATAAACATGCTAGACCAATTTACCAAATATTAGTACAGCCTTTCAAAGTTAAATTGATGGTTAAAACAGACAAAGCGTCTTGATTTACCACTTATAAACACCACCAGCACAAGAGTCAACTGTGTTACTCCAATATCAGAGACATCAGAGTGACTTGCCATAGCCACTCCATCAAGAACTCTTATCATTCTACGTATCTCGTTACTAACCATTAAAAAGTTGTACATACATTTCAAAGAGGCGGTCTTACTATGTGAGAAGTCAAACAAATATTTCGTTAAAAACGATTTTTTCGAACAATTTTAAATTCTTCTAACTACAAAATATTGTGATTTCTAGTACTTCTTATAGTTTCAGAATATACAAATTGTATTTAAAATATTCTGAATCGATGTCCAAATTCATATGGACCATTAGATGACCAGTGGCAGATTCAAAGTATAGGCTCAGTAGAACCCATAGTTTCGAGGCCAAACACTGCAATGTGTGAAAAGAATTATAAATAGATTTAGATATACATTTTAGAACTCACTCTTCAACTCAAAACCAACGAAGCCTAAGTTCAGAATCTCCCACTATGTTTACCCTCATAATCCTAACAAGACAACCCTTTTTGGTGTTGACGGAGTAAATATATAAATAATATAAGAAAGAATAGAACAACAGCAGCACAACTAAAAAAATCACTTCTCTAACAGAAGGGAAAAAAAACTAAATTTTTCAGTTCCATACGCAACATCCAGCCATCATCTTAGTGTCAGCAGAAATCTATATGGACCATAATGACATACATTTGTTTCATAAACAAGCTTGGATAAGAGAAGAGAAAGTACAACTCCGGAGGTTACCTCCTGTGAACTGGGATCCAAAGTGGTCATAGTAGCACTCCCTTGATTCATCATCCTCTCATTAAGATCCTGCTGAACCCAAAAATCAGTATTCAGATATCTATATCAAAAAAATGTCCCACCCACCCAAAAGAAAAAGAAAAAAGAAAAAAACAACTAACCATAGGTTGAATTGAAACCTAGGTTACAACTCTACCTCTGCTTACATTTATTGGTGGTTCAAATCCCACAAAAGTATCCTTTTCTACACTTCCATCCCGACCTATTTACACGCCCACCCCTCACTCCAGCAAATTTTATGCAAAAAAGAACCTAGCCAGTGCTAAAACTGCAGCCTAATCATCACATCTCCACCTACCTTTGTCACAGGTGCAGGATTCAAATCCTACAAAAGTGGTTTCTACATTTCTTCCCCAACTATTTAAGGGCTTACCCTCAAAAAATACTTAGAAAAACAAGAGAATTAGAATCGCAGCCTAATCATTACATCTCCACCTACCTATGTCACAGATGCAGGATGCCAATCCTACAGAAGTGGTTTCTACATTTCTACCCCAACTATTTAAGGGCTCACCCCTCGCTCAAAAAAACTTTGAAAAAGCAAATGAGAACTAGATTGCAGCCTAATGTTGAAAATCCACCTACAACTCCACCTACCCGCTATTACATGTACAGTTTCCAATCCCACAAAAGGTGTCCTTCCTAAATTTCTTCCCGACAATTTGCAAGTCCACATTCAACAACTAGTCAACTACTATGCCCCAGTACCAAACAAGTTGAGTTCAACTCTTTTTTCTTTTTTGAAAAGGCAACATTTGTGTATTTTGACAAGGACAGTACCTAGCTGTACTGAAAACCATCTTTAAAACATATCAAAATAAAGAACTGAATCAAAATCCTAACAAGAACCTAGGATGTCAATGATTGACTCAAGTTGAGTTCAACTATATGAATATCAATTGGTTATTTAACAGCTAAAGAGCTCATATACCATGCTTCCAACATATACTGATAGTCTGATATCATAAACCAGTCAAACAGTCAAAATCCGACTTCTAACCTTATCATGACACCACTACCAAGTGCTCGTCATCTCACTAATATAGGAACTCCAACACCTTTTACCCATCACATAAACATTTAGCTAACACAAACACTTCTTAAGAATCTAGAAAGTATCAACTTGCTTTAAGCCCAACGCACAAAATGCCCGTCTTCTCACTTATACTTATACAGGACCCCGAACACCCTTAACACAAACACTTCATAATCACGGGATTTGCCAACCCATCACATAAGCATTTACCTAACACAAACACTTCATAAGAGTCTACAAAGTCTCAACTTGCCTTAACCCCAAACCTCAAACACAAAATGTCAAATTACGGACTTGCCCATTAACCATGTTTATGGATACGTATTCACTCCAAAAAAAAATGGTTAAAAACAAAACTAGCTGGAATTGGAACTACAGCCTAATAGTTGCAACTTTGCCTACATAGTTCTTATCTCGCAAAAGGGGCTTTTTCTAATTAATTAAATTAAAATAAATTGGGAAACCATACCAGGGCACCGATAACTTCATAGGTTCCAACCCCACAAAATGTGTACTTCGTAATTTTCATCTAGACTATTTGCAAGTCCACATTCAACAACAACAAAGCCTCAGTACTAAGCAAGTTAAGTTCTGCTATACAAATATCAATGAGCTCATATATCATGCTTCCAACTGACATCATAAATCAGTCAATATCCCATTTCTAGTTTTCTACCTTTATCAGGATACCCATACCCACATATAAATGCTCGTCATCTCACTTATACAGGAACGGGGAACCAACACAAAAACTTCCTAACATCTAGAAAGTTTCAACTTGCCTTAAAGCCCGAAGCAAAAAATGTCAAATTACGGATTAGCCCATCACTCCAAAAAAACAATGGAGAAAAAAAACTAGCTGGAATTGGAACTGCAGCCTAACAATTAAAACCTCACCTACATCAATCACAGGTTCTAATCTCACAAAAAGGGATTTTTTTTTCTAATTAACAACAACAAGAAGATACCCAGTGTAATCCCACAAGTGTGGTCTGCGGAGTATAGACTATACGCAGACCTTACCCCTACCACATGGAACTAGGGAGACTGTTCCCAAAATACCCTCAGCTCGAATACATCAAATCAAAGTACATCAATTCTAATTAATATAACTAAAACAAATTAGGACAAAAAAAACTAACCCAAATCTGCACAAATGGGAAAAAAATAACTGAACTTTGAACTACAGCCTAAAAGTTTACAGCTTTACCTACAGCAATCGCAAGTTCTAATCTCAGAAAAAGGGATTTATTTTCTAACTAACAACAACAACAACATACCCAGTCTCAGTGAAATCCCGATTACAATCAGGGTCTGGTAAAGTATACACAAACCTTATCTCTACCACGCGAAGCTAAAAAGCCTGTTCCTGATAAACCCTCAGCTCGAATACAACAAATCAAAGTACATCACTACTAATTAATCTAATCAAAGTAATCTGAACAAATGGGGAAAAATAGCTTAAATTTGAACTAAAGCCTAAAAGTTTACAACTTTACCTACGTCAATCACAAGTTCAAATCTCACAAAAAGGGATTTTTTTCCAGGGCCTAAGAAGGGTACAGTATACGCATACCTTACCCCTACCTCGTGAAGCTAAAAAGACTCTTTCCGATAAACCCTTAACTCGAATACAACAAATCAAAGTACATAAATTCCAATTAATTAAATTAAATAAAAAGGCGCAAAAAGGGACTGAGGACGGTACCTCGTGAAGCTAACAAGCCTTTTTCCAATAAACCCTCAACTCAAATACAACAAATCAAAGTACATAAATTCTAATTAATTAAATTAAATAAAAAAGGCGCAAAAAAGTACTCAACTCCGATAAACCCTCAGCTCGAATAGACAACAAATCAAAGTACATAAATTCCAACTAATTAAATTAAAATCGGCAAAAAAATTACTAACCGGAATCTGAAAAAATTCATCAGCTTGAACCTTCAACGAACAAAGCAAAAATCACCCTTATATGAATTACCAAAGCAAATAGAGACGGAAAAAAAAAAAATATGGAAAAAATCGGCAAAAAACAGAGAAAATATATATAAGAATAGGTGAACAGAAGACAGTATAATTCAGGTTGAATAAAACGGAATTATTCAATGAACAGAAGAGATTTTTGATGTATATTGGATTGAACGTCGGTAAGAGAAAAAAAAAAAAATAGAGAGATTTGAAATATATATATTGGGAATTTTTCGACCCGATTGACTTATTCGGGTCGTATGTGGTTCTTTTGGAAATTTGCATTTTTAATCCTTCTAATATTAACAGATTTAATTTTAGTTGTTATAATATATTATTGAGCTAAGTTTATCGCAAACAGTTACTCTACTTATTAGAGAAGGTAATGTGTGTGTGGTTGACGTGAATTTTAGTCGGAAAATTTGTTCGACTCGATTATCTTATTTGGATCGTAGTTGGATTTTTTGGAAATTTGCATCTTTAAGTCCTTCTAGTATTAACAAATTTAATATTAGTTGTTATAATATATGATTGAGACGAGGTTTATAGCAAAGAATTTTTTTACTTACTGGAGAAGGTGTAATACTTGAGTACGCATTAACTTCTTCATATATATATATATGCATGACTTGAATTTTAATCAATGAGTTAGAGGTAAAAACACTTGTTTTCTTCCGGTAAAGTATTAGAACAACTTTTTTCATATTACAACATGATTTGGAATGTGATAATAAGGATGACATATAAGTCTAACTAACATAATCCTCCTAAGGAAAAGTAAATATACCTCTCAATATGCCATATCATGAAGTTGAAAGACACAATAGACGATAATAGCTGACACTAAGGGCCAATTCTTAAGAAGCATTTAAGGCAATTCGGTATGGTGCATTCAGAATGTGTCATGCTCTCGGACAACTGTAAACCTAAGTTGCTTGGACTCTAAACAAATGTTGTTGCACCCGTGTCTGATCCTCCAAAAATGCACTACTTTTGAAAGATCTGACACGCATATGAGTAACATAACTATAAACCATTCGTAGTTCCTGCTGCAACATCATGGGGATCACTTTGATCTTTGTTCCTTTTTTTTAATGCTTGTGGAGCGTCTCTTGCAACGTGTTACAAGTTGTCAATTGCATATAGTAGTCCAGTTATATTATTTTCCTCCAATGTTTTAGGAATGATTGATGTCGCCCCTCAGATTTTAATTCATTGGGCACCAGACACTAAGATCTCTGTGCGAGCTTAAAGCCTAACGAAACTACAAGAAATAACGAATAATAACAAAAACAACACATAGCAATAGAACTGAAATTATAACAAAATAATAAGATAATTGAGATATTAGAACAATACGATTACACTTAACTTTTACACAAAAATTCCTTAAAGCCCAACTGAGCATTCATCTACAACCTGCAAACTACAACAATATAATAGTCAAAGTATTATAAGAACAATACGATTACACCTAATCTTTAAACAAAAATTCTTCAAAGCCCGATAGAGCATATTCATCTACAATCTGTAAACTACAACAAAATAATAAAATAATCAGATATCATAACAATATGGTTAAAACTAACGTTCGCACAAAAATTCCGCATAACCCACTCATGCTGTAAGAGGCTCTCGTGGCTTTGGAGTATTACCTTGTTTTGAAATTCTTAGGGTTTAACTGTTATTTGAATTCTACCTAGTATTAAAACCCTAGTAGTTTGGTCCAAATTTATATGTAAGAAAAAGTTATGATCCCACTTTGATTTTAATGACATGAATTCCTAAGAGTCTGTTTGGATGGTGGTTTGCCATGGTTTCATAATGTATGACACAGTATGGTATGGTATGGTACAATACCATGTTTGGATGGACTGTATCGTTCATTATGGTTTAATAACAGTTTTTTTTGTTTGGTTTGATGGTATGGTACTGTATGGTAACAGGTAATTTTACCAAAATATCTCTAATTTTTATAAATTTTAAATTTATCAAAAATTATTAATAAGACAATGATTTTCTGTTTTTTGCTGCTGTTTCTTCAGTTGGTAGGAAGTAGAGTCAGCTGTATGTCTAGAATTTTGTACAGAACTATAGTCATTTTTCTCAGTTTCCTATATGCTGAATGTGAAGTGCTTATTTTTTTTTTTGAAACAATGACAAGTAAGTTCTTGCCTAAATTGACGAGTTCATGGGGCAATTTTTTCTCAAAACTTCACTGTCTTTTGCCATGCTATGCATACTCTTTAATCTAGTCACACCAAGTAGCTAGGTACCACAACAATCACAACCTGAGAAACACTACTTAAACATATTCCCAAGGCAAAAGCTTGTAATCTTGCAGTAATGCTAGAGAAATTTCTTTGTGCATATTTAGGGTGGGGAAGACAAGGAAAGAGGAAAGGACCAGGAAAGCTTTGAAACAATAATATATTAGGTAAGAAGTAGTCAAGGGTAAAATTGGATTAAACAAAATTATACAAGGGCATAGTTGGAAAAAAAAAAAAAACCATGCCATACCACCAAATTGGTGGTTCAAGAAATGGTTATCAAATCATGGAATAATACCATACCATACCACCCTTTCTAGAAAAAAATCAAAACAAACATGGTTCCCATGGTAACCATACCATGGGAAACCACCATCCAAACAGACCCTAAAAGTCATGGATCCAAATAAAAAAATAGCAAAAATTTTGAGAAAATTAATTAAAGAAAAAAAAGGTAAAAAGACAATTTTGTCTATTACTGGCTCTTTTGATGATGGGCAAGATATTCAAATCATATTTGTAAGGGTGTTCACACTTTTAATATATTATTATTATTATTATTATTATTATAGATATAGATATAGATTCTTAATAAATGTTAGTTGTTCAATTTATTAAATTCCTTTGGATGATTAAATGAAAAAATTATCTTGTTTATTTTTTTATGTGTCGGATAGGGACTCGTTCTTTTTGATATAGGGAAAAATCATCATTTCCATCCTAAACTATACACGAAAAGTCTAGGTCACATCTAAACCATCATAGTGTCCTATTACACACCTAAACTATAAAAAAGTGAAACTATTTCCACCCCAAAAATAAGAACCAGTCACATAATGGAGAGTGATTTACACTCGCGCCACATCATCGCCAAGTCATTACCACATCAGATATTATGTCAATTATTTTTTAAAAAGTCCACATCACCCATTACTTCTTCTTCACCAAAATTCCCATTAACACCATCATTATTAACACCACTATTAACACCAAGAGTCCACCACTAACACCATTAACACCATCATCATAAAACTCAAATCTTCATCACAATAATTTTAAAAATACACCATAAATTTAATTATCGGAATCACAATACAATCATTAGTATCACAAATCTCAAACACCCCTTCTCGCACAATCAAAACGCACATCCTTTCACTGTAATTACATAACAAATTGATTGTCAATAAAGCATATTGCACAACTCTTGATAACCCATTTTTCAAGAATTTTATCAAAATTTTTAATAGTCCACCAAATTTTATCAAAATTTTCAATAGCATTCTGAATCAGTATTGTTGGGGATCCGCACACACAACACTATCCAAAGGGTTTTTCATTTTTCTTTCATCCAGAGAACAACACACACAGCTACACCACACCCGATCGAAAAATAGAAAAGGCATAAAGAGAGTAGAGGGACGAGAGAGAGGGAAACGAAAAGAAATCGAGAGATAGGGAGAGGAAACAGAGACAGTGAACAGAGTGGGGGGAACAACCTTTTTTTCCGGTGACGTTGTCACCGGAATAATAGCTTCAATAAGATTCCGGCCAGAGCAGTAACAGCTTCCTTTCTCTCTTTACTAACTTTTCAATTCCTTTTTAAAACCATAAAATTTTTCTTATTGAATTCATCGCAATCGTAAAATTCGCCGATTTTTCTTTCGTATATAGCTAAATTTCGTACAAATTTAGTGTGTGTGAACGAAAAAAAAGAGCTGGCGGAGCTTTGAAAAAATTTGGTCAGACACTAGCGATGGAAAAATCGTATATAGCTTGCTTTTTGTGTTTCACCATTTTTTTCGACCGACGTCGATTCAAGATGGGGTTGAAGGAGAGAAAATTTGCGTGAGGTGGGGGAAGGGTGGGGGTATTAAAGAATTTTTTTGATTTTGGACGTGCCTCTTTTTTTTTTTAATTAAATTTTTTTTCCACGTCAAATTTAGGGTGGAAATAGTTTCACTTTTTTATAATTTAGGTGTGTAATAGGACACTATGATAGTTTAGGTGTGACCTAGACTTTTCGTGTATAGTTTAGGGTGAAAACGATGACTTTTCCCTTTTGATATATAAACTATATAAAAACACACACTATTATTATACACATTGTTAGTTATGAGAAGACCATATAAAAACAGACAGACATTCATAGAAGTCAAAAGAATTTTAAATAGTAATTATTTAGAATATAAAATCTTAAATGAAACAAAGGATGATCCTCATAGGTTAGAATATTTAATTACCTTAATCTCCAGTCTTGAGGCAAAACTAATAGGACATTTAATGTTTAGAAGAATAGGGTATACACCACTTAATTATGACAAGATTAGTTTAGACCACCTAAATATTATGAATAAAGAACAAGCTGTAAAATTATTACCAGAACTAAAACAAGAACTTAACTTCCGAAAGGAACACTATACTTACAATTGATTTGCAAGAGTTTGTAAAAAATAATTGTTTTATCAAAAGAAAATTATTTTTGAGTTAGAACAGGAAATCTGGCATCTAGATTATAAACTTGAAAACAGTTTATTCAAATGAGTAATAAAGAAATCTTAGAAAAACTAAATGATCTTTTAGAAATGCAAAAACATATAGTCCTTAAGGTAAATCTAATAGAAGAAGAAGTTAAAATCCTTAAAGATAGCTCACCAGCTAAAATAGGCAATTTAATTGAAAAAATTGATACTTTTAATAAAGAATTAGGAAAAAGAATTAGAGATGAAATCTTTATTCCAAGAATTTTCAACAAAAGAATCTATCAGAAAGGGAGTCTTGATGAAAAAATTATATCTAATTTTCTCAAAAAAAGACAAAGAGAAGAATTAGAAAAATTAGAAGAAATCTCAAAATTTTCTAAAAATAAAAATATAGAAGAAGATTCTACCTCTAAAACCAAAATAGAAGATCTTACGGAAATAAGAGAAAATGAATGAACTAGACGAACTAGTCTGTGCTCTAGAAGAACTTGATCTTAATGATCAAAATTACCGTGTTCTTACGAACCATGGAGATACAGGATGACCCCAAGGAAACTTTAGAGACCCTAAAAAAGAAGGAAGCTCGTTCAACGAGCCAGTACCCAAGAGTAACTTCCTACCGAAATCAAAGAAATGGAAAGACCATAATAGTCAATACCATATAAATTCTAAAGCTAAAGTGATGCCAAATAGACTCCCAGTAGGAGACGCTGGATCTACCCAGTTTTTTGATTTGAACTGTAAAAGAGAACCTGGAGAATTCCTAGATTTATGGGCTAAAAACTTAGAACTATTTTTTATCCTAGGTAAAGGAAGCAATTATATCAATGAAGAAAAATACTTGATAGACACAAACACCTTCACGGGAAAGGTAGACAATCGGTTTAGAAAAGTATCAGAAGAATATGAAAAAGTATTCAAAATAGAAGTCATAGACAAATTTAACGAATCAACCCGAGCAGGAATAGATCACATAGTAAGATATATAGGATTTGAATTCCTAGGAAGCCAAGGAGATATTTCTAAAGGAAAAGAAAAGTAAAGACTGCTAGCTGCAGAATAGCTAGAAAAATTTCAAATTTGTAAAATGAAGTATATTCAGGAATATACTTGATTTTGAAACACATACTACCAGTTATTTGATAGTAGCAAGAACATGCCACCATATGTGGAAAAATATTATCAGAAGCTACCAAGATATCGGGTTAGCTATTTCAGAGAAAAATGCTAAAGAAGATCAAACATATGACTCCTTAGGAAGAAGAATTTCCTTCATTAACCAAAGACTTAGCCAACTTTGTATGTTACATAATATGCAAAGAAAAACTAAAAGAACTGAAACTCAGATCTACTGTGAAGACACAGAAGCAACTTCTCAATGGGGATGTCATGAAAGAAATTCCCTAAAAAGGAAACAAAAAACCAAAGGATTAATTAAAAGAAAAAACATTACTATGAAAAATTATGTACTAAGAAAAATATACTTTGAGAAACAAAGAAATTTCAAAAAAAGAAAAAAAATCTACGAATAGATGTAAGTGCTATAATTGTGGAGAAGAAGGCCACAAAAGTTATGAATGTAACAAGAAAAGAGTAAAAATATCAAAAATAGATAGAGAAGAAATGAGTCAAATCTAGAATCAGTTTCATCTATTAAAAGTGAAAACTTTTATAGAGAACTCTATGAAGAATTTTCAGAGTCAAGTACTGATTCGGAAGAATGAATCAAGAAATTAAAAATGTAGAAGAAACCACTCAGGTTATAGAAGCTGAAGAAGATCAGCGAGGATATGCATTAAAAGAAACATTCAATGGAGAATTATTAAGAAAAATTCAAGGATTAAAATTCAATCTTCGAGCAAAAGATAGTATATTTTAATAGATTACAAAGAACTTTTTCAAGAAATAAAATTTCCTTTCATAGATACTAGAAAATCGAAAAGGTGATTGAAGTCACTCAAACTACTGACAGACATAAGCTTAACCTATTAACAAAGCCTATGAATGATCAAATCTTAAGAAAAATTCCAGAACGGAATAGGAAAAACATGAGTTATGTTCATCTTGGAGGAATCCAAATAATGATTAAATCGACCTTAAAAGAAGGAATAGACTGTCCCATAGTAATTAATCTTTCAGATGAAAGATTTATTAATACCAAAGAAGGAAACCTAGGTATTTTTGAAGGAAAATTAGCTTACACCAAATTACTATTCATCTATTATACTAAATATTGTATTTCAATAAAAGATGAATTTTAACGAAGCTTTAAGTTTGCACTTTTAGGTAAAAAGAAAAGATCTATTCAAATCAGGTAATCATATTATGAGCATATATTATCAAGCTCTATATACGGTTATCAATTCAAATTATGGAAATATCTATAAAAATAAAAACCTAGTAGAAATTGACCAAGAATGCACAGGAATAGCCAGTATAGTTGAAACAGAAATTCAATAACCAAATATCCCTGCTGAATATGAAATTCATGTGGGAAAAATTATAGAAATTCAATAGAATATGGGAGAAACTCCATACGTGATACAAGATTGACAAAGGAGACAAAAAACAAACACCAAAATAGTCCACAAGTTGGAAGAACCAAGGAACCCTTTGGTGACCACTCTCGGATTCATTATAACAACAACGAAAACACAATAACAAGAAGATATTAAGGTGTTCAACATCTCTAAAATCAGTGAGCCAACAAACTAGATTAACAACACAAGCACAAGCACAAGAACAAGAAGAACACAAAGTCTCGGTTTTGGAACACCAAACCCGAGAATGAACAACAACAACAATGAAATAGATAGATAGATAGGTAGCTTGACATACAAATGTACAAACACTATGAACCTAAGTGTATATTAAACACAAAGATCCAAGAATTCATACAAGTAACACCAAGCTCTACGGTGACCTCAAGGGAACAGGATTCTCAAGCAACCAACGTTTCAAAACTAGCATCAACACAAGTGATATCCACACTTGTTTACAAGGAATCCACCTTGCAAGACTCTCTCTTTAGAGCTCTCAAAATATATTATCAAAGTTATGAGAAAATGACCTAACATATTTTATTTATAAGCTAGGTTACAACTTATTACAAAATAACTAAAATGCCCTTAATGAGCCATTACAAATGGGTGTCTTTGGCATGTAGGATTGGGCAGCCCCCAAGCTTGGGTCTCAACATATTGGTCTCCAGAGGCCTCTTTGTCCCGTATCATCCTCTCGTTCTAGACAAGGATTCGACCTCGAATCCGAACCTTGCAAAATAATAGAAAGGACAAGCAAACACAAGCTCCTCAAGGTATTAGGGTTAGGGTTAGTGTAATCAATCATAGCATCTTGCAAAGGTTTCTCAAACTTCACATATAACCAAACATCCTTCACGACATTGGGAGAAAAGTTAGCATTTAAAGGACAAAGGAAATGGCTAAGACTAACATCAAGAATTTTCCTCAAGAGAGTTCCATTAACGACATAACCAAACAAATAATCATATGTTGGAACAACTAAGGATGGAAGCAAGGAGTCTTTAGGAAGTAGACTACCCTTTCCAATCACAAGAATCCATGTCGAAATACCACATCTCTCTCTTACCCGAACACCCCTAAAAAAAAATCAACTAGTCTATCCACATAAGCGTGACAGGAAACAAGGAAGAAGAGTTACTTATCAAGTGGAAAACATAGACTCTTCTTGGAATAACAAATTAACTTAAAAAACAAGATAGGAAGGCCATACATGCCATGCACATTCAAGTCATTCCAAAAGACATCATCACCATATTTCAAATGATCACCGGGATCAAATAGATGGAGTATCCATGGACACGGGTTTAGGACACACTTTCTTTCCCTAATACTACCACTAATACTATCATATGTATGTCTCCTCTATACTAGCATGGTCAACAACAAAAACAATTAGGGTGCCATCCTTAGTCATTCGGTCAATATTTTCAGCATCACCATTTTCACACACAAGTTGGTCTTTATGACTTCCACAAGACAATGTACTATCACTTGTCACAATAGCTTCAACACTAGGTGGACACAAATTGATCTTACTAGAAAAATCAATTTTGTCATCAGTAGGATCAACTAGTGTATCCACAATCTCAAGTTGTACATTATCATCACATCATGAAGGAACATTCAGCTCACCTAAAGACAAACTATCATTCACACTTAGTTGGCTACTAGCCTCATTCACTAGAGTGCAAGAGTTAATTTGATTACCTTGTAGCTCATATGGAGCATGTCCACTCTAGGGAACTTGATTAGGAAGGCTTGGATGCTCTATCAAGTTATCTAATTCCTTGCAAAGAGAGCTTTCCATCCCTTCCATTTTGCCCATTATTCTTTCCATTCTCTCCATTCGACTACTAAGGTCATGTTTCATACCCATTATGGCATCCATTAAATCATTCATGGTCACCTTTTCCAATGACATAGTACCTAACAAGAGAGATTCTAAAACAAAAACACAAAAAATAACAAGCTAGTTAATGTTAGAAAAGAAAACATCCTCATAATCTCTCAAGCTCTCACACTTTGAAATGTCTCTCAATTGGCCTCACAATTGTTGGTAACTCATTTATACTCCAAGGAGATTATTGGTACCAATTGGGGCTCGAGGTCGGAATAGATTCTCTTTTGAAACAACTCAAAGAAAATACGTATGGGCATGAATCAAGAAACTACAACGAATTTCAAAAAGATAAAATCACACAAAGAAACGTAGACACGAATAAACGGACCCAAAAACTAATTTACAACCTAGTAGACAATTACTAGATTGTTAATTAGCAATAGAATCAACAAAATGCAACTAAGAAACAAAGATTAAAAACTAAGAAATCAAAAAATTGAGCCTAAATTTGTCGTGTGAATAGTAAAACATGATGTGACAGCCACGTATTGGTTGCGGTCTTAACAAATTTTATTTTCCAAAATGGGAAGTCTTGAACAATTTGTGATTTGGAATTGGTGGAAATTGATTAAAGAGGAAAACAAGTCTTGAAATCCTATTGTCAAATTCAAAAGTAGAAGACTTGACTTTCTTGCACCATCCTCCTTAAAACAAGGTCCTTAAAACAAGAAAAGTTGTTGGGAAGTGATTGACTAGTTGATGGGTGATGGTAAGTCTTTCAAGACTAACAAGCTTTCTCCTTTTTCTCTTCAACTTTATTGATCTAGTATTCACTTTATTTTAACAAGTCTTGAAAGGGATGAAGAACATCAAGACAACTTCAACAATCCCAACAACCAATTCCAACAACAACAAGGCCAACAAATCACGGCTAAGTCCACCAAGATGACAACACAATCTGCTAAGGCTTTAAGTTCACAACAACACTTCAACAAATGCAAGCTCAAATTTGGATCTTGACTCAAAAGTGTTAGTGATGAAGAAAACTAACACTTGAAACGCCAAGACAAACAAAATGACTCCTAGATCTAATTTTTAAGTCTCGGCTAAACACAACAAACTTTCGTCCAAGATCTAAACTCAAGAATACTACTCTTTTTTTTTTGTATTTTCAAGCAAACTAGCCCAAGATTGATCTTGTGGGAACAAAATCAAGCCATGGACTAATACCAAATGATACAAGATCGACAAAGAAGACACAAAACAAACACCAAAATATTCCACAAGTTGGAAGAACCGAAGACCCCTTTGGTGACCACTCTCGGATTCATTACAACAACAATGAAAACATAATAACAAGAAGATATCAAGGTGTTCAACACACCTAAAGTTAGCGATCCAACAAACTATATTAATGACACAAGCACAAGAACAAGAAGAACACAAAGTTTCAGTTTTGGGACACCAAACCCGAGAATAAACAACAATAACAAGGAAATAGATAGATAGATAAGTAACATGACATACGAATGTACAAACACTATGAACCTAAGTGTATATTAAACACAAAGACCTAAGAATTCATACAAGTAACACCAAGATCTACGGTGACCTCAAGGGAATGGGATTCCCAAGAACCAACGTTTCAAAACTAGCACCAACACAGGTGATATCCACACTTGTTTACAAGGAATCCACCTTGCAAGACTCTCTCTCTAGAGCTCTCAAAATATATCATCAAAGTTATGAGAAAATGACCTAACATATTCTATTTATAAGCTAGGTTACAACTTATTACAAAATGACTAAAATACGTATTGGTCTCCAATTATGTCCTCAAAAGCTAAGAGGCCTCTTTGTCCCATATCAATACGGAAAGGTAATTCCATGAGATTTAATATTGAGAGCTCTAACAATGTTACAGAAGTTTCAGGAAGATTCTTTAATGGAAGTGACTTGAACAAATAGACAATTCGAATACAGTCAGGATCATCAGCAAATCACGTCAAGGAAAGTATCTTAGACGGATTAATTAGCTTTGAAGGTAAGCCTTACATTTACAAAATATTTGAAGGAAATAGTTTTGAATGTTCAAAAATGGTAGAATTATCAATACAGCTTGGAACAATCAGAACGAGAGTTTCTTGTTATATTAGAAATCATGAAAATGATTATAATATAATCTTAGGAGGAACATTCCTAAATAGTCTGGATCAATATAATATCCAAAAAGAAGGAATCCAAATAACCTTAGGGGCTAAAACTTGTTTTATTCCAAAGATTTAATGCCTAAAAAAACCTCCTTTAGAGTATCAGTATTCGTAGAATTTATAACCTACGAAACAAGACTGACTTCCTGTTGTCAAATAGATAACGACTCTGAAGCCAGTTTAGCAAAATCCTTTTTAATAAAAAAAAAGATATTAATAATACTAATTCTTTTATTATTGGTATTACAGGTGACAAAGAAAAATTAACGTATGAAAAAAAAATGTAGAAATAATTTTAGGATCTAAAATTGTTTCTATAAAGCATGTTTTTGTGTATGATAAACTTGAAACTGATTTGTTACTAGGAAATGATTTTATACAACAGTTTCAAAAATATCATCAAACAATATATATGGTTAGTTTTAAAACGCCATGTAATCAATTCATAAAAATTCCAAGAAAACATAATCCTTATATTTTGATAAAAGAAAAAAGAATCATTAAAAAGAAATTTTTAGGTACCCCTAAAAACTACTCTTGTAAATGTCTCAATTTAGAGGAAATAAAACAAGATTTACAAGTTTCTTATGGAGAAAATCCATTAGAGAAATGGAATAACAACCATGAAAAAGCAGTTTTTATTCTTAAAAATCCTAATATCATAATAAGAGTAAAACCAATGCTTTATAACGAGGAAGATAAAACTGAATTTAAAATTAAGATACAAGAACTCCTTAATCTTAAATTAATAAGAGCAAGCAGGAGTCCACACAACAGTCCTGTATGTACGGTAAGGAACCATGCAGAACAAAAAAGAAGAAAAGCTCGAATGGTGATAAACTATAAAGAGCTAAAAAAAAATTGTGTTTTTAATGGATATTTTATTTTAAATAAAAATAATTTAATTAACCTTGCTAAGGGAAAAACCTACTTTTCAAAATTCGACTGTAAAAGTGATTTTTGGCAAATTAAACTTTCAGAGGAATCAGTTCCTCTAATAACATTTAACACTCCTCATGAACATTATGAATGGTTAGTAATGCCATTTGGACTGAAGAATGCACCGCAGATTTTTCAAAGAAAAATGGATAAAATATTTTCTGAGATTTTTTTTTTAATCGTCTATATAGATGATATTCTGATATGTTCGGAAACATATCAGGAATATTTAACACATTTAAAAGAATTTTCAAATATTTGTGTTAAAAATGGAATCATTTTAAGCCAAAAGAAGGCTGAAATAAGTAAAAATGAAACAAAATTCTTAGGAATGATAATTTCAAAAAATGGAATAGAATTACAAGGTCATATTTCAAATAAAATAACCGAATTTTCTGACAAACTAGCAACGAAACAAGAAATACAAAGGTTTCTTGTTTGTTTAAATTATGTAGATGAATTTATCCCAGATCTTGCAAAAAAGAGAAATCCTTTGCAAAAACTAATTCGAAAGTCAAATCGACTTGGGTGGACTAATGAACATATTGTTTATGTTCAAAAATTAAAAGAAGAATGTGTCAAGCTACCAAAGTTTAGATTACCAGAACCAGAAGATAATTTGGTTTTACAAACTGATGCCTCCGACTATCATTGGGGAGCTTTATTACAAACAGATTTAAATGAAATCTACAGATATACCAGTGGAACATTTAACAAAGCTGAAGTTAACTATTCCACAAATGAAAAGAAATTATTAGCAGTAATAAAATGAATGCGAAATTTTTTTACATTTTTATTACCAAAATCATTTGTTGTTAAAACGGACGATACACAAATATCAGGATTGATATTCAATAAACTACCTTCGAAACTACAATACAGAAGGTTACCCAGGTGGCAGGTATTGTTATCATTCTATACTTTCAAGATTGAAAATATTAAAGGATCTGACAATGTTTTTGCAGACTCTCTTGCAAGAAGCGTCCAATATGGACGATAGAACATAGGTGTTGGTCAACAGAATATGGCAAAAAATGAATAACATTGATAATGTCATAAATGAAAAGAGCAACATGCTATTTGGCATTCGAGACGAACTTGTATCCTTGATTGAAAAAACAAGGAAATTACAATTTGAATTGAGTCGGCTCAACACTGATCAAGCTGATAATATGGCAGAGTTTCAACTTCTCTGTGAGCATCTGGATACCAGGCCCAAGGGATGTATATATAAGGAGAGAATGATGTGGCATATCTTTTGACTAAGAAATACAATTTTTAAAATAATTATTTTTTATCTTTTCTCCATACTTTCTTATCTGTCTGCTATGTGAAAAAATATAAAAGATAACTAATTTATAGTACCTCTTTTAGTCATGTCCATTATGTTAGGGTTAGAAATGTACAAATCAATCAATTAAATGAAGGAAGACATTTAAGAAAATAAGTTACCAAGACCATTCATTTTCCAAAAAAACAGTTCTTTTTCTAAAATTTCTTACTTTTCATTTTTCCTACTAATAAATGAAGAAAATATGTGATATTTCCTCTAAGATAATTGATTAATTCCTCTCTTTGATACGTAAGGAGCAGCTAATAGTCTATTTAAGAATATAATCGATGTTCCTTTTTTATTTTAAAGCATTATTCTATATTTTATAGTCTAAACCTTTTCCAATAAATTCATGTATTTTAAAGTAAAATTTCTATATTTAAAAATAATATAAAAAAAGTATTATGCATAACTAAAAATCAAAGCAAGAGTTTAAAAACAATTTAAAAGATTGAACTCAAATAAAATAATCTTTCGTAATATTTTTCAAAAATAAAAGAAAAGTTGACAGTATACATAGGACTAAATATCTAAAAAAAAAACTTTGTTTAAAGTATTTGATTATTTTTGGAACTAATTAATTGTAAATAGACGCAATTGTCAAAGTTTAATTAGGTTTGTTTATTTATTGAATTTCTCTTTGTATATATGAATATTTAAGAAAAAATCATCATTTATGTTATAAACTAATAAAGAATAAAGAAGAAGAGTAGAGAGAGAATCGAGAGTAATTCTTATTTCTCCTGAGGGATGAATTACATTGAGGTAAAACCTTTATATGGGAAAACTAACCTTGAGATTTGTAACTTTACCAAAAATAGACATACAATATATGGTAAAGTAGGTATTCACTATTATGGTAAAGTAGACATTCACTATATATGACAATACATTTATAATACTCCCCCTTGAATGTCTAGTTGATAGATAATGTGCCTCGTTAAAACCTTACTAGAAAAAACTCAGTAGAAAAAAAATCTAGTGAAGGAAAAAAAGTACATATCTCTAACAATACGCATATAGGCTGCCTTATTAAAAACCTTACAAGGAAAATCAGTGGGACAAAACCTCATAAGAAAAAAGAGTACAACGCGTATTAATTCCCCCTAATGAGAACATCCTTGAGCTTTTGCATCTCGATCTTGTGCACCATTTTCTTGAAAGTTGTAATTGGAGGAGACTTGAGGAATAAATCAACCACATTATCACTCGAACGAATTTGTTTCACGTCAATATCACCATCCTTTTGTAGTTCATGTATGTAGAAAAGCTTTGATGAAGTATGCTTTGTTCTATCTCCTTTTATGAATCCTCCATTAAGATGTGTTATGCATGTTGTATTATTTCTGTATAAAATTGTGGTTACATTGACACATTTCATGCCACATTTTTCTCGAATGAGATGTATCATGGATCTCAACCATACTCATTAATTCTCGGCTTGCTTCATGAATAGTTATTATCTCATCATAGTTGGATAAAATGGCTAGATAGATTGCTTTGTATATCTCTAAGTTATGACAATATCTCCACATGCGAACATATAGCTTATTTGAGATCGAGCTTTATACGGGTCAGATAAGTATCCAATATCAACATAACCAACAAGATCGGGACTACAATCTTTAAAATAAATAAGCTCATATGTTTGATCTTATTTCGATGTCTCCTCGTAGGAGTAGAACTATACCTTGGTAACAAATTGAGCGAAAGTCTATATTTGTTCTTGCAGTATTTTACAAGATACATTAGTACACCAATTACACTAAGATATATAACCAATCCATTTTGGTATATTTCTCATTTTATCAAATAACTATTGCTTTTGAAAACTCTCCAAGAGTTTCAATGATACCCAAATCATCAAATTATCTCTTATGAGGATAATAAAAAGTTTCCCAGAAACTTTATATGCTTCGGGCATTGTGAATCCTTTAAGGATTTTCATATGGATTTTTGTCAATTGACAATAGCCAACATGTCAAGTGTGACATCTTCAAGTGTCTGGACTGCAAATCAAATAAGTTTTATACTTACCAAAATGCATCTTTTCGTATTACTTGATAAATATTTCTACGTCATCATGCTTAAATAAACGTAGAATTCGGATCCTAGTATATTTTAAAATAATGCATCAATATTGTATCAAAGCTATTATCGATGAGATATCATTTTGTATCGGTTCATAATGTGACATAACATTTTTGAGATCTTATCATTTCATTATTTTCAGGTACCTAAATCTTTTAGAAGGCTTCATGAAGTGTTATGTCGTAGGATCTTCAAGAGCATATTGCCTTCTTATTATGATTATTTGCTCCTTATTTTTCAAGGATTATTTTATTTGAAACCGATTGGTCTACCACGCTTTACGTATGTGTAGACTTTGTCCTTTGAAGACACAAAATAGAAGCACTTGCAGCTTAATATAAGATGCTTTCGGCATTTGACTTGAATTATCTTTGGAATGAGGATCTGATGATAATTCCTAACATATTTCACAACTACTTATAATCTCCCCCTTATGTTAGGAAAACTAGCATACATCATCTATCTTCTTTGAGGATTCCATCTTTCTGCATCATGATGTATTCATCAATCGTATACCATAAAAACTATTAGATGGACAATGTGTGGTTCCTAACTTAGAACCAATTGAGAGGGAAGAAATAATCATAATTTATTGGTCTAATGCAAACATACAAGTGTTGTATGCAGTATATCATATTTTAGACCAACACATGAAGTTTTGTTCTCATTAGCAATGGTTTAACTATTTATTGAAGGCATTTAATGTCAAACCATCATCATCAAGATGAATTATCTTGATTGCACAATTTGAAAGTTATGCTCTTAACTCAATTTAGACTGAGTAAACAACTTTATGAATGTCAAACTGCAGGTTGACAATAAATATACAAGTGATCATCTTATTGATGCATCTTTTCAAGATATCACATGATAGGTGAACGGGCCTGTAATACCCCGTAAGTTTTTCGAGTCGTTAAATGCCTTTTTAATCTTGCCAAGAGAAGCTTAGCACTCAAAAATTTGGCTAATTGTTGAAACTTTCTCATTTAGACCTCCGATCTTCGGGTATTTATTTGACACCTTCCCGACATCCATTTTTTGATTTTCAACTTGCGTTGCGATGGGGAAAGGTCGTAGTACATTCCGGATGAGTTTCAAAATTTTTGGAATAGCGTAAGGGCACGTTTCGTGTGCCAAACCAGTAGCAAAAGGCGCTGGTGAGGCGCAACCTTGCCTATAGTTAGTGATTATAACATGGGAATTGGTCTGACTACTTTTTTCCTATTGAAATTAATTTTATCGATGCTCCCTATTATTCTAAAATTAGTTTAACGTAGACAAACTACAGACATAATTCGTATAAAAACGTCAAATTTGATATCTTTTGCGATTTAATATCAACGATATATACATATATGTGTGTGTAAAAATAATAATATAACAAAATATATATAAAAATTCAGAATATAATAAAATATAAGTACATCTTAAAAATATATATTTTATGTAATAAAATGTACATACATGGTCACAGTATTGCCCAAAATAAAGTTAGAAAGAATGTGAATGCGATTATCAAAGATTCTTTTATTTTATTTTATTTTATTTGTTAAAATATTTAATTATATTTAAAATACTTTAATTATAATAAAATAAAAATAATAAGTAAATAAATAAATATTCTTTTATTTAAATTTTTTTAGAAATAGAGAGCAAAAATACGAATCTTTATTATATTTAATCTTTAAAAAAATAAATTATTTAAGGCCAATAACATGAATAAAATTAATTAGAGTCAAAGAGCTAGTCAAAATCGGATGTCAACACATGCGTAAGTAGCTTCCCTATTTGATCTCTCATAAGTCCCCCTATTTCGTCTTTTCCCGAATTACCGAAAGACGATCCATCCGTATTCAATTTATATCCCTCTTACTTTAAGGAAAAGTTTGTCTTTTGTATATTTATTGAAGCCCAGAGGTTCTGTTGATTAGAATAACATCTCCAGGCGAGTTTAGCTATTAAAGCTTTGTTTTTAATCTTTGCATCTTGAAGACTCAATCCACCTATATTTTTGTTAGAGGGTAGGTGCCTTTTTTTTTTGTTAGTGGAGGAGCCCCATATAAACTGTCGTTGTATTTTGTTAATTTCCTGAGTAATAGTTTTTGGGAGAATGATAGTTTGCATAACATGAGTTGGGATATTACTGAGGGTAGCTTTTGCAAAGGAAGTTCTTCCTGCTATGTTGAGAAGGTTAGCCTTCCAACCCGTTAGTTTCTTTTGGAGGTTGTCGATTATGAACTGGTAATCATGAATGGAAGCTTTCCTATCAAAGATTGGAACCCCTAAGTATTTTCCAAAAGATTTCCCTTTATTTATTTTTAGAGTATTTGTGGCCATGGAAATAAGATCCTCATGACAATTTTTAGAGAAGAAAATCCTAGGTTTACTCATGTTAGAGGGTTTGGCCTGATTCAAGGCAAAATTGGGTCAGAACTCTATAGATAGTATTACAATTTTCCTGTGTGACCTTAGACATTAGGATTAAATCATCGGCGAAGAATAGGTGAGATATTGGTGGTACTTTGGCAGACGTTTTGATGCGGGTCCAGTTGCCACATTATACTTCTTTTCTATGTTCCTCGATAATGTCTTTATGCAAAGAATGAAAATATAAGGGGATAGTGGGTCTCCCTGTCGAATTCTCCTCTACTGGGGCAGAAGAAATCGCCCGTTTGAGCACCCAAATCGCCCATCCTAGGCAGCTCCGCAGCCTTTCTAGGATAACTCGGTCAATTTTTGGCCAAAAAAATGCTCGGCCTCGGGCCTACCCCGGAAATCGTGGGCTATAGCACACCGATTTGACCCAAAAATGGTCAGTTCACGCCGTTTCTACCGTCATACCAAAAGCTCTGGCAGTTTTTATCTCCCTTGCTATCTTTGTTTGGGCCTTGGCACTAATTCCAGTCTAACATGAGTTTAAAAAAGGAATAAAAAACATTTAAGGATTCAGCCATCAAATTAGTCACATTGGGTTTAATACGCACCTTGCTTCTCTTGACGAGAATTCCAGCCTCGGTAATGAAATTAGCTAGGAACCTTACATTTTGAACTGCAAATTCGTTAAATATAAAAAACAGATAGCTCCAATAAGAGTCAGAAGGTTCACAACGGGATACAATTACAAGGCAATGCCTTGGAGAAAAACAAGAAACATCTCAGTATTTGGAACATGATATTCAGCAACAATAAAATAACCAGTGGGAAAGACTTGAGGCTAAAAATATTAAATAAGCAAAATACATGCTTGAGGGTGGTTCCACATGTAGACATGAAATAGTGAAATAAAGGATGATAAATAAGTGTAATACGCAAGCAACGAACCCAACCAAGCAAATCGAATCTCCTAGGGTGGGGTGCACATACAGAAACATTTTAAAGCCATGTATGGTCAAAGTGATGCAGAACCAAGAATACAAACCCTGAAATCAGCTTTGATCAAAACTTCCTCCGTTGTACTTTCAAATTCAACCCTTCTTTTGGGCTTGCGAGCTCCTGGTTTTTTAAGATCAATATCCTGCATGATAATAATGAAAAGCGCAGAGATGGACATGGCAGCACTATAGAGAATACAGAGCAAGAGAACACGTTGAGATATGAAAATAAATTAATGCCATCCATAATTTTTCTCTTACCACAGAAGGAAGCATGAAAAAGAGGTGTACTAGGAAATAAGCAATTATAAGACTAGTTGTAACACCTCGATTCTGGTAATCGAAACGCTACAAAAGCTAACAATCTCGAAGGACCACTAGCTAACCCATGACTGATATCTGTACCTGTACACTGTATAATATGTCATATAAATGTGGAATACGTAAAAGTTGTAAGGCCATAGGGTTCACATCTGATAAACATAACATCTGGTGCGGTATGAAATACCCAAAACAACTGAATAAACTATCTAAACATGATAATCTGAAAAACCTTTAACTGTCTGAATAAGGAGTTGAATGGGACATGTCCCCAACTAACTCCAACTACTGAAAGCTAAACTGAAATAATGAATAAATCAAATAATAACGTCCTCGAATGATGAGGACTCACTGTTACTCTGACTGCTGGATACTGGAATGCTACTGGTTCTCTAGAGCTCATGCTTCTGAACCTATGGTATAGAATAAAACACCATAACGCTAAGGCGTCAGTACGATTGAATGTACTGGTATGCATGTGAAGTAGGTTGAATGCATGGGGTTCAAATGCATGAACAATGCTAACATGAACGTGAGAATACATGCATGAATACATAATAACTGAGATCGTGATAACATGATAACTGAATCTGAATACTGGTATAACTGATAACATGAGTTTACTGATAACATAGTGACTGTATCTGACAGTCCTGAATTTAATGGAACTAGCTGAGTTCCGTATTGTAACTAAGTTGACTGTATCTGATAATCCTGAAAATTGAAGAACTATCTGAGTTCTTTTACTGAGACTGATACTGAAACTGTGGGAAGTAGTTATCTAACCGACATGCCCCAAATGCGCTATAATAGCTGAGCTGGAGTCCAATTTATGCCCTGATTAGAAGGGTGTCAATACCGCGTCACTGGTAAGGACAACTGTGAGTGATCCTTGATTGGCAGGTACTTGAATGAGAACGGTGGGAACCTCAACTGACAGGTTAAGCCACCTCAACTACCCTCAACTAGCAGGTTGTGATATCTCAACCTACGCTGGCTACGTAGTTCTGGAACACAAGGACTGCTTCTAAGAATCACACCCTCTACTGGTAGGTGGGTTCCCACCCTTGGGTTCACTCGGTGCTAATTTGTACTCCCATATGAATAGACACTGAACGTGAGTAACTAAAATGTGCGTGGACTGAGTTTACTGAATTCCGTTGACTGACGAAATGTTACTGATATCTGATAACTGAGTATGTTCATGAGGTTACTGAGATTTTCCTGAGTCACTTGACTGACTAAGTTCTATGGATCATGGCTTGACAGAAGATATCGTGAAAACATAACTCGGCTCTAGGTACACAACTATATTTTTTGGGTACAAGTACCCCCAGGACTCGATAGAAGGAAACTGACACAACATGACACGTTTTTATCATAGGACTACAGTCCACAATTCATAATACCATAAATAGGGGATTTCATACTACACATGGTGCTCATAGTCTTGTACATGAATTGGAATGCATCAACATATCATGAGTTCATCAATCTAGTTCATAGGCATCCCATCAACAATCATAACACACAACAATATCATAAAAGTCATTACGTTCACCAGGTTAAAGCATGCATTTGTCAATTAGGTCATAATTTAGCTATAATGCATGATTTCTAGTCTCTTAGGCATTTTATCAAAAACCTTACATGCACCACTTAGGCATAGGTGAAATCATCAAATTATACATCATTAACAACCAAGTTTACATGCTTTCAACTTATATGATGTCATAGATTTATAATAAAGATTCCAACTTGGGAATCATTCAACATCAACAACATGATCATCAACACCCAACAATATAGACATCATACTTTATAATTTAAAAGAGGGTTCTTGAGCTTTATGGACGAAAGAAATCCATAAATCAACATAACGAATACCTTAGTTCGTGATTCTTGGAAGATTAACGATGGAATTCTTGAACTTGAATCCCCTAGGTGTGTTCTTGAGAGAATTGGAGAGAAACACAATAGTTAGGCTTCAAAAGGGCCGAATCCCATGTTTAAGAGTGTATAAATGGTGGCAAAATGACCAAAATGCCTTTCAAAACACGGAGGTGGAATGCAGATTTTTGTCCTAGGGCGATCCACAGGGGCGGCGCCTTGCCTAGCCCGGTGGACTACCCAGGGCGACGCCTTGCAATAGCGGTGAAGTAGCCAGGGCGACGCCCTGCCTAGAGCGGTGCTCTACCCTGGGCGACGCGGGCAGATCGCCTTGAGCTACTGTTTTGGAAATCCAAACATGCCCTTACGCTATTCTGAAACTCACCCGGAATGTACTACGACCTTGCCCCATCGCAACGCAACTTGAAAATCAAAAAACGAATGTCGAGAAGATCGTCAAATAAACCTCCGAAGTTCGGAGGCTTGAAATGAGACTAAGTGTTGAACACTTATCAAAAATTTCCAAGTGTTGGAGCTTTAAAAGAGCTTTAAGAAGCTAATGAGCTGAATATAAATGCAAGATTTTTTGCGGGATCTTACAATATTTCCCCCTTGGGAACATTCGTCCTAGAATGAGAGGGGAGAAAGATAAGAAACATGAACTGGACGACTAAAACATGACTTCATGACTGACATGACTTAAAAGCTGAATTCATGCATATCTGATGCATGGATAACTGATTCATGAATGTATGATTGAGTCTTCTGAAGAACTGAGTTCTCAAAATGAGAATGCATATCTGATACATGATTATGTGACTGAACTGATACATGAATGCATGACTGAATATGCAATGGTACTTGATACCAAGTTTATAATGGGAACATAAGCATGAATTTGGATATCAAGTTTGTAACTGAAATTTGAACATGAAACTGAATGAGCTTAAGAAAGACTGTTACCTTAAGCTAGATCTGAGTTTGCGGAGAAGAGGAGAGGATACTTGGTTCACATGTCTGTTTCTACTTCCCAAGTAGCTCCCTCAATGGACTGATTCCGCCAAAGAACTTTGACTAGAGGGATTTCTTTGTTCCTCAGTCTATGAGTTTGATAGTCTAGAATTTCGACTGGAATTTCTTCATGAGAGAGGCTATTCCGAACATCTATGCTCTGAATAAGGACTACAACTGTTGGGTCACCTATGCACTTATTGAGCAAAGAGACATGAAAGACTGGATGAACTGAAGCTAGATCTGAAGGCAAGTCGAGCTCATAAGCTACCTTGCCGAAGCGATTGAGAATCTTGAAGGGACAAACATATCGAGGATTGAGCTTTACCTTCTTGACGAATCTCTTCATTCCCTTCATGGGAGAGATCTTTAGATAGACATAATCATCGACCTCGAACTCGATATCCTTTCCGCGAACATCTGCATAAGACTTTTGTCGGCTCTGAGCAGCCCGAAGTCTCACTCTGATTAACTGAACCTTCTCTAAGGCATCGAATACTAAGTCTGGCCCTATGAATGTGGCCTTACTAACTTTGAACCAATCAACTGGAGAACTGCATCTCCTACCATAGAGTGCTTCTAATGGAGCCATCTGGATACTGGAATGATAGTTGTTGTTGTATGCAAACTCAATCAAAGGCAAATGGTCATCCCAACTACCCTTGAAATCAATTGTACACGCCCTTAGCATATCTTCTAAAGTATGAATGGTCCTTTCTGCTTGACCATCTATCTGAGGATAAAAGGCTGTACTGAGATGGACTTGGGTACCAAGACCATTTTGGAACGCTTTCCAGAAGTGAAAGGTGAACTGGGTACCTCTGTCTGAGATAATAGATGATGGAACACCATGCAATCTGACCAACTCCCTAATATAGAGTTTGGCGTAATCCTCGACTGAATAAGAGGTATGAACTGGAAGAAAGTGAGTTGATTTGGTCATTCTGTCTACAATGACCCAAACTAAATCATGTTGATGACGAGTTCGAGGCAAACCCGTCACACAATCCATGTTTACTTCTTCCCACTTCTAAGTAGGAATGGTGAACTCCTGCATGGGACCACTAGGCTTTTGATGCTCTATCTTAACCTGTTGAGATTTAGAGCACTTAGCCACAAACTCTGCAATATCTCTCTTCATCTCACTCCACCAATAGATCTCCTGCAAGTCGCGGTATATCTTAGTGGCCCCTGGATGAATAGAGTAACGAGAACCATGCATTTCTGCAAGAATTCGCTGCCTCAAGTCATCTACACCTGAAGCACAGAGACGACCCTGACAACGAAGAACACCATCTCCCCCTTGGGATAAAACCTCTACTTTCTGATCCTTGACTGACTCTTTCAACTTGAAAAAACTGGGATCTCTATCTTGCTTTTCTTTCACCTCAAAAACTAGAGATGATTCTGAACTGCTCTGAACACATACCCCACCTTCTGAAGAATCGACTAGGCGGACACCTAGTCTGGCAAGCTGATGAACTTCATGAGTTAAATTCTTTTTTACTGTCCTCAACATGAGCAACACTACCCATAGATAGTCTACTAAGAGCGTCGGCCACTACATTGGCCTTGCCCGGATTATAAAGGACACTCATGTCATAATTTTTCAAGAGCTCTAACCACCTTCTTTGATGAAGATTGAGATCTTTCTGAGAAAAGACATATTGAAGGCTCTTGTGATCTGTGAATACATCTACATGAACTCCGTATAGATAATGACTCTAGATCTTTAAGGCAAAAACTACAACTGCTAACTCAAGATCATGAGTAGGATAATTCTTCTCATGGGGTTTAAGCTGTCTGGAGGCGTAGGTTATGACCTTACAATGTTGCATGAGGACACAACCTAAACACACTCTGAATGCATAACAATGCACTACAAACCCATCTGGACCATCTGGAAGAGTCAAAATTGGAGCTGAGGTGAGTCGAGTCTTTAACTCCTGAAAACTCTTCTCGCAAGGATCTGACCACTGAAACTTGACTTTCTTCTGAGTCAATCTGGACATAGGAGATGCAATAGACTAAAATCCCTCAATGAACCGTCTGTAATAGCCAGCCAAACCCAAGAAACTCCTGATATTTGATGGAGAAATAGGTCTGGGGCAGTTTCTTACTGCTTCGGTCTTTTGAGAATCTACTCTGATGACATCACCAAAAATAATATGGCCAAGGAATGCTACTGACCTTAGCCAAAATTCGCACTTACTGAATTTGGCGAATAACTAATGATATTTGAGAGTCTGAAGTACTGTTCTGAGATATTTTTCATGATCACACTCACTGCGGGAATAAACCAGAATATTATCTATGAAGACTATGACGAACATGTCCAAGTACTGCTTGAACACACGGTTCATCAAGTCCATGAAATCTGCTGGAGCATTGGTAAGACCAAAGGACACGCTAGGAATTCGAAGTGACCATACTGAGTTCGGAAAGCTGTCTTCGGAATGTCACATTCTCTGACTCAGAGCTGATTATAGCTAGATCTGAGGTCTATCTTAGAGAAATAACTGGCACCCTGAAGTTGGTCAAACAAGTCATCGATTATGGGAAGAGGATACTTGTTCTTGACCGTTACTTTATTGAGTTGATGGTAATCTATGCACATTCTGAGAGAATCGTCTTTTTTGCGCATGAATAAAACTGGTGCACCCCATGGGGATACGTTGGGTCTAGTGAATCCCTTATCTAGGAGATATTTCAACTGTTCTTTAGGTTCCTTGAGTTCTGCTGGTGCCATTCTGTATGGCGGAATAAAGATAGGCTGAGTATCTGGAAGAAGATCGATGCCGAAGTCTATTTCCTTTTCGGGAGGAATGCCTGGAAGATCTTCGGGAAATACATCCGAATATTCATTCACAACTAGAATTAATTCAAAACTGAGAGTTTTGGAACTAGAGTCCTTAACATGAACGAGATGATAGACATATTCCTTAGATATCATTTTTCTTGTCCGAAGGTAGGAAACAAGTTGATCCCTGAAAGCGGACACACTACCCTTCTACTCGAGGATAGGTTCATTCGAAAACTGAAACTGAACTATTTTGTTTATGCAGTCGACTGTAGTATAACAAGAATAAAGCCAATCCATGCTGCGATGGGAAAAGGTCGTAGTACATTCCGGATGAGTTTCAAAATTTTTGGAATAGCGTAAGGGCACGTTTCGTGTGCCAAACCAGTAGCAAAAGGCGCTGGTGAGGCGCAACCTTGCCTATAGTTAGTGATTATGACATGGGAATTGGTCTGACTACTTTTTTCCTATTGAAATTAATTTTATCGATGCTCCCTATTATTCTTAAATTAGTTTAACGTAGACAAACTACAGACATAATTCGTATAAAAACGTCAAATTTGATATCTTTTGTGATTTAATATCAACGATATATACATATATATGTGTGTAAAAATAATAATATAACAAAATATATATAAAAATTCAGAATATAATAAAATATAAGTACATCTTAAAAATATATATTTTATGTAATAAAATGTACATACATGGTCATAGTATTGCCCAAAATAAAGTTAGAAAGAATGCGAATGCGATTATCAAAGATTCTTTTATTTTATTTTATTTTATTTGTTAAAATATTTAATTATATTTAAAATACTTTAATTATAATAAAATAAAAATAATAAGTAAATAAATAAATATTCTTTTATTTAAATTTAAATTTTTTTAGAAATAGAGAGCAAAAATACGAATCTTTATTATATTTAATCTTTAAAAAAATAAATTATTTAAGGCCAATAACATGAATAAAATTAATTAGAGTCAAAGAGCTAGTCAAAATCGGATGTCAACACATGCGTAAGTAGCTTCCCTATTTGATCTCTAATAAGTCCCCCTATTTCGTCTTTTCCCGAATTACCGAAAGACGATCCATCCGTATTCAATTTATATCCCTCTTACTTTAAGGAAAAGTTTGTCTTTTGTATATTTATTGAAGCCCAGAGGTCTGTTGATTAGAATAACATCTCCAGGCGAGTTTAGCTATTAAAGTTTTGTTTTTAATCTTTGCATCTTGAAGACTCAATCCACCTATATCTTTGTTAGAGGGTAGGTGCATTTTTTTTTGGTTAGTGGAGGAGCCCCATATAAACTGTCGTTGTATTTTGTTAATTTCCTGAGTAATAGTTTTTGGGAGAATGATATTTTGCATAACATGAGTTGGGATATTACTGAGGGTAGCTTTTGCAAGGGAAGTTCTTCCTGCTATGTTGAGAAGGTTAGCCTTCCAACCCATTAGTTTCTTTTGGAGGTTGTCGATTATGAACTGGTAATCATGAATGGAAGCTTTCCTATCAAAGATTGGAACCCCTAAGTATTTTCCAAAAGATTTCCCTTTATTTATTTTTAGAGTATTTATGGCCATGGAAATAAGATCCTCATGACAATTTTTAGAGAAGAAAATCCTAGATTTACTTATGTTAGAGGGTTTGGCCTGATTCAAGGCAAAATTGGGTCAGAACTCTATAGATAGTATTACAATTTTCCTGTGTGACCTTAGACATTAGGATTAAATCATCGGCGAAGAATAGGTGAGATATTGGTGGTACTTTGGCAGACGTTTTGATGCGGGTCCAGTTGCCACATTATACTTCCTTTCTATGTTCCTCGATAATGTCTTTATGCAAAGAATGAAAATATAAGGGGATAGTGGGTCTCCCTGTCGAATTCTCCTCTACTGGGGTAGAAGAAATCGCCCGTTTGAGCACCAAAATCGCCCATCCTAGGCAGCTCCGCAGCCTTTCTAGGATAACTCGGTCAATTTTCGGCCAAAAAAATGCTCGGCCTCGGGCCTACCCCGGAAATCATGGGTTATAGCACACCGATTTGACCCGAAAATGGTCAGTTCACGCCGTTTCTACCGTCATACCAAAAGCTCTGGCAGTTTTTATCTCCCTTGCTATCTTTGTTTGGGCCTTGGCACTAATTCCAGTCTAACATGAGTTTAAAAAAGGAATAAGAAACATTTAAGGATTCAGCCATCAAATTAGTCACATTGGGTTTAATACGCACCTTGCTTCTCTTGACGAGAATTCCAGCCTCGGTGATGAAGTTAGCTAGGAACCTTATATTCTGAACTGCAAATTCGTTAAATGTAAAAAACAGATAGCTCCAATAAGAGTCAGAAGGTTCACAACGGGCTACAATTACAAGGCAATGCCTTGGAGAAAAACAAGAAACATCTCAGTATTTGGAACATGATATTCAGCAACAATAAAATAACCAGTGGGAGAGACTTGAGGCTAAAAATATCAAATAAGCAAAATACATGCTTGAGGGTGGTTCCACATGTAGACATGAAATAGTGAAATAAAGGATGATAAATAAGTGTAATACGCAAGCAACGAACCCAACCAAGCAAATCGAATCTCCTGGGGTGGGGTGCACATACAGAAACATTTTAAAGCCATGTATGGTCAAAGTGATGCAGAACCAAGAATACAAACCCTGAAATCAGCTTTGATCAAAACTTCCTCCGTTGTACTTTCGAATTCAACCCTTCTTTTGGGCTTGCGAGCTCCTGGTTTTTTAAGATCAATATCCTGCATGATAATAATGAAAAACGCAGAGATGGACATGGCATCACCATAGAGAATACAGAGCAAGAGAACACGTTGAGATATGAAAATAAATTAATGCCATCCATAATTTTTCTTTTACCACAGAAGGAAGCATGAAAAAGAGGTGTCCTAGGAAATAAGCAATTATAAGACTAGTTGTAACACCCCGATTCTGGTAATCGAAACTCTACAAAAGCTAACAATCTCGAAGGACCACTAGCTAACTCATGACTGATATCTGTACCTGTACACTGTATAATATGTCATATAAATGCGGAATGCATAAAAGTTGTAAGGCCATAGGGTTCACATCTGATAAACATAACATCTGGTGGGGTATGAAATACCCAAAACAACTGAATAAACTGTCTAAACATGATAATCTGAAAAATCTCTAACTGTCTGAATAAGGAGTTGAATGGGACATGTCCCCAACTAACTCCAACTACTGAAAGCTAAACTGAAATAATGAATAAATCAAATAATATCATCCTCGAATGATGAGGACTCACTGCTCCTCTGACTGTTGGATACTGGAATGCTACTGGTTCTCTAGAGCTCATGCTTCTGAACCTATGGTATAGAATAAAACACCATAACGCCAAGGCGTCAGTACGATTGAATGTACTGGTATGCATGTGAGGTAGGTTGAATGCATGGGGTTCAAATGCATGAACAATGCTAACATGAACGTGAGAATACATGCATGAATACATAATAACTGAGATCGTGATAACATGATAACTGAATCTGAATACTGGTATAACTGATAACATGAGTTTACTGATAACATAGTGACTGTATCTGACAGTCCTGAATTTAATGGAACTAGCTGAGTTCCGTATTGTAACTAAGTTGACTGTATCTGATAATCCTGAAAATTGAAGAACTATCTGAGTTCTTTTACTGAGACTGATACTGAAACTGTGGGAAGTAGTTATCTAACCGACATGCCCCAAATGCGCTATAATAGCTGAGCTAGAGTCCAATCTATGCCCTGATTAGAAGGGTGTCAATACCGCGCCACTGGTAAGGACAACTGTGAGTGACCCTCGATTGGCAGGTTTTCGAATGAGAACGGTGGGAACCTCAACTGGTAGGTTAAGCCACCTCAACTACCCTCAACTAGCAGGTTGTGATGTCTCAACCTACGCTGGCTACGTAGTTCTGGAACATAAGGACTGCTTCTAAGAATCACACCCTCTACTGTTAGGTGGGTTCCCATCCTTGGGTTCACTCGGTGCTAATTTCTACTCCCATCTGAATAGACACTGAACGTGAGTAACTGAACTGTGCGTGGACTGAGTTTACTGAATTCCGTTGACTGACGAAATGTTACTAATATCTGATAACTGAGTGAGTTCATGAGATTACTGAGATTTTCCTGAGTCACATGACTGACTGAGTTCTATGGATCATGGCTTTACAGAAGATATCGTGAAAACATGACTCGGCTCTAGGCACACAGCTATATTTTTCGGGTACAATGTATTAAAACTATCACCTTGACCATCAAGGATACTAGATCTGTTTCCAAAATTGAACGTGGATCCCAGACCAGATCTATTATAAGCCTTTTCAACCTTACCGAGCTTTCTGAAAAAGAATTTTGGACTTGGCCTGTTACCCGTACTATCACCCAAAATTCGTCTTTCAAGGTCTTCAGCAGACTCAAATGAGTTGGTGTTTTGCTTATCATCAGGGGCTGCGTAGCGACAAGGAAAGTTGTGTCCATTACCAGGGATGTAGATAAAAGAGAAAAATAGATATACATGAAAAAGTTGATAACGACCAATGATGAAATCATGAAGAAGCCCATAATTACACAATAAAGAAGAATCAAATTAAAGCTAGAGTGTCTGAAAGATAACATTAGCAAAGTCAGTTTGATTTGACCATGTTTGAATTCTTTCCACTATTAATCACTGGATGCCCGTGGTCATTTTGTCTTCAATGTGTTTTTTTTTAGAAGGCAACAATTGTATGTATTTAGCATAAATCAGTACATAGGTTGTACCGAAACTATATATACATGTGAGCAAAGGAAAGAAAAGCAGGCCTACCATCCTAACAAGAACCTAGAGTGTCTAGAATAGATATAGTATCTCCTGAGTAAACCTGATTGCACCAACAACAAAATAATAAAATACAATGAAGTTTGATCTTCTATACTGTATTGCCAGTGCCACTGTTCTCAAAACGTACAGAATTTCGATTATTATAAATACAGATTGCAGATCTATACCCTGAGTAAACCTGAATAAGAATTTTGATTTTTATAAATACAGATCTATACCCTGATATCCTGATACAGATTCACTACAACTGATATACATTAATATCATAACAAAAAGTGCTTTATTACGGGAGAGAATATACTCCCCGTGTCCCGTATAGTTATCAACTATCCTCTTTAGACACCCCTTAAGAAATCATAAATAAGACTAGTTTTATTAATTTACCTTTTATCCACTTGTTTGAAAAAGAAACTTTGAAACTTCTAAATTTGTTTAGGCTTTCAAAAATATTAATTGTTGAGGAAAAATTGGAAAATTTTAATTAATTTTGTCTTGATTTAGTAAATGGCCAAGTAGTTTGAGATAATTATTCATACTAAGGTGAACAACTGATTTGGGACAGAGGGAGTAATAAGTTGCCTAAGCTTGGGGAGGATCCAAGAAGCAGAAAACAATACGAATCATAAATGTCAACAAGATAACAAGAGATAAACAGACAGGTTATCACAAGGACCATTAGAAATAGAAGGGAGGGGTATAGTCTTTTAGAAGAAAAAAAACATATCTAACAATTAAACTTTCATTTAATTGGTTAGAACCAATCCAACAAAGAAGAGATTGAACTTATAAATGGAATCCATATAATGATGACACGGTGAGATAGCAGGAAAATAGCAGTGGAAAGTTCAGTGTTAATGCAGCCTATGAAATGTTGAACCAACCTAGAACCCCAGTCACCAACTGACCCTGGAAACATATATGGAAGAGTAAAGTACCATATACGGTTGCTTGTTTCTCATGGTTATTGGCAAAGAAAGCGGTGCTCATACTGAAAAATTTAATCAAGAGAAAGTGGATTCTTTGTTCTAGATGTTTCTTATGTGAAAAAGAGGTGAAAACAGTTGGCCATTTATTTCTTCACTGCATCATCACTGACCAATTATGGAAGATTTTCATTAATCTCAAAGGTATAGCCTGGACAATGCCTAGAAAGATTACTGTAGCTCTTATTAGCTGGGAAGCAGCAGATGACATAAGCAGATGGAGGATGGTTTATGCTTGCATATGGTTGACAATTTGGAGAGAAAGAAATTCTGGATGTTTTGAGAACAGTGGCACAGACAATACAGTACAGAAGATCAAACTTAATTGTATTTTATTATTTCATTTTTGGTGTAATCAGGTCTACTTAGGAGATACTATATCTGTCCTAGATTGTAACGCCCAAAAATCTGATTTTGGGACGCCACACGGTGCTCCAAACTACAAGAAATCCGTGGCTGCCTTCTACTAAATTTGAATCTCAAAATAGGGGAATATGAATGTAAAATCATAATAATACAAAAAGTTGTCTGAATTATCCGAGTATATCTGAAAATACTAATCTCATCAGTCTGATAAAATAAATACTGAAAATCTAAATACTGCAAGTAAAATCTAAATGTGAATCTAATAGTCCAATAAGTCTCTACTGACTAAATCTAGAGTCACTGGGACAGGCCCCAGCTGACTCAAACTATCTGAAATGAATACTGAAACATCTACTGACAAACTGAAATTCTGAACAGCTAAGTCCCCGAACTATGAGGACTCACCAACTGCAGAGATGTAGATGAGATGCTCGAAAATCACTCTCGCTGCTGAAACTGAGCACCAGAACCTACATTACGAGACAATGTAGCATATAGACGTATATGTGGATCGGTAATTTGGGAATGTACTGACCATATGGGGGTGAATGCATAAGTAAAACATTATCTCATCATCATAATTTGTAAAACAATGCATGCTAAATGTAAATGGCTCACATAGGCTTGAGTAGTCTAAAAACTGAAGATCATAAATCATGAACAATAAAGCATATAATATAAATCTTGTGATCCATTACATTCAGTTCTAAAATTTGTTCCTGAAAAGTACTACATTATTTTGTCAACTGTAAGGGAAATACTTTATCTCAATACTTTAAGAATCTTAAAAACCATAGCTTTCAAAACATATGCTTTTATCTTAAGGCTTTAAACCAATAGAATATTTTAAGAGTAGGGGACATCTTTTTGGGAGGTTCTTCTAACCGACATAAATCATGTGAGCATTCATGGAGTTCAACGTCTTACCCACATTGGGGAGAGCTGTTCTACCCTTGCCATCAAAATAGAACTTCTTATCTTAAGTGATCACAATCTTAGTCATCCACGTAGAAGTGGGAATGATCTTATACCTACGAGGGCACATAGTTCTGGGGCATGAAACCTTGGTAACATACCCATCTCGGTGCTAAATACTACTCCCATTCTTATGCTCGGGATCTTAAGAAATCCACTTCAGAAATAGTACAAGGGTTTACAAACAAACCAATTATGCTTTTTTTCTTTAAATCTCAAATCATATGAATAATGTGGATTCTTTATCTTAGCTTAGGACCAAAAGGTCAAATATTTATCAATAATCTGAAAGGAATCTAGTCATAGGGTTCTTATAGCACAACAAATCTTGAAATAGCAATCTTTAATTAGCGCTTAATGACCCATTCATCAAACTCATATTAAAACATCATAATATTCATGCGTGATAATGTGAATATTGATGAATCAACTCAAGGAAATTTTCGCAATATGCATGAAGATATGAACAAAATCATGTAATTCAACTTCTAAATCATTGAAAATATCATAAGCTTGTACATAACAATAATGGGCATAAATCCTAACTTGAATTTCATGGAAAATCATATAAAACTCAGTAAATTTATAATTAAAAGTAAGTTTTGGGCACAAGGATGAAATGATTATCCTTATTGAAAAATCCCACATACCTTAATGACGAAGAAATTAAAGCTTGATTCCTTGTGTTCTTGAGAGGAAGAGCTTGAATTATGTTCTTGGGGAAAAATAATGCCCCTGGATTATAATTCGTGTTTGGATGGCTGGGGATGGGGAAAAAGGACTAAACTACCCCTTGGCCTCTCTTTCCCGTGTAAATGAACATCGTAGCGCGACCCTCAAAAACGGGAATGAAACTCGTGTCGCGACTCCCAGAAACGGGAATAGAACTCGCGTCGCGAGCTTATCGTGAGAGCTTACTGCTTCACACAAAAAATAACATAACTTTTCACTCGGGTATCGGATTAAGGCGAAATTGGTATCGTTGGAAAGCTAATTCAATTATCTACAATTTTGTGGTCTAAATCTTCCAAAATACCATATATACATCAAGTTATACTCTTCCAAAGATGACCCTTGAGAAATCAAATACTAAAACTTGATGGATCCAAAAGCTCTTAGCTCGCATCACTCTAAGTGACTCTTATGCACATGTTTTACACATCATAAGCTTTATTCTCACTAGTATAATCATTATAAGTCATGTACTCAAATATGAATTACAATATTAAAGGTTTCACACGTAGGCACAACGGTTCGTTTTCTAGCTTAGAAGTATACGGGGTATTACATAGACACTCTGGGTTCTTGTTAGGATGGTAGGCCTGTTTTTCTTTCCTTTGCTCACATGTATATATGGTTTCAGAACAACCTATGTACTGATTTGTGCTTAATACATACAACTGCTGCCTTCTCAAAAAAAAAAAAAAATCATTGAAGACAGAATGACCGCGGGCATCCTGTGATTAATAGTGGAAAGAATTCTAACATGGTCAAATCAAACTGACTTTGCTAATGTTATCTTTCAGACACACTAGCTTTAATGTGATTTGATTCTTCTTTATTGTGGAATTATGGGCTTCTTCATGACTTCATCATTGGTCGTTATCAACTTTTTCATGTATATCCATTTTCTCTTTTATCTACATCCCTGGTAATGGACACAACTTTCCTTGTCCCCTGATGATAAGCAAAACACCAACTCATTTGAGTCCGCTGAAGACCTTGAAAGACGAATTTTGGGTAACAGGCCACGCCCAAATTCCTTTTTCAGAAAGCTCGGTAAGGTTGAAAAGGCTTATGATAGATTTGGTCTGGGGTCCACGTTCGGTTCTGGAAACAGATCAAGTATCCTTGATGGTCTGGGTGAAAGTTTTAATACATTATCAGATGGGATGGATGGAAAGCGCAGCCAGCTATTTTGAGTTTGATCCAAATGAAGTAGAGAAAGAAGACTATGCTTACAGAGCAGACATGACCTTTTGGCCTGGGAACACTTATGAACTTAAGGTATGAGTAATGAATGAGGTAGCTTTTCTTGCATGAGTAATGAGGTAGCATTTCTTGCATGCTATTAGCATCTTGAGATAAAAACTGCCAGAGCTTTTGGTCTGATGCCTTTTACAAGTATGGGAACAAAGCAGTTTGTATTTGGCAGAACAATGGAGGACCTTGACGCAGATTATGAATATGAGATGTACGACACCTATTTTGTCGATACAGAAGCTGGTCGGGAATCCCCTTTTAAGGCTTAAAAGATAATAGTACTAGTTATCTTACAATATTTCATAACAGGAAAAATTTATCTTACTAGTTAGTATGTACCATACCAAGACCAAGAGCCTATTTCGCTCATCCAAAAGAAAGAAGAAAAAAATTTCAAATGCCTTGAGTATATGCCTCTATGTAATCTCTTAAGGCAAAGCTAATGCACTGCACAGGGGACAATCTGTCTGATGCAAATCTGAATGAAAACCCGTGTGTGTCCACACTGCAATGTCCCTAGTACGAGAGGAACCGTTGATTCACACAATTGGTCATCGCGCTTGGTTGAAAAGACAGTGGCGCGAAGCTACCGTGTGCTGGATTATGACTGAACGCCTCTAAGTCAGAAGGCCCCCGAAGGAACCGTTCCCAGTTCGTCCCCCGGCCGGCACGCGGCGACCCGCTCTCGCCACGGGAGCAGTCCACCGACAGCCAACGGGTTCTCTTCTTGTAGTGTGAGAATACTAGTGCAGAATTTCATCAGTGAATTGGATGGATGGACCCTAAGTTTTTCTGCCAAAAATCAGTAATGCTCAAGTGGACTGCTGCGTCTCCTCCTGATGCAGACTGATCAGCAGGAGTTATTTACACAAACTTTTAAAAAAACAGTGCCGCGTTGTACTAAGATTGACATCTATAAACAGAAGAGCACGTAATGAATATGACATTCATAGTCACCATCTCAGTTGTACATACTTTATGATATTTGATACACCAAGTAGTGAAGAAACTCATAATTATATTGTTTATTCATATCAATCGTGGAAGAAGCAATACTCTCCTTCTCATCAATTTAATAGACAAAACTCACTCTCAATCTAATTTTTTTTCAATAATGCTAAACATAGGAAAACTGAATGTAACTAACGGACAAATATTAGTCTTCAGCAAACAATATACCCCTCAACCAAACTCGCAAGCATATGACTAACTAAAGTAGAACAACATACCCAGTGTAATCCCATAAGTCTCCCATAAGTGGGGTCTGGGGAGGGAATAGTGTATGGAGACCTTACCCCTACCCTCATAGAGATAGAGAGATTGCTTACAACAGTCCCTCGACTTAGAACATGACTAACTAAACTACAACAACAATATACCCAGCGTAATCCCACATACATATCTTATCCCCATTTCTTAAGAGTTAGAGAGGTTGTTTCCCATAGACCCTCTACCTAAACCTAAAGCATGACTAACTAAAGCCTCTATACATATTACAGGCAGTCAACAAAGTTGGGCATAGTTTTATAATATCTCACAACTCCAATTCAACATCAATTGAACGTGAAAGGAGGAGGTACATAAAAGCAGAAGCTAAACTACTCAATTGTTTGTCATTGATAATATGGTTTTCGGCTATAACACTGTCTGCAAGTTTGTCATTGATAATATGGTTTTCGGTTGTAACAGTGTCTACAACGGTTGGATCTGTATAAGTGATGAACCCAGAACCTCTAGGTCTACCTGTATGCCTATCTTTCATAATCACCAAGTCTATTATCTCTCCATACCTCTCAAAGTACTACACAAATTGTTCTCTACCAAAAAAAAATAAAAAATTAGTAATAATACATTAAAACAATGAAGAAGACCTAAGTAACAACTTTGTTTAAACGAAAATGAAAGATTAAGGATGCTGTTTTCAGTCAATTTGATTAGAATTAACACAACAGTTGAAGCATCTGATGTACTGATATAGAGAGTATCATTTTGATTAATTTTGAGAGGCGTTGTTGTTGTAATCACCAAGTTAAATATAGCAAATTGTGCTAACTATACAAAAAAAGAGATTTACACAGAATTAGTATTTTTGGCTCATCAATGGTTAATTCTCCATTGATTCAAGCTCACCAAGTAGACAAATAAAGAAGGATAAAGCTTGAAAAGTTTTTCCTGAAGGGAAAATGTAATGCACAAGTCTTTCTTCTCTCTTACTACTACTATTTATAGACTAACATGAAGCACCAAAATATCTATTATCTGGAAGCTTCTAGATCACTCAACTAACTACAACCCTTCTGACCGACTCAACTAACAGCTTTCAGTCTTTCACCTAGCTAGCTACAATGAATGCACAGTAGTAACTAACGCTGCAATGGTGTAAACTGTTTTAGTGAAATAGTGAAAACTATACAATGAGAAATTGACAATACAAACTAACAATCTGAACAGATTTAGACTTAGAAAAGCCAATGTACTTGTTTTCTTGTTTGTTCATGAACGTGAATTAGAATTCATTGAAAGACTAAAGAGGGAGTGGAGGGTCCTTTGGAAACAACTCTTTTTTTTTTTTGTTTTTTTGACATTGGTAACATTTATATTTAAATCAGTACTTAGGTAGGTGTAAATGGACCCTAATACATCTATGATTGATTCAGTCTCATTGGAGTAAACATTGGTACACCAAAAGCAAAACAACAAAATACATACTTCCTGCAGGCTGTTGTTCCTATTCTCAAAACATCTATCATTTCTCTCTCTCCATATGGTCCACCACATACAAGCCGGGATCATTCTCCATCTTTCTTTGTTTGTGACCCCAACTCCAGCAGCTTCTTCCCAACTGAAAAGTGTCTCATCAATTTTACTAGGCATACTATTTCCGAGATTTAGGAAAATCTGCCACAGCTGTGCAGTGAAACTGCAGTGCAGGAAAAGGTGCTTCACTGTCTCTGTATCCTTGACACATAAGGAGCACTTGTTGCATAGAGAGATACCACTCTTAGCCACATTATCCAATGTCAAAACTGCTTCATTGGCTAACAACCAAGTAAAGCATGCCACTTTATGTGATACTTTGACTCTCCATATATGCTTCCAAGGCCATTTGAGGAATTGATTATCTCTAACATTTGTATCACTAAGACTTGTCTGTTTATATCCTTCCTTAACCCTGTATTTACCTTTGTTATGCCCATGCCACCATAGATAATCCTCTCCATCCTCTGTTCCTTTAAAACTTTCCAGTAGTTTGTAAAGTTCAGTTATTCTATGGATTTCCCAGTCATTTAGATTTCTTCTCAGAACCAAATTCCATCCTTGTTGCGACCACATATCAGCAATTGTGTTCTGATATGTAGAAGTACGGTCTGCGTGCATGCTGACCTTCAAAGACCCCACTTATGAATTCAACTCGGTATGTTGTTGAAATGACTAAGGGGCTGTTTGCGTAAACATACAAGATAATCAAGTACTTTTTATATTATTAAGGCATGAACACCAAAGTTCTTACAAGCCAAAAAAAAAAATTAATAAACATTTTGTTTATATGCAATTCTGGTGTGTCAAGACGTTTACCATTTACTCAGAATTTTTTGGATCTCTCAGATCATTTCTAAAACAAAACTCCCAACTTTATCCATTCTCTAGTGAAAAATCATATGTAGATATTCAATAAGGACATTATAATCATTTTAACAAAAGTTGTTAACACATATACCAAAGGATATGTCTATTAGTATTGGTACCACTTCTTTATTGAAATACATAATTTGTTTATCTACTAGAGGTTGAATACATATATGATCTCTTAAACTTGTCAAAATATTTAAGGATTTGAACTAAGGATGCAACTTTTCGAACCTTGATATATGCTTAACTATCGAAGAAGAGAAATTGGTTTAGGCATATCATCAAACAGTTTGCAGGCAGCATCCAATGGTGATATTAAAACAAAAAAATTCTCCAAGAAATAGATACCCACCAAAGGAACTTGTGTATAATACAGAATACAGAATCTTAGAAATCCAAATATGACCCAAACAAAATTCCTAGATCTACCTTTCCACAAATCACACATAGAAAGTTAACACAGTTGAGAGAGTTTTTTGCAAATTTTTCTCTTAAACACACAGAAATAGAAGACCCACAAAAACCAACAAACTTAACATTAACTTACTTGAAATTCAACTCGAAGCACCAAGAAATGAAACAACTTACAGGATTTTGAAGAGCCGCTGACTTCGATCGATTTAGGTTTTTCAGTTGTGGTTTTATCTTTTATCTGAACGACAGAATTAGCTTGAATAGAGTAAACTCAAGCTTAAATATAGCTAACCAAAACCCAATTCCACGTCGAAGAATTTGTAGGCGTAAGTTGCAGCTTTTGAAGATAAGCAAAGCAAATGGATATGGGAAAGAGGAAGGAAAAATGATACGCGTTGTTAGGAGGGACTGCATATTTTGGATGAGACAACACTTTTAGCAAAAAGACTAAATTGCCCTTGGAAGCAGGCATGACGACCATCACCTGCTTCCAAGGCTCTTCTATATATTACTAGATGTTGGAGGCCCGTGCTTGATTTTGGGTGAATGTAGTAGCTTCATCAGCATCAAAGTTATCCTGGAACTTGTTGAGTAAAAACTTGCTCTTGTCAACTTTGTAATTAAATCAGGAAAAAGAATGAGTAAATCTGGACAACATTGATTAGCAATGACAATAACAATATAATTAACATGTAAAGAATAGTGCAAAAAATTAATATCAAGAAAAAGGAATTACCAACTTTACCAGAGAGGGAACAAAAAAATAAGATAGAAAATTCTAGATGTTATGCATTAATTTTGGTTTCTTCAAACACATCCAAGCCAATTGGTAGTTGAGATATATATATATATATATATATCAACAAATGCAAGATGCAACCGAACTAATATATCAACAAATGGAAGATGCAAACATACTAATACTTTCATGTACAATTTGTAAGAAATTCAATTCAAACCCGTGCCTCTATACACGGATTGCAAATGGGAAAACATGATATTTTAAGCGCATTTACATGCTGGGTCAGAAAAAAAACTGGTTTAGGAAATTTTTGGGCTACCTAAGGGAAAATAAAGCAAAGCTAAGTGACCTTTAATGACAATTGATGTTTACGATTAGTCGACATTGTATGATTTTCAAGGAAATCAATTGACAACATAAAGGGCCAATTTGTGAGATTTCAGGAGAGACAATCACAAGCGATGGTAGTATGCTGGTTGGAGAAGTACAACTGATTAAAATGAATATCCATTTCAAACCTCATCAAGAACGGATAACAGCACCTAAAATCATACAAAATTTGACATATCAGCTCACCAATTATAAAAGAAGAACCAACATATTAATATACACAAAGAACGGTCACATTCACAAGTAAAAGACTTCATTAAAGTCTGAGAAGCTCAATTTAGAAAAACTGAAAAATAAAAGTACCCGATGAGTAATAATCATTCAGCAACAAAAAGTAGAATAACAACATATGAGTACCCCTAAACATTTCACACTGTATTGGCTAAGACTTGCCATGTAAGAAATTGACTACATACCATTTGGGTCTTGGGAAGAAATCAATTTCTTTTGCTATCGAGAACATAAAGGAACCACATCTATGTATCTCAATTACATTACTCTTCTACACAGACCAAGCAAAATCTAACATATTATCAGAACTTAATGCAGAAGAATATAGCATAACATAAGCAAGTTAACAATACAAAATTGTACAATTAACGGCTCACATAAAATCAACTTATGAGCAACTGAATTCTTTTGTTTTTTAACTTTAGTTTTCTTTCATTAAGCAATACTTTTAATACAAAATGAATGCCTATCAATACACATCCCATTCTCCTAATCATCAAATCAGTAACAAGGTAATGAAAAGAAAACAGACAGCTAGAAGAAAATCAAGAAAAAATAAAAGTAAGACCATAAACACGAGAAAGAGAAACAACAAATTTGGTAATACATGGATCTACTTACAATAGCAAAAAAAGGTCACCCAAATGCACTAAAACTCTCACACACTAATGCTAATGCGCTATTAGAAGGGCGACACCACAAGGGTATATTTGTTTTTTTTATAGCCATTATGTTTGGGCCAGCTTTCGCACACGTCGACTAATTTCGGGGGATACCTTCCACTTCTTAATACTACATACAATAGTGACCTGTGAAAAATACATTACCTTGGCTTTATACTTTCCATACGAATCATAATGCTTGGACTTAAGATTGAGTTTTTGAGCAATCTCGGATATATGAAGACGTTCAATAGAGTTAGCAATAACTATATCTGTTGGAACAGGAAAAACAACTTCCAGTTTCATTCTTGTCTTCCCCATGATTTTTTTTATATGCTTTTTCCCCTATACTAAATTCTCAAAATCATGATTTTTCCTTCAGTAGATATCTCTAAGATTGGATTTTTAGTTCATCGAAGGTTTAAATCAATTATTAGTAAAATGGTGTCTTTGAAGAAGTAGAGTTCTCGTCTTTGTTGAAGCTAAAATTATCACAGCACAGCTGAAATCATATTTTTTATACCGTGGTGTTTAGGCCGGCTTTTGCCACCTTGATTAAATTCATGGGATACCAATACATATCGGGTAACTCGGTCCAACAAGATGCGAGGATGGATGGGGCACATATTATGAATAGATTATACAGAAGAAAAAATGCCTACCAATACATATTTAATCTCCTAATCACCCAAATCACCGTATCATCAGCAAGGTAAACAAAAGACAACATGCTACTAAATCAAGAAATAATAAAAGACACAGAAACAACACAAGAAAGATACTCAAAAGGAAAATTTGGAATATTACGTTGGCTTTATACTTTCCATATAAATCATAATATTGGGAACTAAGATTGAGTTCTTGAACAATCTCAGAAACATGAAGAGGCTCAACAGAGTTAGCTATATCTATATCTATTGGATGTGCAAAGATACGTGACATAGCAGGTATAACAACACCATCATTGAAGTGCCAGGAAGAATTAACATCAGAAGAAGCTTTTTCAATGTCACTGAAGTCTCTAGTATTTATTTTATTTTGAAAGACATCTCAACTTTTGGAGATCGCACCTTCAGTCTAAAGCCTGATATGCGAGCATCTGATCGAAGTTGACTGGAAAGAAGATTAACTATAAGTTGAAAAAGGTACCACCAGCAGTTATTAATCAACTAACTGAATAAGTTAGAAAACACAAAACATGAAGTGTAATGTGGTAAACGTCGTGAATAGCGGATTTTAAATGTCAGCTTACCTTCACCGTCATCATTGGCCCAAAGATAACGCACCAAGAACATCTTCATTACCATTGATTGGGCCTTATTAAACATCACATTAAAGGTATACAAAGGACTCATTCCCACATCGCCAAAAACAACTCCAAGAGTCTGAAAGGCCAACGGGGTTGTTTTATTCACTGAGACATCCTGCAAAATACATGTAAAATTAGTTAATTCTGCATCTATTGTTGAAATCAGAATCTACTATTTTTAGCAGAAGCGGAAGTCAGTTATCATTCTCTGAATTGATCTTTGCCTAATGAAAATAGAAAAAGCAATGATGTCAAATGCTCATTTGAGGCACGGAGCGGTAATAAATTTCAAAAGCCCAATTTGATTAAAGAATCCATTTTTCCAACTGGGTTTTGCTCAATTTCATCGAACGTACCATTTTCCTAAGTGGATTTTGCTCTATTTGATCGAAAATATCATTTTCCTAACTGGGTTTTGCTCAATTTGATCGAAAATACCATTTTCCCAACTGGGTTTTGCTCAATTTCTATCTGGTACTTGACCAAACAAAGGCAACCAAATTCTATCTACACTGCAATCAGCATCTGCAAGTGTGGGGGCAGCTAACACTGGCTGTTACAGCACTCGCGCAAAAGGGAGATTGGTTCAAATCAAGTGACTTTGCATTGAACATGCATTTCTCAGCTATCATATGCAAGCTCTAAGGTCAAGCTCAACATGACGTACTAAATTCAAACCGATGCATCTATACACCTTTCTTTTTTTCTTCGGTAGTATAACTATACCTTTTTGTTTACATCAATATGTTGTTACCCCCCACCCCCCTCTCCAAAAAGAAGTAGAATAAGAACACTAACTCAGTGTTACATAGTTAAATATTACCCGACACAAGAGAGTTTACCTCTATGGGAGCACAAATGAGAACACTTAAGATCCGTCACCTGCTCTATCTTTAAGCTATGGTAAGATTCTTCTTCGATTAATTCTATGACACCAACCCTGCCAATTATATTGTAAGACTATACTGAAAAGTGAAACCAACATAATGTAGTGATTCAAGAATTTGAAACACCTGATACAATATTAGAATAGCTCAGAAGAAAACGATCACAATATAAAGGGAAGAGGGAAATTCACACATTCTTCCGACAAAGTTTATCAATTCTCCTTCTCCCACTAAATTTTGAGAAGGTTCAAAATTTAATAAAAACATTAAACTATCTGGCAGGCTAGGTATGTAAAGGTTTTTAAAAGACATGCACTGAATAGCAATTTTCTTTTTCAGCAAATACACGATATATTTAAGGTAAGGATTGAACTGTATAGAGGGTCTAAGCTAGCAAACACATGTTATAGTTGAAGCCCTTACTCAACCCATACTCTCCTACAATCTCACCTTTATGTGCAAATTGAAGTTTCTTTCAAGTTTATACTTGTATCATATTTCATAGACATTTAACTGTGATTCCATCAGTGGCTTGGCTACAACAACTCACTACTTTGCCTCCTCAAATTCTTCACCTCGGCTTCTTGACTTCAACTTCATGCACAACAGTTTACCATTACGATTTGTATTTCTGTCGAACAGTTGATAGGCAAAAGATTTTTATTTATACCACAGTTTACGATTATTTAGCCATACTTGCAATCAAATAAAATCAGATCAAAAGAATTATACAAACAAATCCAAAAAAAAAAAAAAGTACAAGTAGATGTGTTGTGTTCAAAAATTGAAATAGTAGCTCACCTGTAAACTTGTAAATGAAGAGAAAAAGATAAACAACTGAAGAAGACCCAAAAATCAGAATTCTAAACAAACCCAGATCGAACTTTATAGCATCAAACATTTAATAGCAGGAAAAGTTTCGAGAATGATATACGAAGATGCCAACAGACATACAAGTATTCTCCCATCCAGTACAGCTAATAAACACGCAGGTGATTAGTCAGAAGGCAATCGTGAAGTGACGAAAATGCCCTTTCATGCAAGCGGGGAGGACAACCTAGACCTCCTTGCTTCATGACACACACACATATATATATATATATATATATATATATATATATATATATATATTAGGGGAAAGGACAGAAACAACATTTCAAATTAAATTATTTCCTTGAAAATGGCGCTGGAATTTAAATTTCATTTTCTAACCATTTTAATTTACTGACTGGTTCTATACCGTTTTTACACAATTTTTATACAGGTTTTATACAAATCTTATACATAAATATTCTATACAGAAATTATACAGTTTTGATACATAATTTATATAATAACTGTACATTTGCACTGCAAATTAAACTATTTCCTTAAAAATGGCAATAGAATTTAAATTCCACTTTCTAGTCATTTTAATTTATTGATTGGTTCTATACCCTTTTTACACAACTTTTATACAAATCTTATACATAAATATTCTATACGGAAATTATACAGTTTTGATACATAATTTATATAATAACTGTACTTTTTTTACACGTTTTATACAACAATTATATAATTTGTATACACTTTCTATATATTGTACATATACATATTTGATAGAACTATACAATTTCTATACCTTATCTTATATAAATTCATATTTTATTTAATAATTATATCATTTTTATATAATTTAATTATTATTTCTAAACAATAAAAAAAACAGAATATTTGATCAATTTAAAAATTTATAGTAAAAAAAAATTGAAATATTTTTAAAAGGGTCGAATTGTCCAAGTTGAATATTGTATCAATAGTGTATATAGATTGTATCAGTATCGTATATGGACTACGTGGATTAAAATGACCCAAATTGGAAAAGATTGGGAAATGGCCATAAAATGACATTTGTTTAGCCGACTGGACATTATTTGTCCAAATGCCAAATTTGGGCTATAATTGAGCTATTATTTTTTAAAAAGGTCATAGAGTGTCATTTTCCCTATATATTACTCCCTCCGTCCCATTTTACTTGTCCCAAATTGGGATGACACAACAATTAAGAAAAATAATAAATAACATGACTAGTTTACCAAAGTACTCCTATTAAATGATGTTTACATTTTAATTTAAAGAAAAGGTAATTAATGCAAAGGGTAAAACATGGAAAAAAAAGTTTGTTTTATCCTAATAAGTAAAATGAGACAAGTAAAATAAGACATCAACTTAGCCAATTTGGGACAGGTAAAATGGGATGAAAAAAATATTAGTAATTAAAACTAGTGGGCCCGACCTCCTTGCTTCATGACACATATATATTAGTAATTACACATATATATGTATAATATTGATGGTAGAGCAAACAGTTTTAAGTAAAGTAGTAAGTCATGTCATGTTATAATTACATGATACTACAACGTTATGCTTCATATTTTGCGAAACAGATTCAAAAAGTATCACATTGATATAATATTTGTTGGCATAAAAAATGTCAAAGTTCAAAATGAAAATGAAAATACTCTCTTCGTCCTATTTTATCCGTCTTAAATTGGGATGACACTGCTATTAAAAAAAATAATAAATAACATGGCTAATTTACCACAGTACTCTTATTAAATGATGTTTACATTTAAAAAAAATAATTAATGCAAAGGATAAAACATGAAGAAAAAAAATTATATTGTCTTGATAAATAAAAAAAAACATGTAAAATGAACATTAAATTAGAAAATTTGGGATAGATAAAATAAAACAGAGGGAGTAAGTGTTAATAATAATGATATGGCAAGTAGTAGTTGAGATGAGAGACACAAAATAAGTTTTCTTGTGTTTGTAACACTACAATCCCAATCCCGAGATAACTAATCCATGAATGAATTATCTCAATCAAATATGAGATAAATCATCTTAAAATTATTTATTTCTTATCCCTCGTACCAAATGATTCCTAATAATCCTAATGTACCTAAAACAAATTTATTTATTTATTTATTTATTGCAGATTTCTTATTTTGACGAATATATGAGTATACAAAATTGCATTAATAATTCTGGTTTGACTTTTATCAACAAGAAAAACAAAGTGCAATAATTTTTAGCAATTTGAGAAACCGTAACCTTTAAATATTGCTTAATTAATATATTAAATAGCTTAATTAATTCGTAGAAATCATATCATTTTCATAAATTAAAGCAAAAGGCATCAGCATGTGGTCATCATGATTACTTGATAATATTAATTTTTTACCCAAAGATAGCAATATTATTAATGTTAATATTTGATGCTAATCTAATCTCTTAAAAAATATTTGATAATTGATGCTCCCTAATTATTATAATGGAGAAAATTGGCCTTTTGTGGGACCATTAATGTTGACTAATAATAAAATACCCTGAACTATTTGAAATGGCGCAAAAATACCCCTCTGTTAAATATTTAGTTAAAAAATACTCCTCCCTTTAACAAAATTCCACCAAGCATTCCACCTAGATAAAAAAAAATCACGTGACTATGTCACATTATCATCCACATGTAAAATGTTAGTATTTTTAATTATACGACATTCCTTTCTTCTTTATTTTTATTTATTATTTTTTTTATTATTTTTTTTATTTTATTTTTTTTATTTTTTTGCAAAGCAGTGAAACGGAAAAACCAAAAAACCAATCATTTGCTAATTACTTCATTAGTGTTTTAAAAGTTCTAGATTTCACCTTTTCATTAGTGTTTTAAAAGTTCTAAATTTCTTCTTGTTATTGTCGTTTGGGATGAGGGACAGCTTGATCTTGATCTGATGTTGACTCGGAGGAGGAGCTAGAATTTTAACTTTTAAGCTAGCAAATGTTGATATACTAATAATTGAGTTGAATTTACTACATGCAAATTCTTTTTTAAAATAAATAAATTCCTTTTAACACTTGTTTAATCATTCGAAATGAATTCATTTTTCTAAATTCAGTTTTGATGAATAATCTTATTATTTTTAGAACAAGTTTGAAAAGAAGTAAAATGATACTTAATATTGATAAATTTTTATTTAATTATGTCATTCATTAACTTTTTTAAGATGTGTGCCACATTCAAAGATTCATTAATTTTATATTAGAGGAGGTATTTATTAAATCATTTTAACATAAGCATTATGAGTAAAAGCTAGCAAAGTCAAACACATCTTTTGAGTAACTAATTTGAAGTTTAGTTATCAGTTTAATAAGACTCTTTTGTTGGATTTCACACTTTTAAACCTATTAACAGGAAAAAACTTATTTTTTAGATGATCAAAGGAATTTGATAATAGCGATGTTACATTTAATAAATTTTTTCAAAAAAAATATTATGTAACCATCGTTTGTCTACTTTGATTAAAAATGAAAAAGTCGTGTAAATTTTGTCCGTTTCACTGACGTTTTTAAATAAAAATAAAAATAAAGAAGAAATGAATGTCATATAATTTAAAAATACTAACATTTTACATGTGGATGGTAATGTGTCATAGTCACGTAGTTTTTTTTATCTAGGTGACATTCTTGGTGGAATTTCGTTAAGGGAAGGGGTATTTTTTAGCCAAATATTTAACAGAGAGGTATTTTTGAGTCATTTTAGATAGTTCAGGGGTATTTTTGATCCTTTTTTGAATTCCGTTAGAGGGAGGGGTATTTTTTAGCCAAATATTTAACGGAGGGGTATTTTTGAGCCAAAAATCTAATGAGGGACATTTTTGAACTATTTCAGATAGTTCAGGGGTATTTTTGAGCCAAATATTTAACGGAGGGGTATTTTTGAGCCAAAAATCTAACGAGGGATATTTTTGAACTATTTCAGATAGTTCAGGGATATTTTTTAGCCTTTTTCGTTTTATATATGGGTCAGGGCCCACCTCTTTATCTAGCCTAATCAAAATCTATCACCTCTTGGGTTAACTAGTATCAAGTTCAGCTATAAATAGCCCTTCATTTATGTAGAAATGATAATAAGAAATAACAAGAAATACTAATACAAAATTCTCTCTAGTTCTCATTTCTTCCTTCTATATAACTCCTGCCTTCTATATAATTTCATATCACAATTATCTCTAGTTTTCATTTTTTTCTTCTATATAACTTTTGTTTTATATAAAATTTTATATCACGTTATCAGCACGAGCCTCTATCATTCCAAGCAAATACAGGTAATAAAGGTTGGTATTTTATTTTCTTAAATAATGGCTAATATTTTCCAGACGCGATTTTAGTACCCTAGATATATCTGGCAAATCTTATATGTCCTGGGCACTAGACGTAGAAATTCATTTAAATGCAATGGGTCTGGCAGACACCATTAAAAAGGATAATAAGGCATCTGAACAGGATAAAGCCGAGGCCATGATATTTCTTCGTCATCATCTTGACGAAGGGTTAAAAATGAAGTACCTCACGATCAAAGATCCCCTTACCTTGTGGAACAATTTAAAGAAAAGATATGACCACTTGAAGATGGTCATGCTCCCACAAGCTCGTACTGAATGGACCTATTTGAGGTTCCAGGATTTTAAAAATGTAACTGAATATAATTTTGTGTTGTTTAGAATTAAATCGCAGTATGACTTATGCGGGAAAAGGATCACAGATCACGAAATGATAGAGAAAACCCTTTCTACTTTTCACTCCTCGAGTCTGGTCCTGCAGCAGCAGTACCGAGAAATGGGTTTCAAAAAGTATTCTGAATTAATTGGTCATCTTCTTGTTGCTGAACAATATAATGATCTTTTAATAAAAAATAATGAAACTCGGTCTCCTAGTACTGCTTCATTCCCAGAGGTGAATGCTGTAATTTTTTATCCGACTTGGCGTGAAAGAAATCCTGATCTCAGTCGTGGTCGAGGTCGAGATCGTGGTCGTGGTCGTGGTCATGATCTTGGCAGGTATATCAATCAGGGTAATCGTCTTGCAATAAATAATAACCCTCAGCACCAGCAGTGCAAAAAGAGGGGTAAAGCTCTTGAAGCAGCGCCAAGGACGAACCTTGAAAATAGATGTTATCGATGTGGAGGAAAGGGACACTGGGAGCGTGCTTGTCATACGCCTAAGCATCTGATAAAACTATATCAGGCGTCCCTTAAAAGGCTAGAAAATGATGTTGAAACAAATTTCCTCCTCGAAGATAATGTTGAGCTCATGGACTTGAAAATGCCAGATTTCTTTCCAGAAGAACATGTAAATCACCCTGTAGGTGATAATAATGATATAATTCGATTATGTTGATTTTTCTATTAAAATTAAAATAGCTTATATTTCTATTATTAATATATTCCTAATATGGTATGTAAATAAATTTTTATTTATATAGTAGTTAAATGTGTGATTATAGTGTAGCAAAATATTTTTAAAAAATTGAATATTAGGTATTTGCACGATAATATAGTAATAATTTATTAATGGAGTTTTAAATTTAGATACATAATTTTATATGCTAACATTATGGATAGAATTATTTATTGCAGTAATGAATATTCATAGAAGACATATTATGAAAATGCATGATATTATGTGCTAGTTATACTATAATGATTATTTTGTTTATATTTTTATTTTGAAGAAAATATGGATACTCCTCAAGTCTTTTTTGTATCAATAATCGATCATGATGATATTTGTGTAATTGATAGTGGGACAATGCATGCAATATTTAAAGATGAAAAATATTTTTCTCACTTACTCAGAAGAAGAGCAAATATTACAACAATTGCTGGTAATTCAAAATTAATTGAAGGCTCCGGAGGAGCTACTATATTTCTGTCTAAGGGGACAAAGTTAATTATAGAAGATGCATTGTTCTCTTTTAAATCCCCAAGACTTATTGAGTTTTAAAGATATTCGCATAAATGAATATCATGTTGAGACAATAAGTGAAATGAATGCCGAATATCTTGGCATTACAAAGAATGTCTCAGGTCAAAAATAAATGTTGGAGAAATTACCAGTTTTGTGTTCTGGCTTATACTGTGCCGAAATTAGTACAATTGAAGTTTACTGATATAAATACATTTGTGATCTGGCATGATCGAATAGGCCATCCTGGCTCAATAATGATGAGATGAATTAATAAAAATTCAAAAGGGCATCCGTTAAAGAACCTGAAGATTCTTACACCGGATGAATTTTCATGTGCTGCTTGTTATCAAGGCAAACTGATAACTAGACCATCGCCTTTGAAAATTAGCGCCGAATCCTCTCAGTTTCTGGAGCGTATACATGGGGATATATGTGGGACTATTCACCCACCTAGTGGGACATTTAGTTATTTTATGATCGTAATAGACGCATCTTCAAGATGGTCGCATGTATGCCTCTTGTCATCTCGCAACCTGGCGTTTGCGAAATTATTGGCACAAATAATACGATCAAGGTTGCAATTTTCAAACTATCCTATTAAGGCTATTCTCCTAGATAATGCTGGAGAATTTATATCCCAAGTTTTTGATGATTATTGTATGTCAGTTGGGATAAAAGTTGAACATCCTGTTGCTTATTTTCATACTCAAAATAGCCTTGCTGAGTCATTTATTAAGCGCCTACAATTGATAGCAAGACCACTGCTTATGAAAACAAAATTGCCTACTACTGTTTGGGGTCATGCTATTTTACATGCAGCATCACTTGTTCGTCTCAGGCCAACTCATTATAATAAATACTCCCCGTTTCAATTGGTTCTGGGCCATGAGCCAAATATTTTCCATCTACGAATTTTTGGATGTGCTGTATATGTGTCAATTGCACCACCTCAGCGTACTAAGATGGCCCCCCAGAGAAGGTTAGGAATATATGTGAGGTTTGAGTCACCCTCTATAATTCGCTACCTTGAACCATTGACGGGAGATTTATTCACTGCTCGATTTGCAGATTGTAGATTTGATGAAACAAATTTTCCTCAATTAGGGGGAGAACAACGTGACCTTAAAAGGAAAATTGCGTGGAAAGTTTCATCATTGTCTCATTTTGATCCACGTACCCCCATATGTGAAAGTGAGATCCGGAAGATCATTCACTTACAGAAATTAGCAAATCAAATGCCAAATGCATTTACTGATTTGAAAAGGATAACCAAGTCACATATCCCTGCAGCGAATGTGCCTGTCCGAATTGAAGTTCAAAAGGAACCATCTTCTAATGTAATAGCTTCTAAATCACAAACACGCCTGGAGCGTGGCAGACCATTGGGATCAAAGGATAAAAATCCCAGAAAAAGAAGCGCGAAAAATGATAAAGATGGTGTTGTAAAAGATTCTCTTAAAGAGACTCAAAATCTGATTAATCCTGATATTCCTGAAGAAATTAGTGAACCCGAGACTCAAGTGAATGAAGAACTTTCAATAAGTTCTACCAATAATGAGGTAAATTTAGATCGATAAAAAATTATGGTGGATAATATTTTTGCATATAATGTTGCACTAAATATCATGCAAGACAATGAGGACCTTGAACCTCTATCTGTCGAAGAATGTCGACAAAGAAAAGATTGGCCAAAATGGCAAAAGGAGATTCAATTTGAATTGAACCTGCTTGCTAAGCGGGAGGTTTTTGGACCTGTAGTTCAAACCCCAAATGATATAAAATCAGTTGGCTATAAATGGATCTTCGTACGTAAAAGAAATGAGAAAAATAAAATTGTAAGATACAAGGCACGCCTTGTTGCACAAGGATTTTCTCAAAGACCCAGTATTGACTATGAAGAAACATATTCACCCGTCATGGATGGAATATCGTTTACATACCTCATTGGTCTAGCTGTACATGAAAATCTTGAAATATATCTAATGGATGTGGTTACAACTTATCTTTATGGTTCACTTGATAACGATATTTACATGAAAATCCCAAAAGGATTAAAATTGCTTGAAGCATATAGTTCAAAGTCTCGGAAATTATATTCAATCAGATTACTAAGATCGTTGTATGGTCTAAAACAATTAGGGCGTATGTGGTATAATCGCCCAAGTGAGTACTTGAAAAATGAAGGATACATAAATGATGTTATTTGTCCTTGTATTTTCATTAAGAAAACAGTGTCGGGGTTTGTTATACTCGCCGTTTATGTGGATGATATAAATCTCATCGGGACTCGAGAAGAGGTTCAAAAGGCAATCAAATATCTAAAGAAAGAATTCGAAATGAAAGATCTTGGAAAGATAAAACTTTGTCTTGGTCTGCAAATCGAACATTTAGCAGATGGAGTATTCATCCACCAAATTGCCTATACCCAAAAGGTATTGAAACAATTTTACATGGACAAAACATATTCATTAAGTACTCCAATGGTTGTTCGATCACTTGAAGTGAGTAAAGATCCGTTCCTGTGACAATCCTGCAGATTTATTCACCAAATCTTTACCAACTTCAACCTTTGGAAAGATGGTATATAAGATTGGAATGCGAAGACTAAATAAATTGAATCGAGGTCTTCATCGGGGGGGGGGGGGGTAAGAATACGCGTTGTACTTTTTTTTTCTTAACCAAGATTTTTATCCCACTGAGTTTTTCCTGATAAGATTTTTAATGAGGCAGCAGTCAAATGCGTATTCAGTAAATTTTTCTTCACATAGGCATCCAAGGGGGAGTGTTGGAAAACATGGGTGGCCACTAAATGCAAATAGTGGCTGCCTATGTGTTATTTTATATATGGCTCAGGGCCCACCTCTTTATCTAGCCCAATCAAAATCTGTCACCTCTTGGGTTAAATAGTATTAAGTTCAGCTATAAATAGCCCTTCATTTATGTAGAAATGATAATAAGAAATAACAAGAAATACTAATACAAAATTCTCTCTAGTTCTCATTTCTTCCTTCTATATAACTCATGCCTTCTATATAATTTCATATCACAATTATCTCTAGTTTTCATTTCTTCCTTCTATATAACTTCTGCCTTATATATAATTTTATATCGAATACTAACTTTTCGCTAATAACAGTTCTTCTTCGAAAATGATTAAAACAATACGTTAAAAAAAAGTATGTTAATACTTCTTCCATGGATAATTATTCGTCGTGTTTCTTTTTTACATGACATAAAAAAATAAATTTTTAGTTTTGTTGAGATATTTATAATTTTCAAGAACAATTACTATTAAGAATATAATGAAAAACATAATTAATTTTATCTTGAAATGACTAATTTTTAAAAATTACGACAAATAATTTGAGACATAAAAAAGTATTATGTAAGCTAAACTCTCCAATTTAATTCTCCTTTTAGTTAAAAAAAAACCATAATATTTTAGTAAATTTATTGGTAAGGTAAATATTCTTCGCCTCTGGATTATCAATGAATACAAATATTTGTCTTTATAATATCCAATTAAGTTCATTTTATAGAAAAAGGTCAAAAATACTTATGAACTATTCGAAATGGATCAAAAATATCTCTCATTAGTTTTTTGGCTCAAAAATACCCCTTCGTTAAATATTTGACTCAAAAATACCCCACCTTTTAACGTAATTCCACCAAGCATGCCACCCACCATCTACATGTAAAATTTTATTATTTGGAAAAGGGTCAAAAATACCCCTGAACTATCTGAAATGGATCAAAAATATCCCTCGTTAGTTTTTTGGCTCAAAAATATCCCTCCGTTAAATATTTGACTCAAAAATACCCCTCCCCTTAACGGAATTCCACCAAGCATGCGACCTAGGTAAAAAAAGTCACGTGGCTATGCCACATCACCGTCCACATGTAAAATTTTATTCCTTAATTATATGACATTCCTTTCCTCTTGATGAAAGAGTTAAATAAAAAGATTATATTCGGTGCTGTTGATTTATTTTTGGCTAAATACATATGCAGGCCCCTTAACTATTCGACTTTTTCCATATATGCACTTCAATTAGGTCAGATACCTATTGAACCCTTTACTCTTTCACAAAACGTTTCAATTGAGCACAATTGCTGATGTGGCGCTGACATGGCGTGACATGTGTAATACACTCTCCATTAGGAGAGTGAGAGACCATGATTAATAAAAAAAAATTAAACATAAAATCTCAACCAATTAAAAAAGATATATTAATGAAATAAAAAGAAAAATAAAGTATCATCTTCTTCTCCATAACTCACCATTTTCCATTTTTTTTAACATACAAAAAATAACATCATCTTCTTCTCCATAACTCACTATTTTCCATTTTTTTTACATACAAAAAATAACATATCTTCATAACTCACTATTTTCCATTTTTTTACATACAAAAAATAGCATATCTTTTTCTCCATAACTCACCATTTTTCATTTCATCTTCTTCTTCATTAACTCACCATTTTCCATTTTTTTACATACAAAGAATTCTTTCACAACGCCACACACATAATTACACACACATACTCCCCCAATTTTCCGTATCCATTAAAAGTAGAAATCGTCGTACTCGACGGAGATTTTCCTTCTGAAACAAATTGGTCACATTATGAATTTGACAAAAATATCGTTAAGGAGATAACCGAAAAGACGCCGCTGCTTACCGAAGAAGTCAATTTCACGATGTGTGACGGCGTTGTTACAGTCGGGGAAATTGAATTTACTGATAATTTGAGCCATTACGAAAGTCATTACTGAAGCACGTACGAAAGCCAGTTTGGTTCAAATTGGGAATAATCAAAACACTGTTCAAATTACGGAAGCTATTATTGAAGGTTTTATTGTTAAAAAACACCGCGGATAAGTGAAAGAAGAAGAAAATACCTTTTTTTCTTTTTACCTTTTTGTGCTAAAAAATGTAGAAAGAAGTGTTTGGAAGGGAAAAAGAAGAAGATATCACTTTTTTTTTTTACTTGTTTGTGCTCAAAGATTGAGAAAGAGGTGTTTGGAAGGGAAGAAGAAGAGGATACTATTATTTTTTTTATTTGTCTGTGCTAAAAAATGGAGAATATTTTTTTTTTCTTTTAGTTGTCTGCTCAAAAATGGTGAAAGTAAGTTTGGAAGGGAAGAGAGGGGAGAGGGCAGATCGGGTAGGTGCATTTGCAGGTGGGGGGTGGGTAATTAATGATTTTGTTTTAAAAATTTAGATTTAATTATATTAGAAAATTATTTTTATAATTATTTTAAGTCAAAATGCCACGTGTCGTTATTTAATTCGTTACTTTGCCATATCATCAGCGTGTGTATTACACGCATTTTTATTTTTTGCCACGTCAGCAAATTGGGCTCAATTGAAACAATTTGTGAATGAGTAAAGAGTTCAATAGATACCTGACTTAATTGAGGTGCCTATACGGAAAAAGTGAAATAGTTCAGGGGCCTGTATATGTATTCCGTCTTTATTTTTTCGGGACTCAATGAATGTTGATAGTTTTTCTAATTTTATGTTTAATCATCAAGTATTCTTAGAGGCCATTAGGCCATAAAAATTATTTATTTATTTCCGAAATTTTTTTCACTTTATGGGATTCATGGTGTTTGGCCATAGATATTCCAAAAATATTTCCAAAATTGTTTTCTGAAAAGTGAAAATAACTTTTTATTGTTTTCACTTTTTTTAATTCCAAATCCAATTTTTTTAATATTATACAAAAAAAACCTTATTTATCCACAACCAACAACCATAAACAATTGTCAACTACCATTCTTACTTTTCGTATCTGGGCTTTATTGGATCAATTGAGGAAATAGTTAGTGCTAAATTAGCTTAAGATGTAGAACTTTCTATTTTGATTCTCAATAATGTTGCTAGTAAATAGTTTAGTTAGATTTTTAAGTTAAAAGACCGGTATATTTTTATTATTTATAGGTATATTTTTATTTTTAAGCTCAGGGCCCCTTCATCATTGATGTGAAATTTTTTTCATTCATGAGTATAATCAGTAGATAAATTAGTTAGGCAATTTTGATAGCTTTAAAAAGTTTGGGGTATAAAATTAAATTTAAAAAAGACTTTTCAAAAGTCAAAAAATATTTTTCAAAAATATATGGTCAAACACAACTCCAACTTTAACTTCAACTTTAAATTTTTTTAGTTTTTATTGCCAAACGCCTATTTATAATTTTTAAAAATTCCACTTTCAGAAAAGTAAATGACATTTAATATATTTTAATCATTAGAAAAACATAAATATAATTTTCTTTAATAATCTAAGTGAAAAGTTTATCATATAATGAAAAATATTGAATAATTTGTACTCCTTTAACAAAAAATTTTTAGTACCTTCCCAATGTCGAGAAATCCCAAAAACGTTAAACTAAATCCAGTAAAAACACTGATTTATTTCATTTTATTTAAATATTTTTAGAAATTTTTAATTTTGCTGATCATATTTTTTTCCAGATGGCTAAAATTGCTTTGCAAAACAATAAAAATAAAAATAAAGAAGAAAGGAATATCATATAATTAAAAAATAACATTTTACATGTGGATAGTGACGTGGCATAGCCACATGCCTTTTTTTATCTAGGTGGCATGCTTGGTGGAATTTCGTTAAGGGGAGGGGTATTTTTGAGCCAAATATTTAACGGAGGGATATTTTTGAGCCAAAAACTAACGAGGGGTATTTTTGATCTATTTTAGATAGTTCAGGGATATTTTTAACCCTTTTTCAAAAAATAAAATTTTACATGTGGACGGTGACCACGTGGTTTTTTTACATAGGTGGCATGCTTGGTGGAATCCGTTAAGAGGATGGGTATTTTTGATTCAAATATTTAATGGATGCATATTTTTGAGCCAAAAAATTAGCGAGAGTATTTTTGATCCATTTCAGATAGTTCAGGGGTATTTTTGACCCCTTTCCGTTCATTTTATCTTCAAGTATTTGATTCCTCTAATTATAAGTATTAACATTTTAAAAATATTTAATCATTCTACCATTTATTTACTTATATTTTATATTAAATTTATATCATTACTTCTAATGGCGATAGACTTTTAAAAATAGTCCAAATTATAAAATATTTCTTATTTAATGGAATGGATATCACACATATAAAGTTAAAATTGAGTCATATACCAAAAAAACTAAAATTAAAATTTATCAATAAATAAAGAATCAAATATATAATTGTCCCTAATAATGATAAATTAAAGAGCCTTGCAATTATAAGTAACAATCCTTTTTCAAAAATGATTAAACAATTCATACTATGCAAGCTAGCTCTCCATATTCTTCCTTTTTTTTATTAAAAAAATTATTTTACATTTAAAGGTAATATGGACTACTAGTATATTTTATTATTAGTCCTTTATCTTTTTATTATTTCTTTTTTGGGTAATTGAACATGACTTTAAATTTTTGCAAATTCCAACATCATTGTTGCAAATGGAAGGGATTAAAAAAATAATTTTAAATGATATGACAATTTAAATATCTTGATAAAGCTTTGATGACTTCCAACTTTAATTTTCAAGAAAATTAAGTAATTTAGATACGCAATTACTTTAATTGTACCCATCAATATAAATGACCACTTTTAAAATCCTACAACCATATTCACAATATTAATGTAATAATTTCATTATATATGCAAAAAGGAGGCATATAAGGGTAAGATGAAGAAAAAAAAAAGTTAAATATTATAAGGGAAATGACATAGTTTCTACCCCAAACTATATACGAAAAATCTATGTAACATCTAAACTATACTAGTAACTTATTACACACCTAAACTATAAAAAAGTGATAGTTTTTACACCCTGTCAGCATTATACCACTTGCATGTGGTGTGGTGTTTTACACACGTTGCCATGTCAGCATAATCCGAAAAAATAATAAATTTGTTATTTTCATAAATTTTTCTTTCTTCTTTTTAATTTAATTTTTTTTCCTTCTTCTTCAATGTCTAAAACCTCCATCACCTCCATTACACCATATTCACCGCCATAAACTTTATCCCACCAACAAAATTACCATAACAATTAATTTCTTCTAACAATGTTCTTCATCCTTTTCTTAAAAAATAAAATAAAAAAATCTCAGCTATAATGACCATTATTGTTTCAAAAAATGGTCACTCGACTGTTGGCCTCTGTGTTTTAAATGATAATGAACAACACATTTTCGTACTTTTTCTATTTGTTTTTCAGCTATAATTTTTTTTTTAAAAAATAATATGGTAGCAAGCTCCATTTTTGGATGAATTAATAATTAACAGACAGAGAGGAGAAAGTCGACGATGAATCCAACTTTTCCGATCAGAATTCACCGGAAAACATCCTTGCTACCAAATTTTATATATTTTTTTTAGAAATTTTGATTTTGTTCATTGTGAATTTGACATTAATTCGATGGAGATGGAGGATGAATTGTGTTATTTGGGGATGGGGTTGAAATTTGGAGGTGGGGTGATGAAGAAACCGTATTGGTTGAGGTGGGGGTGATGAAGAAGAAGATGGTTTGGGGGGTGGGGGATGATGAAGAATATGATTGTTTGGGGGTGGGGAGATGGATGCTGGGGTTGGGGGAGGAGTATTTTATTTTATTTTATTTTATTTTATTTTATTTGCATTAATTTTTAATTTAAATGCGTCATTTTCTTTTAAAATAATTATGTATTTTTCACGTCAGATTTAGGGAGTAAAAAATATCATTTTTTTATAGTTAAGGTGTGTAATAGGTTACTTATATAGTTTAGGTGTGGATTCGACTTTTCAACTATAGTTTAGGGTGAAAACGCTGTATTTTTCCCATTTCATAGTAACTGTATATCAACACACAAATAACTAATATTTATCACCATATAAAGTCTTCAACCTTCACAAACAGACTCTGGAGATTTTTGGACCTTTCATTTAAGATGCTATATGATAATCAATAGCAGACTTCAACTAGCTATAACACATGATTATGCATTTCGTGGAAGAAAAAAGAAATTGAAAGCTATAATATATATATATGTGTAATTTTAACAATGAAGAACATACTTTACATGGAGAAAATCCACAATTAAATACTATTACAGATTTTATAATAAACCTAGGAGAAAAGACTCAACAAGAAAATATAAAATATTTAAAAACTCTAGAGATATTAGAAGACCTGCAAAATAAAAAATAAAAAAATTGTTAGATAAAATAAAATAAAATTTTGATTTCTTAAAGAACCAACAAGCAGAATTAGAAAAGAAATTCAAAGATTTAATTAATAAAGACAAAGGTAATTTGGAAAATCTTGAAATAAGGTTAGTATTACAAGAAGTACAAAAAGAAATTAATAAAATAAAAAATATAATACTCTCATGAATGATATACTCCAAGATAAACTTCATCTAGCAATATTAAAAAAGGCAGCACAGATCCAACCAAATCCCGAAGGATTATCAGACCATCAACCCTAGGGAAAAGCAGACTCGTTAATCATAAAACAAAATAATATTATAATTTTGTTACTATTAGAACTAAATAAGAACCTAGAAAAAGAAACTCTAGAAAAAAAGAAAAAAAAAGGACAGTCAAGATAAAAATATAGAAAAATTAATAGAACGACTAAAAATGATAGAAATAACCCCTCAAAAAGAATTTAAAGAAGCTAAAATAACTATACCAACTAAGCCAAAACCATGGACCTTGATATGTGTCATGGATGCAATTTTGAGTTTATTGAATTTGTGCACTAATCTATTAAGTGATGTGCCTAGATACACGTAGTTGAAGCACATACATATATTGTGCGCGGATCTATTAAGTGTATTCGTTCAAGTTGTGGAGTATTCATGTATGGAGACATGTAGTTACGTACAGATACAAATCTGTCAATACCATATACATGTATCCATACACGAATACGCCAGATACATTACAACCGATACGAAATACACTAAATATTTGATATCGGATACACGAGATAAAATTAATTCCAGATACACAATGAAGATTGGAAAGAATTTGAATTTTTCAATCTATTTTTACCTAACGGATACTCTAAAGTCGTTACAACATGATTTTCTCCTCGACTAAGAAGCTTTAGCTACATTCCTTTTAGAATATCAGAAACTAATAACACATGTATCTGAGATACATATATATTATTATAAGTGGCATATCCACATACAAGGCAAAAAATAATTTATTCGAGTGTTCTAGAATGACAGATTATAGTATTATCGATATAACATTTAGCAAAACGTGTAAGTGGATCAACTCTTCAACTTCTCACTGAAATAGAATCCGCACAAGGAAAAACACTGAAATGAGTTTTTGCAATATAAAACTTAATTTCAAAAACCAATATTGTGAAGAACTCAAAATGGACTTACAAAGTTAAAAGCCCACACCCATCAAAACGTCAAAAAAAAAAACTAAAAAAAAACAGGCTAGTGAGGCCCATTACACACTAGTTATAAATATCATCTACACATATTGCTCCACTGCTTTTCAACAAATCTGCTTTTCAACAAATCGGATCTAGGGTTATTACAGGTAAAGCGATTTTCGATTTTCAAACTGTTTTTTGTCACTTTTTTTTTTTTTTTTTTTTGATAAAATTGTATTCAAGTATCCTCGATATATGTGCATGTGCATAAATCATCAAGAAATTGCTATTAATTTTGACAACTTTGCATGAGATTTTGTATTATTTGTGCAATAGTTTTTTGTATGATTAAGAGTTAATATAATTTTGGAAAGGAGCTAATTTATCGAGAAATTGCTTTGAATTTTGAGTAATTTGGATGAGATTTTGTATTATTTGTGCAATAGTTTGTTGTATGATTATGAGTTAATATAACTTTGGAAAGGAGCTAATTTATCGATATGTGTGCATAATTTATCGAGAAATTGCTATTAATTTTGAGTAATTTGGATGGGATTTTGTATTATTTGTGCATTAGTTTTTTTTTTTTCCGTTTTAGTTTGGTTTGATGTTTTATTGAGTTGAAATTTGTGCTAAATTAATTTGGAAAAAAGTAATGGAGCTAATTTTTGTATGATTAAGAGTTAATATAATTTTGGAAAGGAGCTAATTTGTCGATATGTGTGCATAGTTTATCGAGAAATTGCTATTAATTTTGAGTAATTTGGATGAGATTTTGTTTTGAATGTGTTTTTTGAGTCCGAAAATTTATTCAAGAGGCGTGTTTTTTTGGTTTAGTTTCGGTTGATATTTAATTGAGCTGAATTTGTGCTAAATTCACTTGAAAAGAAAATAATAATGCAGCTAATGTGCCGCGGTATGATGAGATTTTGTATTATATGTGTTTTTTGGCTCGGAAAACTCATTCAAGAGTTCTTTTTTTCGTTCTAGTTTCAGTTGAGATTTTTGTGAGCTGAAATTTGTACTAAAATCATTTGAAAAAAAAGTAATCGGTCTTTTTCTTATAATGATTAAGTGATAATATAACACTGTAAAGGAGCTGATTAGGTAGTTTCTTCACTCATCCTCGATATGTATGCATGTGCATAATTCATCTCGGAATTGCTATTAATTTTGAGAATTTTGGACGAGATTTTGTATTATATGTGTTTTTGACTCGGCTAATTTGTTGTTATATGTTTTTTTTTGTCGTTTTAGCTTTGTTTGATGTTTAATGAGCTGGCATTTGTGCTCAATTCATTTGAAGAAAAGTAATGGAGCGCTTTTTTTTCCTCGATTATTAAGGGATGATATAGTTTTGGAAAGGAGCTAATTGGGTAGTTTCTTCACTCATCGTCGCTATATATGCACATGCATAATTCATCTAGGAGTTGCTATTAACCCTGAGTAATTTGATGAGATTGTGAACTCGGCAAATTTATTCAAGTGGTGTTTTTTTCCGTTTTAGTTTCGTATGATGTTTTATTGAGCTGGAATCTGTGCTAAATTCATTTGAAAAAAAGTTATGGAGCAATATTTTTTAATTTATGATTAAGAGATAGTATAGTTTGGGAAAGAAGCTATTGGGTAGTTTTATGTGTTTTTCGACTCGGAAAATTCATTCAAGACGTGTTTTTCTTCTACTCTACAACAAAAACAACATACCTAGTGTATTCCCACATAGTGGGGTCTGGGGAGGGTGATGTGTACGCTGACCATACCACTACCTCAGATGTAGAGAGGCTGTTTCCGATAGACCCCCGGCTTAGTTGTGCAAAATCCATTTGAAAAGAAGCGACGGAGCTATTTTCCTTTTTATGATTAAGAGATAATATAATTTGGGAGGAGCTAATTGGGTAGTTTCTTTCAAAGAAGATTCCACAGTGTGATGAGATTCTGTATTATATGCTATGTTGCTCGGATTCGTCAAAAATGTCAATGGATGCGTGTCGGATTCGCCAAAATTAGTGTTTTTTGAAGAATCTGACACGGGTGCGGCATAAAAAATGAAGAGTCCGTGCAACTTAGATTATATGTGTTTCTTGACTTGATAAATTCATTCAAGAGGTGTTTTTCTGTTTCTATTTTCGCTTGATGTTATATTGAGTTGGAATTTGTGCTAAATTCATTTGAAAAAAGAGTAATGGAGCTATTCTTTTTTAAGATTAAGCGATAATATAATTTGGGATAGGAGCTAATTGTATAGTTTCTTTCAGAGAAGATGCCGAGGTATGATGATCGGTATGGCGGTACACGCCTATATGTTGGACATTTGTCTTCCCGAACGCGATCTCGAGACTTGGAGGATGTCTTTAGCAGATACGGGAGGTAAATTTTAACTGTTTGTTAGTTTTATGCAGTGATTGTACTCATTGTTGTAAATCAAATTTGAGTACTTGGAAGATGATAGTCCGAAAGGACCAAGATTAACTTTTATATTGATTTAATTTAGGTAGAGGTATCGGGAGGTCATTTTTAACCATTCATTAGTTTTATGCAGTGGTTGGACGCATTGTTGTAAATCAAATTTGAGTAGTTGGAAATTGAAATTCCTATATGACAAAGATTAAACTTTGTAGTGATTTGATTTTGGTAGTGGAATCAAATGCGCCCGGACAGAGTAGAATGAATATAAAGAATCATGTAGTTGATCTCAGCTTGTTCGGTATTGAAGCATTGATTAATTGATTGATGTACGTAGTGATTATTTATAGAAATTATGTTGCTTTTACTAGTTCACAATCTTTGTTCTAGGAAGTAAGGTGGTCTTTGGGGTTGGTCGTTTTAATTGAATTTGTTGAAAATGTGTGAGAGCAACCTCCCCGTGTCTTAGTTTTTTAACTCGAATAATGTTTATGAAGGTTTCTATGTTTTTGCCAACCCGGAGGTTTGTGGTGGGAGGTTGCCCTTGGTGGAATTGGTTCCCATTCTCGCGGAGTGTGGCGATTCTTTCTATATTGTTATTGCGTGTTTTTTTGATGGAAAGGGCGCAATCCCCAAAGTGGTGTTTAGTTCATCTTTGAGGGGCGAAGTATCAACCCTTTGGTTCTTATGACTTGATGGCCTTACTGTTTCTGGAACCCATTTACGCAGAGTACGTGATGTGGATATGAAGCGTGACTATGCTTTTGTGGTACGCCCTTTCTTCCTTTTTCTTTCGCCTTTTCGTTAATTATATTTCTTAGGGTTATTGTGTGATTATCTAATCTCTGTCTCATACATTTGAGCTATAAGCTTCTTTCTGTTTTTCATATACTGCTAAACTAGGAATTTAGTGATCCTCGAGATGCCGATGATGCAAGATACGGCTTAAACGGGCGGGACGTTGATGGAAGCCGCCTTATTGTGGAGTTCGCAAAAGGGGTGAGTGTACGCAATCTGCATTTGTTACGTGTTCCTAACTGCAATATACACAGTATCTTTATGTCGTTATTTGTCCTTTTCGTATTAAAATTTATTCTTTTATTGCAGGTGCCTCGTGGTCCAGGTGGATCCCGAGAATTTGTCGGCAGAGGTCCTCCCCCAGGTACAGGTCGTTGCTTTAATTGTGGAATTGATGGCCATTGGGCTCGAGATTGTAAGGCTGGAGACTGGAAGAACAAGTGTTATCGCTGTGGAGATCGAGGTCATATAGAAAGAAACTGTCAGAATAGCCCCAAGAAAATCAAGTATCCATCTTGTTTTCACCCTGCATATGCTTTAATGTTCTAGTCCGCTTTAATGGTTAAGTTATTTCATTTGTTATTGAATTTCAGACGTGGACGAAGTTATTCCCGCTCGCCATCTCCTAGCCGTGGCAGAAGTCGCAGTCGCAGCCGTAGTTACAGCAGGGGTCGCAGCTACAGGTCTCTCCCTTTGCTCCTGCTTTCTGGAATCTGCTCGTTTTCGCTTCATTGATGGCTTTAGCCTTGCGTTTTGAGCCCATGGTCGAAATAATACCATGGGATAAGTAAGCATGTCTGGTCATCGATGTATTATGTGAATAATTTATGAAAGCTACCGTTGTTAAACCAAGAAAGCGTTACTGTTTCGCCGGATTACTAACAGATTCTTGTTATGTCAACTGGACTTTATGGTAGTAAAACATAGTTTATATCCATCACCTTATCTTATATATTGTGTTTGATTTCTTTGCAGCCGATCCAGGTCGCCCGTGAAGAGGGACCGTAGCATTGAGCATGAAGAGAGAAGATCAAGGAGTCCTCGCCATCGTAGATCATCACCACCTCCATCAAAGGGAAGGAAACACAGCCCTTCACCTGACGAAAGAAGTCCACAAGAGAGAGGTACGCCATCACCAAGGGACGATAGAGCAACCAATGGTTCCGACCGTAGCAGGAGCCCTAAAGATGACGCTAGAATGGATGACCCGAGAGACATGAGCCCTGTTGAAGAAAATGGCCGCAGTCGCAGCAATAGCCCCATCCATAGGGACAACGGACGCCCAGTGGAGGATGGAAGCCCAACGGGTGATTATGAAAATCATGGTTCTCCCGGGGGTTCTCCTAGAGGCAGCGAGTCGCCTTAAAAAGGTGCATATGATCGTAAAGTTCATAGGGCAAGAGTGTGTTCGATTCACAAGCAACTACCGCCCTTCCATTTCGATTTTTATAGTACTTCTTCTTTATATTTGGAAACCATGTCATTGAATTTCTCAAATGACCTGAATTTGAAACTGTCTTGCACATTGTATGTTCTTTCTTTGAGACGAACACTTCTCGGAAGTGGTTTGACTATAGGATCGTAAAGTTTGTCGATCAAATCTTCAGTGTATAGGGCAGCCCGGTGCACTGAAGCTCCCGCTATCGCAAGATCCGGGGAAAGTATGTCACTTCCAAAATACTGCACCAGATATTTCACCAATTGTGAAGTTGAAATGCATTAGTCATTGCAAATTCAAGATTCATGTGGCTGATCAATTGGATATATGGTGAGTCTTGCAGGAATATTGTTTCTGTTGGAAAACAAGTTATCTCGGGATAGCTAGGGAGGGATAAGAAAAATACTATAATCCCAGGATAGCTAATCTGTCGTTTGGTAATAGTCCCGAGATAAAATAATAGGCTCGGGATAAAATTGTTAGTGCACTGTTTGGTTGTCAAGGTCGGGATAACTTATTCCACCATTTACACCATAGTGATGGGATAAGTTGTCCCAAATACATGGTGGGATAACTAATTTCGGAATTAATTATTCCGGATAACCCTTTCCCAACCAAACGACCCCCATGCATTGTCCCAACCAATCATGGGATAAGCTCCTCTAATAAATTAATTTCGGGATAAGATTTCTTATTCCTCCTATCAAATGACCCTTAGACCTAAAACCCTACAAATGTAGGTCTAACTAAACACACTCTGGTACCACTGGCGGATCTACATGCAGCTCAGGGGTTCATTCGAACCCCTTTTGTTGAAAAATTATACCGTATATATACGGTCAAAATTTTGATTTACCGTATATGTGTTAAGTGCTGAACCCCCTTGACACAAGGCTAAAACTTGGTACAGGGGTGAAGAGGTGCAGAATTTTTCATTTAGCGTGCGTCCGAATCTGAATAACTCCGTTTTTTTTCAATCTTTTATATTAGTTTTTGGATTAAATCCCTAGTTACTTACTTATGTTCTTGCTCTCTTACGTGTTGTCCCCCTTTTGGTTTATGTTCTCTCACTTTCATGGTTGATCTTTTTTTCTATTTTTCCACAAAATTATAGTATATACTTTTGTTTGTTGTTTATCTAATTTGACTGATTTACAATATTTTACATCTTCTCTCCTTAAAATTAAGAAAAAATTAATATTAGTTTTATCATGTTAATGTATAAACAACTTAAGCGGAAAGTGCAATTATGAAAACTTATTGTACCTTTTATGTAGTTTCTAAATGTATAAATTATTTTTTAAAAAAAATTAAAGATTGTACGGTTGAACACACAATCAAAATAAAAAAGTTTTAACTTCCACCGTTTTGTTGTTCATGTTGAGGTAGAGTTGAACTTTATTTAGCTCACTCAAATCAAATTCGACCCATTTATTTTTGAGATCCTGTTAACGTGCTTGGTTATTTTTTTGAAATCTCTTAATAGAAATTCTGACTCCGCCACTGTCTGGTACATATATTTGCTATATTCTGAAAATTTTGTATAAATTATTTATACCATGGCAGAACATACAAAATTTAGTATAGTAACCACCAAAGGATGTGGTGCAGTAGATGGGGTTGCTCCTCCTTTAACCAGAGATCTCGAGTTCGAGCTTTGGGTATGGAAAAATCCTTGGTAAGGAGCGCTTCCACCCGAATGGGGTCTTACGCGGTGCAAATCCAGATTAGTCGGACTTCAACGCGGGTATCGGACACCGATGGAAAACCAAGAAAAAAAATAAAAATTAGTACAGTAAATATATCAGACACATTGGTTCCTAGTTCCTACATGAAAAGGTACCAAAAGCAAAGTAGTCTAATGATAACCATCATTAGATTAGTATGATTTCAATACTTATTTTATTCACCTGGTTCTTGTCAGTACTTTTACTGTTTATATGTACTTTGTGTTTTACACATCTATCAACCCAAAAGTTTTCTGGTAACAAATCATTTTCTGCAAATACCAATGCAAGACATCTTTACTTGCACATAAAAATGTTCAAGGAATGCTCAAGAATCATGTCATCGTAAACAACAACCAGTGTATTCTCACAAAGTGGGATCCGGGGTGTCGGTGAGGGTGGGGTGGGGGGAAGGTGTGTGTAAAGTGTACGCAGTCCATACCACTATTTCACTATTTCAAATAAAGTAGAAAGACTGTTTCTGATAGACCTCCGGCTCAGGACAGATCACAACCTGGAGTCGGGGTGTGTGTGTGAAGTGATAGACCTCCGGCTCGCGACAGATGACAGCGTGGGGTCGGGGTGTGTGTGTGTGAGCGAAGTGATAGACCTCCGGTTCAGGATAGATCACAACGTGGGGTCGGGGTGTGGGGTGTGTGGGGGGTATGGGGTGTGTGTGTGAAGTATGCGCAGTCCAACCACTACCGCAGATTAAGTAGATAGGCTATTTTCGATAAATCCCCGACTCAGAACAGATAACCGTATAACAATAAAAAAAAACATAAAAACAAACAACAAAAATTAATATCACACCTCTAGGTAATAAAGGAAACAAGACACCCACATGGTAATATTATAAACTAGTTATTCGAAATCATATACATCGATCACCAAGAACACTCTTTCCTACTATTACGGACGTACTCCTACCTACTAACCATCTGTCCTAATTCGTGTCCTTCACGCATTCCTATCAAGAGTCCCGTTCTTCGTAAGCTGTAGCTGTTTTATGCCATGCCTAATTACCTTTCTCCAATATTTCTTCGACTTACCTCTATCCCGCCTATAACCATCCAACACACCCTCAACCTAACTAGGGACCAATTTGATTTTAAAATGTTTTCCACCACATCAAACACACCCTTATTATTCCATATATAAGCAATCTAATGTATTTACATGTGAGAATTTATGAATAAAGCAAATAAAAAAATAAAAATAAAATTAAAAATCCATCAAGTGGTACTCTGGACCATATAGTAAAGTATTGTGACCATTTATCAAAATTAGAATTGCTTTTTTGATAAATTTAAGGATGTGACCTAACAATCAACTAAAGCTCCAAAAGAAAATGAAAAATAAGAGGTCAATTCCACCACATAATAAATTTGATAATTTTTATTTAATATTTTGTGTTTGAATTAGAAAAATTCATTAAATATGTATGAATATCTAGTTACGTAAATTGACTCGAACATCACTGATATTATTTAAAAATAAATAAATAAAAATTAAGAAAGTCTTATCATATTAATAAAGAAAAGTACCTTAGAGTGGAAAAAAGTTAAAAGTTCATTAGTCATTATATTTAATTAATTATAAGCTTTGCATCATTATGCATCACAAAGGATGAACATGAATAAACATAATTGCCAAATGCTCCTTCCCACTATATTATGTTTCTTGATAACCTCTTTATAACTTTTTTGCATGTTTCTTGGAAATAAATATAATTTAGGACTTTAGGTTATTTATCTCATCATGAATTTTTATATTGGTTGGTCATTTTTTATATATTGTTGTTATAATCGGACAGAATAAATAATACCACAAGCAAAAAAAAAAAAACAAGATGAACACACAGATCTACGTGAAAATCCTTGCGGGAAAAAACACGGGCAGAGGCAGAGGAATTTCACTATAGTGGATGGAGAATACAACAAGGAGAATGACGTATTTTTTGAACGTCCAAAACCGACCCACTAAATCGCACTTATATAATACGTGCGTACAAATAAATTCTAGGCCCAAAAACGTACAGGTCCATACTCCAGGGGCGAAGCCCCCGCAACCCCAACGATCGGCCCGATCATTACGCTACCACCACAGACCCCATGAAAAATCACAAACATGGGTCGCACCGTGAACTTTTCAGGGCCGGATAAAAAAAAAATCGGGTCACAAACTCCAACAGTTGTAACAGATTATCTGTCTTATTTTAAAAATTATAAAGTTTGTATGTTAAAAAGTCTCTGCCTAATCACCCTATTTTTATAGTAGGAGAAAGGAAAGTGCTGGACCACTGCGTGAATACTCGCATACTGAGCATGTAAGAGTATGAAGTCGTCCAGTTAGACAAAAATACGGTAGTAAATAGTCGAAGGAGGTCATAGGACCCCCGCAAAGTTGGGCGTGTTACACACACATTGGGCGCGTGAGAGTCTGAAGTGGTCCAGCAGATAAATATATGCCACAGAAATACAGTGATGAATAATCGAGGGGGTCATAGGACCCCAAAGTTGAGGCGTATTACAACAAATTTCGTCAAAGTTTAGGTATATTTCTGACCCCTTTTTCCTATAATAAATTATTAAACACTAATGATATATACAAACATTAAACTCATTTATTTAGTGAATACTTGTAACTAGCCATAGATAAGAAAATGTCATTTGTTAATAATGATTTTAAATTTTCAAATCAAAGATCAGTTACTATGTTTGTGTCATAAATTTATTATATTCCATTATAATACCTATAGGATATTATGTATATTTTCAAAATAACTCATTAATTAGTAACTTAAATTAGACTTCAATTATATTGATTTCAATTTCAAAATATGAAACAACCAAATCGAATGTATTTCAAATATTGTCGAACTATTTCATTAAATTACTCGAATAATATACCTTTCACGAAATAGAAATAAATAAATTGAATGATCATTTAAAAAAAAACAAAAAAAAAAAACATAAACATACACCTTAACTGACCACATTTATACAAATTCCTATTCTTACAAAGTAATTACAATAATCTCAACTAATTATGTATCTTTCTTGAATGTATCATAGAGCTAATCATGTATCTCGAAAGACTCAAAATAAAAAAAAAGAATATATCAGGAGGTAATTATGTATCTTTACAAGAAAAAAATGTATCTTCGTTGGATGTATTATGTATTTCAATAGACTCAAAATCGAAAAAAATATATCGGGAGCTAATTATGTATCTTTACAAAGGAAAATTAAGAATGTATCTCCGTTGGATGTATCAGGAGTTAATAATGTATCTCGGCAAATTTAAAATCTGAATTTTTAGTAATTATACAAAATATCAAAAATTTCTGTAATTAAACTCCAAACTGTCGGAATTTATGTTGTTTGAAACTTTTTTTTTTCTTTCCCAAAAGTTTTTTCCTCACTAATTTAATTGCTTTCTAAACTAAGTGATCATACTTTTTTTTTTGGCTTTTTGCTTTTTCTCACTTGTCAATTTTTCTACAAAGAAATGATACAAAGAACGTAACAATGTTCTTTTTTCAACCTTTTTTTTCTTCTTACAATTTGCTTTTTCATTTAAGAGTGTGACGTAGTAGTTAATGAAGCGAGTTGAGAGCTTCAAGTCTCGGATTTGAATCCCTGCAGAGATAAACAATATTAGGTGATTTTTCACATCTGTCATACCCTTGGTGGATTGAGTTATCTGATATCTGTTGCTGGTCGGAGATGGCAGGTATCCTGTGAATTTAGTCGAGGTGTGCGAAAGCTGGGTTCAGACACCACTGGAGGTGGTAGGTATCCTGTGTATTTGGTTGAGGTGTGCGAAAACTGTCTTGAACACTACGGTTATAAAGAAAAAACAATTTCTCTCGCTTCTTTCACTGATGGATTTCGTTGAGGTGCGCGAAAGCTGACCCGGATACCACGATTATAAAAAAAAAACAATTTCTCTCGCTCCTTTCACCGATGGATTTAGTTGAGGTGCGCGAAAGTTGGTCCGGACACCATAATTATTAAAAACAACACAATCTCTCTCGCTCCTTTCACCGATGGATTTAATCGAGGTGCGAGAAAACTGTCCCGGATATAATGGTTATAAAAAAAAAACAATTTCTCTCGCTCCTTTCACCGATAGATTTTGTCAAGGTGCGCGAAAGCTGACCTGAACACTGAGGTTACAAAAAACAACAACAATATCTCTCGCTCCTTTCACTAATGGATTTAATCAGGATGTGCGAAAGCTGATCCGAATACTGCAGTTATAAATAAAAAAACAATTTCTCTTGCGCCTTTCATCGATGGTTTTAGTCTAGCTGCGCGAAAGATGGTTCAGCCACCGCAATTATATTAAAAAAAACACTTTCGCTCGCTCCTTTCACTGATGAATTTAGTCGAGGTACGCGTATGCTGACCGAAACACCACGATTATAAATAAAATAATATTAGTGATCATACTATTTTTGACTTTATCAAACACTTTTTATCACTTGTCAAAGTATTTTGAAAAAAGAAACAAAGCTAACATTTTCTTTTATTCAACCTTCTTTTTTACACCATTGTACTAAATAATAACCTTTATATCCACTATTATATATTTTATAACGACTTATTATATAGTTTAGTATTACAACAACAATAATATTATCCATTGTATTCCCACGAAATGAGATCTGAAGAAGGTAGAATATTTGTAGTTCGTACCTCTATTCGAAGGCGGATCTAGGATTCGGAGTCTCCGAGTGCCAAGTAGACTCATTGATTAAATTAATCGGAGACTCCAAATCGTAAATCCGAGTCAACTTATGGACAAGAGGTTCATTGAATCTCCTTCGACGAAAAACAATGCTATTTATACATGATTAGCTTTTTTTTTAATGTTTATATAATAAATATTGAACTTGATAAAACAAGAAATTTTTCCGAGTTACACTGTAGTGATTGATTAAATTTACTAAAAAGGCAGGTTTGTCAGCAAGTTTCGAACCTGGGTTTGTTGGGTGAAATTAACAACCTTGTGCCACCTGAACAACAGACCACTTTGGTTATTTTGGTGGCAAGTTTGTTATTTATATATATATATATATATATATATATATATATATATATATATATATATATATATATATATAAATATACTAGTTTAGTTGTACACGCCTCGCGTGTGTATCTCACTTTAATGAGTTCAAACATCACACTAAATAGGATATGTGTTTAAATTATAAAGACGAATACAATAATTAAATTCAACATGAATATGTAAAGCTAAAAAATTTATTTAATTAAACCTAACCTTTATAAAAAAAATCTACCACGTGTAAACTGCAACAAAACATTACGATGATAGAGACAATAAAATAATACAATTAAATCTAACCTTTACACAAAAAATTTCTCAAGGCCGTCCAACAGTCATTTAATACCTGTAAACTCTAATAAACTAATATGATAATAGAGATATCAAAATAATACGACTAAACCTAACCTTTGCACAAAAAAATAAATAAAATCAAAGCAAAGATTTTAAAATAACACAATTAAACCTAACCTTTACCTATAAAAATTATTCAAAGCCGACCAACATTTATGTAGCACCTGTAAATTACAACAAAATAATACGATAAAATAGATATCAAAATAATACAATTAAACTTAAATTTTACACACAAAAATTCCTCCAAGCCGATCAACATTCATCTACAAACTGTAAACTACCACAAAATAATACTAATAGAGATATTAATACAATACAATTAAACCTAATCTTTGCACAAGAATTCCTCAAAGCTAACCGAAATTTATCTACGACCTGTAAACAACAGCAAAACGATACAATAGTGATCACAAAGCTTCGATTTTGATAAATATAATTCTTAGCTTGTCTGAGCGAATTTTTGACCCTAAAGAATGATTTGAATGAAAACAAAGAAGATATGTATATATACACATGTTGAATTCTATTATATTGACAAAAACAATAAAGAAGTTGAGGGTTAAAAAGTTAAGCGTCCACCAATCTAGACAATAACCGAATCATTGAAACATACGTCCTTTGTTTTATTAAGTTATAAATAATTTTTTTTTCATGCAATAGAAGGCTAGAAAACCCTAATGAATTCAAGAATGAAAAATCTTATTAATCATCAACCAAAATCAAAACAAAAAGAAAACATAGAAGTAGAAGAATCATACGTGTGTTTTAGTAAAATTTATCAAAAATACTATTTAAATAGAATTGTAGATATTCTTTTTTTATATAAGGTAAAATTCTAATTGATATAGACGTGTTAAATATTATATTTTTTGCTTGAATCCAATAATCTTTTTCCTTTCCATTCATTATTTTTTTTTTAAAAGAAAACATATTTGCTTCCTAAAATTCTTACCTTAAAAAGTGGTAGGAATTTTTTGTTACCATGCATACTTTTCTTAAATAATATAAAGTTTTAATTCTTAAATATTTTTTTTTTCCTTTCCACGTTAATTTAATTCCTTTTAAAGATTTTACCATAAACATTTTAACGTGCATCTCAATATATATAAAAGTATTTCCTTAATAGGATTCTATTTTAGGAGTATTTTTTTAATTCATCAAAGGAAAATATTAATTAATTTTCTTTCCATATAGTTTAAGAGTCCCATATATTTTAGGAGTCTAGTTAATATAATAAAAATAATTAGTAAATAATAAATTAAAAAAACAGTGAAAAGACAGTTTTGCCTAAAGGCCAGTCTTTTAATGAAGGGCAAAAAGTTCAAATCACTTTTCCAAGGGTCTTCACACTTTTAATATTATATATATATACACACTTTATATATGGAGTTTCAGTCGAAGTTTGCGGGTGGCGTGCCACTCCCAGAACCCTTAATAAATCCGCCCCTGCCTCTACCTTAGAGGAGAGGTAGAGAGGCTGTTTCTCGATAGATCTCAACTCAAGGCAACAACAATCTAGAAATGAATAACAATAGAAGTACAAGAAAATAATAGGTAGCTAACAAAAAATCAGATATCGACAAAAACAAGACTACCGCAAAAATCACAAAAAATTCAAGAACAAGACGCTACAAACATAGCACTGTATTATTACTAGCACAGATAACAAAATATATTACTCCTACCTATTAGCAAGTATTCCTTTTTTAATTCACGTCCTTCATATCTTTTTAACTGCTTATTAAATTGTTTATTATTGTTATTATTATCATTATTATTATTAACATAAATCTCGACAATTTAGAGCTTAATTACAGAAAATTCTAACATTTTGCATAATTACTGAAAATCTCGATTTTGAATCTGTCAAGATACATAATTAGCTCCCGATACATCCAATGAAGATATATTTTTCTTTTGTAAAGCTACATAATTAGATCCCGGTACTTTTTTTTCGATTTTGGGTCTGTCAAGATACATAATTAGCTCCCGATACATCCAACAACGATACATAATAAGTAAAATAATTTATAATTACTTTGTAAGGGTGGAAATTTGTGTAAATATGATAAGTTAAAGTGTATGTTTATAATTTTTTTTTATTATTTATTACAAAAACATTTTTTTTTTTTATAAAAAAGGTCAAGACGCTCCATATAAGGCCCACAAGCCAAAAAAAGCCCATTAATTCCAACCAAAAAAGGAAGAAAAATAAATAAAAACGTTACTACTTTTATTCAGCCCCGCTACTTCCGTCACATTGGAATTTTAAATATTTTTATTTGGACATAAATACCCCTAACAAATCATCCAATTCCCTTTAACTACCTTATATTAGTCCAAAAAAATAACTAAACCTCCAGCATTTTCAAGAAAAAATTCCAAGAATCGTATAGATTCTGACACCCTTTTGCCGCTCTTACTCTTTCAACTCTTTGATTCAGTAATTTCTCTTTCTTTTATTTTTTTATAATTTTTTTTTGTTTTTTTGTGTGTATTTTTTTGATATATAATTTTAATTGATTTGATATATAGTCTTTTTTTTTGTGTGTGTGTGTGACTTTTAGTGATTTTACATACATATATAGAGTTCTTGAACTGTTTTGGAGCCACAAATCTATGTAATTTCATGTAGGTATATGTGTTCTTTGAATCTTGTAAGTGTTACTTTTGGATTCTTTTGTTTTGGGGGGTTAAATTGGTGGAAATGTTAATTAAAATTGAATTTTGATTTGATTTTGCAGATGTTTTTTTTTTTTTGATTATTTACCATGATTATCTGTTTTTTCAGAAGGATTTGATAAGTTTTTGAAGTTATTTGAGTTGTTCTTGTGCTATTTGTTTTGTGGGGGTATTTTATTTATTTTCATTAGAAGGTTGATTTTGGAAAGTTAAGTAGTATAGTTTCTTGTTTTGAGGTTTATTGAAAAGGGTTTGTCTTGGTTGATAAATGTATCTGGTTTCTGTTTGATATTTGGGATTCAAGGGTTTGTTCATTTTTTTCTGTTTTAATGTTTTTCTAGTTTTAGTTTTTGGATAAATGTGATAATTGTAATTTGAGATGGTAACAGCCGTTCACGGTTTCAAGCCGCGGAAACAGCCTCCGGCAGAAATGTAGGGTAATGCTGCGGACAATAGAACTCTTGTGGTCCGGCATCTTCCCCTGGTCTGGCGTATGGCGGGAGCTTTAGTTCATCGGGCTGCCTGCTATTTCATCCTTTGGTACTTGATTTGAGTTGTTAGTGAGTAGTAGAGGGTTGTCTGGCTTATCCTTCCGTGCTAATAGTCGTAGTATATATCCGATAGTTTCTCGTCCTTTGATTTTTGTCACTATCTACCGTCTCTTGTACTTCGATTATCATACTTTCTTGTTGTAGTTACTGTACTTCTTTCATAATTCTTTGCCATGATTTTTTGTAGTATTTGCCATGATTTTTCACTTTCGTTATTTGTTTTTCAATCTGCTTTGATATGTTTTTCCTTGAGCAGAGGGTCTATCGGAAACAACCTCTCTACCTCCCAAGGTAAGGGTAAGGTTTGCATACACTTTACCCTCCTCAGACCCCACTTTATGGGATTACACTGGGGATGTTGTTGTTCTTTGGTACTTGATTTGGTGTTCTGATATAGTTCATAAATTTGTGAAGTTTTCTTAATTATCATGTATTAAATATGGATTAATAATCTCAGGTGGATTTGAATGATTAAAAGGTGTTTATAGGGTTTAACAGGGGTAGGGGTAGTATGGTCTTTTTATGTTATGGTAGACTATCATTCTCAGATTGACAGAGTGTGCTCATTACTGTTTCTGACATTAATGATTTTTTATCAGGTTTAGGAAACAGATTGATTCCTTGTGGCCTGTGGGGGTCTTTTGAAAATTTTCTTGGTTTTAAAGAAGGGTTGGTGAAATAGATGCTCCCATTTGCTTCCCCCTTGGTGAAAACTCATAGTAGCTTATGTTGCACACAGCAAGCAAATGTGTTTTACATTTTTCTGCTTTGAGTTTGTTAGTTCTTGAAAACTAATTGATCCACTTGAACCTCAGTACTAGCAGGTAAAAAGTTATTTCTTGGTAGTTCAATGATGGAATCTCATTCGGATTGATGAAAGAACATGTATATCTTTCTTCTTTTAATGGCGTTCAGCTTACCGAGGACATGATAGGAGGGTGTGGAGGTCGAGGATTCGGGTAGAAGGCTAGTAGTAAATAGTTTCGCTTCATGTGTCTTCTGCTTAGTAGTATTAGTATTATTTTACTATTCCGTATTTCCCATTCTTAGTTTTCTATTACTACTTCTTGTATTGTATACCTCCGTTTTCTGTTCTCTTACTATCCTACTGTTGTTACTGCTTATGTCTTCATAAATATTGTGTTTTTGCTTTCCTTGCCGAGGGTTTATCGGAAACAACCTTTCTACTTGCCAAGGTAGGGTATGTTGTTGTAGTTGTTGTTGAAGACTACAACAACAACTTTTGGTTAGCTTGCAATATTTTCATGAATGGAGGATTTGTGAGTGTACCTGAGTGGTTGTTTATGAGTGTTTTCTTGAAAAATGTTCTTCCCCTTGAGGTGTGTTAGAACTAAATGCCTTTTGAAATTGTTTTGGTATGAGCGATTAGCATAGCATCCTACTATTTGGGATTGAGGTGTAGTTGATCGATTGATAATTCTGGTCAAGTTTAGCTAGCTGTTGTTCCAGTATCTCTGTAAACTTTGAATTACTTTTGATTTTGAGTGTCTGGAACACAATGTGTTTTCGTAACCAACCTCAGTTTAGGCCCTTTGTCCTTTAAAATCTCATGGACTAGTTTGTATGTGCAGATTCATGTACAGTCTCCATACATAGAGATGAAGAAGTTCTTCTTTTTTCGATCATCAACTAATGATGCAAACAAGACCCCGTCACCACCATCAAAGTCGAAGGAAGTTTCTTCTCCAAGTCTTAGAAGGAGTGTTTCATTGTCATCTGGATCCTTCTACGACAGCGGGTCAGGGAAAAAGAATTTCAGGGATCTGAGCAAATCTCCCTGTCACAGTAAGAAAGTTCATCCTAAGAAATCTGTTCGTGATTCAAGCCGGTATGCATCTCATTTTCTGTAGCTTCTTTTTCACACTTACACTGATGCTTTAATTTGCATTTGCTTCTCCAAAGTAATGACAAATTTCATGATTTCTGTCAGTGGTCGTACACGTACTCCTGAAAGGCAACCCCCACAGAATTTCTTCCAGACGTGTGATACAGAAGATGGTTATTTCGTAGGGAAGCACTGTTATGGTGCATCTTTCAGATCACACCACTATGATCCATCGGAGAGCCCCTCTCGTAGCTCCAGTAATGTCTCAAGCAAAGTTTTGGATCGCTATATAGATGGGGAGCAAGAGCAAGAAAAGAGCACCTCAGCGAATCACTATCCTACGGAAGATCATAGTGAGATTGGCTATGTTGGCAGACAACTGCCTCCAAGAGTTCTCCATACTGGTCCTGGTTCGCCACTACCTGATGTCAGGAAGCAGAGACCAATATCTCAATCTTTCAGAGAGACAAAACCATCTAAACTTGGTTTTACGTCTGGAGAGTTGGGCGAGATGGGTTTTGAGCATGAATCTCCACGAAAACTTGCAAAGAAGGTGGTTGAGAGGCTCTCTCAGTCTCGGTCAATGGCAAAAGTAAGTTCAGAAGATTTTGATTCTGATGGTCCAATTACTATTGAAGATATCTACAGTGGAAATTTAAGTAGATGTCCGAGTGTATGTTCTGACGGTGTTCCCCGGAAGAGCTGTTCAGCAGATGATTCTAATGGGAAGACCTATGAATATCACCATGGAGAGATTCCTGGCTTTGGTGAGAAAAACTATTTGGGAGTGGAAGATGATTCAGATTTGGTACTATTGAGAAAACTTAAGGAAGCCGAGGAGCGTGCTGTGTTGCTCTCGGAAGAGCTTGAAGAGGGAAAGTTTCTTCATGGCAGAGGCCTTAGTGTTCCAGTGTTGATTCAGACTATTAGAAGCTTGACAGAGGAGAAGGTACAAATGGCTTTTGAAGTTTCAAGCGTGCTACGGAATCAAGTTGCTGAAAGGGCTTCTGCTAAGGAAGAAGCCGGAATATTACAGGCAGAACTAGATTCACGGACACGAAGATTGGAGACAGAAAAGAATGAGTTACAATCAGCGCTGGAAAAGGAGTTGGATAGAAGATCCAGCGAGTGGTCTCTAAAACTTGAGAAATACCAAATTGAAGAACATAGACTCCGTGAAAGGGTGAGGGAGCTTGCAGAGCAGAATGTCTCTCTACAACGGGAAGTGTCTACATTTAATGAGAAGGAAGTAGACAATAGAAGCAAAATATCATCAACAGAAAAACAAGTCGAAGATTTGTCTAAGAGAACAGAGGAAGTGTCAGAAGAGAATCAAAATCTAAGGCAGCAGCTCTCTCAGTTACAAGAGGAATATCGAGTAGCTCAAGATGATCGAGATTATGTCCGGGAAAACTACCAGGAAAAGGTTAAAGAATGCGAGGACCAGCACAGATCTATTGCTAGATTGCAAAGGACTTGCAATGAACAAGAGAAGACAATTGATGGTCTGCGAGGATTTTGTGAGGATGTTGGCAAGAAGTGTCCAGCAAACTACGACAACCAGCTGGAGAAGTTGCAAGTAGAGCAAATAAGACTGGTAGGTGTGGAGTGTGCTCTAAGGAAGGAGGTGGAGTCTTCCAGGATCCAAATTGATTCTCTACGTCATGAAAATATTAGCTTGCTGAATCGTTTAAGAGGCAGTGGAAAGGAGGGTGGGTTTTCAACGTTTAAGCTAGATCAGGAATTATGCAGTCGTGTTTGCTGCTTGCAAAATCAGGCGCTCAATTTGCTTCGAGAGAACAGCCAGCTCTGTGGAAAGCTATTAGAGTACACGAAAGAAAGTGTCAGACAAAATGGGGGCATTGATGGTCAATTCCTAATTGAATGCAATGTAAAGATCCAGGGTCTTAAGAGGGGAATTGAAACTCTGACAAGCAGTTTGCAGACAGTGTCATCCGTGATAAACGAGAAGTCCTACCTAGTGAGTTCAGATTCTCAGCCTTCTAGCAGGGGTGATGCACATCACCAGCAAAATAGTCAGAAACCAGATGTAAGTTGATGTTGTCGTTTTGCTAGCTGCCTGTCGTGCTCAGCGTTTTTGATTAATTGTGCTTGCTCTTTGTTTTGTTTTTGTTTTAGGAAATTAAACAATCAGAGCTTAAATCCGAGACTTTGCTGACAACTGTGTTAAGGGAGAAGCTCTATTCCAAGGAGATGGACATAGAGCAACTTCAGGCTGATCTATCCGCAGCAGTTAGAGGTAACGACATTCTCAAATGTGAAGTGCAAAATGCGCTGGACACTCTTTCTTGTGCCAAACACAAGTTGAAAGATCTCGAACTTCAGGTAAGCAGGCAATATTAAGATCTCACTGCAACGGAATAGTTTTTATTTTTCAACTTTGGATGCCTCGTCCACATATATGATAGGCTGTTTGCATATTACTTTCTCTGCATTAGCTTTCTACTTCTCTTTGATTTTTAGGTTCATCTTTGTTCCATCTGAAGTTCACGGTTTTCTTTATGGACTTGTATACATGAGTTGTTGGCATGTGGTAGTCTTCTGCGACATGTCTGATTGCCTTAATGTGTAATCACTTGTACCAACCAAGAACATGATAATGTTTGTGATATCCTCAAACCCATTGATCTGATTGTGCTCTGTTGTGGTAAAGTTACCTGAAGAGGTTTCAATAAGTTTGTTCGTTCATCTTAGTTCTTGGACAAGTTCGCGAGTTATCTACTGTTTAACAGTTTAAATGTTTTTTCTTCTCTTTTAAGCATGTTACCCTACTTGATGAAATGTTATTTGTGATCTTTCTGTCTTTCTTCTTTCTTATGGTTTACGGTTGATTCTGTCAGGTGCTAAAAAAGGATGAAAATATCAACCAGCTGACAAATGATTTGCAAGAATGCATGAAGGAACTTGGCGTCGTGAAGGGGATACTACCAAAAGTGTCTCAGGAGAGAGATTTCATGTGGGAGGAAGTTAAGAGCTACAGTGAAAAGAACATGCTGTTGAATTCTGAGATAAACATGTTGAAAAAGAAGGTAGATACCCTCGACGAAGACATTCTTATGAAAGAGGGTCAAATCACAATCTTGAAAGACTCGATAGGCGGCAAACCTTTCGACCTTCTTGCAAGTCCTGATTCTGCAAGGGAATTTCTGTTGGAGTGAAGTGATGATAAATGGCCAAACTACTACAACATATTTTGTTCATTGACTAGTGTTCATACGTCTCGTATACTTGCTGGCTTTACTCTTATATACTTCCCCCTTTGATACTTGTTAAATAGAAAGTTTGCTTCTTTCTTTTGCATCCCTTTTTGAATCTCCAATTGTAAACATTTCTTTTGCTTGTTGTGATCAAGACAATGGACTTCTTTTGCTTCATTTGGTTTTGTAAAGTATTGGCTGTTTTTTTGTCTGATGACACTACTAAAAAGTCTTGTTTTAGCCGCCACGTGATTTAGTGAGGGACGTTCTTCACTAATTAAGATTTAGTGAGGGTAGCCATCGCTACAAGGTGTCTTGCTAATTATTAGTGAGGGAGACCCTCACAAATTAGTGACGGACTCCGATACTCAACCATCGCTATTTTAATCTCACAATTTTTTAGAAAAATATAATATAGTGAGGGACGTCCCTTGCTATATTAAAAATATATATAATATTAATTTATAATTTAGTGAGGGACGACCCTTGCTATATTAAAAATATATATAATATTAATTTATTATTTAGTGAGGGACAACCCTTGGTATGGTATGTGAAAAATAATAAAAATGATAAATTTAAATATATTGAGGGATATCCCTCGCTAAATTAAATAAAAAAATAATTTAATATTTTGGTATTTTGAGAGATATCCCTCCCTAAGACCCTTGCTAATATGGTACTTATTATTTTTAGCATTTTGCTACACCAAAACTACATATTTCAATAGAAAATCAACGTACAATCAATAACAACCAGCAAAACAATAGGAGAATGCTTTCAAAACAATTAAAACATAAAATTAAGCAACTAAACTTCGTACATATTCAACCAACTTAAACAAGATGCAAACAAATATAAAAAAGTATGCAAACAAGTAGCAAAAGAAAGTCTTTCAAAAACTCTAAACTAACAAAATCCAAAACTAAAACACCACCACCACCACCTAATACTCCATTTCATCCTTTTAATCATCCTCACCCTCGAGGCGGAGAACGAGGAAGCTTGATTAACGTATTTACTTGAATCTTGAGTTCTTGGACGTTTTGACTCAAGTGTCGTCCTACGTCGCTCCTCCTCCATCCTTCTTTTTCGTTCCTCCTGTTACTTCCTGTCGCATCTTATCAAGTTACTCATCTGGCATGGTGGCGAACCCCCATATACCTTGTAATTCACACCGGAGGCGATGAAGGTTCTTCTCGAAGCAGAGGTCGTACGCCCTTTCCTTATACACGCCGCCGCCAGCTACATCCAGCCAGCAAAAGAGAGTTTCTTTCTTGATAAAATGATTGGGGACATGATGGTCATTCCTCTATTTGCAAGATTTTGATATCTTGATATCTAATTAGAGGTCATATGATAAAATGATTTTGAAATTTATCGTTAAAAATAATGACACGAATAGACATTTTCTGTAACATATGTTGCATAGATGAGACAAACTTTTAATAACAATGACGTAGATGAGTCATTTATAATAGTTCGATGACATATTTGAATTATTTTTCAATTAATTACCTTGTTCAGGAAAATTAATTATTTTTCCAACAATAAAACACATTTAGCAATAATAAAATTGATAAAATTTCTAAATAGATAAGGGTAACAAAAATTGATATGTCAAAATCATTTATTTTAACACAAACACCTATTATGATGAAATAAAGAATATTCATGTGCTTAATTTGTTGTTGTATATGGTCATACTTGTGTATACACTAGATATCGACAGCTCGTGCTAACATGGGCTCAATATATATTATTTTTTTATCTCAATTTATGTGACATAAATAGAATTTCGATGATCAATTATTAAAATAATTTGAGTTTTTAATTATTGTGATTTATAATATTTTTTCTTCTCTTCCAATTTAAGTGATGTTGATATAATTTCAAAAATCAACCAAATATTTTCTATCTTTTAAATTTTTTAAGTTGTTAATTATGTGCTTTACAATATTTTTTTACATATTTCAATAATATATGAATATTCTCTCTGTCTCAATTTATGTGACACAGATAGAATTTTAACAGTCAATCAATATATATATATATATATATATATACTTATATTAAGTTCTTAATCATTGTAATTTATAGTATTTTTTATCTCATTTTTAAATAATATATGTTACTTTATGTCTTTCTCTGTCTCATCCCAATTTACGTGCACTAATATAATTTCGATAGTCAATCAATTTTTTTATGTTGGTATATCATTTTGTGTCCATTTTACCCTTTTTATGAAATATTATTAATTTTTTAATGGTTCAATTACTATAATAATTAATTAGGGGTGATGTAGTAAAATCACGACGAAAGAAACGACGCATACATGTCTTAAATGACTTGTAATAACTAATTAGAAGCGATATAGCAAAATTATTATAAAAAATACTTGTAAAAAAAAATACGTGGACCTCATATAGTAAAAAATACATGTCAGAAATGTCTATTTTACTTATTTGTATTAAATATTCTTAATTTTTTAATACGTAAATGACTTATAATAATTAACTAAGGATGGTACAGTAAAATTACGGTTGAAACAGCTGAAACAGACATGTCAACCTGCTGCCTGCTTCAGCTAGTGAACTCCCTCTATCAAAATTACTCTATAAAAAAATACATGTGCAAAAATTTAAGAGGGTCTCATATAAGGCGTCAAGCTAATTTAAAACATCAAGAGTTAATTTTTATTTTATGTCTATTTTACCCTTTTTTATTAACTATTATTAATTTTTAATACTTGAATGACTTGGAATAATTAATTAAGGGTGATACAGTAAAATTATGGTTGAAGCAGTTGAAACAGGCGTGTCATAAATGTTTATTTTACTTTTTTTTTAACTAAATTTTTATTAATCTTTTAATATGTAAATGATTTATATTATTTTATTAGGGGTATGATAATTAATTAGGGGTGATATAGTAAAATCACGATTGAAGCAGCTGAAACAAACATGTCATAGATGTCTATTTCATTTTTAATAAATATTATTAATTTACTGATACATGAATGACTTATAATAATTAATTAGGAATGATGTAGTAAAATTACAGTTGAAGCAATTGAAACAAACATATCGATCTTGTGCCTGCTTCGGCATCTTTAACTCCCTCTCATATACTAGTTGGCTACCCCATGCTACGCACGGGCCCAATATTGAACTTAAAAATTCTATGTTACGTGTAATTTTTATTTAATTAAAACCTTCAATTGTTTAGTTGATAAATTCTTAGTTAGATATATATTATTATATTTAAATTAATGAAATTTATATAAGAATATTTTAAGTTGTTAATATGACACCCATGAAATTTCGTGAGTCAATCAAATATTTTATACTTTTAAAATTTTTGAAGCTGATAATTATTATGATTAATATATTTTTACGTATTTTTTTGAAATATATAACAAATTAATTATTTTTTAGATATTTTAAGCTGTTAACTATTGTAATTTAGGATACTTTTTATATAATTTTTAAATAATATATTTTTTAAAATATATAACAAATTAATTATTTTTTAGATATTTAAAGTTGTTAATTATTATAATTTATTAAACTTTTTTGACATTATAATTTAATATTTTAAGTTGTTAGCTAATTTATAATACTCTCCTTGTTCAAACTTTTGTGGCATTGATAGTTAAATATATTTTAAAATAATTTAAGTTTTTAATTGTTGTGATTTATAATAATTTTTTTCTATTCCAATTTAAGCGATACTGATAAAAAATTTGAGAGTCAACCAAATAGCACGATTGAAATAGCGAAGTAGACATTACTTAAATGACTCATAATAACCAAGTAGAAGTGATATACCATTATTAATTTAAAACATCAAAAGTTAATTTATCATTTTATGTTTATTTTATTTTTTATTAATTTTTTTTTTTTTTAATATTTAGATGACTTATAATAATTAATTAGGGATGATATAGTAAAATTACGATTGAAGCAACTGAAACAAACATGTCATAAATATCTATTTTATGTTTTATTAAGTATTATTATTTTTTCTAATATATAAATGACATGTAATAATTAATTAAGGGTAATATAGTAAAATCACAAAGTGGTCGGCAAGCAGACATGTCGACGATCTCCTCTCTGCTTCACCTGCCATTGGAGAATAAGTACAAATAATCTTCTATAATAATATTTTATTAATTATAATAATCAATTTATATATATATATATATATATATATATATATATTATACTAAAAATTACACAAATACACAACTTATGTTTCTAATATTACAAAAAATCCTAACTCCCTAAACATATTACAAAAATCCCAACATATACACAGAATATTATGTATATGTCGGCTATGTTATGTATATTAATAGGGAGAGAAAGTAAAGTAATTAAAAAAATGGGAGAGAGAGGAATTACTTCCAAAGTGGTTGGTATTTATGTTATTTATACATTATTATACTCCATCGTTTCACTTTTTACTTTTCCATTTTAGATCCGTGCGTCCTTAAAAAATAATGATTGATATGAGTATTATATTATAATGTCAATATTAATCAATATTTAGTATTAGATCTTAGAAAAATATTAAAAAATAAGTAATTAATGCGAAAAATGAAATATGAAAAATATATTAATTATTATTTTTAATATGTTAAAAAACAAATAAAAATGTGAAAAATTTATTTTTTAAATAGTAGACAAGTAGAAATAAATGGATAAAGTATTTGCCTATGTACCTTTTACTTAAATGGTGCTAATTTCGATGATTGTCCATTGCATAATTTTTTGGGGATAATTTATTGTGTTCAAGATTTAACAAATTTTAAGACAAAAAATAATTTGTCACAAATTGGGTATATTATGAAATTCAAGGAAAGAGAATGTAGTATAAAAGTATGAAATGAAAGAAAAAATTAAAGGAATTATTGAGGGATTAAAAAATTGATATTATTGCTATTATTTTTCGGTAAATATATAATAAAGTTATTTATTAAATACTAAATTTTACATATTTAGTTTAGTGAGAGACTTTCATTGCATTGAAAAAAAAATCATAAAATTATTATATTTGCCGCATCGAGGGACTCCTTGGATAACCTATTTTTCATTTTCATTTTCCTTTTATTAATACATTGTTGGTACCAACCAAAAAAATAATAAAATTATATTTAATTTCTTTTGGAATATTAATTTGTTTGTTATTATTTAGCGAGAGAGAGTCTCTCGCCATAATTAGTTTAATATCAATTTTTTATTATCATTATAATTTAGCGAGGGACGTCCCTCTCTACTTTCACAAAAAAATTTAAAATTAAAATATTTGACTTGTGCAAGGGACTATTGCAAATTCTCTTGCAATAGTTACATACAATTTGTCCCTCACTAACCTTGGTTGCTAATAGCCAAGTTTTTAGTAGTGTGAAGTACTTAGTGAAGATTGGTGCTACCATATTCTACTTGCGTATGAGGCAGAGGTACGATTTGCGTACATTCTATCCTCCCCAAACCCCATTTTATAGGAATACATCGGGTATGTTGTTGTTGTTGTATGGTGATTGTGTGTATAACAACAATCGTATATTTGATGTCGGGTCATTCCTCGCAGGGAAAGGCTCATTAAGCTTAGTGAGTTAACTTCTCATTGATGTATTCTTTCACTAAGGTTGAATTAAACCGCGCGATAGTATGTTCAGCATGTACCATCTGTTCACCAACTTGCATGTACCTTGACTAATTTCACGGTATAGCAACCTTTCCCTAGTACATGTACCATTTGTTCACCAAAAATTGAATAGATATGAAGAATCACCAAGTGATTTTTTGCATTTGTGGAGTTTCAAATCCGAATCTCAATTCACAATCCCCTTCATTGACCACTTGCGTAATCGCTATTTCTTTTCCCTTTTCACCTCAAGTAATTAAGAGCACGAAATGTAGGATCACAGCGCCACAATAATTTTTTCGCGCTTTATGTCGAGCATGAAGATAAATGGAAAAACAAGGATAGCTTTTATTCATAATGCAGCATGAGAGAATTCAGCATCAGTAGCTGATGATGATGACACAACAACATATACCCAGTGTAATCGCACGAATGAGGTCTAGGGAAGGTAGGAGGTAGAGATATTGTTTCCGACAGACCCTCGACTATAGGTGCTGCTGATAGACGGGATATTATGTCAAATGTATATATATGTTAAGAACCCACATGATCAGTGCGCCCTTTAAGTAGCATATACACGAATGGACCAAAGTTCGGCAGAAACATTTGGTTGAATACAACAGCTATGGAATGACATACCCACTAACTCATACAGAACGATTCCAGAACTCACCAGGCTTGCGGTGCTGAAAAGGAAAACATTCAAATTTCAGAACAACAAATTACTCGAATGTTTTGAATACATAGATATGAGTTGTGGTATAGGGTGTCGACATGCACAAATAGAGATGAAAACTGAAACCATTGTGTCATTGCAAATGGATACAAACAAATCTCAAACTCTGATATACATAAGCATACTTTTCCTACCTTAGAGACTGGCATCTTTGCTCGGACTGAATCTATTAATGAGAAGTCAATATCTGCAACAGTAATACCTGTTGACGATCGATCTGAAGCAGAAACAACAAGATGAATGAATTTGTCATTGGAGTACACTTGATTCTCTGGCAGTTAAGAACAACCACGTTACAGAAAAGCTCTATGTTTTTTCTAGACCAGACATGCAACACTAAAGAAAGAACGAAACAGAAGATGAATATGTCTGTTTAATGTCTATATCACCATGAAAAAGAAAAAAAGTAGTTTTCCTTTTTTAAATACTAAGGTGGATATGTGGGAGCGACGATCAACTACACAACATTGAGAAGTTTACTAAACGAAAAGAACTTGGAGATCTAATGCCAGTGTGTTGTCCATTCGTCATTCCTCATACAAGACCCTTTAGTCAAAACAAATCCAGGAATTCAATTTTACACTGCACTTTCAGCCAAAATGATAGTGGCCATCAGAGTTCTAGCTTTCTTACACCAATTTTTCCTATCAAGCAAAAAACTTAATGAGGTTTTCCTTCGAATAATAGAGAAAGTAGCCTTTGGTGGGGAGAGAGGGTGAAGCGATTATCTAAAGAAATGGGCCGGAATATAGTAATTTCTTTTTTAAAAGGCCAAGTGGTGATGCCAAAACCATTTTTGAAGGATCAATAATGGTTTCCATATCAGCAAAACTTGATAATGTGTTAGTCTTCCCTTTTTCTCTTAAAGCGACAGTCTCGTGGCATAAAATCATCGTCTATACGTTATAAACAGAACAAAAAGTTACAACAAATGAGTACCTAAATATGGAATTAAATGGTACCTGGCAATCGACCAACTATTGTTCCCCATGGATCAATTATTAAGGTATTTCCATAACTTTCCCTCTTTTCATTATGCTTCCCTGCTTGAGCGGCAGCTATGACCTGTCGTAATAATTATCCACAAGGGACACAATAGGAAGAAGACAAAATGCATGAAACTTCTTTCTTTCTTTGATGAATTTATCCAAGAAATCAACTAACGCTCTCATGGGAAATTTTAAAATCGAACTTCAAAGCATTGTTTTTTGACAACATTAACAGTGTCCAGGAATTTATAAAACCAAAGTAGCATGTAAAATCTGTCTGTCACCAACAAATTCACTATGAACCAGAGATGGTCCCCATTCAAGATAGTACCTAATCCCAAGAAGGAGGCTACAGACAAAATTTTGTACACAGATTCGGCTTCTAGTTTTGGTTAAGAGGCACTTCACACATTCAGCCAAACTTCCTATTGATGCTTTGTGAATTTGGAAGATCTTTACAGAGATTTTAAAAAAAGGTACTGACTGGTGATGATACTCTTACCAGGAACCATAATTTAGCTAGGTTACACCAGAAAAAAGAAAGTTTTAAATCGTCAATCCAAGGACAGAATATTGTCTGGTTGCACATAATCGGCGAAACATATTGTTTGATTCCATAAAGTTAAAATTGCTATTAAATCGTCAATCCAAGGACAGAATAGTCTGGTTACACATAATCGACAAAACATATTGTTTGATTCCATAAAGTTAAAATTGCTAACTAATATTTGCAGTTCCAATTTAGAAAAACATCAGGAACAACCAAATAGTGTTAAAAAGAAAAGGCCAGGATTAAAATAAGACAGATAATGACCATACATAACACTGTGTTTCAATTGCACGAGCGCGGAGAAGAATCTCCCAATGTGCCTGACCTGTCACCGTTGTGAAAGCGGCAGGCACTAACAAAACCTGAAAGAATACGGAAGTTTTTTCACTAACTTATTATTTGCTTTTGGAGAAATAGAAACAAGAGGGGGAACCATAATACCTGTGCATCATGATTGAACCTCAGTTGTTGATACAGCTCAGGGAATCTTAAATCATAACAAACAGTGACACCCAAACGTCCGAAGGGGCTGTCCACCACAACAATATCCTTTCCTGTGAGGATTATTCAGTAGGACTCCGTAATGAATAAGAAGTTAATATGCTGATTATTAATTCCTATACATGATTAATAAGAAAAAAGGACAAACAGAATGTTCAGTGCAAGCAACTCTCAAGACAACAAAAACGGTACAAAATAAATTTAAGAAGAAAGTACATGTGTCAACATGGACCACTCATACTGACCTCTCAAAATTTTATGCAAACCCTACTAATTATATTGCACATCCTTTTTTTTTGTACGTTATTCAATCTAAAACCCACTAAGACTCTTACTCAATGTTTTCTCATTCAAGGAAACAATATTCAAGAAGCTAATCAAGACATTGTCTAAGGGATATAAATGTTAGCAGGGTTCTTTTTTGATAAGGCAAAGGTTTATTAAAAATGCACCAAGATGGTACTAAAAAGGTACAAATGACCAGCAGGGGATGGTCATACAGTCAGTTACATCCTGCTTTCTAGTAAGTCAAGGAAGTCCATATATGTTACTTTCTCAAAAAAAAAAAAAAAAGAGTCAAGGAAATCCATATATTGACTAAGATTATAAATGCTAATAAATGTTAACATGGTTATATGAGTTTCTTACCAGCTTCAGTGAAACTGCTCTCTTTATAAACTGCACCTCCAGGAACATCCACATCAAAACTATAAATACAGCAGAAACCACCATTAGCATTTTAGGTAGATGAAGGATCAGCAAGGGGTCACGTTGTGTTCAGATAGTTCACAATGACTCATTCATCGAAATTCGGTTGTTTTATCACCAACAGTATGAAATTACGGAAAAACTCAAGGACGATAACCTCAGTCTATTGTCTAAGAAAGTCAAGTTTAAGAGTCTTACAGATGCATCTTACTGTACGTACTCCTAATATTCCCATTATCATCAATGAGAACATGAGTGTTGCGCAAGTGTGCATCATCACTCCCTTTTTCTTGGAATCCTCCTAGCGACAACCAAATATTTGATTCCCTGCCATCAATGGCAAAAATGATGTCATTTGACTGAATCCACTAACACTAACTTCAAGTTCAGGAATCACCCACAAGCTATCAAGCAGAGAGAGAGAGACATAAAAAATCTTCACCAACCAGTAAAAGTTTTAGAAAAAAGGGAGTAATAGATTGATAGAGGAAGCCAGTATGTATTTTCACATAGTCATAAAGCATTGAACAATGCCAAATAATGATATAGCAAGTTGTTAGGACTTAGGACAACACGTATTAGCGCTTTTAAAAACAGGATAATGTGCATTAGATGGAGAGAAAGCCAACTTCTCTCTCATGGTCACACCTTGCAAGAGAGCAGTAGCTTTTCATAATAGGTCCATCTAGGGGCTCAGCAATTTTAAGACTCTCTCCCTGTAGGTCTCCCACAAAAGAGAAATTTTCAGGAAAACATAGCAATTTTGCCCCTGCTGAAGCTGCTTCCTGGGATAGAAGATATGGTATAGCAAAAATAGTGCAAATATCAGTACCAATCAACAGAAATTATTGAGAACAACATTTCAGAAGGATAGATATTTCGTTGACTTCATTTACTCATAACAATGTACAAAATATGAAATGTTATAAAAGATAAAAAATTTCAGCAACATCAACATATATTTCCGCAACCACCATAATTCTTTGGAGCTGATAAAAATATTGTCCACATGAATCAGTTCGTGTTGGATCATGTGAGAAACTTTATTTTTCCATAAAAATTAGTGCAATCCAATACAGACTACCGGCTTGCAGGTAATTTTTTGTGCCAACTCAATGACTAGAGTGGTTAAAGTTTTCACATACTCGGAACACAAGCACATATGACGGAACAACTTTAAATTTCAAGAAACCATAGTTCTTAAGTTGAAAAAATGGCAAAGTTCAATGCATAAGTGATACATAGACAAGATTCATCAAGTAATACAACAAACCATACAACATTCTGAAATTATACTAGTACTATAGCTACTAACACGGATAACAAAGTCCTCCTACCTACTAGCACTGACGCACTCGTTCCTACTATCCTTATACCCAACTCGCCTCCTCCACAACTTCCTATATAGGGTCATGTATGACATTATACAATGATCGAAAATGATACAATTTGTATTCGTTAAATTAATACAGTATGATACAGTACAACACAATACAATACAATTACTCCAATAAACTTAAGCAACATCAGTACTTAACCTTCCCCGAGTTCGAATATAAATGTAACTAAAATTATCTCCAAAATTTCAGCTCTACTGCAAATTGATGAATGACATTATGTAACCACAGAAAACAACACTGTACGATACAGTACAGCACAATACAATACAATTACTTCTAATAAACATTAGCGACATCTGTACTAAACCTTCCTCAGTTCAAATATTAATGTAACTAAAAATTATCTCAAAATTTCAGCTCTATTGCAAATTGATGTATGGCATTATGAAACCACAGAAAACAATACAATATGATACAGTACAATACAATAACAGCATCTGTACTGAAACCTTCCCCGAGTTCGAATATAAATGTAACTAAAAATTATCTCAAAATTTCAGATCTAGTGCAAATTGATGCAAGACATTATGTAACCACAGAAAATGATAAGTACAATTTGCATTCATTAAATTAATACAGTACAACACAATACAATGCAATTACTTCTAATAAACTTTAGCAACATCAGTACTGAACCTCCCCCGAGTTCGAATGTAAAATGTAACTGAAAATTATCTCAAAAATTCAGCTCTATTGCAAATTGATGTATGACATTATGCAATGATTGAAAATGATACAATTTGTATTCATTAAATTAATACAGTATGATACAGTACAACACAATATAATACAATTACTTCTAATAAACTTTAGCATAACCTTCCCCAGTTCGAATATAAATGTACCTAATTAAAAATTATCTCAAAATTTCAGCTCTATTGCAAATTGATGTATGACATTATGTAACCACAAAAAATGATACAGTACAATTTGTATTCATTAAATTAATACAGTACAACACAATACAACTTTAGCAACATCTGTACTGAACCTTCCCGAGTTCGAATGTAAATGTAACTAACTAAAAATTATCTCAAAATTTCAGCTCTATTGCAAAATGATGTATGAAATTATGCAATGACCAAAATCACACAATTTATATTCATTAAATTAATATAGTATGATCCAGCAGAACGCAATACAATACAACTTTAGCAACATCTGTACTGAACCTTCCCCGAGTTCGAATGTAAATGTAACTAAATATATCTCAAAATTTCAGCTCTATTGCAAATTGATGTACAACATTATGCAACGATCAAAAATGATACAATTTGTATTCATTAAATTAATACAATACGATACAGTACAACACAATATAACTTTAGCAACATCCGTACTGAACCTTCCCCGAGTTCGAATGTAAATGTAACTAACTAAAAATTATCTCAAAATTTCAGCTCTATTGCAAATTGATGTATGACATTATGCAATGACCAAAATCTCACAATTTATATTCATTAAATTAATACAGTATGATACAGTAGAACGCAATACAATACAACTTTAGCAACATCTGTACTGAACCTTCCCCGAGTTCGAATGTAAATGTAACTAAATATTATCTCAAAATTTCAGCTCCATTGCAAATTGATGTATAACATTATGCAACGATCGAAAATGATACAATTTGTATTCATTAAATTAATACAATACGATACAGTACAACACAATACAACTTTAGCAACATCCGTACTGAACCTTACCCGAGTTCGAATGTAAATGTAACTAACTAAAAATTATCTCAAAATTTCAGCTCTATTGCAAATTGATGTATGACATTATGAAATGACCAAAGCACACAATTTATATTCATTAAATTAGTACAGTATGATACAGTACAACACAATACAACTTTAGTAACATCTGTACTGAATCTTCCCCGAGTTCAAATGTAAATGTAACTAAAAATTATCTCAAAATTTCAGCTCTATTGCAAATTGATGTATGACATTATGTAACCACAGAAAATGATAGTACAATTTTTTTTTTTCAGTACAACACAATACAATTACTTCTAATAAACTTTAGCATCATATGTACTTAACCCTCCCCGAGTTCAAATGTAAATGTAACTAAATATTATTTCAAAATTTCAGCTCTATTGCAAATTGATGTATGACATTATGCAACAATCGAAAATGATACAATTTGTATTCATTAAATTAATACAATACGATACAGTACAGCACAACACAACTTTAGCAACATCCGAACTGAACCTTCCCTGAGTTCGAATGTAAATGTAACTGAAAATTATCTCAAAATTTCAGCTCTATTGCAAATTGATGTATGTCATTATGTAACGATCGAAAATTACAAAATTTATATTCATTAAATTAAGGGAAAAGGGTCAAATTTGCTCCTCTACTTTAAAAAATTAGCTAAATATACCCTTCGTCATACTTTGGGGTCAAATTTACCGTTGTTGTCATACTTTGGGGCCAAATTTACCCCTCTACTTTGAAAAATTGGCTAAATATACCCTTCGTCATACTTTGAGGCCAAATTTATCCTCGATTTCATACTTTGGGGCCATATTTACCCTCATGGTTAAGAAACTTTTCACTTTTAACCTTCCTTTAACATAAAAGCCCAAATCAACGTTAAATTCTCTAATTTTTTAAAATAAATCACATCCTAATCTAACTCGGCCGATCTGACCCATAAAAAATATACAAACAAATATACCCCTCCCTTAGTTCTGTTAGTCGAATTTTTTCAACGAATAAAAATACTTCTTTTTCAACGTGCAACACTGGTAGGTAGTTTACAAATGAACAAAACGTAAAAAGAAATGGGGTAACGGAGAAGCATGAAACTAGAGAAAACGTCTATTACAAACTTTGCTCTTATTCGATTACGTTCAAATTTCAAATTTTGGTATGCAATTCTATGTGCATCAAAATTCTAGAACCAGTGAATAAATTTTTTAAGTAAATGACATGATAAAAAATTTGTATAAATCTAAATTGCATATAAATATATATGAATGAAGAGATGTCCGATTGGCACATAAGGAGACCTCTTAACTCAATCATCCAGAGAAATATCCAATGGGTCTAATCTATTGCATTAGTTTGTCAAGTGCCATTTTTCATGAGCTTTTCACTGATGCAGATCCACGAACTGAGAAAGGAATATATTTCTTTGTGTTTGCACTGATGCAAATCAATTTTTCATGAGCTATGCCTGACAAATATCTAGTGGTTTAATCTCGTTGAAAAATTGGCCAACAGAACTGAAGGGGGTATATTTATTATTTGAGTCTTTTTTGTGGCTCGAGTCAAATCAGACGGATTAGATTAAAGTGTATTTTATTTTTAAAAAAAGGGGTATTTAACGTTCATTGAGCTTTTTTATTTAAAAAGTGTACATATGAAAAGTTTCTTAAAAACGAGGGTAAATTTGACTTCAAAGTATGACATCAAGGGTAAATTTGACCCCAAAGTATGACGAAGGGTATATTTAGCCAATTTCTAAAGTAGAAGGGTAAATTTGGCCCCAAAGTATGACACCGAGGGTGAATTTGACTACAAAGTATGACGAAGAGTATATTTAGCTAATTTTTCAAAGTAGAGGGGTAAGTTTGACCCTTTTCCTTTAATTAATACAGCATGATACAGTACAACACAATACAATACAACTTTAGCAACATCCGTACTGAACCTTCCCGAGTTCGAATGCAAATGTAACTAACTAAAAATTATCTCAAAATTTCAGCTCTGTTGCAAATTGATGTATGACATTATGCAATGACCAAAATCACACAATTTATATTCATTAAATTAATGCAGTATGATACAGTAGAACGCAATACAATACAACTTTAGCAACATCTGTACTGAACCTTCCCCGAGTTCGAATGTAAATGTAGCTGAAAAATATATCAAAATTTCAGCTCTATTGCAAATTAATGTGTGACATTATGCAACGACCGAAAATTATACAATTTGAATTCATTAAAAATAATACAGTACAATACGATACATTATGAAACAATACATAAAAACAAAGTGCAAAACACAGAGATCGGAGTTACCTTCACGAGGCGAGAACAAGTATCGAAGTTAACGGCGAGGTTATTAACGGACGTCATCTGAGCGGCGGCGATTCTAACGGAGTTAGCCATTGTTATGTATTTCCCGGCGCCGGTGGAAGCAGATTTAACGGCGAATTTGTACGGGAAGCTCAATTGTGTATTCAGCCAAATATTCATTTGGCAAATTGACCTCTCTTTCTGGACCTCCATATTAGTACCATGAAGTTTTATTTTGTGTTACTTTAGTCCAAAAGGTATTTTATTGTGCGTATTTAGTCCCAAAAATATGGCAATGGTTAAGTGTGGACATGGATTTTTTTATTTTTTTTGAAATTTGAAAGGAGATATATAGGTTCAATTTCAACTATGAAAGAGCATTATAAATCACTTATATGGCGAAAATATTTTCAAAATGAAGATATGTTAGGCAAATAAAAGATAGTAAAGTATTATAAATATCTATGAAATAAGACTTAGTTTTGAATATAAAAATAATATATCTCGTGTAATATTTTGCTTTAGCTTTGTCACATTGGTATAATCAGCTAAAAAGGAAAAAAAAAGCAAGGGAATGATGAGGCACTAAGCGACGAAGTGAGGTTTGGGACCATCTTGAGAGTTAGAGAGGTTAAAGTGTACATATACCTTAAATCTATCTACAAGTGGAGTTAATAAGGCACAATACATAAACATGCCTTTTAACTTAGCCTCAAAACGCATCTATAATCTTCAACTTTGGATGTGCATAAATAGACATTTAAATTTGTATAAAGTTACAAGTAGACACACACGTTCTATGTAACATAGTACACTATCATAGAAAGTGTGAAGCAGGCGGGGTCTTTAAAGCCAAAAAAAAATATTGCAAGTTTCAGGAATGCGGACGACACATAACACATATGCGTCTATTTGTTAAACTTTATACAATTTTAAATGCCTACTTATGCACACCCAATATTGGAGATCATGTAATCCGAAATCAAATTAAAAGACACATTTATATATTGTGCCTAATTTTAATTCCGACATAACTCACCTCCGAACCAGCAACCTCCGACTGGCTAGTGCACTAGTGCCAACCTGGAGCAAAGGAGAAAAACAAATGAAGCAATATGCAACAACAAAAAAAACTAGTGACCCTAAAATAAAATAAAAGAATAAAAGCCTCAAAAAAGGAAAGGAGAAAGAAAGAAGAGTTGTTTTTGTATTTAATGTATCTTCTTCATCTCCCTCATTCTCAAGCAGCCATTGTTGTTGTTGAAGTGAAAGAGAGAAAATGTTGTTTCAAGTTGGAGGACAAGGGACACGTCCCACTTTCTTCGAAATGGCTGCTGCACAACAGTTGCCTTCTAGTCTCCGTGCCGCGTTAACTTATTCCCTTGGTGTAAGTTGCTTCATAATTTTGTGATTCATTATTCCCATTCAGATGTAATAGATTATAATCATGGGATTAGAATAGATTATAATTTCTGTAGGCACAATGTAAATCATGTTGGGATTACTAATTTATGTGATGCAATAATCTCAAATTGAGCACCCAAGGTGTGGCCTAGTGGTTCAATGAAGTTGAGATGAGCACTATATGAGGTCTCAGGTTCAATTCCCAATAGTGACAAACACTAGGTGATCTTAATATAATTCATGCTAGGGTTACTAATTTATGTGATAAAATAATCTCAAGTTGAGAACCCAAGGGTGTGGCCTAGTGGTTCAATGAAGTTGGGATGAGCACTATATGAGGTCTCAGGTTCAATTTCCTATATGAGGTCTCAGGTTCAATTTCCAATAGAGACAGACACTAGGTGATTTCTTCTCATATGTTCTAGTGGACAGAGTTACCTTGTACTTCTTCCCTAAGTTGCACGGACTCTTCACTTTAAATGTCGCACCCATGTCGGATTCTCCAAAAATACACTAGTTTTGGCGAATCCGACATGCACCCGCTGACATTTTTGAAGAGTCCGAGCAACATAACTTATTGTTGGTGGGAGGTGGAAGGTATTCCATGGAATAGTCGAGGTGCGTGCAAGCTAGCCCGGACACCACATTTATTAAAAAAAGAATCTCGAGTTGAATGGGATAAGGTGAGATATAGTGTGATTAAGCTCGAGATAAAATTTATACTGAGAGGATAAATTTATACCATTAACCAAACACAATATAAATTTTGCTAGGATTATTAATTTATGTGATAAAATAATCTCAAGTTGAGTACTGAAGAGTGTGGCCTCGTGGTTTAATGAAGTTGGGTTAAGCACCATGAGGTCTCTCAAGTTCAATTCCCGACAGAGACAAATACTAGGTGATTTCTTCCCATTTGTTCTAGTGGACAGAGTTACCTGGTACCTGTTGCTGGTGGGAGGTGACAGGTATCCCGTGGAATAGTCGAGGGGTACTAATTTATGTGATAAAATAATCTCAAGTTGAGCACCCAAGGGTGTGGCCTAGTGGTTCAATGAAGTTGGGATGAACACTATATGAGGTCTTAGGTTCAATTTTCAATAGAGACATACACTAGGTGATTTTTTTCCATCCGGTTCTAGTGGATAGAGTTACCTTGTACTGTTAACCAAACACAATATAAATCATGCTAGGATTACTACTTTATGTGATAAAACAATCTCAAGTTGAGCACCAAAGGGTGTGGCGAAGTGATTTAATGAAGTTGGGTTGAGCACCATGAGGTATCAGGTTTCATTCTCAATAAAGACAAATGTTGGGTGATTTCTTCCCATATGTTCTAGTGGACAAAGTTACGTTGTACCTGTTGCTGGTGGGAGGTGGTAGGTTTCCCGTGGAATAGTCGAGGTACATGCAAGCTAGCCCGGACACCACGGTTATTAAAAAAAAATTCTCAAGTTGAATGGGATAAGGTGAGATATAGTGTGATTAAGCTCGAGATAAAATTTATATTGAGAGGATAAATTTATACCGTTAACCAAATGCAGTATAAATTAGTTGAGCACCCAAGGGTGTGGCCTAGTGATTCAATGAAGTTGGGTTAAGCACCACGAGGTCTTAGGTTCAATTACCAATAGAGACAAACACTAGGTGATTTCTTCTCATTTGTTCTAGTGGACAGAGTTACCTTGTACCTATTACTGATGGGAGGTGGCAGGTATCCCGTTGAATTATTCGAGGTGCGTGCAAGCTGGCCCGGATACCACGATTATAAAAAAAAGAAAAGAAAAACATACCTGTAACCAAGGGTGTGGTCTAGTGGTTCAATGAAGTTGGGTTGAGCACGATGAGGTCTCAGGTTTAATTCCCAACAGAGAAACAAACACTAGGTGATTTCTTAACATCTGTTTCTAGTGGACAGAGTTACGTTTTACCTGTTGCTGGTGGGAGGTGGTAGGTATCCCGTGGAATAGTCGAGGTGCATCAAGCTAGCCCAGACACCATGATTATTAAAAAAAGAATCTCAAGTTGAAGGGGATAAGGTGAGATATAGTGTGATTAAGCTCGAGATAAAATTTATATTGAGAGGATAAATTTATACCGTTATCCAAACACAATATAAATCATGCAAAGATTACTAATTTATGTGATAAAATAATCTCAACTTGAGCACCCAAGGGTGTGGCCTAGTGGTTCAATGAAGTTGGGTTGAGCACAATATGAGGTCTCGAGATCAATTCCCAACAGAGACAAACACTAGGTGATTTCGTCTCGTCTATTCTAGTGGACAGAGTTACCTTGTATCGTTAACCAAACACAATATAATTCATGCTATGATTACTAATTTATGTGATACAATAATCTCAAGTTGAGCACCCAAGGGTGTGGCCTAGTGGTTCAATGAAGTTGGGTTGAGCACTATAAGGTCTCAGGATCAATTTCCAACCGAGACAAACACTAGTTGATTTCTTCCCATTTGTTTCAGTGGACGGAGTTACACTGGGTATGTTGTTGTTCCAGTGAACGGAGTTACCTTGGTATCCCGTGGAATAGTCTAGGTGCGCACAAGTTGGCCCAGACACCACGGTTAATCAAAAAAAAAGAAGAAGAAAAACATACCAGCAACCAAGGGTGTGGCTAGTGGTTCAATGAAGTTGGGTTGAGCACCATTAGGTCTCGGGTTCAATCCCCAACGGAGACAGACATTAGGTGATTTCTTCTCATCTGGTTCTAGTGGATAGAGTTACATTGTACCTGTTGCTGGTAGGAGGTGGCAGGTATCCCGTGGAATTAGTTGAGGTGCACGCAAGCTGGCCCAGACACCACAGTTATCAAAAGAAGGAAAACATACCTGCAACCAAGGGTGTGGTCTAGTGGTTCAATGAAATCGGGTTAAGCACCATGAGGTCTCAGACTCTCAGGTTCAATTACCAACAAAGACAAACATTAGGTGATTTTTTTCCATCTGGTCTAGCCTTGGTGGACAGAGTTAGCTGATATCTATTGCTGGTGGGAGGTAGCAAGTAGTCGAGGTGCACATAAGCTGGTCCGAACACCACAGTTTTAAAAAAAAAAAAAAAAGAGAAAAAGAAAAACATACCTGCAACCAAGGGTGTGGCCTAGTGGTTCAAAATGAAGTTGGGTTGAGCACCATGAGGTCTCAGGTTCAATTCCCAATAGAGACAGACACTAGGTGATTTCTTCTTATCTGTTCTCATCTGTTATAGTGGACAGACTTACCTCGTACCTGTTGTTGGTGGGAGGTGGCAGGTATCCCGTGGAATAGTCGAGGAATGGTTGTTACTGTTATTGTTGTGCAACTGTAATTTGTAGATGCTTCTTAAAAGACAAATTAGTAGTGTTGAAATAAAACGCAGCAGAATTGATATAGAGGATTTATATCCGTGTACTGCAACTAGTTTGGAATTGAGGCGTCATTGTTCATGTTTAACTGTAGTTACGTGGTGTGATGAGGTAATTATTGATGTTGCTTGCTTGCAGGTTTTAGCTTTAAGAAGACCTTTCATCCACAAAATTCTAGATTACGAGGATGAGTGCTTCGCTTTGCTTACACTAGTTCTTGAAACGCATAGCTTACGAACTACAGGTATGCGTATTTGTCTTTCCAGATACTCCTTTGTACCAAAAAGAATGTCTGGCTTGGTGTTTGAGACTCAAATGATCAAATTTTAGTCTTTATTCTTACGTTGTTCTGAATATTATTTTTTCTAACATAATGTTTACTAATGTAGAAACTATATAAAAATACTGAAGTCACATTTTTTATGTAGAACTTATTTTGAAATGCATGAAAAGACTATAGTTTTTTACTCTTCCAATGGCTAATGCTTAGTATTTGCAAGTGGGTCCATGAATAGTATTTTATTTTTCATCCGAGCGTGTATGAATTCTGTGGTACAATGCAGTTTCTATTTAAAGGCAGGCTAATTATTTGCTATGGCTTTATCAAATTTGTTCCTTTTTACTTGTTCTCAGATGGGTCTTTTGCTGAGTCTTTATATGGCCTGCGAAGAAGGGCAGTTAAGATAAAAGTTAAGGGTGATAACAAAGGCCCAGATGCCAGAGAAGAAATTAATCACACAGGATTGGAGAAGCGCCAAAAAGTTCTTTCAGTTGTGTTTCTGGTAATCTCTTACACTGGAATACTCACTTATGTTGTTGTACATGAGTTTCTCCTATTCTGATCGATCACATGAAGCAAAATCACTGCTATCTTGTCGTACTAAACTTTGATTATTCTTGTTGAAACTCTTTTTTGTTTATAATTATTTCTTTTCAATTGATTGCATAAAAGGGAAGTCTTTTACAAATGCTGTATGCAAAAAGAAGAAAGTCCAAAACAGACCTTGCAGTGAAAAGCAATCAATCATCTAAACATGTAGGAGTTTATAAGTATCCTCTAAAAATGCATAGAAAAAAAAAGTTCCCAAGTATATATGAGGAGAGTTCTCAGTCCCCTCAAAAGCCCTTCCATTTCTTTCCTTCCAAGCTGTTCACATGATAACAAGTGGTACTAACTACTAACTCCCATGTCTACCCTTCCTGCATCTCGGCTGATCTTCCAACTCTGTAATGAGGTTTATCTTTGACAGGATTGCCCCTTCAATTTCAAACAGGTCCTGTCCACAGCTGAATGGCAGTTGGTATTGAAGAAGTGATTTACATCCTCCCCTGAGTTTATTTCTTTCTTTTGTCAGAGGATTTTCTGCAGAAGAATCGTTCCTATCATCTAAAAGCCACTCCTGGCATCAGACTTGAATCCACAATGAGAAAGTGGAAATAGTGTATTCTGTGAACTGTGAAGACTTATGTATAGGTATATCATGGTGAATAACCACCATGTTGTCCTTCCCATCTCAATCTACCATGAACTGCACGAGAAGTTATCAGCAACTACAATAACAACTATGCCTCAATCCCAAGCAAGTTGAAATTGGCTATATGAATTCTCACCTACCATATTGCCACATCTAAACACATCTTATTCTAGTATTATGCAAAGGAAGAAGAAGAAGAAGAAATAAATACAAAATACAGATAAACCTACTAAAAGTTCTTTTTTTTTTATAAGGTAAAGGTTAAAAAAGCTGTGGGTTGCTAGGCAGCTTTCTACTGAAAACTAAAAGTTCTTTGTAGTTTCTACTGTCTTATAAATATCTAACAGGACGGAAAGATTCCTAGAAAACATAGGCTCCAGAAGGAAACAACATGAGTAGAAAATAATCCCAACTAATCGGTTGTACCTATATAGATCTTTTTCTCCCACTCTGCCCTATTCTTCACTAGGTCTATATAGGTCTGCATGAATTCGAAGAGTTTGAAGGTCCTTGGGAACATCTTGCTTCGATTTGATTTTAGGCCACCTCTTCCCCTTTTAACACTTTCACGCACCATTGTTCCACACCTACGAATCTGCATATCTAGATGTTGACGTCGGTACATGACTAAACCATCTCAATCGACCTTCTCTCGTTTTATCTGCAATATGTGCTACTTGCACCTTTTGCCAAATGTGGTCATTTTATTCTTGTCTAATCTTGTGTTGACCACACATCTATCGTACTGTAAACTTGTGGATATGTTGGACTTGTATATTTTGACTTTCCCACACCTACCGGCCTTGTAAGACCTTAGATTGAAATCCTAAAATGAATTTCCCTTTCTCCCTGTACATTTCTGTAATGCTTTCTGATTGTTCAGTTTAATGTTGAAGATGTTTCTAAATTTATTGTCCCCATGCCATCTGTTTGCGAAGCTTACTGTACTCCCATCTTAGGACACGTATAATTGGATGAACAAAAAGCGTGGAATTGTTAGTGGGATTGGAACTCTTCTGGCTTTTTTTCCTAATCTGCTAATTTCTTCCATTGACAATAGCATTTAATATATGCATAAAGCTGTGACATGATTGCTTGAATCTTGTTTTTGCCTTTAAGTTGTACTGCTTTTGGTAAATGCAACTGCATAATGTGGATGTGCTTCTTTAGGTTATATTGCCATATCTTAGATCGAAATTGCATTCAATCTACAATAAAGAAAGAGAGGCTGCTCTTCAAGCTAGTTTATGGGGGCACGAGGATGGGAGATTTGGTGACACTAACTATTTTGATGGAGATGGGAATCCTATAGTTTCAACGAGCGGTTCAGATACAGAAGACTCAGTTAGAGAGCGTTTGAGAAAGAAAATCAGAAAGATCATAGCTGCTTGTTACCCATGGATACATGCTGGAAATGAAGGTATATAGAGCTCAATTTCTTACTTGTGATTGTGACTATGCTCCTGTTTTTCTATGTATTGTTTGTTTTATTTTTTGAAATGAAATGAAGGTAATTCTATTCATTATAGTCATGTATTTTTCGCTCATGTTGCCCCTAAATGGCCTTACCACCTGTTCAATGTTGAAAGGACCCTAACCTTCATGGTGAAACCATTGCAATTTTGTCTAAATAGTGCCTCCTTTTATCTTTTTGAGCTTCTCAGTTAAATGTGTGAAGGAATTTGTCATTAAAATATCATACACATTAATATGCAAAGCCATCCCTTTTAGTGGGGATTTTTAGCAGGTCTTGGTGTCATCGTTCACCTTCTTATGTAATTGTCCTGTAGGTTTATCATTTGCTTACCAGCTACTGTATTTGCTGGATGCTACTGGATTTTACTCTCTAGGACTCCATGCTCTGGGTATTCATGTTTGTCGGGCTACAGGACAGGAACTGGTATGTCTGTAGACAGTTTCTTGTTAGTATCTCTCTTGGTCTTGAAGGTGTTTTTAGTTGGTATCAGAAGTATGAATCCTTTGGAGTATTTGTAATGCCTGGGCTATTAAATATTTGAATACTTGTAAGGTAGCAGTGAATCAGAATGAATTCAAAGAACTTTTAGATATCCTAGCATGAAATGCTGAAGGATTAATGAATTAATGGTGTAGCTAACTCAATATGTTGGTGCCGAATTTTAGTGTGTCTGAGCATCTAAATGTGTTACAAGTGATGTGAAAGCTCTGTATCTGAATAATCAATTGGATAATGTAATTTTCTGATGCGTGCAAGTTCCTTTAGGAAACTAAAACAACAACAACAACAACAACAAACCCAGTGTATTCCCACCTAGTGGGGTCCGGGGGGGTAAGATGTACGCAGTCCATACCTCTACCTCTAAAGAAGTAGAAAGGCTGTTTCCGATAGACCCCCGGCTCAAGACACGAGATACCACACAAATACATAGTAAAGCACAGAACAAGATTTCATAACATAAATACGGCACCCACAAGTAATAAAAAAACAGAGAAAAGCACACAGATTCGTAATACAACATGGAACAAGGTATCATAACAAGAATAATACCCCCACCAAGTAATTCCCTACACTAGCGACCCAAACTGGCCCTAGCCTTCTACCCTAATTCGCGTCCTCCAGATCTTCCTATCTAGGGTCATGTGGATAATTTGGTTGAGAACTTTAGCTCTTTTCTGGTTTGATTATGGTTCTCATGCTTACCTTATACAAGGAAAAGTTGCTCTTAAGGATGCAGTGCTTTGAGGCACGTCCTTCATATTACCTTGAATCACTGGGTATAAGTTTCAATTTATATTTGTATCTATCCAATTATGTCTTAAACAGTTGATCTTATTTATTGGGTAATTCCTCTTTTATAAAATTTGGTTATTTATGATTTTCCTTTATGTTATGTCAAGGTAGATGGATTCTTCTTCTAGGATTTCTAAAATAAGAAGCCGTGAACGAGAGAGACTTCGGGGGCCCCCTTGGCTAAAGGTTTGTGTTCATCCCGTAAATCTCTTTTCTGTGTTCCTATTCTGATTCTCGTCCTTTTATTTTCTTTTTTTCGGGGGAGGGAAAGATATTTGGAGCAGCATGTTATGCTAGTTGGGACTATGTGTATCCCCTTTTTGCTTTTCTTTCTTGGTATTAATTAATTTTACTTCTTAGTTGAGGTACGGGGACTTGTCCCAAAAAATAATGGAGGTGCCCTGTCTCTTTAGTGTTTCATACTTTTTCATTTAAAATTATCTTCACAGCCAATATTCTGACCTTTATTCTCTGAATACATTTAACATTTCAGGCAGTACAAAGGGCTTTACTAAGTTGTGCGTATGGAGTTCTTGACTATGCTCAAACTGGCCTGATTGCGGCAGTGTTTTTCTTTAAAGTAAGTGTTGTTTAGCTCACGCTCTGCAGCTTTTCTGTATTGTTCCTTTAGAGAGATTATTTTTCTTCTCCAGTTTTGTTGTGCTCATGTATCGATGCTATAAATATATTTAAGTTTTTGCTGTCAATGTACTCAGATGATGGAGTGGTGGTACCAGTCAGCAGAAGAAAGGATGTCAGCTCCGACTGTTTATCCACCTCCACCTCCTCCTCCGCCTCCAAAGGTGAGTTCATTTTCATTTGGGATGGAGAGGACTAGTCTTGCAATTTGCTAATCTGGAATATGTAAAAGATAATTTTAACAGCCATATTGCTCCCATTTTTATTTATTCATGGTTCTTATTGGGTGAGAAAATACACTCGGTACTTGGTGGCAAATATATGTTTAGCTGAAAAGTGTCATATGATACATGGTTTTTGGCTTTTTTTCAATCAACCATAATTCCGAAACTTTAATCTGCGGTCACTCATCTCCGACTTATCATTTACATCAATCCATTTAAGCAGTTTACAGGTGCTGTTAAGGATCTAATATGAATATGAGTTATATGTGACACGGTCGTACAATATACTGTGCATTCTGTATGGGAGAGCATCATTGTACCTATTTTAAATGATTGCACTTGGCCAATAAAGTCTTTGTTTATATAAAGCTCACTTGCTTTGCATTCTATACATAGTTTGTAGAAATTAGTGCCGGTATCTAAGCCAGTTACCAATGGGAAGCGCGCAAGATGGTGAGTGATGACAGACCATGATTTGTCTAAGTCCTCAACTAGCAATTTGTACCTCCTTTGGGAAGTAACAACGTTTACAAACCATTTTCTGTTTTGGTGAAATATGGGTTTGGAGAAATTTTTTCAACTTTTGTCTAATACTAGTTTTATAGTGCATCGGTTTTGCTACAATGCTTACGCATAACATTTTCAATGTACACAGGTTGCAAAAGAGGGAATTCCACTACCTACAGACAGAACACTCTGTCCTTTGTGCTCACAAAAGCGTGCAAATCCCTCAGTGGTGTCAGTTTCAGGACTAGTCTTCTGCTATTCCTGTGTTTTCAGATATGTCTCTCAGGTGAAATTCCAGAATCAGTTGATAGAATTCATCTGGGAAACTAAATCATAATGGCAATGTTAAATTGGTTTCTTTGTCGTTAATATTGCAATAATTTCTCGCTCTGCTAATTGCTAAATCGTAAAGTACAATGATTTCATTTTCCGGCAAAGGGAAGTGTTAGAGCGATTAGAGTCCGACATTGATTGGGAAATGGACTGGTGGTCTGGTTATATGGACTTGGGTAATCCTCCCCTCATGTGTTAGTTTTTGGGGTTGAGTTATGCCCATGTGTCGTATCTTTACCCATAGAGCCAGGTCTATCTCTGTTTGGGCTCCAGTCCATGCTCTAGATGGGCCTGGGTGAGCCATGAGCTAGCTTTTGGGTTAAGTTAGGTTCAAGTGTCATATCATTGTCAAAGAGCTATTTCCATGACTACATACCACTACTCCTTGTCGCTGGCTGCTAGTAGAATAGGGAGCTGATTCGTCTAGACTTAATTTTGATTCCTTCTCTTTTCCTAAATGAAATTCAACTTACATATACTAGTATGAAAGATGAATCAATGTCCTTCAACCGGCAAGTAAACACTCCCAACTTTGCAAGTGCACATCTAGACACCTCAACTTGGTCTCAACTGACGGCTAAACACTCCAACTTGACTCTACTGTGTCTCATGGACACCCAACGCTGACCTGGTACCTAAATTTTGGAAGTGTCTAGATGATCATTTTGTAAGTTGGAGTATTCAACTGACGCAATGGAGACGAGTTGAGGTGTCTGTCTATATGTGCACTTTCAAAGTTAGTAGTGCTTATCGCCAGCTGAGGCCAAACTCGAGTCTCCGTATTATGCCATTCTTTTACCCTGTCAATGCATAGAGGTTAAACTCTTTGTGTCTTTTTGTAATTTCATGCTCTATTTTCTTTCGATGCAGTATAAGCGATGCCCTGTGACATTGATGCCTGCAACCGTGGATCATATCAGAAGATTATTTCATGATGTTTAATTTCTGCCCAGAAACTATGCTCTAAAATGAGATTATAAGTGACACCTTTTTTCACCAAGGCCCAAATCATGGCATTGCCTTGCAGCAAAGTGTAGCTGAGTGTATTCTACTTTTGCACAATTGTTGTAGTTCAGACTTAAGAATGCAAATAATAAGAAGAATAGAAAAAGAAACTTATTCATATCTGGTGTTTACAGTATTTTTTTTGCTTTTACATAGATTTTCTTTGAGATTCTAATTTCCTTTTGTAAAAGATGCAATGGCATATTATTAAGTAATAGACATTATAAAAAAATACACACTTGATTTTGGTCTCAGTTAATAAGTAATCACTCTCATATATGTGTGTATTTAGATATCTCAACTTGGTTTCAATTGATAACTATAAACTCCAACTCGGACATGACATATAAATGTGCCTCTTAACTTGGGCCTCTTTCGACATTTATGCTCTTCAACTTTGGCTGTGTACGAGTAGACACTTAAATCTGTATAAAGTTGAATGTGTAGACATACACATCCTGCATGGCATAATACAAATCCATGTGAGTGTATTTCACGTGTATTGTCACGTTGGATGCCATGTCGGATTCGTATGTCCATTTATTATTATACTTTATATAAATTAAAGCGTTTATTTGTGCACATCTAAAATAGGGGGTCATAGGTGAAGCCAAATTAAATGAAAACATATGATACTTTGTAAGTTAAAATTGCTTATTTACTGTAAGGATATCTCATGAGGTGGGATATCATGGGATTATTTTATCCCTACCTCCACACCAGTGGCGGAGCCACATGCAATTCAGGGGGTCATCCGAACCCCCTTCGTCGGAAAATTATATTATTTTTATATGGTCAAAAATATTTTTATGTATGTATTATAGATGTTGAACCCCCTTCGACTAATCCATATATTTACTTCTGAACCCCCTTAAAGAAAAGTCTGGCTCCGCCATTGCTCCACACGAGATAGCAATTCCATCATTTTGATACAACAACAACAACAAACCCAGTATATTCTCACATAGTGGGGTCTGGGGAGGATAAAATGTACGCAGTCCATACCACTACCCCCGAAGGAGTAGAGAGGCTGTTTCCGATAGACCCCCGGCTCAAGACAAAAGACCGTAGACCAACAGTCGTGCAACATGATAAAGAACAAAGAACCAACATCCACAAAAATAAAGTATAATTAACCAAAAGGCAAGCAATATGCTAAAGTAACAAAAGAACCAACATTCACAAAAAAAACAGTATAATTAACAACCCAAGGACCCCCTCCCCCATAGCTGGAACTCCCAACCAAGCTATCCTTAAACCTCCTAACTACGGACTACAATTCGACCACCCACCTTAGCCTTCTAATTTAATACTCTTCCTCCAAACCTTCCTATCTAGGGTCATGTCCTCAGTAAGCTGTAATTGTTCCATGTCACGTCTAATCACTCATCGCCAATACATTTTTGGTCTACCCCTACCCCACTTGAAACCCTCCAAGGCCAACCTCTCACATCTACGGACTGGGGCATCCGTGCCCCTTCTCATCACGTGGCCAAACCATCTCAACCTCACTTCCCACAACTTATCCTCCACCGAAACCACTCCCACCTTCTCCCAAATAGTCTCATTCCTGACCCTGTTCGCCTTCGTAAATCCACACATCCAACGCAACATTCTCATTTCCGCAACCTTCAATTTTTGGACGTGAGAATTCTTAACAGGCCAACACTCCGCCCCATATAACATGGCCGACCGGACCGCAGCTCTATAGAATTTACCTTTAAGCTTAAGAGGTACTTCTTATCGCATAAAATTCCCGAGGCAAGCCTCCATTTCGTCCAACCTGCCCCAATACGATGGTAGACATCCTCATCAATCTCTCCATTCCCCTGGATCATAGACCCAAGATAGTTAAAACTATCCCTCCTACCAACCGCCTGCGACTCTAACTGCACCACCACATCATCCTCTTGCCTCAAGTCGCTAAACTCGCACTCTAAGTACTCCGTCTTGGTCCTACTCAACCTGAATCCTTTAGATTCCAGGGTCTGTCTCCAAACCTCCAACTTATCATTAACACCTCGGCGCGACTGATCAATCAAAACTACATCATCCGCAAAGAGCATACACCAAGGAACCTCCCCTTGTATATTTCGCGTCAACACATCCATCACCAAGGCGAATAGGAACGGGCTAAGAGTCGATCCCTGGTGCAGCCCTGTCAAGATAAAAAAGTGCTCGGAATTCCCTCTCACCGTCCTTACCCGAGTCTTCGCCCCCTCATACATGTCCTTAATCGAACGGATGTACGCCACTGGTATCCCTCTCGCCTCCAAGCATCTCCACAGAACCTCCCTAGGAACCTTGTCATACGCCTTTTTCAAGTCGATAAACACCAAGTGCAGATCCCTCTTCCTCTCTCTATATCGTTCTACCAGCCTCCGCAAAAGGTGAATTGCCTCAGTCGTCGATCGACCAGGCATAAATCCAAATTGATTCTCCGAGATAGGCACTATCTTCCTCAACCTCCGCTTCACCACCCTCTCTCAAATCTTTATCGTGTGACTCAACAACTTAATACCACGGTAGTTGTTGCAACTTTGAATGTCTCCTTTGTTCTTGTATAAAGGAATCACCGTACTCCATCTCCACGCCTCGGGCATCTTAACGGTCTTGAAAATATTGTTAAACAAATGGGTTAGTGTAACACCCCATATTCAAGTACATGTATTGGCGTATTCAAGTACGTGTATTGGTCTTATTTATATGGAATTAATTTTTTTATTTTATTTATACCGGAATTTGCCCGTCGATGGTTCCATGCGAAGGTTATTGAATAAGCTTTCCAACGATATAAAGATTTCCAAAAATGGATAGGTTTCGGATATAATCGAGCACGTTCGAAACTATAAAACGGTGGCCGAGATATTTGGGAATAGTAAATGTGCAGGAAAATTTCCTGCACACAAACTACTGAGGCTAGCCAAATTTTTAGGTCAATTTCGAATGATCATAACTGCCTTAATATAATGAACTGGGAGATCTGCGACCTATGAAAAGAAAGATCTTTGAGTCTTCTTTCCAATGCAATTGGTTTCATCCAAATCCAACGTCTGAGTAAGGAGTTATACTCGTTTTACTTCAGCCTATCAAAATAGATTTTTAGGGTCAACTTCAAACGACCATAACTCCTTGTACAGGACGAACTGGGTGACCTACTTTATATGAAATGAAATCCCTTTGAGTTATCTTTCCAACTATACCAATTTCACCTAAATCCGATATTGGAGCAAATAGTTATGGTCGATCTACTTTAGCTTATCAAAACAGTCCACCAAAGGACAGATTTGACATTATTTAAATTTTAAAGGCATTTTGGTCATTCCCTATTATATTATGGACGGGAATATGTGTATATATACATGTATATGAGTTCAAAAACTCATTTTCATCATCAATCATTGAGAAAGAACAAACCCTAGCCAAATTTGACCTTTAAATTACTTTTGATTCAACCGTAGAAATTCCAAAGTAATCCGATAACTGCGTTTGTCATCTCGAGAGCTTCGAACGGCACCTATTATTTATGCAAACAGGATTGCATAATCAAGAGGTGAATTCTAAGGTATGAATATTGTTTGCCTTTGTTTTCTTCCATATGTATATGTGTGATAGAGGATTATATGTATTGGTTGTTATTGAAAGGTGATGAAAATAGGGTTATGGACTATTTTGCATGGTTTGGTTGTATTGAATTGTGGAAGGTGGATATGGTAATTGAGTTATGGAAGGTGGATATGGTGATATACTATTGAATTGATGATTATTTGTCTATGGATCAATTTGGTTTAATGGATTGGTTGGAAGGATAAATGAATCCAAACTTGATATTGGAGGATGTTGTATGAATATGCATGGCATGTGAATATAATTGGAGTATAAGAGGGTTAAAGTGACACCCTTTATGGTGTAATTAAGGCATACTACTTAACCACTAGTTTGGTGAATTCAAATAATTGAATTGTGACGTTTGGTCGCTAATACTAGATTGCTATATATGTTCATTGTAGATAAGTAATCCGAAAAAACGAGAAATCCATTTGGGACTAGTATTGAAGGTTGACAGTCAGGTATGTAAAGCATACTCTATACCATATCTTTGGCATGAAAGTGAACAATTGTTCTATTAAGAAAGTTTCCAAAGTTATTCAGTAACATGTGATCCATAATGGTTTTGTATGATGTCCTACGTTACCAATGAACTTATTTCCACCCTACAAGATGTCAAGACATTCCAATACTTACTTGTTTTCCAAATCTTACATATTTATTGCACTAATGTATGTCAGAAGGTATCCGGTTACTCAAACAAGATCCAGGTGCTATTAACGACTCCAAAACGTTTCATTGATATACCAATAAGTTCCTACTTCATTGGCATTGATGACTCCAAAACACTTCATTGATGTGCCAATGAGTTCTTACTTCATTGTTATTGCAATGATGGTCTATTTATATATCTCTTATTGATGTATCATTGTTTCAAAGTATCAAAAATGCGGTGGCAACCGAAATAACAATCTCAAAGATTAATTGAACTAAGTGATGGAAGTTCTCTCTTATCGGGTGGTATCCCAGGGGCATAAGCCTATCATGGGTCGATCCCTATTTATGTGTTTATGGGTCGTATCCCAGGGGCATAAGCCTATCATGGGTCGATCCCAGTTGATATGTACTGGAGGCAGCCTAATGGTCACAGTATAGTACAGTAATGATTACAAAGATGATAAGAACGAAGGTAAAGTGATTGAATAAATACAATGTACAGGTTGTCACAAGTTCTAGTAAGTGTGGTCCACTCCTATTACGATTTATTCACTTGTTTCTGATTTCTATTGAGCTCTTATATCATATGTGATTATCTACAGCTTTACATACTCAGTACATATTTCGTACTGACGTCCCTCACGGGGGACCTGCATTTCATGCTGCAGGCACAGGTACCTCAGCTCATACACCGCACAAGTAGGAGCCAGGATATCCAGCTGTTTTTGGTGAGCTCCAGTTTGCTTCGGGGCTTTCCGTGTCATATCCAGTCACTTTTGGTATTGTATAGAAGTTAGTTATATGGCGGGGTGTGTCCCGACCTTAGTTAAACTCTGTGTATTGTTTAGAGGCTTTGTAGACCTAATGTACAGTCAAGGTGGTGTTTTGTTAGTAGACGTGATGGCTCCAACGGCCAAGTATTGTATATACATATATATGTGTGCTTGAGCTTATACAGGTGATTATTTCCTTTTATATATGACATGATGCTGTCCGAATTTCGGGTTGTCATAGCGGTATGCATGGGAAGTATAAGGTTATGAGCTGGTTCTCTCGGGCCTCCTCGGTTACGGGTGCCAGTCCGCCCCAATAGGATTTGAGGCGTGACAGTTAGCCACCTCAATCCCGCTCCGCTAGCATACTTCCAAAAGTCCACCGAAATCTCATCGGGCCCCATCGCCCTGCCCCTTCGCATCTTGCGAATAGCCTCACATATTTCCTCGACCTTAAAACGCCGACAGTAGCCGAAATCGCAAGGCTGCTTAGTGTGTTCCAACTCCCCTAACACAATACCTCTGTCCCCTTCATCGCTCAAGAGCTTATGGAAATACGACTGTCATCTTTTCTTAATTAGAACGTCCTCCACCAAAACTTTTCCATCCTCTCCTTTAATGCACTTCACTTGGTCCAGATCCCGACCCTTACGCTCCCTAGTTTTGGCAAGCCTGTACAACCTCTTTTCCCCGCCTCTCTCCTCTAAACCCGAATAAAGTCTCTCAAACGTTGTTGTCTTAGCAGTCGTAACTGCTAACTTAGCCTTTTTCTTAGCAAGTTTGTACTCCTCACTATTTTGATACAAATAGTGAAATAAAATAGTTCTGGGATTGAGTAATTCCTTCTACCAAACATGAGATAAAGTTAATCCCGAACTTTATCTCAGAATTATTTTTCTTGTTCTTTCTACCAAAAGATCCCTAGGACTCTCGCTATGTACGAGATCTGGAGAAGAATCGAACCATAAGGATCTATTATACACAACGTCAACTTCCATTAAAGTGATGGTTCTACAGCTTGAGCTCGTGCACTCTTAATCACACGACAACAACTTTATCAGGTACTCCAAGATCCGACCAATATATGAAATAAAAAAAGGGGTGTGATATGGGAGTCATCACTAGACTAGTCCACTGCCCCCACCCTCACCCCACCATAAGTAGCCAGTGCACTAAAGCTAGGACTGAACCATAAGGATCTATTAGACGCAATCTCAACTTATATTTCTGCAAAACGTTTTCTACAGCTTGAACTCGTGATCTCCTAATCACGTGATAACAACTTCACTCGTCACTCCAAAATTCGATCAATATATAAAGCAACAAAAAAAAAGAGTAATATGGGAGTAATCACTAGACTAGTCCACTACCACCCAACCCCAAACCCATTTTAAGCCGCCCAATGCACTAAAGCTCCTGCTACGTACAGATTCTGGAGAAGAATCGAGTCATAACCTCAACTTACATTTCTGTAAAGTACTGTTTCTATGACTTGAACTCATAACCTCCTAATCACGTAACAATAACTTTACCCATTACTCCAAGATCCTACCCATATATCAAGAAAACAAAAAGTGATATTAGAGTAATCACCAGTATCCCCAACTCCAGCCCCCCAACCCTTATATAACCCCCCATAAACCCTCAAAACCCTCCCAACAATCACCAAACAAAAAAAAAGAGTAATATGGGAGTAATCACTAGACTAGTCCACTACCACCCAACCCCAAACCCATTTTAAGCCGCCCAATGCACTAAAACTTCTGCTACGTACAGGTTCTGGAGAAGAATCGAGTCATAACCTCAACTTACATTTCTGCAAAGTACTATTTCTATGACTTGAACTCATAACCTTCTAATCACGTAACAATAATTTTAGCCGTTATTCCAAAATTCTACCCATATATCAAGAAAAAAAAAAGAGTAATATGAGAGTAATCACTAGTACCCCCAACCCGCACCCCTTATATAACCCCATAAACCCTCAAAACCCTCCCAACAATCACCAAAGAAAAAAAAAAGCTTCATTACAATGGCCTCCAAAATCACCAAATCTCTCTACACTTCTCGTTTTCTCTCTTCTTCCCTTCGCTTCCTCTCCTCCACCTCCTCCTCCTCCTCCTCATCACCGTCCATTTCTCACACTCCCATCTCCACCGTCCGATCTTCATTTCTCTTCTCCCACTCTCTTTACCCTAATTTCCCAAAACCGTTCAGTTTTAACCCGGTCCGGTTCCGTATGAACCGGTCCGGTGGTAACTCCCCGTACACTCCAGGAACCAGTGACCGTGCTCCGACTGAAATGGCGCCGTTGTTTCCCGGTTGCGATTATGAGCATTGGCTTATTGTTATGGATAAACCCGGCGGCGAAGGAGCTAATAAACAGCAAATGATTGATTGTTATATTCAAACACTAGCTAAAGTCGTCGGGAGGTAATGGGATTATACTCTTATCACACTTTGTTTTTATTGTTGTTACGTATCATTTCATGATGTATCGTGTTGTATTATATTGTACTGTATATAGATTGTCTCATTTCCATATTGTATTGTATTGTGTTGTATTATATATAGGTTTTATCATTTCCGTATAATATTGTATTATATTGAAGGGGAGCTTTGGAGTAACTGGTAAAATTGTTGTCATGTGACCTTTAGGTCACGGGTTCAAGCCTTGGAAATAGTCTCTTGCAAAAATGCAAAGCAAGGTAAGGCTGTGTACATTACACCCTTGTGGTGGGGCCCTTCCCCAGCACAGCGGGGAGCTTTAGTGCGCCAGTCTGCCCTTTTATTGTATTATATTGTACCATATATAGATTGTAGCGTTTCCTGATTGCTACATTCAAACCCTAGCTAAAGTGGTTGGAGGTAATGAAAAATATACTCTTCTACAGTGAGTTTGTATTGTTGTTACATATTGTTTTGTTATGTATTGTCCTTCCGTTCATTTTTTACTTGTCACATTTGGATTTGTCACGTTCATTAAGAAACAATGATTAACGTGACTATTTTACCATGCCACCGTATTTATTGATGTTTAGTATCTGGTATTGAATAAGTTTAGTTAAAGAGGAACATGATAACTCATGCTAATCATGTTCAAATGATTGATTGTTATATTCAAACCCTTGCTAAAGGCCTTGGGAGTTGATGAAAATGCACCCTTTAGGGTGTGTTCGAGCTGAGGGTCTATTGGAAACAACCTCTCTTCCTCAACTATGATTAAATACTTTTATCACACTTTGTATTGTTGTTACTTATTGTTTTGTAATGTATTTTAGGGGTTGTTTGGTAGATTGTACAAGAATAATGTAGAATATGGTGTATTAGTAATACTTGCATTAGTAATGCAGATATTAGTATTAATTATGTCAAAGTCGTTGGGAGGTAATGAAAATTATACTCTTTTAGTGTGTGTTCGAGCTAAGGGTCTATCAGAAAGAGCCTCTCTACCTTAGCTCTGTGGTAGAGGTAAGGTCCGTGTGTGCTCTATCCTCTCCCCAGATCTCACTTTGTGGGAATACACTAGGGTGGTTGTTGTTATTGTTGTAGTAAGGTGTGTTCGGTATGAAGGAAAATCTTTCCATGAGGTAGAGGTAAGGCGTGCATATGCTCTACCTTGTCCAGACCCCACTTTGTGGGAATCCATTGTGTACTTTGTTATTGTGCGTATGCTAATCAATTTTTCTTCTGGATTAGCTAGCTTATTAGCTATAAAAGTAGCTGATAAGTTTCAAGAGCTGAAAATCACTTTTATTTTAGGTGCTCAAGTTTATCTTATTATGATAGAAGTGCTGAAACTGATTACAAGCAGTTGGTTTGTTTGGTAAAACAGTGTGCTAATAAACACTTTTTTGGTTAAAATAATTGAAATGTCCTCGAAATTATTTACAAAAAAATACAAATTTTCAAGTATTTTTCACATAGGGGACAAATGATGGAGATAGACTAGAGAGATAACTAAAACTTATGTTTTAGGAAGAGTATTTCAGATATTACAAAAGATATTAAGGATGACATCGTAAAAAGTTGGGTCTAAGCAAAAGTGTTTATAAGCTATAATTTAAGTTATGGGTGACCAGCTGATGACTTTTCCTGATTTTTTACTTACAAGCATTTTTGGTGCTTATGAGATGCGTAAATAAGCCAGAAGTGCTTATAACTTACCAACACCTTTTTGTACTACTTGAAAGTATATAACCTTATATGTACATATCCATGATGGAGGGCCGATTTGGGAAGCTATCAAATTACATTTGGGGGATCCTGGTTAAAAAATAAGATCATGTACAATGTGTGAAGATGCGGATGTATTAGAAGATGAAATACTCTATTAGGGATATACAGTAGTTTGGTCTTTCTTTGCATAGTTGTTTACCAAGTAAATATGGAAGCTCCCCAATTTTATTGTTTTCCCTTTTATTTATGAGTTCTGTTGCAAGAAAGGAGATGAACTCCTATATCCTTGAAATACAGAAATGGAAATACAAGCACTAATATAGGAATTCTTCTCCTTCCGTGCAACAAAATTCAGAAAAGAAGAACCTAATTCTAGCATAGTCTAATAGAATATTTCCTCTTTTGTATTTGCATCCATCCCATAGCACGTGCTCTTTTTTAAACCAGGGCCTCAAATGTAATCTGACAGCTTCCCAAATGTATCCTCCATTGTGGTCATGATCATTACCATAATTTTTTGTTGAAAACTTGGTTAACTTTCAGACAGTGACTATGGGGGGAGTATAAGATGTGTCTAGCTACATTCATTTGTGCTATTCTGTTCATGGACCTATTCAAGTGTTGAAATGAAAAGGCCCATGTGAAGCAAGACGTATTGAGGTTCCATGTAACCTACCCTGGCCTGACTAGTTTAGGATTAATGCGTAATAGTAGTAGCAGCTGTTTTACCTATTCATGATCTCTTTTGCATGTGTAGCGAAGAGGAAGCAATAAAGAAGATTTACAATGTCTCATGTGAGAGGTACTTTGGTTTTGGGTGTGAAGTTGACGAGGAGACTTCTAATAAAATGGAAGGTCTGTTGAAAATGCTTTACTATCATTTTTTTTTCTTTTTGCAATAGCCATCAGTCCATATTAAAGGAATGACTTGGAATATTTGCTGCAATAGGTTTGCCAGGTGTTCTGTTTGTGCTGCCCGATTCCTATGTCGATCCTGAATACAAGGATTATGGAGGTAAACATTCTTCTAGAACTTGTTTGCTCTTTGTTTGGAAGCAGAGCCATGCTCTGTAAGGTATTAGGAGTATAACCTAATAACTAGAATTAAAAGAATGCATAAAAAAAGTCTGCTCTTGCTAAAAGTTCTTTTAAATTGTTGCCTTTATATCATACATGTGTAATTGTCTCCAAAAAACAATCCAACCATTAATTTGAATTTTAAGCTCTCTATGGTTTCTCACGAAATGAACATCGAGAGGCAACAAAACTTTTAGTGAATAGATAAAGAATGTGGTTGGGAAGTCGGTGTCTGTGGTTTCTTTTACATAATGAAGGTAGCTTAGCAAGGGAAAAGAAGACCTTGGAGGGTATTGATTATGTAGAAAGACTAGAAGAACAAACCTTTTATTGGTTAGGCTGTACGAGTTAATTGAAGATATAGTCCGAATAATTGGTAGTGCAGAGAAATATTCAAAGATGTTTTACTAAATTAAAATATAAAGAGAGGTCATATTTTGAAGATTTAAATACTTAGATGCTACACTTGTTTTCTGTAGAAAGTTGTCACTTTTGGTGATAGCAAAAAAGCAGGAGTAGGTCAAGTGAACTAGGAGAGTATAAATTATCACTGGTAAGGGGTTGTTCATGGAGCATAAGGTTTCTAATTGTCTGCAGCAGAAAGTGCACTTTCATGCAAGGTTTTCTAAATATGTGATTTCACAATGCTGACGCATATCATACTCATCCGCTTTGTAGAACATGCCTTTAGAAGGATGGATTTATAGGGTGGCTAGGAGGAACCCTCCCACCCCCGCGCCCCAACACACACACACCACACCCCAATTTCACTAGGGATATTGAGTATTGCGAAGATACCTTTTATCTTTTGCCCATATACAACTTCCCCCTAATTAGCTTGCCATGAACAATATCAAATTTGCTCCAAACCGGTACAAGTCATGTGTGTTACCATGGTGCTTGTTTCTCTTGGACTTCTCAGAAGAGGTTGTTTGTTTCCTACTAATGAACTGATAGTATATGATACCATGGTGCGTGTTACCAGAGGTTGTTAGTAATTTTATGGAGGCCTCCCTGTAATTGCTGCTTTTAAGCGCTACGTGTTTCGTACTTTGATGAATTCATATGTAATAACATAATGAGTTTATCAAGAATTTCTATGCGAAAAGAATGCTGTGTTGCATTGAGGCGAAGTTGTTATCATTCTAGTTGTATTTTAAGTTCAAGCTCTGTCTGTGTGTTGTTATATAGTTTCTTCAATATCTTGTCTTCTAATTGTGAGAAATACAGAAGCCGTCTTACTGGAAAAGAGCAAATCTTCCCCCACCCTCCCCAAAGTAAAAGAAAGAACAAAAAAAAAAACACTAACCCAAACCACTTTGGTTCATCGAAGAAGCTGTTATGTCTGTGACATGGCCCCGATTTTGTCTTGTTACATACACTATTCCTGTGCCGCTCATGCTAGGGTGTAGATTCATGTTGGGAAAAGCTAGTTTTAGTTTTACCTTCTATTAGTTCTTACTCCAACACCTTTGATAATGGATGTGTATGATTTTGCCTTGACAATGATCTTATATTTGTCTTTGCAGCTGAACTTTTTGTCAATGGGCAGATAGTTCAAAGATCACCTGAACGACAGAGGAGAGTAGAGCCTGTCCCTCAGCGTAACGACAGAATACGACCCAATAGATTCAACAGGCGCAGAGATAACATGCGATGAATTATATCAACATAAGGAAAGATTCAGTGGGTTAGACGCGTATTGCACTGTTGTGTGGAAGTTCATGTGTTAGAAACTTTGATACTTTTGTTTCCTAGTCGGAACATGTCTTTAATCAAACTATGTGCTTGCATTTTCTCTTTTTCACCTTTCAAACCGGCATTGCTTAATCTTCTTGGTTATGAAGACTTTTATCTTAGAATTTCCCAGATGTATATACTACTATGATATAATCTTGAAAATCGTGTACGATTGTGTCTTTGCTGATATGCCTTTTTGCCAGTGAAACCTTTTCGCCGAAGGCTCTGCATTTTGTGATGATGTCGTGGTTCAAGCCCATTGTTCTTTGAGCCAAGGATCTACGGGGAAAAAACATCTCTACCCCTCATGGTTCATATGGCATACTGTGTGGAGTTTTGCCAAATTAAAATGGTGAGGGTCTTCTTTGTGTATCAACTATTTCAATGCAAAAAACAGTGTTTTAGTTGATTATTTAAGCTATTGTTGAGTCAAGTTCGAAAGATTATTGGAAAAACAAAGCTAATATAGAAGTAGGGGAGTCTTGGAGCAACGGTAAAGTTTTCTTTTCGCATGATCTATAAGCAGTCACTAATTTACAGAAGTTATGTTAACTAAACGCGCACAACTTATGTTTAGCGTCACTACTTCTAAACCTTATGTGAAACGCGCATGGGAAATATGGTCCATATCCATGCGCGTTTTTCACATAAGTTGGAAGCCGCGAGTTCCGAGGACAAGCATATATAATAATACTTATTTGACTGAAATTTCTCAACCCAACAAAGATAGGGATAAAATCTACGCACATTCTATCCTTACCCGCCTCAGACTTCACCTGTAAAACTAAACTGGGTATGTTGTTGTATATTTGTGTTTTGACTGATTCCCACTAGCCCAAGTCTGACAACATACATACTAAATAAACCCCGGAAATTGGGGTCTGAAGAGGGTAGAGCGTACGCACACCTTACCTCTCTACCTCTTGGAGGTAGAGCGGTTGTTTTCAAAAGACCCTCGGCTCAGGAGAAGCAAATCAAAGTCCATTGTACTACAAATTACAAAAAGTTCAACATCTCAATGATAGAAACAAAGCACTTCAAGAATCAAAATTACTATAAAAGAAAAAAGAGAACTCACAAGCACACTAAGCTGTTTTAAAATGTAAAGCTCTTTACAAATTTGATCTGTTTTAACTAGCCAAACACAAACTAATCTCCTCTTTCAAAGTCTAAAAGAGAGAAAAATCTTTAAAATGATAGCACTTGTATGTTTACGCTCACGGTACTACTTCGCTATCAGTCAGCCAAGAGTATTTAACCTTGCAACGTGATCCTTGCTGATTCACAAGGGATTCCACATGCACCATGCTACTCGCGACAGACCATAAGCTCTCGAAGAAGAAGTCTCCATCTCAGATTTGCCCGATGTACTAAGCTGGAAACACTAAAAAGCAAATGATGTTTTGTAAACCTTCATATTAATTTAAGGTATGGCAGAAGATGCATATTTTCTGATATAATAAAGCCCCAGAAAAAACTCAACTTGCTTGGCCCTCGGACGAGAATTAGGGACACTGAGCTTTACCTCTTCTTTCGATGGGTATGTAGGAGAGAAGAAATTTCGTCGTTGTTATTCTTCAACATCCTCATTAGTTTGCTGCCCATTCTCTTGATTTCTAGTGGCACTATGCTTTTTATGCTTCTTGTTCCTTGCTTTCTTGGCTTTCATTCGGCGTTTTTTCTCATTTGCATCAACCCAAGAATAATCTGAAGGTATACGGAAAGGGTCAATCTCATCCTGGAACCTGTGGCTTTTACTGTCGCTGGATAGCTCATCGCGGTTACCCTTCATCCATGAAATCCATGATGTAGAGCCATCGGATTCTTTAGACTTAGCATCTTGGAAATTTGTAGGACTTGATAAAGGGGTTGAAAACTCGTCCACTGGTTCGAGCTCTTCAAACTTTGTAAATGTAACAAGAACTCGAATTGTTGGAACGATAGGGATAGCTACCTGAAGTGCAGTAAACTCTTGTAAGTTACTTGGAATACTTCATTATACAGCAACATAAGAATGTAGTATAAAAAGGGCAGCCCGGTGCACTAAAGCTACCACTATGCGTGGTGTCCGGGGAAGGGCCCCACCACAAGGGTGTATTGTATGCAGACTTACCTTGCATTTCTGCCAGAGACTGTTTCCAAGGCTTGAACTCGTGACCTCCTGGTCACATGACTAGTATGAATACGTTAATTGGAGTGAGGGAATAGTTTCCCATCACCAACTATAATACACGCACGCAATAACTACGAAAGTTGAGATTCACCGATAGGGCAAAAGTGGCAGTCCGTTGCACTAAAGCTCCCGCTATGCGTGGGTCCTTGTAGATCTAACAAATATTGGTTAGGTTACTACATACCATATTTAACTTCTAACAACGACCATCACCTTGAAAGGTTTATCCCAAACTGCATGGGTTATAAGTTTCATTGCACTAAAGTAGCTATACCTTTTTTTATCAACCATGATGTCAGGACAAGCTTGTTCACCTCGATTAATTCTACTTGATACCTGCTACCTTCCACCAACACAAGTAACAGCTAACCCCGACCTCCAAAGCTTGGGCAAATGGGAAGAATCATCTAGTATTTTGCCTCCACGGGGATTTCAACCAGAGACCCCGTGGTTGTCAACCTACTTCATTGACCACTATATTTTGTAATAAATAGATGACTCAACTTCATCTAAGTACCACGGAAGTCACTAAACCATTCTCTGTAACAAAAAAGTCGCTCAATTTTACCTAGGTATCACATAAAGTCATTAGGACTAGCAGGAAACAAAAGAGACATTTTATATGACACTCGGACAAAGTTGAATATTCAGCTTTTTAGCAACAAAAAAGATTGTTTAGACACTTCCCGTGATACTTGGCAAAGTTCTTTCTAAGATTCTTTTGCTACAAAAGATCGACTTAGTGCAATAACATAAAAGTTGAGTTGTGACGAATATATAGACGATTAGCAAGCCAAGCCCTTAACTATTTCTAATCTCTAATATTAATCAACAGATAAATAGTTTGAGCATCCACTACATACAATTACAACCAAAAGAGAGGAATCTTTACTTAAATTATTCAACTAACAGTCAAAACATATTCTATTGCATCGGAAGAGAGGCTGCACTTAAGCCGAGGCTCTTTCGGAAACAGCCTCTTTACCTCCACGAGGAAGGGGTAAAGTCTGCATACACTCTACCCTCTACCCAAACCCCACTTGCGAGATTACACTGGGTATGTTGTTTTTGTTGTAGTTGCCGGGACAAAAGTAACAGATTATCAATAGATGTCCACATGAACAGGCAATGCCTTCTTTCTTACAGGTGATAAATAAAATAGTTTTATAAAAGTAGGGGAAGGAAACACACGATATAATCATACCAAGAGTCGGAAAGAGCTGGTTTTCGATGCACGGGCACGAAAAACACTTAACATGACATATGCTCAGGTTTATGACCTCGACGAAACTCTTTGCCATTCTATACTAATTTGAACACAAAGACTTTTTGGTAGGTTTGTGAGTTGTTAGGTTGAATTTGCTGCAAGTACAGACAAGCAGCGAGCAACATATTATATTAGGTTTCAGATATTTTTTTTTTAAAGAATGATAGGTTGGGGGAACTTAATAACACAATTTCCATCACATCAGGAAAACTTATCAACGTATGGAGGACGGGTCTCTCTTAGTAGTTGGTAGTCACTAAACCATAATAAATATATCCTGCAGAGTACATCAAATAACTATTGACAATGACAACATGATCCGCAATTACCCTGCTAGATTCAACTGTCTCAACTTGGACATCATACACCCCAGACAGCTGAATCGTGTAAGTGATTGTCCATTCTTTTCAACTAAATGCATCATCCATCTGTTGATTCATGATGATGAATGCCACTGTATGACTTGGATATCATGTATCCCAGGCACAAGTGCATCTATGAGGTGACAGAGATAAAAAGGAGCCCCTTTTTCAGCACCTTTGCCATTAAGTGTAAGCAGTGTAGAGAAGGGATGGACCAGCGCAAAAACGATTAAAGAAAGCACAAGAACAATAAGAAGAAAAATGGAACAAGGCTAACATAACAGATCCTAGAGAGCGAGAGAGAAAGAGAGTATCAAGTACCTTGACAGGAAATGTGCCAGGAGGTAGTTTAGTAGTTAAAAGCTCCCTTAATCTTCTGACAGCTTTAACCTTGTTGGCTAGAATGTCAAGCAATGGCAAGAGTTCTTCTGTTTTCAGTGGAAAGTCCGGCGTCAACCACAAAACAGGTCTTAATCCTTTTTTATACTCACTTTCGGTCTTAGGCTCACCGATGGTTGTTTTCTTCTTTTTCTTCTTGCTGCTCTTATCTTTGCTCTTTTTACCATCCGTTGTATCCTCCCGAGGAACTTCGGATGATGATGCGTGATTGTCATTTGGTCTCTGCTTGCTATCTTCTGGAGCCAGCTTTGAGAATTTCTTTACAAGCTTGGAGTCATCCGAATCATCACCAGTGTCTTTGGAGGCTTTTTTGCTCCAACCAAACCAACTTTTCTTCTCCTTTGTAACACCGTTGGATTCACAACTCTGAAATGAACCTCCATCAGAGTTTCCATGAACCTCAGGCTCCTCATCCTCACCAGGTCCATCTGAATTGCCCATCAGAAGTGCAGAATCTAACTGCATTCGTTCTTCAGCTGTTAATGCATCATCATAATCATCGTCACCACCATTCACTACTTTCTCATCATCGTTCACTGTAAAGAGCTCCTCATCAGTTATAGCACCAGGAACGCGCCTTGATTTTACACTAACCATAACGTGAAGCATATCATACACCTTTGCCTTCCATGTACCAATCATCTCAGATCTCTCCTGTCTCCTCCAATTTAAGTGGGGCACAAGCTCTGCCTGAGTGACATCAATTCCTGGTCTAAACATATTTGTTTGAGACATCAAAGCCACTTCACGAGTAACTTCAGTTTCTGATGGTTGCACACCAGCTCCCTCTAACGCATTTGTAATCTCTTTCTCCTTATGAGCAAGCACAATCAAAGAACCAGGAGCCAAGGATATGTTCCCATCTTCTGATGAATACCCTTCTCCAAGAAAGAGGAAAGTTTGATCAGAACGTTGAATGCGGAACCCATCAAATCCTGCAAGTGTCATATCTGCACGAAGATTAGAACCCCGTTTCCAAATTCGATAAGTGTCTGACGGAGCAATCCGTCCAATGAATGGTATTACCGAGCTCTCAAAGTGGAAGGTTATCTCCATGTAGAAATCACGAATTCGATTAGCTGAGGCAACAATCCTAGGAAGTCTGCGGCACCACTTGGCCCAGGCAAGGGGCTGATAATGCCTCGCAATAATCATAGCAATATTCTCCTCCTTGGTACACACTGCTTCCTGGAGAGCACTCCACCCATTCTCATTCTGAAGACTCCAATCGGCACCTGCAGCCATTAAAATCTCAGCCGAGATAGGATCCCTCATCCGAACAGCAAGGTGCAAAGGGGTTTCACGGCCAGGAATATCACGCCTATCAATTACTGCAGAAACAGAATCTGCATCAAGTTCAGCAACCAGAGACTCCGCCTCAGTGTTCACTTCACCAGCCTTGGAGAGTTGAGGAAGGCCAGCAACTATTCTTTTCAAAGTGGCATAGTCTCGCTTGGCCACAGCCAAATGAGCCGGACTATGAACGTACTTGGACCAATCTTCCATTGGTTTCTCTATGACTCTACCTTCTTCCTTACCAAAATACTTGGAATAAGTTAGAATTCACCCATCTATCTCCTCAAATCATATATGACTACTCTGTCACTGACCTTCAAGCAAATTAGTTTTCTTCTTAAATCTTGTGCAGAATTGAAAACTTTAGGATTTTCCCAAGATCAAATAATTTTTTTTTTCTTGGATTTTTGCTATAGATGTCGGCTTGAGCTCCCACGTACTTCACCAATTACAGCATTGCAAATTTCAAGCTCAATTTGCTGAAACACAAACAGCATTATGTCTTGAACTCCAGTATCACTAAGCTCAAATCTGAATCCAACAAAGAAAAAGGACCAAAACTAAATATTTCTCTCTCCAAAAGAAAAATAACAACAACAACATACCCAGTATAGTCACACAAAGTGGGGTCTGGGGAGGGTAGATTGTACGGAGACCTTACCCCTACCTCGGAGGTAGAGAGGCTATTTCCAATAGACCCTCCGGATCAAGAAAAGCAGTCCACCCCAAGAAAAATAACATTATTACTATTAGAGACACACATCAAAATTATCATTGACCATGATTTTCTCAAAACAAAAAACAAAAGTCCAACTATAGTACACTTTTTATGTAGTTTCTAGACACAGATTCTATTTCCAAAAACTCAAGTTAGACGTGTTCACTCTCCTTCTTCGAACTTCCTCACTCTTCTTGAAAACAACAACAACATACCCAATGTAATCCCACAAGTGGAGACTGAGGAGGGTAGAATGTACCTAGACCTTAACCCTACCTCGTACAAATAGATAGGTTGTTTCTGATAGACCTTACCCCTAAATTGAAAAGAGGGACATTGCACAGTCATGGATCTAACTCTACTTCAATCTTTGTTACATAATTCAACATAAAGATATCCAAATCAACACATATAACTTTATAAACACAAAAAAGGGCAGCCCAGTGCACTAAAGCTCCCGCTATGCGCTGGGTCCGGGGAAGGGTCCCACCACACGGGTGTATTGTACGTAGCCTACCTTGCATTTCTGCCAGAGGCTGTTTCCAAGGCTTGAACCCGTGACATCCTGGTCACATGGCAGCAACTTTACCAGTTACTCCAAGGCTCCCCTTCTAACTTTAAAAACACAAATTATACACAAAACCCACAAATAAAAAGCTAAAACTTTACCTCAAAAAGGGACATTACATACTCATCGATCTAATTCTACTTTAAGAAAAGTACAACCCAGTGCACTAGAGCTCACGCTGTGCGCGGGGTCCGAGTAAGGACCGGACATGAGGGTCTACTGTACACGACCTTACCCTGTATTTATGCAAGAGGTTATTTCCATGGCTTGAACCCGATCTAACTCTACTTTAGTGCTTTAATTTTTGAAACACAATTCAACATAAAAATACCTAAATCAATACATATAACTATAAACACAAATTATACACAAAACCCACATATAAAAATCAAATCTTTACATCAAAAACACCAATTTGAGCAAAAGGGGTTTGAGCTAATGGATTTCCAAGATTTCTTCAAGGGTAAAAAGGGAATTACAATAAACACAAATACACACAAAACCCACATAGAAAAATCAAATCTTTACCTCAAAAAAATACAATTTGAGCAAAAGGGGTTTGAGCTGATGGATTTCCAAGATTTCTCGAAGGGTAAAAAAGAAATTTTTAGAGAGAGAAAGTAATACAATTTCTTCAATTTCTGCTTCAAAATCTAACTCTACTTCACTATGCTTCAATTTTTGCAACATAATTCAACATAAAAATACCCAAATCAATACATATAACATATAATAATCAAATCTTTACCTCAAAAACACCAATTTGAGAAAAAGGGTTTTTTGAGCTGATGGGGTAAAAAGGCAATTTCAATAAACACAAATACACACAAAACCCACATAGAAAAATCAAATCTTTACCTCAAAAACACCAATTTGAGAAAAAGGGTTTTTTGAGCTGATGGATTTCCAAGATTTCTTAAAGGGTAAAAAAGCATTTTGTTAGAGAGAGAAAGTAATAAAATTTCTGCAACTTCTTCAATTACTGCTTCAAAATCTAACTCTACTTCACTATGCTTCAATTTTTGTAACATAATTCAACATAAAAATACCCAAATCAATACATATAACATATAATAATCAAATCTTTACCTCAAAAACACCAATTTGAGAAAAAGGGTTTTTTGAGCTGATGGATTTCCAAGATTTCTTAAAGGGTAAAAAAGCATTTTGTTAGAGAGAGAAAGTAATAAAATTTCTGCAACTTCTTCAATTACTGCTTCAAAATCTAACTCTACTTCACTATGCTTCAATTTTTGTAACACAATTCAATATAAAAATACCCAAATCACTACATATAACCTATAAACACAAATTATAGACAAAACCCACAAATAAAAATCAAATCTTTACCTCAAAAACACCAAATTTGAACAAAAGGGGTTTGAGCTGATGGATTTCCAAGATTTCTTGAAGGGTAAAAAAGTAATTTTTAGAGAGAGAAACTACTCAAATTTCTGCAATTTCTGCTTCAAAAATCTAACTCTACTTCACTATGCTTCAATTTTTGTAAAATAATTCAACATAAAAAATACCCAAATCAATACATATAACCTACAAACACAAATTATAGACAAACCCCACAAATAAAAATCAAATCTTTACCTCAAAAAAAAACAAATTTGAGCAAAAGGGGTTTGAGCTGATGAATTTCCAAGATTCCTTCAAGGGTAAAAAGGTAATTTTAGAGAGAGAAAGTACTTAAATTCCTGCCAATACTTTCAATTTTTGCTTCAAATACCAAATGGGTATTACTTTCTCTCTCTAGAAATTCATATATATATATGTATAGATTTTCTTCTTGATTTTTCACTGATCTCAGTTTTTCTCTTTGCTATACCTCACTGGCTTTGTGCTTGTTTACTGTATAATATTGTGATTTAATTGTTTGCCCTTTGATTTTACTATAATTACGGAATTGCCATTGATAGTGTCACTGTTGAAAGTGTTAAAGCGCGTCAAAGCGCTTGGTTTACTTTTTGCTGGACCCAAGCGTGGTCAATGGGCAATGAACCATCACTCTTGAGGGGATTTTTGGAAGAAAAAAAAATAATAATAGCCGTCGACTCGATCGCGTAAATTAAAAATAGTCGATAAATGTATAATTATATGTAAATTGGCTAAAAAGTAAATATTGTATTTGACTAACTATTTTTATAAAGTTTCGTAAAAAATAGTCGATAAATGTATAATTATATGTAAATTGGCTAAAAAAAGTAAATATTGAATTTGACTAGCTATTTTTTAAAGTTTCGTAAAAAATAGTCGATAAATGTATAATTATATGTAAATTGGCTAAAAAAGTAAATATTGAATTTGACTGGCTATTTTTATAAATTTTTGTATTCACTAGAGGTTGATATATTACTGATAATTTAAAAGAAAAGATTACATAATACTGCACCTTATCATATTTAGTCAAAATCTCGTCCGTATAAAGTAATTACAAACATCTCGAATTTCACTTAGGATCGTAATACATCACGAGATCGAGAATATACATTATGAGACCAGCTAAATAACGTATCTCAATCATAAGTGATGCGTCGCGACCATCAGGGGACCAGTTAAGTAATGTATCACGGTCCCTAGTAATGTATCGCGATCCCTAAGTAATGTATCACGATTCTAAGTATTGTATCGCGACACAAAATCTGAGATTTTATGTAATTTTGAAAAGAGTGGCGATAAGGTGTATTTAGGTACTAAATTGTTGTGATTTATGTTGTTTGTCCAAAACTTAATGATCATATTAAAATAAATTCATTCGTAATCTAAAAAATAAGATAAGTAATCTTTATAAAACACAATTGAAGGTACGTGTTCAGTATGAGCGCTTTCTGCTTGTAATAGATCATGAGCTAGATCAGAACCAATCTAAACGAGTCATAAAAAATGGTCTTTTTTTTTCATAAGGTTCGAATTAAGACCGAAGATCTTGAACAGATGGGAGGGCCTAATAATTCAAATTCATGTCTCGTAAGGTCAAACTCGTTATTTTTAAGAAAACACTTCTTACTAAAAAAAATTCATTCTCAAGATTTGAACGATCAAACTCGTAATTTCTAATTAAAAGTGATGATATTCTATATATTCTACTACTAACTTAGATATTATGGTCTTGTTTTTTTTTTCATAAAATTCGAATTAAGACCGAAGATTTTGAACAGATGGGAGAGCCTAATAATTCAAATTCATGTCTCGTAAGGTCGAACTCGGTATTATTAAGAAAACGCTCTTTACAAGGATTTTTTTTTCATTCCCAAGATTTGAATGATCGAAGTCGAAATTTCTAATTAAAAGTGAAAATATTCTTTATTTTCTTCTAAAAATTTGATGGTATAACTCTAAGCAATTTTTCTAAAGAGTCTAATAAAGAAATAATACAACATGAGACTTGTTGGTGCATTTTTATAATCTTCTAAATAAATAGTTAAGAACAAATTTTAATTATTATAACCATGTGTTTATGGTATCAAAATTTGAAATTTCTTCCATTATTTTAAATATAAAATAATAATTCTATTTTAGTCTAATCCAAGAACTAAATCTACTAATTAAAAGTCATTGGATCCTTTTTCAAGGAATTATTTAAGAATAATTACTTTCCAATAATGTCAATGTTTGTCATTTTGTTATTTGAAAAATAAAATAAATGAATTAATTTTATTTTTTTATAACTGTGATGTTCGAGTCAGCTTGCATACACCTCGATTAAATTCTCCAGATACCTTCCACCTACCACCAGCAACGGAAAAAATGAATTAATGAATTAATATTTTTTTTTGATAATCTTGGTGTTCGGATCAGACTGCACACACTTCGACTAAATTCTCGAAATACCTGTCACCTACTACGAGCAACAGGAAAAATGAATTAATGATTTTTTTTTTTTGATAACCTTGGTGACCAAATCAGATTACGCATGCCTCGACTAAATTTATGAAATACTTGTCACCTCCGACGAGCAACAGACAAAATGAATTAATGAGTTAGGTGAGGCATTAATTAAAATAATAACTTTGAGGAGCCAACTAAGCTCTCACATTAATCTAGTCACGATAGTGTGTGTATTGTCACAATTTCTAAGAGATCTCAACTTAGAAGATTTTTTTTGTGAAATTATTATTTTAATGTTATTTGGTGAAATTAATATTTTTTTTATAAAATATTTAAGGGTGATTAAGATTTAATAATCTTAATGTATACAATAACAAATATTCTATATACCTTCGAATTACATATCTTAATCGCCCCAAACCAGGGTCAAGCCCCGGGCTCACCCACGGAATCATGGATTAACATCCATCGATAATCATAAAAAAAGGGTAGTTCATGCCGTTTCATTCGTTTGACTTGCAAAAAGTCCCCAATGCCCCCTCCTCCCCCCGAACTGCCCAGATCCACCCAAGAGCCTGCTGAGGACCGCCAAGCGATTTTCGCCCAAAATCAAGTCCGGACCTCAAACCTACCCTCAAACCATAGACTAACTCCCACCGAAGTCGCGAAAAATGAACCGTTCGTGTCTTTTCGCCCGTTTGACTTGCAAAATGATCCCAACGACCCCACCGAACCACCCAGATCCACTCAACATCCCGCCGAAGGGCCATTGGGAGATTTGTATGAATTGAACAAAACTTAAATAAAAGAGCAAAATCAAATCTTGAAGTTAAATGTAGTTAATCAAGTATCCCAAAAACTAAATTAGAGTCACAATTATTGTTGGATGCTATGACATTTGAAATGTACGTAGATTTTACTCACTCCTACCTTATTTCGAAAAAAAAAAAAAAAAATGTTTTCTATAGATTATGAGCTTACGGATCTCATCTTATATTTTATTTACAAGTATCAAAAAATTACAAACTTATCAAAGTTTTATGATCCCATAACATAAGGCAGTTTATTTTTATATTTTTTTATTGATGAATAATAATTTGTGCACGTGTGAGTTCACACGTGACATAGTTAGGACAAAACTAATAAACAACCAAACAATTTTGGTTCTCAAAGGTTAGTTTGTATTTTTATTTTGTGCTGCCTTTTAACCCCACAAAAAAGTTAATGTTTGGTCCACTTTGTTATGGATTTTATGAGACCTTATGGGCTTACTCTGAGGCCCATATGTCTGTCAGTTCACTATCTTTCTTGGCCCACATTTGATTTTTTTACGACGGGTAAATACTTACTCGCGCTCGATGTTTATAGTAGGAATAGGTATCGCTTAGCTATGGTTGAAGGACAAGCGCGTATATGCATGATAGAGTAAAGCATCTAGTACCCCTGAACTATGATCAAATTTGATACGACATACTACAACTTCACGGGGGTCCTATTACCCCCGAACTAAATTTTAGAGTATTTTTGTCAATCTTTTTAGCTGATGTTGCACCTTTGACGTGGACCCCATTTTATGTAATAAAGGTGTCACGTCAACACAAAAAGGGTGATAAAACTACGCTAAATTTGAGTTCAGAAGAATAATAAAACCCCGGTGAAGTTGGAAGTGTGCCGTAGCAACTTTAGCCATAGTTCGAGAGGGCGCTGGATGTTCATCTCTGAATCTTTCATCCATTTGTAAGGTGTAAATATCGCGTACGAATAGGCAAGTACCGACGATTCACTTAACACCCTCTCCCCTCTGACCCAACACCCTAACCCTAGTGTTCATCCTGCTCAAGAATTCAGAACTCATAAACTTAAAAACTCATATGTCCCTTGTTAATCGAGGTGATCAGTCGAACATCATGTATATATACGATCATATATTAATTTTTCGTATATATATATATATATATAGTAAAATTTTGATTGACAAATAGAGACGTACAAAATAGGACAAGCACAGAGAGGCACATGCAATGTTGCTAAGAAAGATTGGTCCCCTTTAGCATGTGGAAATGTTCACAATGAACAGAGTAATTGGCTCTGTCAAAGTACAAACTTTAAAGATAGCCTAAAAGATTTTCTTTTAATCAAGGGAAAGAATCAGAAATATATCTAAAACTCTAGCGAAATTGGATGTAACACGCCTCAACTTTGTGGGGGTCCTATGACCTCCCTCGACTATTTATTACCGTATTTCTGAAACATATATTTGTCCAGATGGATCACTTCAGACCCTTATGCGCTCGGTGTGCGTGTATTTACGCAGTGGTCCAGCTGGGCAAAATATGCCACGAAAATATGATAATAAACAGTCGGCACAAAGTTGAGGCGTGTTATAGCAAGTTTATGTATATTTCGAACCTTTTTCCCTTTAATCAAAGGAAAGATAAAATAGTCCTTTCAAGATGTTACAATACAACACATGATATTAGTGTCAACCAAACACTTCAACTTGTGAGAAGAACAAAGGTGTTTATTGGCATCATAAAAGAAAACTATATTCGTCGACAAATAGAACCCTCTTAGGACTCATCATGGTGACATTGGATTCATTGACATAGTAGACAACTTTATTCGTTGGAGAAGAAACTGGGATCTAGGGAGGATAGAGTGTACGCAAACAACATACTTGATGAAATCCCAGAAAGTGGGATCTAGGGAGGGTAGAGTGTACGCAAACCTTACCTCTGCCTCTTGGAGGTAGAGAGGTTGTTTACAAAAGACCCTCGGCTATTTGTCGGCAAAGCAAACCACACTAATAGACTTGTCATATGGGGACACTGGGTTTATTAGCCAGGAGTGGTGCACAGGGTCGTGGGGGTGGTCTCCCTGGTTCGCAAGGAGGTAGGACAGGTGGTTGTACAGGCACCCAGTCCACAGGGTCATTTGTATGCTGTACCGTGTAGACCAGAGGTTGAGGCTTCGGATGCTGTGATCACAGGTATGATTCCCGTATGTCATCAGCCATTCTAGGCAACTTGACTTCAACATCCAAGTAGCAAAGCACAAAGAAATAGACAAGAATAACATTGCAGTCCATACAAAACTATCAAAGATTCACAGAACACAAAAAGGGAACAAAAAGCAGATAACATGGCGGCGCAGTGGCACTCACTTACACTAAAACCTCATCTAGACAAAAAGGTATCTGAAACCGCTGAAAATTGGAACAACAAAAGATGATTAATAACATCGATTTGTCACAGTTAAACAAAGAACAAATGCAGAAGTTCTGAATTACCAGAAGGTACATACATTATCGCCAATCGCTCATGTTCCAAGCCCTTCATAATTCATGTTTGGCAGCTTTCAAAACTAGCATGGACGGATACTTCGAGAGAGAGTGCTCTGTGCAGACCAAACAAAATTTTCCTCTGCGGCTTATCTCAAAAGAACATCTTGGTGGAACACAGATATTTCCAAGAGCAGCTTATCCCCACTTTGTTTTCTGTGCAAATTCACGCGCGGGCTCAAAATTCAGCTTGAGATGAAATTCGCTGCAGGCACCTCGCTGAAACTAGTATAGATTTAAAAAGCAGGAGTTCAGCATTATGGTATAGCAAAATATCCTCATTATGTCCAGGGCTTGTAATAAAAGTGATCAAAACGGCAAGAGGACCACACAGTAGTAATAGGAGGCCAACTTAGCTAAGCTAAAATGAACACAAACCAAGAGATGTTCTAGTATTGCGACTGAAATCAGAACGTATCTCCCATGGGCTACGACATAATCTCTAATAAAAAGGGATTCTGCATTCACCTGGGGAGTCGATAAATTTTGTTATGAATTCAGTTCCAGCCAGCATTCTATATTTGAAGCCCAGAATATGTATTTTACTCATCTTTTCAATTATTTTAGACGGAACAGTGTCATGCCATTAAAGTGAACTATATAAAACACTTATGGCCCAGGCGTGGAAAAAGTAAGAGAACAGCTTGCTTCAACAATTTTTACACAGCCTTTACATATGGCGCTACTTCAGCGATGGTTTAGTATCATCTAAAAGGGCTTGTCACCCCAGGAGTTTGTAAGTTTAGTCAAGTACTAGACCTTCCAGCATCTTCATAATATTAAAGAGTGGACACTGGGTTAAAAAACAGAGAGATCTTGATAAAAGATACTTTTCACAGAACTATCCATCTACAATATGTACCGGTTGAAGATGATGTAATAAATGGATTGCCTGTACCTTTCCACCTTGCCAACTGAAACTCAAAAGGGCGCCTCCAGTGATTCATCCCAGACATCTGCACTTCCGTTGGAGGCATCCTCTGCATCTTCCTCCATTGAAAGTCTAATATATTCCCTGTGTGCAAAGCGATCCCACTCCGTCAAATGCGGGTTCTCACGTTCCTGGGACAAAGAAATTTATGTTAATCCATTGGTAAGAATGATGAAGGAATGAAGACCGAGCTCATTTACTTATTAACCAAACATTAACTCACTTGACGTATAAGGAACGGGTCGCGGGTTTCAAATGCCATGAACTTATTGAGATTAAAGAGGACATTAAAAACACTGCCAGATAGTTTATTGCCCTTCAGGTCACGTAATGCAAAATAACTTTCATCCTGCAAGTAAAGAAACTTCAGTGTTATGTATCATTTTTGAAAATTAACCCAGATGTACAATTGAAACATTATATATTGTGCATCAACTCAAACAATACAGAATTGAAGAATGGCATAACTTTTTCCGTTGGTAATGAAAACGATTACTTCTTTCCCAAACTAGTTGTATATTTAGGGGAGGAAACAGATTTGCTGAGTTTTTTATATCTGCACGACCATTGACCAAGAAATTTAATTCAGCACATTGGTTCACCAATTCACCATCAGGAAGATAAAAATCTGCCTGCCAACCTCACCAGAGCTTTAAAAAACGCAATTAACAAACTTTAAGTTTTGCACTGCATTCTTTCACATAAAAATGATTCAAACAATTCAACTTACAAACTTCAAATTAGGTACCAAAAGAGCTCCAACAAGAAGTGTTCTCTCATTACAGTAGAAAAACATTCATCTGATGAATATGTCCAAGCATGAGTAGGATACGACATAATAAAGACATCAAATGTGAAAAAATCAAACATTACCTCTGGACTAATCATGTCAACCATCTGGCACAAAATATCCTCAAAAAGCACTGGCTCTTGGCCCATGCATTCCATTCTATGCAACTGCTCCTCATAAAAAAATTGCATTTCATTCCTCGTCAGAATACCATTTCCATCCAAATCTGTGCATTTGAACCTGCCCATAAATAAATTTAGATAGAGAGAAGCGGTCACCTGCGAGTATGTGTTCATGTTCCACAACTATACAACTGAAAATTTTCTGAAGAGGACTCATCATTTTATAATACCATTATTTTGCCTAAATTCTTGGCTGAAATGAACAGAATTCAAACATACAATCCTAATGCAACACACTCAACTAAATGGCCTTCCATGACTGTCATGATAACTCCTGATATACTCTTAATTTTCAAAATGCAACAAGACAGCAATTTGACTTCCAACCCATAAACATTCATATCATCTCACCACCTATGATGAAACAAGAGACAACATAGCAATGATTGAATACACAAATAGATTTGTCTAATCAACCAAGAAAAGCTAAAGAGCTACTAACAAGGTTAGCAGAAAGGACGATAAGGAAAGAAGACCGAAGAGTTTGGATGACTAGACCGGCTTGCATTTTCTGGGTACTGTTGGCATAGAAATCAGAGATACTTTGAAGATAACATAATCTCTGCTCCCAGCAGGAAACAAATGATGTAAAGAGACTTGTATGCTTCATCATAACAAGAAGATCCATATGCTCCATTATAGAAGAATCATGAGGAGAAATTCAACATTTTCATGGAGCTTGAAAAAAGAGTTTCATGTTAATCCTGAAATTTACCAGTATTCAAGACCAGGCTCTGATGTTTTATCCTCCTCTGATAATATAAAGTAAACAAAGTCTTCATAACCCATCTTCCCTTCAACTTTACTTGTAAACTTCCTCGGAACCTGACAAAACATTAAAACAGCTAATCTTCTCTATACAATTCCATCAGATATCCCTGAAGGGACAACAGAAAATTAAAACACAAACTCCTTATAACGTAATAAGCAAGCATACTTAAAATACAACAGCTTATTCATTATTGCAGGGAAGGTAAATTGAGAAGTGAGAAACAGAGTACATGGAAGACTCAAACCTGAGAAAATACTCTATCAACAATCCTGTATGTAAGGCCATGGTTGCCATATCGAATGAGGTTCTCTTTATCGATCAGAAAATCATGATCGGTATCGAGCTCCCAAAACTTGCAATATATCACATAAAAGTGTTCGTAAGAGAAGTACCTGCAGCAAAAAGGTGCTGAATGATGCTGCAGAAGTTTATACTTGATCGGCAGAAGTAACAAGAACTTGCCCGATGTTATCAGTGAGAATAATGGCAAGCAAAAGTCCGTAGAACAAGCTCTAAAAGATAAAGAAAGCAATAGAATATCTGACTTAAGCCTCTTTAAGAACCCAAAGTGATCTGCAAAACATTGTGACGTGCTTTTGTAATGTCAATCACCCAAAGAGGATTCTGCTAACCAGTGATGTATAATGCCATTTTTCTCTCTTCTTTCTTTGACTAGTCAAAAAACGATAATATCCTAGCACCTCTACTTGTCACATAAACATGCTTGTATTTAAACCACGTGACATGAGACATTTTCATGTTTACAAGGCAACGAAACAAGAACAGATCGCATCAAGTGAAGTAAAAGACGTGAATCTCTAAAATTTCCCGAAATGAAGTCTGTATATTTTTTCATGTCTACATTAAATCAATACTGTTGCAAATGTATTTACCTAAGGACCTTGTTAATATCTTCTTCTTCATCTGCATGTTGCATAGCAGCAATTAGGTCAGAACGCTTCAGCTCCCTGAGGGTAAGATGACCATCACCCAATCTATTCACGTAGAAAAATATTCTGTATATTACAGTTTCAGCTGGCCAATGCAAGAAAATTAACTGTTAAGATAGAGAGTAGCAGTTTGAAACCCCTCTATGTTACAAACAAGTATTTAAATAAGATGTATCATTCCACCTGTAAAAAGCACACTATCTACTCCATTCCTAAGTCCCAAAAGGGTAAAAGGTTAGCTAAACTATTTTGAATGGGACTCCTTTATAGAGAGAAACTAAAGGAAATTTCAAGTCTTAGTTAGACAAGAAATGCCCAGGATTGGGGTTCTAATGCTTACAACAACAACAACAACAAACCCAGTGTATTCCCACACAGTGGGGTCTAGGGAGGGTAAAATGTACGCAGTCCATACCACTACCTCCGGTGAGGTAGCAAGGCTGCTTCCGATAGACCCCCGGCTCAGGACAAAGAATATAGGGTTCTAATGCTTGACATGCCAAAAGCCCAAGAAAGGTAATTGCTCCATGCGATGGCACAGCTAGGAACCCTTAGATCTCTCATTGTCTTTCTTTTCAACCATGAGGGAGGGAGATGAACAACACAGCACATTTAGTTCAACATATAATACTGACCAGTTTATCCCAAACACTCGCACCTCACAAATTAATCTAGCACTGAAAATTTATAGCAACGACAACCATATCAAAGTAGGGACCCATAGCACTTCTTGTTTTTGCTGTGGTTAAATGTAACCTCTCAAGATAGAAATTAATAGGGATGTCTAACAGAAGAGCTTACTTAGGACAATGGTCGTATACATCACAAAAAGCATTGACGATTTCAAGGGCATCAAAAAGTTCTGCATGAATCAGCAATGAATGCAGCATAATACTGGGATGAGAAGGTACCATATCGCTCTTGAAATTCAGGTGTGTTCCGTAAGAACTCTAAACCAGGATGTGTTGCTAAAAGCTCTCGAAGAATAGGCTTGAAATCATCCTACAACCAAATCGGTTTAAATTTCAATTGAAAGAAGGAAAAAAAAATCCACAACCTTTCTCTTGCAGAAAAAGTAATCTCTGATCAATCATGAATCAGACAAAAAAGTTAGCTATTTTGAGATGGGATGAATGAGAAACTACGAAGTAATTATGATAAACAAATAAAAAGAAAACTAGGGAAAGCACCTGTGTCAAATGTTTGAGATCTGGCTGCTTCAAGATTGTGTACATCTGAGTTGCTATATCTTTTGTCAACATGTTTCCGTTGACCCAATAATCAACAAAGACATCCCTACAGCCATGTTAAGCCAATAGCATCAACAAACTCTCTGTCAAGTAGTTTCAGACATTATCAGAAATGAATTAGCACTAAATGCTCAGGTTTACTATGTCATTACTAGTACCCTGTATCAGGTGTAACTTCTGAATTTCTCTTTTTTCTAGTGTAGTAGTTATAAATAAACACGGGAGAAAGGGTAATAAGTTTTTTTAAAAAAAATTTCCAAAGGTAGAAATGCGGTATAAGTTTACAAGGTAAAGAGTTTCAGATACAGACCAAAAGAAGCTGTTTAACTTGAACTACTGAAAGAACAGCAAGTGGTAAGATCCTCAGCTCCTATAACAGATTTTTTACAACACAACATAAGGTGTACTTCAGAAAAAAATTAAAAGAAAGAACTCTCCGGAAAAAGCATTTTTTTTTATGAAGTAACTCTCCGGAAAAAAGGCATTTCCCTTCTAGTCAAATAAAATTCCAAGATGTGAAAGGAATGTTTGAAAGGTTTTTTTTAAAAAAAAAAAGTGAACACGTGCATAAAGGAACCAGTCACTTCAGCGGGATAACACTTCCCAAAATGCAATGATATTTGGGAGAAAATCTTAGGATAATGTTATTTTATAGTATGATCAAACAGTTTTATATTGTTTTTATGTACTACACCGAGTCCTTTTATTTGGTAATCCCATCTATTCAATTTTTAAAATAAAAAAGGAGGATGACCTTCTAGGAAGTACCCGAAAAAAGTAAACGAATCATCTCGAAATTCAGACGAAAGAAAACATTTACCTTGTTATGATGCCCGTTCTATCAACATCAATCTTCCTAAAAAGAACCGTAGAGAAGAATGATGGCAACTTGCATATTTCTTTAGTAATTGGTTTGAATTCTGACAACCAAGAAAAGAATAGCATATGGAAAGTCAAAATGCACAGATAAATAATAATAAGTCGCATCATGTGGGTCAACGCCCCATATAACTAGCATAAATAATGATAACTGCTCTTTAAGTACCAAGGGACTTTTTTCTTATCAAAAAATACATGATCCAGCTTAGGATTAAGCCTATATTTGGTTTATGTCCAACCACAGGCCTGCCAGTCATATGGTGTAAGCCATATTGAGAATTTCAGCACTAAACAAACTCGGATATGCTGTATTAGTTCCAAAAACTGAAAAGTTTGACGGAGCAGTATGTTTAATGCAGTAAAACCAACAAGATTTTTCTACACTCGACCATATCCTTTTAGGTGACAGATTTAAAGAAAGACTGTTCAAGGTAAAGGATTCAACGAAGGAAGAGATTGAAGACATGGCTGTTTTGCATGTTCAATCAACGAATATCAAACAATCAGTTCCGAATAAATCCCAAACTAGTTGGGTCAGGTACATGAATGATGAATCTTCTATAGGAATTGAGCTTGCTTCGGGCTCATTTCGTTTCAATACAGAAATCTGAATTTAAAACCTCATGATTCTCAACCCAGCCACCCTTGGGTGCAAATTTTATTTTGTATTTTGATTGTCTTGTTTTTGAAAGCATATCACCTTGTTATAAGTATAACAAAATGAAATATGTTCAGAGAAGAACCCAAACATTATGAAAAGCAAACAGGCCATATAATATTTGCATGCATTAGACATCCCGATCCCATCTAATCTCACTTCATCTTACGAAAGTTAAACTTGGCATGCATATATTTTGTCTTATTTGCAATCTCCAACAAACTCTCTAGCACCATAAGAATTTCAATAAACTAATCAAAGATATCGATCACTAATTGTTTTAAGGGGGCATGTAACTTCAGAATTTTGTAGGCTCTATGCATTTAATAAACGGAAAAGGGCCTAAAATACCCTTCTTCTATTGAAAATGGTGCAAAAATGTCCTTCATCCATCTTTTGGCTCTATAATGTCCTTCACATCCACCTTTGGGCTCCAAAATGCCCTTTATTTAACAGCTTCAATATTACATAATAACAAAAAAAAAAATCATTGATGACATGTCAACTTTTCATTGGTCCGTATTTAATTAATTTAAAAAATTAAAAATCCATACCCGCCCCATTCTTTGCCCGCCCCGCCCCATTCTTTAACCACAGGTTATGTCAAAACAGTTTACTGGACTCCGCAAAACAAGAGCTGAAAATGATGAAATCAAGTTGCCACAAACTCAAGTCAATCGTATATTCCAATATAACTGCAGGGATAGCTGTTGCAGGTATGAATGAAGTAGCTAAGGAATTGAGGAAATAGATTTTTTTTTTCCGATTAGACAGTATCCTTATTTCAGTCATTATTATTGGAGGCATAGCTGGTGAAGATATGAACAAGCAGCAACAGAAGCATCGAAAACGTTGAGGGAATGGAACTCTCGAGGATAGTTGGGGCGGGGAGGGCAAAGAATGGGGCGGGTGTGAGTTTTAAATTTTTTAAATTAATTAAACACGGACAAATGGAAAGTTGACACGTCATTAATGAAACTTCTTTTATTATTTAATATTGGGGCTGTTAAATAAAGGGCATTTTGGAGCCCAAAGGTGGATGTGAAGGGCATTATTGAGCCAAAAGGTGGATAGAGGGCATTTTTGCACCATTCCCAAAGGGCATTTTACGCCCTTTTCCGTTTAATAAAAAGTGTTTCATTCAAAACCATAATTATAAATCTACTAGGATTTTACGGAGAGCCGACAAAAATTGACACTGGAATTTGGTAAAAGAACTCGCAAATGAAAAGGCAAATAATCCAGAAGACATTGAGATGCTAAAGAAACTCTGAATTTTAAACCCAAAAGGATACACACACATCTATAGTCATCTCAAAGTCAATAATAAAGCAATTCTTAACCCCACCCCATCCCCCCACCCACCACCCACCCCTGCCAAAGAAAAAAGGGGGAAACTAACCATCCATTTGTAGTCCATCCGTGTGACCATGGAAAAACTGGTTTATTCTAAACAAGCAGCGTTCCTTCAATTCATTTGGAGGTGGACGGCCATTTTGAAAATAAAACTGCCATCATCATGTTCATTTGATCAAAAAGGAGAAATCATCACAATCTGTCGGTGCCCAAAGAAAGGCATCACTCTGAATTAATTATGCAACGCTTCCATACCTGTGGTATTAGCTCTTTAACAGGCTCGTTCACTAATTTCAAAGGGGATCCTAATGTAGAGGGGCCTGGCCTAGGCCTTGTTGGTCGAGGTGAACCAGATGAACTTCTTGGGGAAAGTGGAGGGGTACTTCCAGCCGGAAACATAGACGGCAAAGAACTGCTTGTTGCTACATTTGTGCTAGAAGAAGTTCCAGTCACATTCAATGGACCACTAGCTTTAGCATTATTAACCAAATTTTTCACCTGCGTGTAGTGAAAAAGATTACTTTCCATTTGCCAGTCAACCTGAGATCAACAACAATGTTTACACGAAACGGGGGTGATGCACATATCATCGCTTCTGTTTAAAATAATGCAGGGCAGACAGCACAAAACATCAAAGGCCCCCAGAACTAAGAAAAATCCACATGTAAGCTCAATAGCACACAAGGTTCGATGTTCAATTCTTAAAATCCCAAACACGTGTGAATGCTGGCTCAGAACAATATCATCGTGAAGGTTAATGCATCTTCACGATGCCTTCTCATCATTCCTCACGCTAGAGGACTTGACAGTGCATTTACTCAACATAATATAATGAACATTCTTAAGAAGTTAATAATATAATTAACATTCTCACGAAGTTAACATATTGTAGTTGCTAGAATCATTTCTGAGATATAAGACGGACCAATAGGAGTTCATTATGATGCACTAATGCACTAACTTGAAAGCACTGCTTGTAACTACACTTCCGATTTTCTTGGAAAAACAATAAATGCTAGTCAGACACGCGGGACCAGGGTAAAGGGTGACACGCTTGCAATCCCACCAGTTTGAATCTATGAGCCAACTGGGAGTATAGTAGCTAACTCACAAGGACAGACTCGGAGCTCCCAGGCTACTACCTACTAACCTTCTATTCTAATCAATAACCTCTTATACCTTCCCATCTAGGGTCAATGCCCTCGGTAAGCTGAAGATGCAACACATATCATGTCTAACCTCTTCCCAGTACTGTTTGACCTACCTCTACCTCTCCTCATTCCCACTACATCCTAATCCTAATTCATGACCTCCACACCCTCCTGTGAGTCTAAGGTCATGTCCTCGGTACACAGAAGTTGTGCCATATCCTTTCTAATCATTTCTCCCCAATACTTCTTCAACCTTCCTCTACCTCTCCTTATACCCACTACATCCCAATTCATGACCTACACGCCCTCCTATCTAAAGATCATGTCATCAGTAAACAGAAGTTGCGCCACATATCTCTAATTATTTCTCCCCAATACTTCTTCGACCTACCTCTACCTCTCCTCATACCCACTATATCCACCCTCCCCCACCTCCTTATTGGGAAGATGGCAAGTATCACGTGGAAGTAGCCGAGGTGCTCAAAAGCTAGCCCAGACACCACGGCCATGAAAAAAGAACTCAAAATGTAATTCCTAATACACCAAAATACAAAAATAGCGAAATTAAAATTAAGCATGGTGGAACTACCATGTCCTGTCTAACAATTTCTCCTCAATACTTCTTCAACCTACCTTTACCTCTCCTCATACCCACTATATCTACCCTCTCACACCTCTTATCAAGGAGGAGGCAAGTATCGTGCGTGGAATTACTCAGTGCATGAAAGCTGGCCTAGACACCACGGTCGTTAAAAAACTCAAAATCTAATTCATAATACATCAAAATACAAAAGATGAAGGTCCAAGTATGACAACCAAGCCTATACCGCAGGGAAACAAGAGAACGCTCAACTACCACTAACATTCTATCCTAATCCGAGACTTCCACTCTCCTATCTAATGTCATATCTAAGCTCACAATGCAACATGTAGAGCTACAAAATCTAACTCCTAATACACCAAAAATACAAAAATGATTAGTGAATCTCTCACACCTCCTTATTGGGGATCCGCACATATTAGGAGGTGTCAGGTATCGCGTGAAATTAGTCGAACTGCATGAAAGCTAGCCCGAACATCACGGTCATCAAAAAATTCAAATCTAATTCCTAATACATCAACAACAACATACCAAGTGTAATGCATCAAAAAAATAAAAATTTAGCAAAACTAAGCAGTGTGGAACTATCAATGCAGTCATGTCGGGGAGCGATAACCATTGATCAAAAAAAACTTCTGCACCATATCGAGTCTAATCATTTCTCCCCAATACTTCTCCAACCTACCTCTACCTCTCTTCATACCCATAATATCCAACCTCTCACACTTCCTTACTAATCGAGGTGCACGAAAACTAGCCCGGACACCATAGTCACTGAAAAAACTCAAAATCTAGTTCCTAATACATCAAATCACACCAAAAAAATAGTGAAATTAAATAAGCACCGAGGAACTACCAAAGTTATCGTATCGGGGAGCGATAACCATTGATGAAAAAGCTTCTGAGCAACATAAGAATTAACCTAAATAACAAGAGACGAAACATCAAGCAACAACAAGAATTCAGCATCCAAACTCCCTATATCACCAATTAAATCCACATCCATTTTTCGTGACCTCACACCCTCTAATCTAAGGCCATGTTCACAGTACGTATGTCTTGTCTAATCATTTCCCCCCAATACTTCTTCGACCTATCTCTACTTCTCCTCATAGACACTACATCTAACCTTACTAGTTCCCAAACACCACGGTCATTAAAAAAACTCAAAATCTACTGCTAATACATCAAAATACACAAATATTTAACGAAATTAAGCACTGTGGAAGTACCAAAGTAGTTGTATCCGGTAGCAATAACCATTGATCAAAAAGCTTCTGAGCAACATAAGGATTATCCTTAATAGCAAAAGACGAAACATCGGGTAACTGCAACAGTTCAGCATCCAAACTCGCTAAATCACAAATTAAATCCACATCCATTTTTTCGTGACCTCACACCCTCCTATCTAAGGTCATGTCCTCAAGTACGCACGTTCTATTCCACAATACTTCTTCGACCTACCTCTACCTCTCCTCATACCCACAGGCCACAACATCCAACCTTACTAGTTGAGCTGCACGAAAGTTGGCCTAGACACCATGGTCATAAAAAAAAAAAAACTCAAATCTAATTCCTACTACATCAAAATTAAAAATAAAAACTGAAGCAAAATTAAACACTGAGTAACTACCAAAGATGGTGTAGTATCCGGGAGCGATAACCATTGATCAAAAAGCTTCTGAGCAACCTCCAGAAGATGCAACAGTTCAGCATCCAAACTCCCTATATGACAAATTTTATGTGTATTTATAGAAAATACATACATAAAATACCTAGTTTTACAGAGAGGACACAATTTCACGTGCCCCAATTCGCCATAACTAGCATGTATCTTGTGAAACTAGTCCATGTGCGCGAAAGCTGGCCCAGACACCACAGTCATCAAAAAAAATTCTATAGCTAATTCCTAATACAACTACAACAACAAGATCAACAAGAACAACAACAACATACCAAGTGTAATGCATCAAAATTAAAAACTTAGCAAAATTAAGGAACAGCTACTACTACTACTACTACTACAACAACATATCGAGTGTAATGCATCAGAATAAAAAGTTTAGCAAAATTACGCAACAACTACAACAGAATACCAAGTGTAATGCATCAAAATTAAAAACTTAGCAAAATTAAGCAACTACTACTACTACTACAACAACAAATCAAGTGTAATGCATCAGAATAAAAAGTTTAGCAAAATTACGCAACAACTACAACAACAACATACCAAGTGTAATGCATCAAAATATAGCAAAATTAAGCAACAACAACAACAACATACCAAAGTGCAATGCATCAAAATTAAAAATTTAGCAAAATTAAGCAACAATAACAACATACCAAGTGTAATGCATCAAATTAAAAATTTAGCAAAATCAAGCAACAACTACAACAACATACCATGTGTAATGCATCAAAATTAAAAACTTAGCAAAATTAAGCAACAACTACTACTACTACTACAACAACAACAACAATAACAACTATAATTTAGCAAATGTAATGCATCAAAATTAAAAATTTAGCAAAATTAAGCAACAACAACTACAACATACCAAGTGTAATGCAACAAAATTAAAAAATTAGCAACAACATACCAAGTGCAATGCATCAAAATTAAAAATTTAGCAAAATTAAGCAACAACTACAACAACATACCAAGTGTAATGCATCAAAATTAAAAAATTAGCAAAATTAAGCAACAACTACAACAACATCGTACATCAAAATTAAAAATTTAGCAAAATTAAGCAACAACTACAACAACATACCAAGTGTAATGCATCAAAATTAAAAATTTAGAAAAATTAAGCAACAACATCGTACAAGTGTAATGCAACAAAATTAAAAATTTAGCAACAACATACAAGTGTAATGCATCAAAATTAAAAATTTAGCAAACTTAAGCAATAACAACATACAATGTGTAATGCATCAAAATAAAAAATTTAGCAAAATTAAGCAACAACAACAACAACATACCAAGTGTAACGCATCAAAATTAGAACTTAGCAAAATTAAGCAACAACTACAACATGGCGGAGTCACATTTAGCTCAGGGGGTTCGTCCGAACCCCCTTCAATGGAAAATTATACTATTTATACATGGTTAGAATTATCTTTTATCTATATATATAGTTGACGTTGAACCCCTTCGGCTAGTTCGTATGTTTACCTCTAAACCCCCTTAGTAAAAATTCTGGCTCCGACACTGACAACAACAACATACCAAGTGTAATGCATCAAAATAAAAAATTTACCAAAATTAAGCAACAACTACAACAACAACATCATATCAAATGTAATGCATCAAAATTAAATATTTAGCAAAATTAACCATTGAGAAACTACCAAAGTTATCGTATCGGGGAGCAATAACCATTAATCAAACAGTTTCTGAGTAACATAAGGGTTATCCTAATTCAATATCTAATTCCTAATACTACATCAGCAAAAACAACAAGAAATAACAACATACCAAGTGTAATGCATCAAAATTAAAAATTTAGCAAAATTAAGTAGCAACAACATACCAAGTGTAATGCATCAAAATTAAAAATTTAGCAAAATTAAGCAACAACTACAACAACATACCAAGTGTAATGCAACAAAATTAAAAATTTAGCAACAACATACCAAGTGCAGTGCATCAAAATTAAAAATTTAGCAAAATTAAGCAACAACTACAACAACGTACCTAGTGTAATACATCAAAATATAGCAAAATTAAGCAACAACAACAACAACATACCAAGTGTAATGCATCAAAATATAGCAAAATTAAGCAACAACAACAACAACATACCAAAGTGCAATGCATCAAAATTAAAAATTTAGCAAAATTAAGCAACAACAACAACAACGTACCAAGTGTAATGCATCAAAATATAGCAAAATTAAGCAACAACAACAACAACATACCAAGTGTAATGCATCAAAGTCATAAATTAAGCAAAATTAAGCATTGAAGAATTACCAAATTCGTCGTATCGGGGAGCGATAACCATTGATCAAAAAGCTTCTGAGCAACATAAGGATTATCCTTAATAGCAAAAGACGAAACATCAGGTAACTGCAACAGTTCAGAATCCAAACTCGCTATATCACAAACTAAATCCACATCCATTTTTTTCAAAAAAAAAAATTCACGCAATAAAATCAATCCAAATCCAAATTCTTAGATCTTCTAGAACCTTCCTTATCATCAAACAGTATTAATTTTTCTGAATTTTTTTTTTTTACGAAGAAATTGTAATATTATTTTTTTATTTATTTATTTATTTATTTTTATATATATATGATTGGATCTATTTGGATTTGTGAATTTTTGAGGTATTGAAGAGTGATGGAATTTAGGGATTTGATTTTATTTTATTTTTTATTTGAGAGATTTGGGGGAATTTAGAGAAGGTTGAAACCCTTGAAGCAAAGTAGTATTAGTGTTTTTGTGTGTGTGAAATGAAGTGTTAAGTAGTGTAATGATGATGTAATTATATCTTTATGATTTTTCAAAATTATTATTATTATAATCGCGGTGTTCGGGCCAATTTGTGCGGACCTCGATTGAATTCACATGATACATGTCAGCTCCCACCAGCAACGAATATAAGTTAACCTATGTTCACCACAGCCAGAACATATGAGAAAAAATCACTCGGTGTTTGTCTTTGTTGGGATCTTTTAAAAATTATTATTATTATAATCGCAGTGTTCGAGCCAGTTTGGGCGGATCTCGACTAAATTCACGTGATACATGTCAGCTCCCACCAGCAACAGATATAAGTTAACTCTATTCACCACGGCTGGAACAGATGGGAAGAAATCACTCAGTGTGTTGGGAATTGAATTTGTGATCTCATGGTGTCCAACCCCGACTTTATTGAATCACTAGGTCATGCCCGTGGTTGGATCTTTATGGTTTGTTTCAACGGAATATATTTGTGCAACAGACTAATTTCACGAGATAGATATCAACTCCATCAATCGTGAGTAGTAGTTATATGACATATCTCGACTAAATTCATGGGGTATAATACATGCCATCTTTCATTAATAATAAGTTCACGTAGCTTTCTCACGTACTTCGACTAATTTCACAATAAACCTATCAATGCTTGTCATATAGCATTTCGATTAATTTTACGAGATACCTATCAAAACCTGTCATCTCCCATCAATAGCAAGTATTAAATAATTCTGTTCATCAAGGCTACATCATATAAAGAAAAAAATCACCTAGTATTTTTGTCTCTTCTAAAATTTGAAATCTCACAATTCTCAACCGACTTCATTGACCACTAGATTATATCCTTGGGGTGTGTGAGCACATGAATACTTTTGATTTAAATTTTGAAAATCCTTTTATGTGTATCAAATATACAAATGAGTTAACCACTTAAAATTCTACTATTAGCCTCACTAAACTATAAAAATATGTGGCTTGATTTAATTCAAGCTGATGACATTTTTTAAGTGATTAACTTAATTACCTAAAAAAAACACTCGAAAAACATACCAAAAAAAAGTGAAAGGGACTATTAAAAAATACTTACTTCACCAACCTTTGGTGGATAAACAAAATTTGACATTTTAGTATAATAAAACTAAATGACATTATTTGAAAAAGAAAAACTTAGCCACGTTCGGTGTTTGCACCAAACTATGAAATACATAAATACGTATTAATTAACCATGATTAAGTGAAAATAAAATAAAAAAAGAAACTGCCATATATTCACTTATTTGGTGTAAACACATTTCTAGGATCCAACTACAATGGGAGTAGCTCATTACTGAGCTTCGAAATCATACAATGAATGCATATTGAATCATTAAAGAAAAAAGAGCAGTCCGGTACACTAAAACTCGGAAGCACTGGGTTCGGGGAAGGGCCCCACCACAAGGGTGTATTGTACGAAGCCTTACCTTGCATTTCTGCCAGAGTCTGTTTCCGAGAAACATTCCAACAAAATTATCCTGCATAACTAGTTTTTAGGCAACAAAAGACATGCACTACAAAATCGTTGTCCACGAGACTCCTCGTAGCTTCTTGGCGAACAATATCGTGTTCATTCAGATGGTACAGTGATTGCTGATAAAATCGACTCTGAAATTCATCAGCTTTCTAAACTTTGGTTCTCTCGGCTTCATTGGTATTATACTCCTCATCATCGTCATCGTCATCATCTTCTTCTTCTTCATCGTCGTACAAGTTGATCCTGTACTTGCTTAGTTCAGTCTTGCCATCATCTTCACCCGAAAAGTCCAATCCAAATTTGATGTCTCGATGCTTAACTAAAAGCCAACGGAGCAAGCGGTCTTCTTTGTTCAGGTAATGCAGCTCATTGTTTAAACTGGGTGGTGTCATCACAGTCATTTGCATCAGTTGACCCTAAGAAACATGCAATGTCCTTAAAGTTAGCAACAATAATCTAGTACCGACGACAAGAACAATTCTAGTGAAGTTTGGCAGATAAACAGAAGAAAAAGGTTAGTTCTAAAGCTATCCGAGATGAATTGTTATGTGAGCAACACAGCAAAGGAATACGCAGGTGCGGTTATCACAACGGTGACTTAACACGAATTTAGAGTTTGTTTTAATGCACCAAGATAATGGAGAGCAGCACGGAAAACATACGAGGTATTCTTAAACATGACAAGACAAAGTGAAAATTGAACGCCTAAAGGTCAGACGGCCATCATATTTGAAATGTTTTACGAGTACTTCTATGGATTTACCTTGACAAATGCTCGAGATTCAATGACACAGGGTAAGATTCTCCAACACACTATACTTCTGTGGTGGTTTACTTGAATTCATAATAACTTTAATTTCGAATCTTTTTACGAGTACCTTGATTTTAAGTCGTAATCTGAAACTGGTTTCATTTAGCACGATTGCTTATTTGCATGTGTAGCATCTGCGATTGAGTTAATCACCATATAAATGTACACAAATCTAAGTTGCGCAGACTCTTCACTTCCGATGCCGCACCAGTGTAGGATTCTCCAAAAATACACTACTTTAGGAGAATCCGACTCGCACCCACTAACATTTTTGAAGAGTCCGAGCAACATAGACACAAATAGTATTCTAAGTCTTGACATGCAGCCATTTGAAATTTTGGGCAGGGCAAGGGATAGCGAAAGGAAGGGCCTCACTAAGCAGTTTTCGTTTTGGGCATTTCTCCGGCATAGAGCCTTGCTAAGCAAGTTTTGTTTTGGGTATTCCTCTGGCATACTTCTTTTTTTGCGGGGTGGGGTGGGGAGTAGGGGGCTTCCACGGTTAAATATAGAGGACTTTCTTATAAATCGCCTTACCTACCGGGGTGGAGGGGGGAGATTATAACATTACTCAAAAGATATAAAGAGAAACACACCTGATAGTATTTTCCATCTAGTTTCTTAATGCCATAGCCCAGTTGAACAGTTCCAAATGACTTTAAATCTGTGAGGACACCATTTTTTCGATAGACGTGCTTCCCAACCTTTGCAACGAGGTCCATCACAGCCGCCTCCTTTACGTGGGGCTTCAGTAACAGCATACAGTCATATAGTGGCATTTTTTGTCTTCTCTAATTGATTCAACCAATCTTCAGGAATCACAAAACTGAATCACATCAAATCTTGGAAATGCGAAACTAAGATAAGAAGCACACTGATGATAATCAAACTCAACAAAGCCAAAAAAATTCACCCATTGAAGGAAAACATACTCCAAAACTATGTAAAACATTGCGACAGTTTCATAGTACACAACAACAACAACAACATACCCAGTGTATTTTCACAAAGTGGGGTCTGGGGAAGGTAAAGTGTACGTAGTCCATACCACTACATCACCTCAGATGAAGTAGAGAGGTTGTTTCCGATAGACCCCCGGCTCAAGACATATAACATCACCCATTGAAGGAAAACATACTCCAAAACTATGTAACACATTGCGATAGTTTCATAGTACACAACAACAACAACAACATACCCAGTGTATTCCCACAAAGTGGGGTCTGGGGAGGGTAAAGTGTACGCAGTCCATACCACTACCTAGCCTCAGATAAAGTAGGGAAGGTTGTTTCCGATAGACCCCCGGCTCAGAACACATATAACAGTATAACAAACAAATAACATCAAAGTACACAACAAGATGGGATAACACACTAGATAATAAAGGAAATAAGACACCCACAAGATACTACTACAAACTATCTATCCAAAATCATAGACATCACCGAAACACCACGAACAAGAAACTCCAGGTACAGATACAAACAAAGCATTCTTCCCTACCAGTGGCGGATCCAACATTTAGGGATCGTGTGTGCACGGAAGGTTCGAACACACATATTGACATCAAAACTTTAAGATTCTGTCCAAAAACTAAAACATTCAGCTAACTTCTTAGCTTATTGGGTACTTTTCTAAATCTTATACCAGAATTTATACATTTTTTTGTATAATTATACCTAATCTGCATCGAATTTAATAGGTGTCGGAGCACCAAATATTTGCTGAGCTCCTACCCACTAACTCTGTACCCTAATCCGAGTTCTCCACGCCTTCCTATCAAAGGTCATGTCTTTCGTAAGCTGTAACTGCTCCATATCATGCATAATCACCTCCCTCCAATATTTCTTCGGCCTAACTCTACCCTGCCTAAAACCATCCATAGTCAGCCTCACACATAGACAGTTCTATAATAGCACAACTGAAATTGGAAACAGTTTTTATACAAGTAATATGCTGTTGATGTTCCAGGGATCCCTATGGTATACAAGTCAGCTATACGAAATTTTAGCTGGTAAGTAACTTCATATTATTGCTAATTAAACTATTTCAGTTTTTTTTTTTTTCCGAAATAAATCGAGTACCCGCAACGGTGATCGGCGCGTGATTGATGTCGCCGGAGATTATATCGGCGCGTGAGAGAAGTCGCCGGAGATCGGAGATGAGCTTCACTCTCAGTTCAGTTTCAGCTACTAGGGTTTTACTTTCTAGTTTGGAAAGTTATGTAGTCCCTCAAAGTTTTAGGAAAATTGCAATTTCATCCCTATATTTCTCAATTTTCGTCTATAACACCCAAATATAGTATTATTTGCTCTTTTTGATAAGTTGAGGTTTTAGCTAAAATCGATATTGTTTTTTTGGGTATTATGTAGAAGGTGCGACAAGTTATTTGTATTAATAATCAACTAATGAATGACTGCTTTTGAATAGTTAATCTAGCTTGAACGTATGTATTTATGAATTCATTCATCGAAGGGTCCTGAATTTGAGACTTCTTACATCAAAAAAATTCTCTTAGGCTAATGTATTCACGCTTAGGTAGTAGCTCAAGATCAGCCTTATGAAAATCTTACATTCTCTGAGGAGGTTTCACTATGTAGAAACATTCTTTATTGGATCTTAAGCCTTAGCTGGTTGTAGCTAAGAAACAATTGATTTCACTGTCCCGGTCGGACGTGAAACGATAACGAGTCAGTCCGTTGATCGACTCGGGGCGTGAACCAACGTGTATTGGAGGAGGCCAAAGCCCGGACTCTCGATATGCTCGTGGAACGCCGTCTCCTCAATTGCACGCGTTGCTTGCCACAATCGAAGAGACGAGTTCCACGGGCGTATCGAGAGACCAGGCTTTGGCAACCCCCTCCCAATCCACACTGGTCCACGCCCCAAGGTAGATCAAGATTGTACCACTTATCAATTTAAAATACTAAGTTATTTCTTCTAATATATTCTAGCTTTTGATATGGCGTGTTTTTAAGTGTGTTTTATAAATTGCTTTTATACAAAGTGCGCAGAAATCAAAAACTCGTGTTCAAATTCTTGTTGCGAGTGCCACTTCACGAAATAAGTCCTACAATATGTGAATTTGAGTTAGGCTCCATTTGTTTTTTTTAAGATTTAGACGTCTGAATGTGAATGCACATCTGAATGATTAAGATGTTGTCTCTAGATCTGAAAACTGAATGATTAAGACCGTTTGTTTTTCTACATTTGAATGTGTAAGAAAAAATTATTTGTATACATAATAAAATAAAAAATAAAATTCAAATAAAAAATTAATTTTATATTTAAAAAGTATGTAATTTAATATAATAAAATTATTAGTGTGATAAAATTGTTGGTGGTGATAATTGTGATGGTTGGTATTGTAGTGATTGTTATAATGATGATGGTTGTTGTGATGTGATGTTGCTTGATATTAGTAGTTTAAGGTGTTGATTGTGTTGGCTGAAACATGAATGCATGATGATTGACGATGTGTTGGTGCTAGTTGGAGATGTTATTTGTTGTGATGGTGGAGATGGTTGTTAGTAGAGATAAATTGTAGCGATGGTACTGGTTGAAGTAGTAGTAGAGGTGACATTACTAGTGACAATGGTGGTGGTGGTCAAAGAATGTGTAGAGGTTGTGATGTATTAGTGGAAGTTAATGGTGATGCTAGTTGTGATAGATGAGTTGGTTGGTAGTAGGGATTGACTACTGATTGTGGTGTTGTTGACGGCAGTGGTGGGGGTGAATATAATTAGAATAAAAGAGGTAGTAGGTGTGATAGCGGTTAACAATTGTGGTTGGTAACTGTATTTTTTGTCAATAGAGGTTGTGATGGTGGAAGTGGTTGATGGTAATGGGTGGTGGTTGACAATGATGACGGTGACAGAGGTGGTTAGTAGAGGTAACTGTTGATTATGAATAGAATGATGAATATTATCCAACACCAGAATATTCCTTTAGACCTATTAAGACTTGGTTCTAGATCTGAATGATTAACACTTATTCAGACCTATTAAGAGTTAAAATCTTAATAAAAAACAAATGCACTTAATGGTCTGAAGTCTGAATCATTCAAATTCAGATCTCCATTAAGTGCAAACAAATGAGGCCTTAATTGGACTCGAACACGAATATCGAAAATCGAGAGAAAACTTTAAAAAAAGAAAAGAAAAGGGGTTTAATGTAATTTAATGAAAAGGTACATCAATTAAAAGGAAAAATATAAATATGAAAATAAAGAAAAGGATAACAGTGTAATTGCAGTTCACATAGCTCGACGATGATAACAACAACAACGACGACGCCGATGGAAGGTGCAGTTCTAAAACTGCCGTGTCTCCGATCAGTAGCCCGCCGGAACCCTAATTTAACCTGCCGGACCTCCGGTTTACTCCGGCGGAGATACAAGTTCCGGCAATTACATGTTTCAGCTTCAGCAGCATCGTCTTCACCTTCATTAGTAGACGATAACCCTAAACTCGGACCCGGTTCACTCGGCCATGTAACCCGACCCGACTTCCCTATACTACAACAGGTTTGAGACTTTCTCTATGTATTTGAATATCTGTATTATGTGAATTTTGATTTAATTTTGTTGGAGCACGGTTAAAGTATCCTGTTTTTTCGAGTTTCATAGCTGAACTGAACTATCAAATGCGTGAGTTTTTACTTGGATTATCACCAACTATTTATCGAAATACACCTCAAAGTATCAATTGTTGTAGTAGAAATGAATGAAAAATCGATCGTAGAGGTGTTTTTCTCTCTTTGTTTTTTGATAATCGTGGTGTTCAGGCTAGCTTTCGCGTACCTCGACTAAATCCATGGGGCGCCTGTGACCTTCCACCAGCAATAGATGTAGTTAACTTTAGTTAACTCAGTCCATCAAGGCTACAACAGATGACAAGAATCACCTAGTATTTTTTGTCTTTGCTGAGATTTGAACCTGATTATCACCAACTATTTATCGAAACACACCTCAAAGTATCAATTGTTGTAGTAGAAATGAACAATTGATAGTAGAGGTGTTTTTCTCTCTTTGTTTTTTGATAATCGTGGTGTTCAGGCTACCTTTCGCTTACCTCGACTAAATCCATGGGACGCCTGTCACCTTCCACTAGTAATAGATCTAGGTAACTCTAGGTAACTCTGTCCATCAAGGCTAGAGCAAATGACAAGGATCACCTTGTGTTTTTTTGTCTCTGCTGAGATTTGAACCTGATCATCACCAACTATTTATCGAAACATACCTCAAAGTATCAATTATTGTAGTAGAAATGAATGAACAATTGATAGTAGAGGTGTTTTTCTCTCCTTTTTTTTTCATAATCGTGGTGTTCAAGTCAACTTTCGCGTAAGGTAACTCTGTCCATCAAGGCTAGAACAGATGGCGAGGATTACCTGGTTGCTTTTTATCTCTGCTAGGAGATTTGAACCTGAGACCTCAGATTTTCAACCTATTTGATTAACCACTAGGCCACACCCTTGGGTGGTAGTAGAGTTGAATTTGAAAATCTGCATTAGGTGAATTTTAATTTAGTTTTTTGGCGGTATGGATGATTTTTTATACTTGAGTTTTTTGCTAACTCAGTATTCAATTTTGTGGGAGCACACTTAAAGTATCTCGTTTTTTCAAGTTTCATGGCTGAACTATCAAATGTGTGAATTCACTACTTGAATTATCACAGTATTTATCAAAACACAATATCAATTTATCACTTCTTCTACCGAAATATCATCATTGTTCAGGTAGGAAAAATTAACAATTGATAGTAGAGCGTGTTTTTTGATAATCAATTGGTGATAATTTAGGTAGGAAACACAGAGCATCTGATAATTCAAGTATTGATAATTCAAGTATGGAACTCAAACAACCGGGATGCTTTAGGTGTTTTTTTGATAACTCTGTTTAACTGAGATAAAACAGAATCAAAAGGGCTAGGAGCTTTGGCCGGTAACGGAACTAAAGCTTCTTTCTGGAGAAGTTGTTTCTGCAAAAGCTTGTAACTTTCGTTTAAGATTCCGAACTTAGTTAAAATTTTGAGTTAATGGTAAAAGGCACTCCTCAATTATCACCTTTTCACGAGTTTCATACCTCAACTATCAATTGTTTTAGGTGAATTCTGATTCAATTTTTTGGCGGTATGGAAGAATTTTCGTGTTTTGATATCTCAACTATCCATTGTTCCATTTTCTACCTAAACAGTCACGTTTTTGCGAGTTTTTGTAACTCAACTATCCATTTTCCTACCTAAAAACTGTCACTTTTTCGCGAGTTTTCATAACTCAACTATCCATTGTTCCATTTCACTACCTGATTGATCACGTCTTCATGAGTTTTCATGACTCAACTATCCATTTCACTTCCAACCGTCATGTTTTCGGAGTTTCATAACTCAACTATCCACTTTCCTACCCAAATTGTCACGTTTTTGCGAGTTTAATTACTCAACTATCCATTGTTCCATTTTCTACCTAAACTATCACTCTTTTTGTGCTAAAAAACACCTCCACAGTGATTTGACCTGCACGCGTTGTTGTCGAATGGGAACAATATTTGGCCAATCTTCTCAAACAAGCACTTTCTTTGAGAAATTCCAGAACTCCGTTTTTTAAATTTTTTTTCTTGAGAATGTTGGCCTTTTTTTTGGGGGCAAAATCTTCTCAACCAAGTATTTTTTGTTCGTTTTTATAAAATTCAGAAAAGTTTTGCCAAAGCAGTTTCAGCGAAAAGCTTAAACAGCAATGGGAATGCATATTGCGGTATACATGAGCTTCTTTGGTGTTTTGTTTATGTGTGCATGTGTGTCCATGTATACACACACATAATCAGCTTGATCCCCAACTAGATTATATGATTTCTCTGTATTATTTGAGCATATTGCAATTTTATTATTATAATGTTGGCTGTTAGCTTTCTGCAAGCATGCTTCTTGTCTGAGGCCATCTGCGCTTTGTGCGGTAAGCAGAGTTAAGATCCTGTAGAAATGCTAGCATAAATTTAAAATATTTACCAACATAAATAAGCTAAGTGGAATAATCTGATACTCTCTTAGCAGGCGTTTGGATATGAGTTGGTTGAGATCTGAAGAAAGAAAATTAGCGTTTGAAGTTGAAGTTGAAAATTAGTGTTCTGGTTATCAAAAAAAGTTGAAGTTGAAAAAGGGTATTTGGTTAGTTGTAGGGGAGTTGGTAGTGTAGGATTTGATATTACATGGAATGATAACCTGATGATATTTGCAGGAGATAAATGGCTCAAAGCTTGTATATTTGGATAATGCTGCAACTTCCCAGAAGCCCACAGCTGTAATCAAGGCCTTGCAGAATTATTACGAAGCTTACAATTCCAATGTCCACCGTGGCATTCATTATTTGAGGTGTTTATCTTGGAAAGATTTATACTCAGCATCTTTTACAACTGTTATAAATTCTGGAAGTTCGTTGCAATTTATATATCAATAAAAAGAATTAATTTCAATTTTTCTTCAATTAGGCTTATAGTTTGCGACTTCTCTTTCATATTGTAATGTACAATATGGACCTCACCATAGCGGAATAGATACAGAACATTCATAGAACCAACACACTAATTTAGGATTGAGGCATAGCTGATTGATTATTAGATATGTTATATTGACTACTTCGTATTATCATTTCAAACGTAGTGCAAAGGCAACAGATGAGTATGAGTCAGCAAGAAAAAAGGTGGCAAATTTCGTTAATGCGGACCAAGCTAGAGAGATCATTTTTACAAGAAATGCTACTGAAGCTATCAACCTAGTGGCTTACTCTTGGGGACTCTCAAACTTGAATCCAGGAGATGAGGTGTATTTTCTTTCTTCCGGAGTTTGTTATTTGGCACTTTAATGTCTGGAGATAGTTAGTTGAGAGGATCATCCAATTATATTAATTGTATATCGCTTTAAAGACTACATATATATTGTTATCTTTTCTTCAAATCGTGTATTTGAACTTCAGACATTTTCTTAAAGTTATCTAGCAGTTGTTGCTGAACGTACTTAGATATGCTGCTCGTCTTTGACTACAAAATGCTGTCTGCTAACTTTGCAGATTATCACCACAATAGCTGAACATCACAGCGCAATAGTTCCTTGGCAAATCGTTGCTCAAAAGACTGGTGCTGTCCTGAGGTTTGTAAATTTGACAGAGGATGAAGTACCAGATGTAGGGCAATTAAGAGACTCTCTCTCTAGGAGAACAAAACTTCTGGTCATGCATCATGTCTCAAATATGTTAGGTTGGTGAATAATTGTTCTATCAGAGAGGTTACCGCTAATTTTGATTTTCAGATTATAAAAGGATCTTGTGGACGCACAATACAATCTCATCTTAGTGTGATGGAAAGCTAGAGATAATAAACGGTGCTCTTAGTCCAACTTGTATAAACAATCCTTACTCTGCATTTATATTGGCCTCATAAGGAAAAAGGTGATCAAATTGCTTTTTCTGTTGCATGAGCCACTGCAAATCAGTGTCATTCTCAAATCTCAGAAGAACTACTGCTAGTCCTAGCAGAAAGAAGCTAGAAGAAACTGTTGTAGATAACGGATTTTCTTTCAACTTCATATATTGATATGAAAATAGTTAGAAATGAACCAAGTTTGTCTAGAATTTTCCTCGCTCTAGTGAGGTCTTTTAAAGCATGGATCTATTATTGCATAAAACCTGCAGGAACTGTTCTATATCAGGTTTCTCTTGACTACACCTGCTTTTCAGCATTTCAAGTTTGCGGCACTCTCGGAACTAGCTGATATTCTTAAAAGAATGTCTTCGTTTTGATTCTCCTTTTTTTTTCTGTTGCTCAACTTAAAGTTGATTTGGAATAGAACAACTGGAAGGTACTGTTTAGTAGTTTTGTCTGATGCATCGGAACTCTCAGAGGGATTGCCTTTGCTTATCATTTCTATTGCTCGTGGCAAAACTTGGTGACCAGAATAATAGAAGTAAGCAAACAAGTAATTCATACACTTGACCTGTCAAAAAATGGAGATGGAAGCCAGCAAATACTTCATGATAGGATTTGACTCCGGGGAGGATGTGGAGGGGTTGGGGTGGAGATTATCTGTCCGAGGCATATGTTCTGTCTTAGTTATCTCTCAACTTCCTGCCTTCCAATCAGATGTTTCTTTCTGTATGAGGGAATGCCATCTCGTGGATCTTGAATCTGGGTTTAATTCTCGCAATTGGTGACGAGCTGAATTCAGTTTCATAGGCTCTGATGAGTTGAACTTATATATGCATTCCCTAATATAAGCTGTTGTGATCCTAATGTCTAAACAGATTACTCTCTACTCTCTAGACAATGTAGCCTAGTGGATAACAGTCTGTTATTGGTGCATGTTTTAGAATTTATTTGTGAGGTGAACTGTGGATATCCCATGGCTTAAATTTCTATCTGCTCATTGTTGTTTGAATGACAAAGCAGAATAAAATTTTTCTTTGTCCATCGCTTTCCCATATTTGTATCTATCCGTTTCTTGTCCATTGATCTCCTCTTAGTGCTACCCCCGTTTTTATATGCAGCTTCTGTTCTTCCAATGGATGAAGTTATAAGTTGGGCACATGATGTTGGAGCAAAAGTGCTTGTAGATGCTTGTCAAAGTGTTCCACACATGGTGGTCGATGTTAAGAATCTAGCCACTGATTTTCTTGTTGGTTCCTCCCATAAGGTGAGGACAATGCCATGTACTGTATAAATGGTTCTCCATTGAGTATTTGAAATTGAGGATAAACATGCTTCAGATGTGTGGGCCTACAGGCGTTGGATTTTTGTATGGCAAGAGTGAGATTCTTTCTGGCATGCCTCCTTTCCTTGGTATGTAACTTTTCCTTAACTTCGATTCTCTAAAAGAGAGTTAAAGCCTTTTATTAACTTTCTGCCTCTTCAGCTCGCACTTCTTGTATTTGATAAGTCTCATGCCATGTGTAGAATGATTTAACAAATTTAACTGTGGTTTTATCTTTTATTACTTATCAAAAAAAATATTTAACCGTGGTTTCAGTCAAGCCGTGTCTTAAGTTGTGCTCCGGTTTCTTGAATTACAGGTGGTGGTGAAATGATAGCTGATGTGTATTTGGATCATTCCACTTATGCTGAACCGCCTTCTAGGTTTGTTTCTTTTTCCCATGTTCCTATTAGAATTTTCTGGCAATACTTTGACAACTAGTCAGCTGTTCTTTTGGACATTCAAGCTGAATTGCATTCAATGCCTGCCTTGAACCATGATCCCGTAATCTTATTTAGTTATTATGATTTTAGTTTCTCTACTCTACTTGTCCATTTTCATCATCTCTAGATATTAGCAACATTGCATCTAACGTCAACCTGTGTTTCTTGAATCCTTTCCTGCTCCACTTATATTGGACAAAGTACGATCAGCTAAATAGAATAACACTTATCGCTTACATCGTCAAGATAGATCAACTTGGAAACGTCATCTTCCCTTCATTGTCATTGGTTCTTATTACCAATGGGGGAACTATCACTTCTTGATTCTGTGATTTAGATTTATGTGCAGAATACCACACTTCTCAGAGCTATTCATCGGCCTCTTCATCTTAACTGATCATTATATGATGCTTGTATGCCTTAATAATTCTCTCATATATATATATATATATTATGTATATACACACACACACACATCATTTTTGCCCTTTTTGGTATGAGGGTATGTTTTAAATTCTATATGAGACATTGAATTACCCCGTCTCATCTAAAGTATGTCTAGATTGTCTTTTAACTTTATATTGGATCTGGAAATAATACAGACCTGGAACTTCAGTGTTATCAGCTACAAGTAATTTTTAAATCAAAGTGCTCTTCTTCTAAGTTCCATGTTCCACCTTTTTTGTAATTGGGATCAGATTTGAGGCTGGGACTCCCGCAATTGGAGAAGCAATTGGGCTTGGAGCTGCAATTGATTATCTAACTGAAATTGGCATGCAACAGATTCATGATTATGAGGTGCGTTTTAATCCCTTAACCTCCTATTCATGAAAGAGATATATTTTTGCACTCTGTCTGAAATCCATGTATCTGTTCACATTTCCATTTTGCTACGTTACTTCTTCCTTATGGTAGCATCTAAATACCGATCCCAAAAAAATAGCTGCATTTAAATTTTAATGAGAAAAAAAAAATGCACCACACCTTTGCATTGGGTGTGCTACTGAAGAGATCTAAAGTAGCAGTCGGATTTTGTTTACTGTTCTTCGATTTTTAGTTGGCGCTCAATATTTGCTACCAAGGACAGATATTTGAATTTATCTTCATAGAACAGTCAAAAGCTTTTATTGGGGCGTCATGTTTGAAATTCTGTACCATTAATTTAGCACCTTCCACCTTTCTTCATTGCCTTTTTTCGGTTTACTCACATCATTTACCTCCATCAGGGATGGCTGTTGCTGCTTTATGTTGATTAGTGCTCATTTTTAGAATTGTCTTGAACATAGAATAAATCATTAATGTATCGCGCAAGCTGGCCTGGACACCACGGTTATCCCCCCTCCCCCCCACCCCCCACCCCACAAAAAAAAAAAAAACATCAATGTATATATTTCTTTACCTTCTGACATTTTACGATATTTGAATTCATCTCAAATTTATGGTGTAAGGAAAATGCAATGTGCATTCTGATAAAGAGTGATTTTGGTGATTATCTAATGTCTCTTCACAATTTCATATCCTTCCTCAGATGGAGCTGGGTAGTTATCTGTATGATCGCCTCTCTTCTGTTTCTGATGTTCGTATTTACGGCCCTTCACCTTCACGAACTGTTAAGCGAGCAGCTCTTTGTTCTTTCAATGTTAAAGATGTTCACCCAACAGATATTGCAACCTTCCTTGACCAACAGGTATGAGAATTAAAACTTTATCCTAGCTCTTGTATATCTACATTGCATATCTACAACTTTACTCTTGCAAAAATGAGGGCATTTGTAAGCCAGCCCTGGGCATGCGTATATCGTTTAAGAGATCAACAACAACATACCCAGTGAATTCCCACAAAGTGGAGTCTGGGGAGCGTAAAATGTACGCAGTCCATACCACTACCTCAGATAAAGTAGAGAGGTTGTTTTCGATAGATCCCCCGGCTTAACAAACAAAAAACATAAAAGCACGCAACAAGGTTCTACTATAAACTATCTATCCAAAATCATAGACATCACGAAACACCACGAACAAGAAAAGTCCCAACACATACAAACAAAGCGCTCTTCCCTACTTTAACGGCTGATCTCCTACCCACTGACCCTCTACCCTAATTCGAGTCCTCCACACCTTCCTATCAAGGGTCATGTCCTCCGTAAGCTGTAACTGCTCCATATCATGCTTAATCACCTGAGGCACCTTCTTATCACACAAGACTTCTGAAGCGAGCCTCGATTTCAATCACCCTGCACCAATATATCGGTTAAGAGATCATGTAAATGAAATATTTCTAAATAACACAATGTTTTCTGCAGCATGGTGTAGCTATTAGATCAGGTCACCACTGTGCTCAGCCCCTCCATCGGCATTTGGGAATCAGCTCAAGCGCACGAGCTAGCCTTCATTTCTACAACACTAAAGATGACGTTGACAGATTCATCGACGCACTCAAGGACACAATCGACTTTTTCACTTCTTTCAAATGAGGGTACTTTCTGCATCACCCAGTTATGTAATAATGTATCGAAAACAAAAAAAATATAATCACACACTTCTGTATAGAGTGTGGTTCATGAATAAACCAAAAAGGCAAATTGACATTAATGTATGTTAGATGTTGATATCAGTTATTTCAATTCAATTTAATGTAATATTTTTCTCTTGTACTTCGAGTGTCGTATTTTGCTGTTCCTTTTATTAGACCGCTTTGTCATGCTCTTCATAATATTTTACCATGGCTTCTGTACTTTAATGTTTTGAATTGCTTCTTATTGTAGTATTTTGTTATAATTTTCTGTGTCTCTTTGTCGTGTACTAGTATTTTACCGCGGCTTCGCTACTTACTATTATTAATTGCTTTTCCTTGAACCGGTGGTCTATCAAAACACCCCGACCTCCCGTCGTTGGAATAAAGATATGCATACGCTCTATCCTCCTCATACTCCACTTATGGGGTACGCTCAGTTGCATATTTTCTTTTATTTTTCTATTTTCATCATAATGTTCATATTTTTCTCTTGTATTTATCAAACTTGTTTTTCAAAAACATTTTTTTAGCGGAGTATTCAAAATAAAATCTATGTACATCTCACCTGTTCCGGTCCCTACCTATGAGAGCACTGGTTTTGTTTATTGTAGCACTAGATCTCCTATGCCAGAACGAGTTACTTTTTGCCTTTCATTTGAGCCCATCGACATTGTTGTTTTCTGTGTCCAGTTCATCCTCCATTAGGTCATTCTTGATATTGTATATACATCTCTGAATCTAACAAATCTGTCATGAGTGAGTGTTCGTTGTTCCATTTGAATAGATGAGAACAGGAGTACTATGTATTGTCAGTACACACTGGTACATAGATGAAGATTGTTTCGGGTTTTGCACAAATTGTCAGTTCACACTTGTTCTTACCCATAGCATATAGATGATTGTTTCGGGTTTTGCACGAACATTGGAACAATGATCCTTCCAATGATACAGAGTTTATGAATGACTACATAAATATCACAATGTGTATGGACAAATAGACTTCTATTCCACAATGCCAAGAGGTTTCCCCATGTAGAGACTGAAATGACATTCAATGACTTCGAATCCTCCACACGAAACATTGCTATATACTCGAAGAATTTCACGCTCACCTGTGCAATATGCTCTTTATTGTCGACTTTGCTTTCTTTGGAGACGCATTCTGTGACAACATTCAACAAGAAACTGGTCCGTGCATGTCAGAATTTGTAATGCAAATTGCTGATGCGCTGATTAGTGACAAAAAACACACTAACCTTCCCGTTTTACCAAAGCTTCATAGTCAATCCTCTCTTTCCACTTACTCTTCCGAAGTTGAATTGGTCGGTTTCCAACATATTTCCCTGGAATCAGAATAATGTGTACCTTGTCAATTAGCGATTCAAGCTACAAGTGTCTGGTAGTGTGCTACCGGTTAAATAACACTCAACAACAACACATGCTTCCACTCTGCTCAAATACTCACTAAAGATCCCCTCCCTTATTTTCCTTTTAACTAATTTGACTTGGTGCTGGTCATCCAGCAAGTCTTCTTGCGTCGGAGAGGGATTTGCAAATAACTCTCTCTTCCGCCAGGAAAAATCTTTGACCTTATGACAAATCAAACAAGGGGGGAGAAAGAGACCGATATAAGGTATCAAGAAACAGAATAAAGAGGAAAATCTCAAATCCATTTGAAAAGTTATTCATTCCAGACCATTCCAGTCCGGCGATCTTCAAAGGATATCTAATCATCCGTTATCTCAAGGTATGGCATTTAAGAAATTGAGTATACTAATGTAGCAGAAGCAAAGTAAGAGAATATGCTTTATACATATGGAAAGACCACTTACCATTCATTTCTTTAAGTGCCACGACAAGGTCTAAAGGGTTGGAAAAACTGACAAATCCGTATCCCTTTGTGTTGCCAGTCCGCTTGTCTCTCACGACCTGTCATCGTTACATTGTTAGAAAACCTTACAAGTTACAAGAACTGTAAATCGAATGTACCATATATCCATACTTGAATCTGATAATTAGACGCAAGTCTTTGGGGCAGTAGATCACCGCTAATATAACCTCCTCCTGTGGATGCTCATGACCTAGATAACTCACCATTTTAAACATTCAAAAGCTGATCACAGTATTTTGAAATACCTTATTACTGGTTCAAGATCAATGTAATTAGAGACGTTCGTCAGTTTAGTGCAAATTTACATGTGCACGACAAAATGTGAACAGATGCAGTCTCCACAACAAACAGAAAAGGAGAATCGCTATATATACATGTCGAGGTGAGGAGTACAAGTTCGGTGCCATCCAAGAGCCCAACAATGGCCTTCTCCCATGCCGTGATACCATTCTGAATTTCTTTTTTTCCCCTTTTTTTATGGTAGATTAAAGCTCTCCCCTATATCCATGAATGTCTGGAGATACGTATAAAATTCGATAAAAGAAAGTAGAGAAAAATTATAGACATGAAGACCTCCACCCCCTCATGACCATCAGAAGAAATAACACAAGTGTATAACAACATACCCAAAGTAGTCCCATAAGTGGGGTCTGGGAAGGTAGGATGTAAGCAAATCTTACCCTACCTTTGTGTGGGGGTAGAGAAGTTGCTTTCAGTAGACCCTCAGCTCAAAAGACATGTTGCCGACAGAACCATGTATAACAATTAAAAACATTCACCATTGGAAAACATAAATGATTCTAAAAGAACTTACCCTGGCCATGTTAAAGCAAATGAAATCTTGAAAATGCTTTTGTTAAAACATCATCATTCACCTCATTCCCAAGGTTGCCACAGAATAGACGAAAATCATCTGCATGACCCCAATAATTAACTTAGTCAACTGTGTAATAGAACCGAGTCAACCAACAATCATCTTATAACAAAAGCAACAGAGGACAAGATTCAGTATTAAAAAAGTCCTATGAGGAAGCCAGATTCATTTATAGGGCAGTAGCTTATGAAAATGGATCACCAAAGCATAACATTTTTTGGATGTGCCATTAAAGCATAATATTCTAACAAGTAAGATATAATAACTCTTCATTTCACAATTCGCTGCCTCCACATAAAAAGAGTGGAAGCAGGGGAATTATTCAGAAGGACAAGAAACACAGCACCTAAAACTTTTCAAGCACAAACAAACAATACATTTATTCGAACTAAAGCTCCCGCATATCTGCAATAGGCCATTTCCAAGGCTTGAATCCGTGACCTCCTAAGTCACGCGGCAACAACTTTACCAGTTACTCCAAGGCTCCCCTTCATAAGAAGGTGCCACTTAGTTCAATTCATGTCTAAAAGATTAAACTATCCTGGGCCCGAGGAGAATAATTGGAACCATAGAGCACCAAAAAAAACTATACAAAATTCAACCTCTTTTTTAATTGGTAAATATAGAATTAAAAACCATTCGACATAAAAACAAACTGGAAGAAAGAATTAACTAGAGCAAGTGAGCTTACTCTCTGGCCAGTCTGCAAGAGTAGGATCTTCCCAAGTTTGTCCTGCCGCCTTTCTAGGCACAGCTTTTCTCTTGGCCTCGGCTTTTTGATCAATCTCACTACTTGCAATCGCAGCTTTCACATTTTCAATTGCTTCAGGCGTAATTGTTTGGGCAACTCTTTGAAATAATTGTTGTGCCTGTCCACAAAAACCAGGCACATTAGAAACATCGTCAAATAATCTTCTTTGTCTTTTTCTTCGAGAGGAACATTTTGCAAGATTAAAAGTGTCATAGGGTGAAGTTGATATTTTAAAATTAGAAGTGTTACAAAATATAGAAAAATGTCATTTATTTTTGGACGGACTAAAAAGGAAAGTATGTCAGATCAAGTGAGACAAAAGGGAATCACAGAAGGACAAAAACTACCGAAGCAATACTCCAACTACTGGTAAAGGATGAATAATAAGACGACACACTACCTACTAACCTTCTACTGTAATTTGTGTCATCTGCAACAAGAATGGAAAAAAACATAATACTTAGTATCGGCCAGCAAATAAGTGCTCCAACTATGAATATGGACATAAACACCGCAACTAATCTCCATTGTGTCCATCAATTGAACTCTCCAACTTAATGATCATCTAAAACCGCAACTAATCTCCGTTGTGTCCATCAATTGAACTCTCCAACTTACTTAATGATCATCTAAAGCACCTCCGAATTTTATGCATCACGACAACATGAGTGTCCACAATGAAGACAAAAGTGTTTAATTACCACTTGAAACCAAATTGAGGTGTTTAGATGTTCACTGTTTCCTGGCAAGCTGAGACAAATTAGAGCGTCTTATGTATCATGCCAATCAAAAAACAAAAGCTCCATTAAATAGTTGAAATGCTTAGTTGTTAGTATTGCAAATTACTGGTGGACGGATATGAGAAAGAGACTTTCGCAATCGGCGTATTAAGGGACTGTTTGGATAGATTTTGGAGTGATTGTTTTCTATAATATGCATACTCAAAATTGAAGTGCTTACTTATTGAGACCAAATTTAAGTATCTGTATGTATTGTTCCATTAGAAAAACTATACAAAGAATACTGTAATTTGTCATCCTTCTCATTATTACAACGGAAAAAAATAAATAAATCTTAACATATTGTTCAAAGTTCATACAATTTAACTCTCAACAAGTAAAACTGCATTTGATCAAATTTTCCGTTTTCCCCCCTTAAAGTCATATTAATCTAAATTTTCCTAAACTCAGTGTCAGGTCAAACTGCATTCGATCAAATTTGACTTATTTCCTTGAACTAATATTAATCCCAAATTTTCCTATACTCCATGTCGGGTCAAAATACATTCGATCAAAAATTCCTTTTTTTTTTTTTTTACTTAAACTCATATTATTCCCAAATTTTCCTAAACTCAGTGCCAGGTCAAACTATATGTGTCCAAATTTTCCTTTTTTCCTTAAACTCATATTAATCCCAAATTTTCCTAAACTCTGTCTCAGCTCAAACTAAATTCAATCAAATTTTCCTTTTTTCCTTCAACTCATATTAATCCCAAATTTTTCTAAACTCCGTGTCAGGTCAAACTACATTCGATCAAATTTTCCTTTTTTTTTTTTCCTTGAACTCCATGTCAAGTCAAATTACATTTGATCAAATTTCATACAATTTAACTTTCGATAAGTAAAACTACATTTGATCAAATCTTCCTTTTCTCCTTAAAACTCATATCAACCCCAAAAAATTTTTCCATTGAACTCCGTGTCAAGTCAAACTACATTTGATCAAATTTCGTACAATTTAACTCTCGATAAGTAAAACTACATCTGATCAAATTTCGTACATTTTAACTCTCGATAAGTCAAACTACATTTGATCGAATTTCGTACATTTTAACTCTCGATAAGTCAAACTACATTTGATCGAATTTCGTACATTTTAACTCTCGATAAGTCAAACTACATTTGATCAAATTTCGTACATTTTAACTCTCGATAAGTAAAACTACATCTGATCAAATTTCGTACATTTTAACTCTCGATAAGTCAAACTACATTTGATCGACTTTCGTACAATTTAACTCTAGACTATATACGTAAAATTACATTTAATCAAATTTTCCTAAACTCCGTGTCAGATCAAACTACATTCGATCAAAAATTTTCCTTTTTTCCTTGAACTCCGTGTCAAGTCAAACTACATTTAATAAAATTTGATCAAATTTTCCCTGTTCCCCCTTGAACTCATATTAATCCCAGATTTCCATGAACTCCGTGTCAGGTCAAACTACATTCGATCAAATTTTCCTTCCCCCCCCCCCCCTTAAACTCATATTAATCCCAAATTTTTCTTCAACTCTGTGTCAAGTCAAACTATATTTGATAAAATTTCGTACAATTTAACTCTCGACAAGTAAAAGCAAGCGAAAAACAGTATAAATTCTTACTTGTTGATATTGAGGCAAAGAATAAACCCCGGAAATAGCTGCCGGAGCTGAATAAACAGGAGGAGCAAACGGCGAAGGAGCAGGACCAATATATGGTTGTTGTTGGAGATGAAACGGCGTTGGAAAATATGTGCTGTAACCGTTTGCTGCCGCCGTCGAAGTCACCGTCGACATCGCAATTACCGATGAGAATCGAGATTTTCCGATCAGTCAATTAAGGGCTTGTTTGGATATATTAATTTCAGAAATTTGGAAAAAGAAGAGTCGAAGAGAAATGTAGAGAGTTCGAGAATATATATATATATATATATATATATATATATATATATATTTCTAGAAGAAAAATCTAGAAGATTAGTATATTGGGAAAAGGCTCAAATATGTCACGCTTATTTATGCTATCGCCGTTATAAAATTGGCTCATTCATGTCATTACTTTTTAACAGTCGGTTTTTAAAAATAGTCTTGCCACGCGGTAGCTTATTAGAGGATCACGTTATTTTTTTTATTTTTATTTTTTTAAAAAATCTTTTTAAATTTATTTTTTATCCATTAAAAAGAATCCACTTAATTATTTGATCCATTAAAAATTAATTTGATCTATATTTTTAAAATTTGATTAATTTTTCATGATTAAACAAATATTTAAAGTTTTTTTTTTTTTTAAATCTACTACTAAAATTTATAATCAAACGTTATTCTAATTAAGCATATAGTATGTCTTAACATACATGAAATATTTTATCAGCCGAATGTAAGTAACTTTTTATTTTTTTATTTTTTTATTAAGCATAGAATGACATCATCAGCATCAGGGGCGGGTCAAGTAAATTTATGGCCTAAGACAAGAATCAAACGGAGCTCTTACGTTTTATTTTTTATATAAAATTTTTCTTTTTTCTATAAATAGTATTTAATATATTTCTTAAAATTTGTAATTTATTATTTACTAAACAAAAATAGGCCCCTCAAATTTTGGGGTCTTAGGCGGTCGCCTTTTCTCCTAAAGGGTTGAGTCGCCCCTAATCAACATTCAACATTTGTACGTAACACTTTATGCATCATCATTTATCATTGCAAAAACAGGAAGGTGACAACATGCCGACATATATAGTATACGTAGAGTTGGCAAAATGAGAAGCTAACTATTAATAATATAATAATAATATTTGATGTTTATATATCCCTTCAGTTTCAACTGAAAAATGACAAAAACTTTAGTTAACGTGAATCTTTTTTTTTTATTAAAAAAAGTGATAAAAAGCGTGGAGTGTATACTCTCGTCGTTCCCTTTTAGTTACTCGCCCGTCAATTAAAATAGCTATTTTATTATAATATATTTATTAAATGATGTTTTCTATTGTATTTGAAATTAATTTGAAGAAAAAAAATAATTAATATTAAAGGTAAAATATGAAAACAATCTTAATATGTCAAAAATGACAAAAAAACGAATCGAACGAGAATGTTTTAAGAATATATTCATGAAAAATTAATCAAATTTTAAAAGCATAGATCAAACTAATTTTCAATGGATCAAAAAGTTGCGTGGATTCTTTTTAATGAATCAACAAAAATTATTTAAAATAAAAAAAATAAAAAAAAAATGGTGTGACGCTCTAATAAACTGCCACATGGCAAGGCTGTTTTTAAAAACCATCTGTTAAAATAACGGCGATGGCATGAATGGGCCCAACTTTTAACGGATGACATAAATGAGCCATTTCTGATAGTTCAGTGGCATATTTGAGCCTTTTCCCTAGTATATTTATAGGTGAAATATACGACGCCGTAATTGATAGTGGGCTAAAAGCCCAATATTTGTGGGCTATAACGTGGTAATCATGCGGGGCAAACGACATAAATTCCGCCAGTCTAGAGCTTGATTACAGAAAATTTTGACGTTCTGCATAATTACTGAAAATCTCAATTTTGGATCGATCGAGATACATGATTAGCTTTCGCTATATCAAACGAAGATACATTTCTCCTTTATAAAGATACATAAGTTGTTTTTGATACATTTTTCTCTGATATTGGGTCCGTCGATATACATAATATATCTAAGAAAGATATATTTTTTCCTTTGTAAAGATACATAATTAGCTTTTGATTTATTTTTTTCAACTTTAGATCTGTCGAGATACATGATACATTCAACGAAGATAGATTCTTTCCTTTGTACAAATATATAATTAGTTTTGATACATTTTTTTTATTTTGGATCTGTCAAGATACGCAATGCATCCAACGAAGATAGATTTTTTCCTTTGTAAAGATACATAATTAGCTCCTGGTACATTTTTTCGATATTGGGTCCGTCGATATACATAATACATCAAACAAAAGTATGTGTTTCCTTCTAAAGATACATAATTAGCTTCCAATATCTTTTTTATTTTGTTCTGTTGAGATACATCATGCATCAAGCGAAGATACCTTTTTTTTTTGTACAGATACATAATTAGTTTTTGATACATTTTATTTCGATCTTGGGTCTGTCAATATACATAATACATCTAATGAAGATATGTTTTTCCTTGTAAAGATACATAATTAACTTCCGATAAAAAAATTTCAACTTTGGGTCTGTCGAGATACATGATACATTCAACGAAGATACATTTTTTCCTTTGTAAGGTTACAGAATTAACTTTTAATACTTTTTTTTTAACTTTGGGTCTGTCGAAATATATCATACATCCAACGAAGATACAGTTTTTTTCTTCGTAAAGATATATAATCAGCTTCCGATATATTTTATTTTGACTTTGGGTCTGTCGAGATACACAACGCATCTAACGAAGATACAATTTTCCTTTGTAAAGATATATAATTAGCTTCCAATATGTTTTTTTTATTTTGGGACTGTCGAGATACACAATACATCCAACAAAGATACATTTTTTCTTTTGTAAAGATACATAATTAGCTCTCAATATATATATTTTTTTATTTTGGATCTGTCGAGATACATAATACATCCAACAAAGATACATTTTTTTTTCTTTATAGAGAATTTAGAAATGGCAATGGGGAGGTGCGGGGGCGGTGCGGGTTAAAGTATTTTTTTTTTAAATGGTGCGGTGCGGGTTGTGGGTATATGCGGGTTTAAGATAACAAAAAAGCTAAAAATTAATATTGTTCTCGTGAACATACCTATAATTATATGTGTTCTTTACTTAAATTTTATGATACTTAAAACTACATGCATAACACTACAAATAAATAATTTTATAGTAATTTTTTTAACATCTCTATTCATTTGAATAAAAATATGATATTTGATCATTACTTGTACACGTTATACTTTTGACAATTTTTTAGTGAAAAGTGTTATAATAGAAATTATTTATTATTTTCTAGTTGTAGATTTGAAAATATTATGATTTTCAATAGAGTTACAAATTTTTCAAAAAAAAAAAGGGAAAAAATAAAAACATGGGGCGGTGCGGTGCAGTTATCCGTGGGTATGAATGTGGGGCGGATTTATGCAGGTTTAAATGTCATGCGGTGCGGTGCGGTTTTAAAACTTGCGGGTTTAGTAAAAACCCGCACCGCACCATTGTCATCCCCAGTAGAGATACATAATTAGCTTCTGATACATTTTTTCTGATTTGAGTCTGTTGAGATACATCATACATCAAACAAAGATACATTTTTTTCTTTGTAGAGATACACAATTAGCTTCTGATATATTTTATTTTGATTTTGGGTCTATTGAGATACGTCATACGAAGATATTTTTTTCTTTGTAGAGATACATAATTAGCTTTCGATACATTTTATTTCAATTTTGGGTCTGTCGAGATACACAATACATCCAATGAAGATATGTTTTTTCCTTTGTAAAGATACATAATTAGTTTCAATATATTTTTTTGATTTTGGGTCTGTCGAGATACATAATAAATTCAATGAAGATACATTTTTTCTTTATAGAGATATATAATTAGCTTCCGATACATTTTTTCTGATTTTGGTTTGTTGAGATACATAATACATCCAACGAAGATACGCTTTTTCCTTTGTAAAGATACATTTGAGATACATCATACATCCAACGAAGATACAGATTTTCCTTTGTAGAGATACATAATTAGCTTTCGATACATTTTATTTTGATTTTGGGTCTATCGAGATACACAATACATCCAATGAAGATACGTTTTTCCTTTGTAAAGATACATAATTAGTCCCGACATATTTTTTGATTTTGAGTCTATCGAGATACGCAATACATCTAACAAAGATACAATATTTCCTTTGTAAAGATAATAATTAGCTCCGATATGTCTTTTCGATTTCGAGTCCATCGAAATACATAATGCATCAAACAAAAAATATATTTTTTCATCGTAGAGATACATAATTAGCTCCAGATATAATTTTTTCAATTTTAGGTCTGTCGAGATATATAATTAGCTCTCAATACATCTAAGGAAGATACATGATTAGTTGAAATTTTTATAATTACTTTGTAAGAATAAACATTTTCTTTCTACTATAAACCACTAAGGGGACTCAACAACTTTAAAAAATTGTACAAAATGCATTACAAATTGTACTAATCAAATCACTAACAAACACAACTTCAAATAATTCTACTATCCTTTACAAATCTCATCAAATTTGTTTACTAATTTGGATCTCACTCAAATCGCCCCATCTATCCTTCTGAGGAGGAATTTGGTTTCAAACCCCTGTTCGAAAAGGAGGAGTACGTCATGCTAATGTGTCTTGGATGATCCACATCTTAGGGTCAGGCGCCGATGAGCACATTGAACTATCGATGTGGCTGAGAGCCCTCACAGCCCAAGCACAACGACGCAATTATCAGGGGCACGCTCTACCACTGAGCTAATAGCCCATCGTGCGAGCCTCCCACTGGGGTCTGCTATGCCAAAAGCGAGAGAAGCCCCATCCCTCTCTTTCCTTTTTTTGCCTCCATGCCGCCACACGGGGAGCATGGGGATGGAAAAAAAGGGGGTCCTGTCAACTTGTTCCGACCTAGGATAATAAGCTCATGAGTTTGGTCTTACTTCACCGTCGAGAAAGGATTAAACACATTTAATACACCCGTCTTTTTGTACAATCGGTCGGCCCAATAGCAAATAGCAATCTAACCCAATACAAATTGGTTGACCCATTTTTTTGGCCCAAATATCATTAACCAGGTTTTCTTCAATATCCCTAGGGTGTGCATCGGTCGGTTCAATTTTATGTGTTATTGATTCGATTTATCGGTTTTCGATTTTTAAATATATAAAATCAATAATCAACCAATAAGATATTTTTTTTATCGATTTTCGCTCTTTAACGGTTCGATTTTCGGTTTAACCAATAAGAGAATACTTATAAAATAGAAATAGTAACAACTAACATAAAAAAATGAAATCTTAGTTACCACCAAAATTCTACGCAATGCATTTTAGTTTACAAGAATCTTCAAATTTGAACTAAATGTTAATTAGAAAAAAAAATAAAAAAAATCTAATTGTTGGAAGCTATAATAGCCGAGCTTTATATTGTGCCTTTGTTACCATAAATAGGTTAATACTTTGTGAATTACTGAATTGTGAATAAGTAGTGCATATAATATATATACATACACACACAGAGACATATATATATATATATATATATATATAGAGAGAGAGAGAGAGAGAGAGAGAGAGAGATTTATATATCTATAATATATTATTAAAAGTGTGAAAACCCTTAGAAAAGTGATTTGAACTTTTTGCTCTTCATTAAAAAAAATTGTAATAGACAAAATCGTCTTTTTACTATTTTTCTTAATATTGAGACTATTAAAAATCAACAACAAAATTTCCTTTTATATAATTAAAATCCTAATATTGGGTTGGAGGAAAAGATTAGTACGAATTTGTTTTCATTTTGATTTCGTATTACATGACCTAATTAATATTAAACACATCATTATAAAATTTCCTTTTATATAGTGAATCCTTATTTTGATTAAATGTGATGTGATGAATATGTGTTGAATACCTAATTACACTTAACTAAAATAAAATAGAAAAAGAAAATAAAAACAAAAATTAACGTATGAGATTTCTAATATGATGATTTCCCACAAAATTGGTAAGAAAATAAAAAAGGATTAAAGAAGTTATAGAATATATGGTAAAAAGAAATCATAATATTTAACATTTCTAAATCGATCAGAATTTTGCCTCATATTAAAAAGAGTTCTAGAATTTTATTCAAGTAGTATTTTGGATCAAAATTTCTTTTAATTTATTTTTCCTGCTTATTTTAGTAATGATTTAAACTTTTTTTATTTATTTTAATTCATAACTTTAAAGATTACAATTGACAATGAATTCTTTTCTTTTGATAATTACTTATGTTTCTCTTGCAGTTGAGAATTTTGAATCAAAAAATTGAACGAAATAAGCATATTGCTGCTGAATGGAGTTGTCAAAAAATCAAAGATATATATATATCTTTTTTTTTTTTTAATTGTTACTTAGTTTCGATTATATTATTTAACTATATTTTGATATATTATTCGTTAGTTTTGTAGTTGAATCTTTAACTAAACTTATTTGTTGAACTCGAAATATAAGCTTATATTAAAGTCTTAAATCTTGATATGAAGAGCTTTATTTGAATGACGAATCTATAAATTAATGCTTGTATTTTGGATTTTTATTTTCTTTCTAAAAGATTTTTTGTTACGGTCGAATATGGATATTGTTCTCTAAAAAATATTTAGTTGTAGATCCATCACGAAATAAATAAAAATATAACAATGTTACAAATAAATAAAAGAAAATAAAAAATAAAAGTTACAAGACTAATAGAGTTTAATGATATTTAGACCTCGACAATGTAGAAAATATTAGAATTTAATGGGATCTAAACATTGAAAAGTAACACCTAATTTTTTTGTTGGGAGACTTCATTAATTATCTTTCTACTATTTTTTAATTTAATAAAATTATAATTAAAGGGAATAAAGAGGTAGGGATAGAATTGCGACCATCAAAGGATGTGGTGCAGTGGATATGGTTGCTTCTACCTTAATGAGAGATTTCAGATTTGAGCTCTGGGTATGAAAAAACCCTTGGTAAGGAGCGCTTCTCTTGTATGGGCCCTACTCGGCGCAAATTCGAATTAATCGAGTTTCAGTGTGATTACCGAACACCAAATGAAAAATAATAATAAAAAAAGGCTAGGGTTGTGGGATTTGATACCGGTTAGGTTTAGTTTTTCTGTCTTGGTTTGAATTTGTTAATTTCAACTTTTTAAGATGTTGATCAATTAAAAAACAATGAATATATATATATATACTTTCCAGGTTTTGCTTCTCGAGAGCCAAACTGTATCAACGTTTTAAGATGTATTTTTTTTTTTTTTCCTAATATGAGCTTCTTGAAGAATTTTGAGGTACTGAATATATATATTTATGAATATTTTGCTTCTCGAGAGTCAAATAGTATCAATAATATAAGATGTAATTTTTCAATCAGATTAATCATAAAATTTTACACACTTATTTCTTAACCATGGTTAGTCATTCAGTTCTTTTTAGAGGAAACGGTCCCTGTAAAATTTTATATTATACTTAATGTTTACCACTTTGCAGATATCTGTAGAAGATGTGAGGGAGCGCTAAGATCAACTTGCTAAAATGCGTAGTCTTCTTATCCGACATGAAATGAAGGCAAAACGAGTCAAGAAGATAAAATCTAAAGTGTATCATCGTTTGCAAAAAAAAAGATAGATTGAAACAAGCAGGTGCTGCAATTGAAACAGACCCAGAAGCAGCGAAAGAAGAGGCAATGAAGCAAGAATTCAAATGGGCAGAGGTAATTTCATTCATTACTTGTTGAACTTGTGTAGAAGACTTTTCTGGTTGTTTTCTGATTGAGTTTGTCTCTTTTGCGTCTAAATTTTATGTAGGAACGCTTGACCCTGAAGCACAAGAACAGCTCCAAGTGGGCAAAGCGATGTGCAAGATGAAGGAACACGAGCTGCTATTGCTGAACAGCTGAATCAACATGCCCTTTTGTCCAGAAAAGCAAATAACATGAAAGAGAGCAGTAGTAGTGAAGAAAGCAGTGATATGGATGACCTTGATGAGACTTCTGATGGATCAGACCAGGATGTTGCAGTAAAACTGTTGAAGAAAGCAAAGGACAAGACCACTGAAGTCTTAGAAGGGGACGAAGAATTGCCAGCGTCAGGAGTGCTTTCCTTACCTTTCATGGTAATTTTATCAATCTTCCCTTTGCACCACTGCTTGCTCTAAATGTTTTGAGGTTTGGAGGTTCATCTATGGTACTGCCATTTCACAGGTCCGTGGAATGAAAAGAAGGAAAGATGCGGCCGATGAGGAAGCAGAGCTTGCTCTAGAAGAGTATGAGTCGTCATTGAAGGAATTAGAAGATAAAAACAAGCCGAAAACTCAAGGAACAAATATTTTGACTGGTAGGAGGGTTTTTGGTGCTCAAAAGAAGCAGGCACCTGAACCCAAAACGAAAGTGACATCAGACGATCACTATGGTGACAGTGATAGTGAAGGTGAGACAGATGCCAGAGAAATTGGCATCGGTGCTTGTGAAGAAGAAAATTTTTCTGGGGAGGGAAGTTCATTTTGATCCCAATTCACTTCGTGAAGAGTCTGAGATTGCTCATGATTCTCTGTTTAAGGTAATTGCATTGTGAACTTCATCAAATCCTGCAGTACCATCTCTTATTGGCCTCTTTTTTGCATTTTTTTATGGTGATTTAAGCTTTGATTTTGTCCTTTGTTTCAGAGTTTTGACGACGTTGCCAGAGACCCATCCTCAAAGACATCATACGAAGTTTCCATTTTTGCAGACGACTCGTGGAAAAAGGTGCAGCTTTGTTGTCTCAAAATCATTTTTCTTACTTCTTATGGCAAAGTTAAGTCTTATTGGTACATTCGGTGAACAGATGAATGATTCATCAGTTAAACCGAAGCAGACAAAATCTGCAAACGAAAAAAAGTGCAATCTCCTTGCAGGTCACAGAACCTGTTGTGAGTAAACCTGATGCGGAGGTAATCTCTCTATTTGCCGAATCCACAATACAACTTTCTCTGATCTGTTTATTATGACTTGACTCTTTATTCTGTTTGCGGGAAATTGATGAGGATAGTGATACAGATAGTGGAGGAGGAATGGTTGATGGGATTTTAACTTCTGGGATCAAGTCCACGTATGAAATCCCATCTCAAGAAGAACTTATTCTGCGTGCTTTTGCTGGTGATGACGTTGAAGACGAATTTGAGAGAGAAAAACAAGATGCTTTGAATGAGGAAGTTCCAGAGCCCGAGAAGCCCGTTTTACTGCCTGGTTGGGGCCAGTGGACCAGTATACAAAAGAAGAGAGGTCCGCCTTCTTGGATGCTTCAAGAACATGATAATGCCAAAAAGAAAAGGGAAGAAGCTCTCAAGAAGAGAAAAGATGCAAATCTGAATCATGTTATCATCTCCGAAAAGAGGGATAAGAAGGTTGGTCGTTGACAAATTTCATCCTAACTTGATTTAAGAATCAACATTCTCGTGATTGATGCCAACTTAGATTTTAGATGCTGAGGCTTTACTGATTGTGATTGCAGATTATGTGCACGCCAGATGATAATTTCTTTTATTTGCCTGTTCCCTTGGCTTTAAATTGGTGGAATTAAAATCTACTACTAAATAGTTGGTGAAATTAAAGTCATCTTTCTGCAACCAAGGAGTAAGTTGGATCGCCAATCAAACAAAGTAAATAAACAAAAGAGCAGAGAAGCATACTATCTGTTTTATTCTTATTTCCTGAAGTATACAATCCCCTTCCTGCCCGAAACCAAAATATTTGAAAAAAGAGGCATTGCCTGTATATGAAATGTTTGGGGCTCCGATTAGGAGGTGGTTTAGGTGTTTACTTGCTTATGTTAAAATTCTTTCAGGTGGTAAAGAGTCATAAATTCAATTCAAGGAGGTAAATCCCCATGAAAGAGCGCAGGACAACAAACGTGGTGGTGTGCAGAACAGGAAGGGTGGTAAAAGGTAAGGGTAAAGCCACAAAAAAGATGACTGTAGATCAGAAAAAGCTAACAACTTCTTCGCGAGGTTTGACATCCTCACGAAGAAATTGTTACGGCAATTCTGTAGTTTTGAGATCCCTTAGGTTGATAAATCATCAATCGGGGTCTCTCTTGCCATGTTTCTTGTTACAGTTGGGGCCTCGTTTTTACAGTTTGGCTGACTTCTTTTTAGTTGCAGCTGACCCTCCACAGATGCCAGCAATTTTTGGTTCTATAGTAATTCTTTAGCAGATGACTGACATGCAGGGGTGGGCATGGTACGGTATTTGAAACTTCGATACGGTAATTTTGGTATTTAAAAACATTATACCATTATCATACCATATTAATTCGGTATGGTTCGGTATTTTGACATTTGATCTCGATAGTTTGCGGTATGGTAATCGGTAACCATAGTTTGTTTAACTTTGACAATAGATACTCGTATACTAGAGTATTATTACTTCGACTTTTCAAAGGCATGTCTTAATTGCTTCATAAAAATGCATTACACATGTAGAAATATTGAAAAAGAAATACAAACAATTCCTTTTATTAGTCAATTACACGAAAAAGACATTTCAATCAAGATAGAGTAACGAAGGTTTGAAAGTCTAAACATTTTTATACTAATACTAAGTATTTTTTTTTTTTGTGTATTTATATATATATAAAAGTCACTCATGTAACTATATATACTTCGGTATGGTATTCGGTATTTCGGTATGTCATTTGTAAATACCGTATACCATACCATGTACCAAAAAAATTTAAAATGTATACCATATACCATATCAAATATCATAATACCGAAAATCACGGTATCAAAAATTTTGGTTCGGTATGGTAATTTGGTAGATGCCATACCATGCTCACCTCTACTGACATGCTATGGCGTGTATCGCTGTATTATCTTCGGACTAGTATGTAAATGTGGTAAGTTAAGGTGTATGTTTATGTTGTTTTTTGAAAATTATTTATTAAACGGATCAAAACATTAAGTTGGATTTTCACTCACTAAAGAAGAAGCCCAAGTAGATGACCCTAAAAGAATGAATAAACTAGAAACCCCAAGAAGTCATTTGATGGATAAACTTCATATACATTCTAGGGCAAACAACATAAATCCCGATATATTTGAGCTTGATTATAGAAAAATTTGGCATTTTGCGTAGTACTTAAAATCTCAATTTGGGTCTGTCGAGATACATAATTAGCTCCCTATACACCCAACAAAAGATACATTTTTTCTTCTGTAAAGATACATAAGTAGGCCTCGATACATTTTTTTTTAATTTTGGGTCTGTCGAGATACATAATTAGCTCCCGATACATTCAGCAAAGATACATAATTAGTTAAATTTTTTTGTAATTACTTTGATTTGCTTAAATATGATAAGTTAAGATGTATGTTTACGTTACTTTTCCGTATATTTTTCATATATTCACTTAAGACATATGGAATCTAAAGTCAGACTTGACAATATCAAACTTCAGACACATTATTTGAAGTTATATGTGGCGGCTAAAGTTCAATCCGCTTTGCTCGAAGCTCAGCCAAAAGTTATTCGACTTTATTTTTGCCTGACTTCAGCTGTTTCAATTCAAAATTTATGTACATATGACTAAAGTTCAAGCTAATGACTAAACTTACGCCATATATGACTGAAGCTCAAGTAAAATGACTGAACTTCTAACACTAAATTAGACTTTATCAAAACTAACTTCTGACATCGTATATCTGAAATTATGTAACACGCACACAAGTTGCCTATGTGATATATGTACAAATTTATAATAATAAGGTCGACAAAATTAATTTCGTCTCACCAAAATACAATATTTACTTAATGAATTTATATGAACAATACAACAACAGCAGCATATTCAATGTATTCCCACAACGCAGGGTTTAAAGAGGTTAAAGTGTGCGCAGCTCATATCACTACCTCAAATAAAGTAGAGATGCTTTTTTTTCTATCAATTGGGGCTCTCCCTTCACCACCCCATGGGGATTGTCTACAGGGTTTCCTTCTGAGATCGGTTTTTCCTCCGCTTTAAACGTCTTTTCTCGCCTATTCATTGCTCAGGACAGATAACAGTACAATCAAACAAACAAACAAACAAAAAAACGTAAAAGCACACAACAAAAATAAGATACACACAGTAGATACTAAAGAAAATAAGACATCGCAGGGTAATACTATAAACCATCTATTCAAAATCAAAGACATCATCGAAACACCACGAACAAGCAACTACAGGCGTAAATACAAACAAAAAATACTATTACGAACGACCTCATACCCACTAATCCTCTACCATAGTCCGCGTTCTCCACACCTTTCTATCAAGGGTTATGTACTCCGTAGGTTGTAACTGCTTCATATCATGCCTAATCACCTCCCTTCAATATTTCTTCGGCCTCCTCTACCCCGCCTAAAATCATCCATAACCAGCCTCTCACACCTCTGAACTGGAGCATCCGCACCCCTCATCACATGCCCGAACCATCGCAACCTCACTTCCCGCATCTTATCCTTCACTGAAGTCACTCGCACTTCTCCCGAATAACTTCGTTTCTAATCCTATCACTCCTGGTAAGTCCACACATCCATCGCAACATCCTCATCTCCGCCACCATCAACTTTTGAATGGGAACGTTCTAAATGTGCCAACACTTCACTCCGTAGAACATAACCAGTTGAACTAAAACAGCAATTCAAACAAGTTGTCAGTCTAATTCGTTAATCTCTAGAATGATAATTAACATCCACTTGAAAAAACAATCATAAAACTAAAGTTAGTACTAGTAATCTTTAAAATTAAATCTTAAGAGTACTTTTTATTTTTTTAGCTATAGAAATATGTGAAGAACAAAATTTGAAGTGGTGTGGACCACATTTTCCTCACATCAAACATTGGTGTAATTATAAAAAAACTATATTTCCTCCTCAAAATCCCAAAAATATTATTAAAAAATTGAAGTATAGTAGAATTATTAATTATTGGTACCCCTAATATAGCAAACATATGATTAAAGCCAAAGATGGAAAAATTTGGTTAATTGTACGGACAAAAGGATCATGAGGATCAATGACCTATAAATCATCCACGTGTCTAAAGGTGATACCATGATTTGAATCTCGAAAATCGAGCCGACATGCGGTACAAGCTGACACGTGGGGGACAACTAAAAATACGTGTCAGCATTGTACGACATGTTCATCCTCGATCTGATGTCTTAGGTATAGAGTCGTCTTTATTAAGCGTACTTTGCTCCCGATATCAATTTTTGGGCTTATCGATCCTAGAAATATTATTTTTTACGTCTCAATTTATATGACCTGCCTTCCTAATGATTTACAGTCACAGAAACTATATTAGATTTATTTTAGATAAAAAATGTTGAATTTTTTTTATTTTTAAATTTCGTATCAAGTCCAACTAACTCACGTAAATTCGGGCGAAGAGAGTATTACTATGGTGCAATATTATGGATTTCTACCTACACCTTTACTAAGTATCACTTAGGAATTATCATAAAAATTTATCTGTAATTACTTTATAATTAAGTAATTTAATTGTATAAACATTTTTATTTTACATAGTAAATACATAAAATTTAAAATCTTTGACAAGACACCTCTTTCTTTTGTCTTTTTAATGGAGTTTGCACATAATTATTGGTGCACATCATATTTTATATTTTTATTGCTATAAATTAAATATTCATCTTCAAGATTAATAAAATCTTGCACCAAAACAAGCCAATTAGCCAATTTCAAAAGGACATTCTCGTGAGGAGATTAATAAACAAATTAAACTAATAAAAATAATTGTTCGTTGCACAAAGCATCTCACGTTAGTACGATTTGGAGAACAGGATGAAAGAGTGTGATGTAGATTGTAAATAGTTTATACGTTAGTACGATTTGGAGAACAGGGTGAAAGAGTGTGATGTAGATTGTAAATAGTTTATCCTAATGCAAGCATTAATTTCCGGCATCGGGCAGGCATCAGCCCCCATACACGGTCTTAAGACTTTGCGGAGACCTTTGTTTTTGGTAAACAGCCCGATCCTGGTCACTGCAACCCCCTTTGTGAGGAGGCATCGCTTCTCTCGAAATTACGAGGCTATTTTGCCGAGTTTATTAGAGAGAGTAGTCTCGCGCCCCTAAGTATTCTCTACCTACCCACCTATGTTGGTTTGGGGTACACGGTTAGGGGTGAGCATTCGATATTCGATTCGATATTTTTAAAGTTCGGATTCGGTAATCGGTATTTGAACATAGATACCACATACCATACTTATAAACATCGGTTTGGTAAGTTGGTAATCGCTAAATTAAACTTCGGTTCAATATGGTATTTGGTAATACCATATTAAAGTTGGAAATGTGCAAATGTACATTTACACTTCAAAGAGTATATTTAATAGAAACCTTATTTAGTATTCTTTTTGTTGCTTTATATATATATATATATAGAGAGAGAGAGAGAGAGAGAGAGAGATAGATAGATAGATAGATAGATAGATAGATAGATAGATTCGATATTCGGTAAATACCGAATACCAAATGGTATTAATATCTTGTACCAATCCAATCCCGAATACCGAAATGTTAAAATTTTACTCCTAAATATCATACCAAATACCGAATTACCGAATACCAATTATTAAATTTTTCGATTCGGTAATTTAGTTTTTGGTATATTATGCCCAGCCCTATACACAGTACCCTCTTACTCTGATTACATTCATGATACAATCTCGTGACTTATAAATCACACGAAAATAATTTTACCATTACTCCGAACCTTCCCTTCTCGTTAAGGGATGTTTGAATCCATATTAGCACCAACATGAGTTGTGGTGTACTGGATGGGGCTGCTCCACCCTTAACCGGAAGTCAAGGGTTCGACCCTGGGTATTGAGAAAACTCTGTTGGGAATGCTGCCATCTTAATGGGTCCTCCTGCAACGCATGATCCGAATTAGTCGAGATTTCAATGCAGGCACCAAACACTGGATAGAAAAAAAAAAAAAAACATATTAGCAAGATTTGAGGAGTAAAATACTCCATAGACATTATTGTAAGGTGTCATATTCTAAAACTTTATATTATAAAATCTCAAAGGATCTATCTTAACAATATTTAATAAATCCCAAATAAAGATAAAGTGTGAATTTTTGTCTTTAGTTTATATATACACATAAAAATAAGAATTTAGAGTTCAATAGTTCTCATGAATTTGCACGAAAACTAGCTGGTACATTCAGTGACGGAGTCAAATTTTTTATTAAGGGATTCAAAAGTGTGCACACGAACTAATCGAATGATGGTTCAACATCTACTCTATATATACGTAAAAAATAATTTTAATCATGTATACATAATGTAATTTTTTGCTGAAGGGGGTTTGAATGAATTTCCTGAGTATATGCTAGCTTCGTTCCTACCGACACCACAATAATTTTTTTTTAAAAAATCTCATGCATTTTCTTGATTTTTTACCCAAGGTATAATTGTAGCCTATATATTAGGGCCCAATCAGGAAAATAGAAAAAATCTTGTTGAAAGCGTCTTTTTTATAGATGATTCATATAGTGCGTGAATTAGATTTAATTATGCTCCAACGTAAATATCGAACATCGAAGTATTTATAAGTGGACAAAGCTATTATGGTTTCTTGTGTTAGTAGATGAATTTCAGTTATGAACGCCTAATTATCATCTTTAATTTGAAGAATAATTAAGAAAATAATATATATAACTTAGACCAGTCTGTTCAATTAATCATCCTTTTTCGCGTTCAATTGTGACACAATTAGTTCAATTTTTTTAATCGATTTATTCAGAATAAAGATTTGAAAATTCAGAATAATATACATATATATCGTAAAAACTCTTTACACAATAGTTATTAATAAATTTTCTCTCAGAGTGAGATATTGTATTGTATTGTATTTACAGATAAAAGTGCTCAATTTTGATACAATTAATTCAGATTCTTGCAACTTCAGAATAAAAAATTGAAAATTCTAATTATATCCATCACCACTAAATCATTTAAAATATAGCTAACTGTTCATTAAAAAAAAAAGTGAAGTAATTATCTGAAAAAATAAATTTAAATTACTTGCTGCAATAAGTTAAAATACACATATATTACAAAAATTCTTTACACATTAGCTATCCATAAACCTTCTTCAAAAGTGAAATATAATACATTATATTTATGTATCAATTGCATAAAAATGCTCAAATATGGCACAATTAGTTACAAATTTTAATGACTTTAGAATAAAGATTCAAAAATCATATTTATTTTCTTCATATGACTAAATTATTTTATTTTAAGAAAAAATACAACTAACTGTCCATAAAAAGCAAAATTAATTACTTAGAAAATAAAATAAATTACCTAACACAACAAATTAAAATACACATATAGTATAAAACAACTATATATGTCACATATAATTAACAAACAAACACCTTAATAGATAGGATACATGGAAAATTAAATCACACTCTAATTTTGCATTTTCCTATATAACTACCATAGTTTTTCTAACACTATAGTTTTTGTTTCATAAAGGACAGTACGATACACTAAGTTTTTGTTCGATAACGAGGTTGATCACATTGGACCTTATTACATATGCTACTTTACCTTATACTTTAGCTAGATGTCTTTTTTCACAGCCTGAACCTCGTGTGTCCGTCCACACAACAACAACAACAACAACTCTTATATCATTGGACCACGACTAGTACTCTTGTCTGAACAGTCACTCTGTACTGCAATCACCACCATCAGCTACCACTACTGTTGCTTTCTGCTTATTGTTTGTCGATGACGATGGCCTCTTCCTCTTCTTCTCATAGCTAACCCCTCTTGATTTAGTCTGAAAATCCCTCACTTCTCTTAGAAACTGCCTGACATTTCTTGCCCCAAATGGATTCATTTCTGGCTTTCCACCATTTTCATCATAAGAAGCTCTAAGTCTACCAATTAGTGCATCAAGACTCCCCCATGCTTGCCTTAATGGACATGCGCAAGGTGATGGAGGAGTTGGTACACCAAAAAATGGACAACTTTGGAGGTGAACTTTGGTCTTTCCAAACTGGTCCAGATACCTGTTGAAAATATAATTAAATAAATAAATATTAAATTTATACATATATATATGACCTTGTTTTACTATTCTTTATCTTGATCCGGGGGTCTATCAGAAACAACCTCTCTACTTCTTCGGAGGTAGCGGTATGACCTGCGTACATTTTACCCTCTCCAAACCCCACTTGGTGGGAATACACTGAGTTTGTTGTTGTTGTTGTATATATATATATAGAGAGAGAGAGAGATAGATATACATACATATATATATATATATATATACATATGTATATATGTGTGTATATATATAGGTCAAACCCATCAATAGCCCCTCAAATTTACTTAGACCCCTCAACTAAGGCTTGTACCTATCAGACACCTCAAGTGCTAAAATTGGTACCTATCAGATACAAAATGCTGATTTGGCACACTCTCCTTGAGCACGTGAATAGTAAAATAAATAATATTTTATCCTTTTTTTTAATTGAAAAACTTATATTTAAATTATTTTATTAATATAATTTTTAAATATTATAATTTCTTAATTAAAAAAAGGAAAAGAAAAGCATAAAACAAAGGATACATACACATACATATATATATATTTCCTTAAACGTGTGATGAGAAATGATATAATTCCAAAAAAGCAAGTCATTTTTTAGTTTTTTTTGTTGCGAGAATATTAAATGTTTTTTCATGTCCGGAAGGGGAAAATGACTTCACTCACTTTTCGAGAAAAGTAAATTGAATCAAAGTGTAAAGGAAGACGTTTTGTAGAAAAATAAGTCAACTTTTTAACTGCGAGAATATTAAAGTTTTCTTTTCCCGGAAGGGGGAAGAATGACTTCGCCCACTTTTTTTAAAGAAAGTAAACCGAATGAAAGTGTAACAGAGAACGTTTTCCAGAAAAATAAGTCAACTTTCTAGTTTTGATCGCCGAGAAGTATTTTCCGCAGAATAAAAACATTTGTTCTATCCAAAATGGAGAAGATGACTTCCCTCACTTTTTCGAGTGAGAAACATATTCCTTCACAATCACGGGCGGAGCTATCAATTGTGCTTATAATTTGATAGGACTCGATAATTTTATCAGAAACTATCTTTTTATATACAAGTTCAGTTTAATATATATAAATAATTTATTTAGAACTCATAAATCCAAAAACCCTAACTCCAAAGTCATTCATGATAATATTGACATTTAGCACATCACACTTACACAACATTGTAAATCCTAAAAACCTAATTGAATTTTCATCAAAACACAATCTATTAATATTTTTTTTAAAAGGAATTTTTTTCTCCTACTAAATATTTTAACATTATTTCATCTTAAGAAAAATGACCACATTCGTCGTACAAAATAACACTCATAATTTAATTTAAACTTTTAGACGTGACAATCCACAATTTAACGATGCGTACCTGAGGAATTCCAGGACATGTGCACCACTGCATTGAACAAATGAAAGTGGGGGTTGGTGGTTTTCCAAGTACTGGCAGAAAGTGTTCCAATCGCGACGTTTCTGATTCTCATATCGACTCAGCGGAGGGTTCGAGGATGCAATCATGGTTGTACTGTTTGCAATGAAGTTTGTACCTTGAACCATGTTGTTGCTTGATGTAGTGAAGTTGTTACCTTGTGATGTGACAAAATTCATTTTTTCTTTATTTTTTCCACTTAGGTCAAGAACCCCTTTTTATAGGTGAAATGAAAAAAGATCAATAATTAATAGTATTTACTTTAGATATAGTTCTATGGTTAGTAGTAGAAAGATAAATGGTAAAAGGACAATGTGGGAATTTATTACGTTCATACCGAGTTGAGTGTAATTAAACTGAGCGGAATTTAACTGGATTGAATAGAGGCTAGAAATCTTGAAAGATGTTGAATTTGTCAAGTCAAAAGATAGAATGAGGTCATGAAATCAAGATGACTCGAGCTGAATTGAAGTGGATTTGTGGGAATTTATTGCGTACATACTAAGCTGAGTTAAGTTGAACTGAGCCGAATTTAATTGGATTAAACAGAGGCTAGAAGTCTTGAAAAAGGTTGAGTTTGTTAAGTTAAAAGATAGAATAAAGCCAAATCAACCTGAGTCGAGCTGAATTGAAGTGGATCGAGAATTGAAGTTAGAAATATTGACTAAGCTCAAGTTTGTTAAGTAAAGAGAGAATAAAATCAAATAACTCTGAGTCAAGCTGAATTGAAATGGATTAAGTAATAGAGTTAGAAATCTTAAACAACTCAAATATATTAAGTAAAAGAAAGAATAAAATCAAATCTAGCTAAGTCGAGCTGAATCAAAGTGGATTGAGTATTGGAGTAGAAATCTTGAAATAACTTAAGTTTATTAAGTAAGAAGGTGTAACAATCGAGCTGAATCAAGCAGAACTAGATTAAGTAAGTGCTATATATCGAAATCTTGGAAGAGCTTGAGTTTGTTAAGCAAAAGAGACTGAGTTGAGTTGAGTTGAGCTGAGCTGAATTATGGATTAGAGCTAGAAATCTTGAAAAGTGGCTGAGATTATAAAGTAAAAGAAGAAACAAAACTCAATCAAGCTGAGGTGAGCTGAGCTGAGCTGAGTCGAACCGAGCCGAGCCGAGCTAAAAACTACCCTAAAAGATGATATTGATGAGATTTTCTTTCCTAGAAAAGGTGCAACAAGAAGAAGAAGAAGAAAGAGGGGGCATTGGTCATATTTGTGTATGTAGAACTATATAATATAATATTGAAAATTTTTATAATATAAGATTGAAAAATAGAGTAATGATTGAGGATAGTGGCTTTTGAGGAAAGAGGGTATTTTTACAAGAAAGGGTAACCTATAAAGTTTGGCATTAATTTGAAGTGATTGGAGGAAGCAGTACCTTGTCTGCCAAAGTATTTGAACTACCAACTTAGTTATTATTAATTAATTTTCATGGCTAATATTTATTAGAATAATTATATGAAAAATATTATAAGAAGAAATTTTTCTCATTACAAAATGGCCAAAAAAAAAAAAAAGATGCATACATTAAGATACTGGTCAAAATTTAGATAATTTAATTCTTGAAAAATAAAACGTGACAGATAATTTAGACGGAAGGGATAATATATTATAGCATTGCTTGTTGGTTTGATCAATTCAGATTCGTGTCGTATGAGGGTTTGTATTGGGCAAAGTATTGCTCACTATCATGATCTTAATTTTTCGTATCATTATTCAAAGCTCGAATCAGATACTTTTGATTAACGACAGGTGGATTCTGTTCATCCTAGTTGTATAAGTCGTATTCCATACTAAAATCTCTCATTCTGGGGTAAAACGTTTTCAATCAAAGACGAGTTTATATTCACGGCTCGTACCCGAGATCTAATTTAATACTCTGAGCAAATAAACCTTGTCCCTTATATTGAACGCTCGATCCTATCTATTGATAAAAAGATCTTCATGAATTTCTATCTCGTTTTGTGCATTTTAATCTGATTAAACCTCCTTTCGTGAAAATATAATTCGAGATTAAAAATTTCAAGAAACTTATTTTCTTACAAGAATTTTAGAAATGCTATTATTTTAAAGATTACAATATACAACAAATCATTTGAATATTGTGATTTAAGACATGTCATGTTAAAATTGTTCCTTAATTGAATAGGCAAAAGGTATTATATTATATTGTTGGTAAATGATTATCTAATATACAATCAAAAATTTGGAAACTTCCTGGAAAACAATAATACAAAGTACCATCTTGATTAATCCAAAAATAATTGAAGTAACAAACGTAATTTTGTTTTAAATTATTTTGTCTCCCAATATTAGTTTATATTGTAGAGTCGAAATTTTGAATTTATGAGTTCTGAATTATATATATAAATTTTTTTTATTGAATTTTGAATAAATTATTATACATATTAAGTGAATTTCTTAATACAAATACAAAATCTTAACCATGTAAATATTCTTGAAATGGAGTTTGCCACAATACAATAACTAGTCAGGTGTGACAACTATGGCCCATACAATAAATAAAAGAAAAAATTACCTAAAACCACAACATAAATATCTAAACTTCAAAAAATCCCCCCACTTCCTAAAAATTACCTTAATCCCAACATTTCTTATATTTTTCTAATGTTTAGATACAAGTTAACCTACAACTAAAAAACCCCTTTTTACACCTCTTTTTACCAAAAGTACTACAGAACTCCTCTATCAACGACGTAAAATCTGACCATTTTCTTTCCATCTTTTCCATCTAAATCAAAGAATTCAATCAGGGTAATTCCCTCCCCGCCCCTCCCATAAAATCAGCTTCAATTTATTTAATACCTTTTTTACGTTTTTTTTTTTCAAAAAAATTATTTCCCACAAGTAAAGATATCTGAAAGTTTAGTCTTTTGGTAGAGATAGTCTTCGGGTTTCTCAATTACAGAGTATCAAAGAATCTCAAGAAGTTGTAAATCTCATGGATCTGGGGGGTTTTGACATTCTTGGCTACCTAAAATTTGGTATTCTGCTTAAAGTTTGAATTTTTGGGCATGGATTTGGGGTATTGAAATTATTGGCTACTTGTATTTCTTGTTTTTTGCTCAAAGTTTGATTTTTTTAGGCATGGATATGGGGGTTTTGACATTCTTGGCTACCTGAAATTTGGTATTCTGCGTAAAGTTTGGATCTTTAAACATGGATATGAAATTTGGTACTTCATAGATACATGTTATGTTAACTTGTATCTGGTTCAACTGTTAACAAAAGAAACATTCTTTTTAATTGATACATGTTAGGTTGACTTGTATCATTGAGTTGTTCTTAATGATTTGGTAAGTATCTATTTATGTTTAAATTTTACTGAAATTTTATTGTAAGAGATACAAGTTATTACTTAAAAGATACATATTGTATTAACTCAAGATGCATCTGCCAAGACTGATGAGGTTGCTGATATGGAGAAGACGCTGATTAATACCATCAAAGGATTGAGATACAATTGGATTTTTGGGTATGGATCTGGGGTTTTGAAATTCTTGGCTACTTGTATTTCTTGTTTTTTGCTTAAAGTTTGATTTTTTTGGGCATGGATATGGGAGGTTTTGACATTGTTGGCTACCTGAAATTTGATACTCTGCTTAAAGTTTGGATCATTGGGCATGGATAGGAAATTTGGTATTTGTGAAAATTATATTATAAGAGATACAAGTTATGACTTCATAGATACATATTATGTTAACTTGTATCTTGTACATCTGTTAACAAAAAATATAAATTTTTTAATTGATACATGTTAAGTTCACTTTTATCTTTGACTAGTTCTTAATGCTTTGATAAGTATCTATTTATGTTTATTTTCTATTGAAAGTCTTATTATACGATATACAAGTTATTACTTAATAGATACATGTTGTATTAATTTGTATCTGGTACTTATCTGGTACTGACGTAAACATACAAGTTTCTTGTCATTGAATACATGTTATGTTGTCTTGAATCTATGAGTTGTTGTTAATGCTTTGATATATATCTATTGGTGTTTAAACTTGAATGGGAATTATATTATAAGAGATACAAGTTATGACTTCATAGATACATATTATGTTAACTTGTATCTTGTACATCTGTTAACAAGATATACAAGTTTATATGGTAACTAGAGTAACTGATTGTTTACTCCTGCTTCAATTTATATGGTAATATTTCTTTTTTTATCCATTCAAGATAGAATGACAATTTTATAATTTTGAAAATAGCTAAATTTAAAATTCTCCTCTTCTTAATGACATGTTTTTATAGTCACACTACATATTTCAAAATGCGTACAATATAACATATTTAAGATGCTCCCATTTAAAAAATAATGGCATATTACATTATATTATACAAGTGAATATTTAAACATATTTAATAGGTATGTATCTAACATATTATAAAATGTTGTCTCGTAAGTATCTATTTATAACATATGTAATAATGGCATATTTCAAAAGTAGTACAATGTAACATATTTAAGAGTATATCAAAAAACTAATGACATATTATATTACAGAAATAAATATTTAAACTTAAAATTAACTGAAAAACATCTTACTTAATTAAATGTATCTAGTTAATATTAAGTAATCATACATTATGTTTTTTTAATGATAAAATTATTTTATTTTGTTACCCATTATAATGCAATGCTAAAGCATTTCAGATATATTTATGTATCGAAATACGCTATTCTTGCACTTCATAACGACATAGTATTAGATACATATTTTATAATTTTTTACAATCATATGTATCTAAGGTTATGAAACATTAATAAAGTTTACGTTAAATTTTTTTTACATACATGTTAAAGTAAATTCTATAACTAATTTGAAATAAACTCAGACACAAGTTACTTGTCACGCCCCAAAATCCCATCGGGCCGGACTGGCACCCGAAGCCGAGAAGGCCCGGGAGAACCCGTTCAAATACCTGTACTTTCCCTTACATGTCACCAAAAAATTTGGACAACACTTCGTTGCATATAGAAGGATCTAATTACTGTATCAGCACAACACACACAAATATATATATATATATATATATATATATATATATATATAATACTTGGCCGTCGGGGCCACCACATATACAGATATAACATCACTATATAAACTTCCATGACTTTACCCTTCCTTATGTCTACAAAGCCTCTAGGATATACATGACATAACTAGGGTCGGGACAAACCCCCGCCCACACATGACTCCTGTACAATAACAAAACACAAGGAACCGACTCGGAAAACTCCGAAGCAAACTGGAGCTCACCAACAATAGCTGTATGACCTGGCTCCTATCTATGCTGTGAATGAGCTGAGGTGCCTGTGCCTGTAGCATGAAATGCAGGTCCCCATGGGGGACGTCAGTACGAAATATGTACTGAGTATGTAAAGCTGTAGATAATCACATATGATATAGGAGCTCAATAGAAATCCAAAATAAGTGAATAAATCGTAATAAGAGTGGACCACACTTACTAGAACTTGTGACAACCTGTACATTGAATTTATTCAATCACTTTACCTTCGTTCTTAACATCTTTGTAATCATTACTGTACTATACTGTGACCATTAGGCTGCCTCCAGTACATATCAACTGGGATCGACCCATGCTAGGCTTATGCCCCTGGGATACCACCCATAAACACGTAAATAGGGATCGACCCATGCTAGGCTTATGCCCCTGGGATACCACCCGATAAGAGAGAACTTCCATCACTTAGTTCAATTAATCTTTGAGATTGTTATTTCGGTCGCCACCATATTTTTGATACTTTGAAACAAATATACATCAATAAGAACCAAGTAATAGACCTTCTATACAATAACGACGTAATAAAGACTCATTGGTACATCAACAATGTGTTTCAGAATCATCAATATCACAACAATGAAATAGGAGCCTTTTGGTATATCAATGAAACATTTTGACACTTTATAGAATGGAAACAACTTCGTTGGTAATGTAGAACAATACATGTTTTTGGACAACCTCGAAATCTTACTTGATGGAACATTGGTGTTTTCATGCCAAAGAACATCGTTAGAGTATGCTTTACATACCTCGTTGTAGATTCGGATACCAATTCAACACAACTTCCCGCCTTTACAAATCACTTATCTACAACGAAATGTTTGGCATCTAGTATTAGCAACCCAACACCACAATTCTCTTCCATAATTCCATACAACCAATATTTGCAAAACATTCCAAAAACCAACTTGAACAATAGGTTTATGTGTATATATATATATATAATCATCAATACCACATCATCACACCAAATCCCTTCACAATTCAACATAATCCAACATCATTTCCCAATCATCTTTCAACAACAATCAAATAACATACTTCTTATGCTCACATGCATATATATATATATACATATCCATATAAATAACACCAACATAATTTACATCCTTACCATAAAATGGCCCTTTTGATTTCGAAGTCCTGTTGGCACAAATAAGGGGTGCTTCTCGAAGCCCTCGAGACGGTGAACACAACTACGGAATCAATTTGGACTTTCTACGGTTGAATCACAAGATAATTGGAGTTGAACTTAGACTAGGGTTTCTTATTCTTCAATAATTTGGATGATAACATGATGGATATGAGGCTAAGTATATGTATATAATGACCAATTTTCGTCCATGAGGTGATGGAAAATGACCATATTGCCCTTAAAAATTTAAGTAAATCCGAATCTGTCCATGGTGGACTGTTTTGATAGGCTAAAGTAAATCGACCATAACTTTTTTCTCCGATATTGGATTTGGGTGAAATTGATATCGTTGGATAGATAATTCAAAGGTCTTTCATTTCATATGAAGTAGGCCACCCAGTTCGTCCTGTACAAGGAATTATGATCGTTTGAAGTTGACCCTAAAAATCTGTTTTGAGAGGCTGAAGTAAAACGAGTATAAATCCTTACTCAGACGTTGGATTTGGATGAAAACAATTGCATTAGAAAGAAGACTCTCGGGGATTCTCATCGATATATAGCAGATCACACAGTTCATTTTGTACAAGGAGTTATGATCGTTTAAAGTTGACCCAAAAATCTGTTTGGCTGCAGTACTTTTGTGTGCAGAAAATTTCTGCACATTTACTGTTCATTGCATCCACCGTTTTCAAGTTTCGAACATGCTCGCTTATATCCGATACTCATCTGTTTTCATAAATCTTTATATCGTTGGAATGCTAACTCGATAAACTTCGCATAGAAACTTCGACGAGCAAATTCCGGTATAAATAAAGTCGATTCCCATACACATATAATCAAACTATACACTTGAAACCATCTCAAAATAATCAATACTCATACTTAAACTCATATAGACCTAACTTATGATCAATACATATACTCCAACACATATAACCATGGCTAATGCACGTAATTAAGTACGGGGTGTTACATTACTACTTATTCTTCAAGTTGAGATACATAAATGGATATTATTGGAACTAGTTTGGTTTTAAAATAACTGAAATTTATTGACAATAACACATGATACCACAAATTAATGGTACTATCATATTTTATTATAGAAGTGAGTATTCATACTTGTATCTAAAATATTTTGAATCTAGAAAATTAACTGAGAAACATCTTACAGATACATGTTGTATTAACTTGTATCTAAAAGTTATTACTTAATAGATACATGTTGTATTAAGTTGTATCTGGTACTTAACTGGTACTTACGTAATCGTACAAGTTTCTTGTCATTAGATACATATTGTACGCTATACAAGTTAATACTTAATAGAGGCCATTGAATCTACGAAGTCATTATACAAGTTTGTTTGCTTGTTGGATATTACAAAAATTAGGAAGTTGATAGAAACTTTAATGATTTTTTGATGAGGTTGGTAATCTTAGGTACTCATACATTATGTTTTTTTAATGATAAAATTGTTTTATTTTGTTACCCATTATAATGCAATGCCAAACCATTTCAGATATATTTATGTATCGAAATACGTTGTTCTTGCACTTTATAACGACATCGTATTAGATACATATTTTATACTAAATTACAATCATATGAATCTAATATAATGAAACATAAATTGGAATTTAATGATATTAACCTTCACAATATTACATTATTTAGAATCTCCAACATTGTTTTCTACAAACTAATACCTGTTACATTATAGCCCAAATTAATGGTACTATATCAAAAAATTAATGACATATTATATTATAGAAGTGAATATTTAAACTTGCATCTAAAAAATTTTGTATCTAAAAAATTAACTGAAAAACATCTTATGAAATTAAATGTATCTAGTTAATAAAATACATATTTTACATGATACAATTATATTTTACCATTATTACAAATTTTGCAAAATCACTAACAAATCCTACTGTAGGTTGAAGTTGCGTAAAAACGCGGTCTTTCAACGGGCATGTGTGAACATCTTCGAATAATCTTACTTTAAATAGTTCTGTTCCCCTGAAAGATCCAAACACAATCCTCCGTACAACTTTGTAGGACATAGCTGAATCAATGAAAACAAAAGTTCAAATAATTTATCTTAATAAATATGAAAAATAATGATTTCTACATTCATTAACAACAGTGAATAATTGTATAACATGTATTTATAAATGTAACAACATGTATGTAAGACGTTTATATGTATCAGGGACATTTTTGATTTATATGCAAAAAATAAAACACAACAAGAAACAAAATTTAACATAACTTCCTAAACTGACATACGACATGAGCACAATGTATCATTTTCAAAGAAAATGAATCTATGCATGTAACTTGTTCAACATGTATCTAGTAAATTAACAACATGTATCTACATCATTTATGTGTTTCTAGGACATTTCTGATATATATGTGAAACTAACACACAACAACAAACATAATTAACCAAAACATCATAAATTGAGATACAAGATTAGCAAAATATATCGTTTCCAGAAGAAAATGTTTCTCTGCGATAATAACATAAAAACACAAACAGAATCTGTAAATTATTCATCGCCCAAACATTGAATACAAATTTCAATTAACATAAACAAAATTAACAACACCTGCAAAAAAAAAAAAAAATTAACATATCTTTTCTTGTCAGATCTTTTAACATACTTCACAATCATTTGGTTCCTAATGAACAACGGACAAGCATTACCCCAAACAATGTAACGAGCTTCTATTTTTTTCATTGGTTCGTCGATTTCAAGTTCTACCGTAATTGTAGAAATCATTTTTTCGTAAGTAACATGTTCACTGACCACAACTCCATCACTCTTATAACCAACATACTCGATTTCGTTAACCCAAACACAGGAATGACATAAAAACACAGAAATATTCATGTCAAACAAACGAAATTAACACATAAAAAAAAACGGTATGCTTTGTATGAACAAGAAGAATTAACATTTGTCAATTTCTAAAAGATTTTAAAAGAGACTTTATGTTTTTAAAAAATGGAGTAATAAACGGATTCCCACTAATCATGGGATTTGATTTTGCTTTTCCCCTTAATTAGTTAGCTTTAATGCTGATTTTATGAAAAGTTGTCTGCTACAGTAAACTAGATACATGTATCAGCAGTATATATCTAATGTTGTTAACTTGTATCACCAGAGGTAAAATGTTGGGATTTTAGGAGATTTTGAAAAATGTGGTGATTTTTAGTAATTAAGGATAAACTAGTAGGGATTTATGTAAGTTTCCCTAAATAAAATTGATTCAAAATTCAAATGTAAGTTCATATTAATTAAAAGTTGAATATATGCTGCAATATCTACCTTCTAATTCTCAAAAAAATTTAAGTCCAAATAATGGAGGTTGTCTACTTTTTCATCTTGTAATTAACAGCGGAGTCAATATATTCACTAAGAAGAGTGAACTATAATAAAGAAAAAACGCAAAAAAGATTGGCAAATTCGATATATATATATATATATATATAATGTAATTTTTTCAGTAAAGAGGTGTCAATTGATACCTTTTGAACAAGGGTGACTCCATCACTGATCGTATCATCTAAATTTCCAAAGAAAAGAACTATAACAACAACAATAACAACGACAAACCCAGTATATTTCCACATAGTGGGGTCTGGAGAGGATAAAATGTACGCAGTCCATACCACTACCTCCGAAGAAGTAGAGAGGCTGTTTCCGATAGACCCCCGACTCAGACTATAGTAGTAGAAGTCTAGATTTATAAAATGACTTATTAAGTTTATGTTAGCCAAGTATCTAGTGCTCATAAGGATGATAATTGAGCTCGTTCAAAAATCTCTAATTCTAGAAACAAGACTCGAGTTACGCATAAGGATGGTAATTGAGCTCGTTCAAGAATCTCAAGAAACAAGACTCGAGTTACTCATAAGGATTGTAATTGAGCTCGTTCAAAAATCTCAAGAAACAAGTCTCGAATTACTCGTAAGAATAGTAATTGAGGTCGTGCAAGAATGATCTCTAGAAACAAGACTCGAGTTACGCATAAGGATGGTAATTGAGGTTGTGTAAGTATCTTGAGAAACAAATTAAAACTTGAGTTACACGTAAGGATGGTAATTGAGCTCGCGCAAGAATCTCCATCTCTAGAAACAAGACTTGAGTTACTCGTAAGAATTACTCGTAATGATAATAATTGAGAGTTCGTGCAATAATATTGCTAGAAATAAAGACTCGAATAATTCATGTATAATTCAAGAGAGTATGTTTTTGGCAATTTGCCACTAACAAATTATTATTATTATTATTATTATTATTACAAAGAAAGAAAAGGAAAATTAAATATAAAAGAATCGTTCACGGTGGGACTCGAACCCACAATCTCCCGCTCCGGAGGCGAGCGCCTTATCCATTAGGCCACGCGAACTCGTTTGATTTTAAGCCACATCTCCAGTTACTTAATGAATAATTCATTGCACAATATGATTCAATTTGAGTTTTTAGTAACTATATCTTGCAACCTGTATCATATTTGAAGATAAAGTTAAAAAAATGAATTTGGGGCTATAGTCGAGGGTCTACTGGAAACAACCTTTTTTCCCCAGCCCGGCAAAATGTATAGTGGGCGGAGCCCAGAAGTTGGTGAAGGTTGTGTATATTTTCTTTTCAGTTGTGTTAAGGGCGTGTAAAATCAAATATACACTTATAATAACTAACAATTAACCTCTCAACACTACATAATTTCTCGGTGAAGGGTGTGCAGTACTGGACCACCTTTCGCCTAAGATACCTTCGCCCCATGCCTCCCCCGATCTCACTTGAGGGATTACACTAGACGTGTTGTTGTCTTGCTTACAACGCCTTCATCCACTCGTCTTGCTAATTCGTCTCGAGGGATGGAGGAGGCTAGGTTATCCGAAATATGGTTATCAGTTCAAGAACGTAAGATGTCGTTGCTTTTTTCATAGTAAGAAAGGGAGAGAAAATGTATCGAGCCAATGGTCGAATACCAGGCGTTAAAATAACCCATGTTATACTCCCAGAAAAAGCTCGAACGACTTTCAGCAAGATGGACTCATAAAAAGCTCAATAACTACATTTTATGATACGTATACGAGATGGTCTAAAATGTTTTTTCTTCAATATTATTAAAATTCACAACCTAATTTATTACATACTACTACTAATAATAATAATACTAACCATCTCAAATTACTAAATCTTAATTAATTAACTATAAACCCACATCTCATACAACTCTCATAAGTAATTTATAGGTGGGCCTAGAGCGATTTCTGTGAGTTCAACTAAACCTCGACCCATCAAAACTTTCGCCTTGATCCATGTATACATATATCACACAAAAAATTTAAAACGTATACATAATAGAACCACACACTTATTTTGTAAGCCTGCCGACTCTTGATTCTGAATTCGCCTCTAACTGATCTCGAACGCGTTGTTTCCTGAACTCATGAAGACATTATACCAAAATACCATGTGTATACATATATCACAACAAGATTTTAAACGTATACATAATAAAACCACACACTTATTTTGTAAACCTGCCGACTCTTGATTCTGAATTCGCCTCTAACTGATCTCGGACGCGTTGTTTCCTGAGCTCATGAAGACATTATACCAAAAAACCATATCATTATTGAAACTAGTCATGTCTTCATGTCCATAATTTGTTGAATATTGCATGATCTCCTCTTTGTTTGATTGAGTATGATCATGAGAACTTGAATTATTTTCTTGATGATCATGACAATAAGTTGGATGATAAGTAACCATATTTTGAGAATCTTGATAATAATTTGGAGATATTATATGGTGGTCAATATTTTGTGTAACATTTGTTGTCATTTCTTGGCTTTGTTTGGTAGTTATTGTAGTAGATGCTAGATCAATATTGTGTTGTTCTAATCTTTTCTTCAAGTGAGTGTGCCAGAAATTCTTGATTTCGTTATCTGTTCTTCCTGGCAACCTCGATGCAATTGCAGACCATCTGAAGAAAAAGAACATCAACTGAAGTTACGGTATCAATGTATAACAGCGTAGTTTTTGTTCAAATTCTGTATTATTTATGTCAAGAAATTCACTTTAAATGTATAAATAACATGTGTCAAACTCAATTACTGACATATTCTAGAATCCAACCTATTAACTTAAAATCATGTATCCACCTTATTTTGATTTCTCGAATCGAGCGATTCATAAATCGAAAACCCTAATACATATAAATACAAATGGTCCAACAGAAGCAAGAATTTCTTTTGCATACTCTATTAGGTCGCGTAAAAGATAACAATATTAATAAATCACGTATCCACCTAATTTTGATTTCTCGGATCAAGAGACTATTCATAAATCGGAACCCTAATACATATAAATACAAATGATCCAACAGAAGCAAGAATTTCTTTTGCATACACTATTAGGTCACGTAAAAGATAACAATATTAATCAACACGACCCTGAAAAATAAGGTTAGTCATCTAATATTCATCGTTTAATACAGTATAATTTTCCGATAAAGGGCATACCTATTTCCAAGAAGTTGATGTAGCTTAATGATGATTTGTTCTTCTTCTTCACTAAAATTTCCTCTTTTAATATCTGGCCTTAAGTAATTTATCCACCTTAATCTGCAACTTTTTCCACACCTTAATAAACCTATAACAATTTCAAAAAAAAAAAAAAAAAAAAACATAGAGAAAGTTAATTATAGATCATAATATCAAGAAATAACTAATTTGTTTGAACTATATATGTATACATATAATGAGAATCAACCCTATTCCAAAGAGACGGATCTAAAATTTAAATTTTATAATAGATTCAATATTTATATTTTTTTATCACTGAATGTTCACGCACGTAGCCACATATAATGAAGGATGATCATCAGTTAAACATATTTTATCGAAAATCATATTGAGTGCATAGAAAATTATATTGTATGCATATATATAGACCAAAATTTACGTCTTATACATATTACATTAAATTTTTGAATATCATTAGCGAAATTTCTAATTTTGTCTACCATTTGAATCTATTGCATGCACTTTTGCTAATTCTTTCTCCTATATAAGAAGTGAGAATTCAACAGTTGAACCATGCTGCTCTCGATCGACATAATTAGTTCAGCTTGCTTCAAATAAGAAAATAAATTGGCAAAAACATACATATACATAAAATAAAAATAAAATACAAATCAAAGTTAATTAATTACCAGCTTGTTTAGGAAATGCTCTCCAATTTTCATGTGTATATATATATATTACATTAAATCTTTGAATATCATTAGCGAAATTCCTGATTTTGTCTACCACTTGAATCTATTGCATGCACTTTTGTAATTTTTCCTATATAAGAAGTGAGAGTTTGAGCCCCTGAAGCCGATCGACATGTCTGCTTCAGCTGCTTCAAATAAAAAATAATTTCGCACAAACACACATATACATAAAATAAAAATAAATACAAATCAAACTTAATTACCAGCTTGTTTAGGAAGTGCTCTCCAATTTTCATGTGTGTATATATATTACATTAAATCTTTGAATATCATTAGCGAAATTCAACATTTTTTCTACCACTTGAATCTATTGCATGCACTTTCGTAATTTTTCTTATATAAGAAGTGAGAGTTCAACAACTAAAGCATATGCTGCTTTCGATCGACATGTCTGCTTCAGTTCAAATAAGAAATAATTTCCCAAAAACATACATATTATACATAAATTTTTTTAAAAAATATAAAAATCAAACTTAATTAATTACCAGCTTGTTTAGGAAGTGCTCTCCAATTTTCATGTCCATATTTTTGAATAAATGATATCAAAATTTGATCTTCTTCTTGAGTCCATGGCCCTTTCTTTAACCCCATTTTCTCACAACATGGAGCTCTTACCATTTTTGGCCAATTTTTTTATTTTTTTTTCAATTTCTCTCTCTAAATAATACAATATAAAGATGAGAATAAGACTAAATGGAAAAAGAGAATGGAAAAAAAAAAAAAAGGGAAAATATAATTACATATAAAAAGTTAAAAACGTGGAAAAGATGGTCCAATTAATTGTTTTATTCTTATTTTTATTTGGTACCTTTTATCACAAAGAGATTTGGCATTGGATTTTTCTCTCAAACTAATTATTATTACATAGAAAGAAGATGACTATTTATTTTATTACATAGAGAAGGATACTAGTAGTTTCCTTATGGAGTTAAAAAGTCTAAAGTGAAAAGCAGTTTGGATCACTAAAGCTCTCTTTACGTGCAGAGTTTGAGAAAAAATCGGATTATAAAGATTTATTATACGAGTCTTACTTTACACTTATGCTAGATACTGTTTTCACGGCTTGAACTATAATTTTCTCGTTACATGACAATAATTTTATCAATTATTTTGAGGTTTTCCTTCAAGTTTAATTGTTTGTTTGATTTTTTTATTTTTTTTTAAGGAGTTGAAGTATTTGAATATGCTTTTAGAGAAAAAAAAAAAAGTGATTAGCAGCTTGGAGCAATAAAGCTTCCGCTATATAAGAATTTACTGTACGAGTCTTACCTTATATTTATATTAGAGATTATTTTCACAGTTTGAACCATAGTTTTCTCGTTACATAACAATAATTTTATCAGTTATTTCAAAGTTTTCTTCGATTTAATTGTTTGTTTGATTAAAAAATATTTAAATTGTTGAAGTATTTGATTATGCATGCTTTTAGAGGAGAAAAAGTGATTTTGAATAGTATGAGCAATTATATTTCAAAAAACAGTTTTTCCCTAGAAACACTTGTTAACTTTGTTAGAGTAAGGTATAAATTGTTTTTTTTTTTGGTTTCTCATCCGGTGTCCGGTACCCGTATTGGAGTCCGACTAATTCGAATTCGCCCCGCGTAGGGCTCCATTCGGGGGGAAGCGCTCCTTACCAAGAATTTTTCCATACCCAGGACTCGAACCCGAGACCTCTGGTTAAGGGAGGAGCAGTCCCATTCGCTGCACCACATCCTTTGGTGGTAAGGTATAAATTGTTGTTCTAGCTAGTATTGATAAATATATTTTTCAAATTAATTATCCAAACACAAATTGATACTTTCAAGAAATACCTCTTTGAAAAACATTTACGACAAAAATACTTTTAAAAATAATCAGATTTTAAAAATACTTCACACTATTTATCGCAATCGATAAAGTCGTTGTCATGTGATCAGAAGCCACAAGTTCAAGCCGTGAAAACAGATTCTGGCAAAAAATACAAGACAAGACTGCGTACAACATATCTTCGTGGTCCGATTCTTCTTCAAACCTTACACATAAACGAAAACTTTAATGCACCGAAATATTTTTTTAAAAAAAATTTATACAACTTGTTGAAGCTAAATACATCTTCTCACATGCTATGTGCAATTTCTTGGTTGTTTCATTGTGTTGCAAATGTCCCTTTACTACACTTTCTTTTTCAATTGTATTTGGTTAAGAGTCAAAATTTACATGCTCATAGGCCCACAAAGTCATCTCATTCTGCCGCCTGCCTAAAGTGTCCACAACATTTTATGTCACTCAAAAAAAAAAATCTTGGTGAAAAGAAGAAAAAAAAGTGTTTTTTGATTTTGATTTGAATAGGATTTTGCTAGATTTGATATGATTATTACTTTATATATGTGAAATCATAAAAAGTTATTGCTTGTTTGTTCAAACACCCCCTTTTTCATGTTAAGTGGCTTAAAATAGGAGATATTATTCCAGTAATATCATTATAGTATCACAGTTCGACTCATATCGAATGTACAGGAATCTTAGTATTAATCTATGAGATATTATTCCAGCAATATCATTGTAGTATCACAGTTCGACTCATATTGAATGTATATGACTCTTAGTGTTAATCTATGAGATATTATTCCAGTAATATCATTATTGTATCGCAGTTCGACTCATATTGAATGTATAGGACTCTTAGTATTAATCTATGAGATATTATTCCAGCAATATCATTATAGTATCACAGCTCGACTCATATTGAATGTATAGGACTCTTAGTGTTAAGCTTGGAGATATTATTCCAGTAATATCGTTGTAGTATCGCAGTTCGACTCATATTGAATGTATGAGACTCTTAGTATTAATCTATGAGATATTATTCCAGTAATATCATTATAGTATCACAGTTCGGCTCATATTGAATGTGTAGGACTTTGTATTAATCTATGTCCAAATTGGTATTTAGCTTGTAGTATGAACTCCATCTCAGAGGTAGTGGTATGGACTGCGTACAATTAACCTCTCCAGATCTCACTTGGTGGAAATATAATATACGGGGTATATTGTTATTATTGTATGATCTTCAAATGATATACCAAGAAGAAGAAAAGTTTATTTGAATAGGATTTTGGTAGATTTTATATGATTATTTACTTTTATATATGAAATTCATAAAAAAGTTATTGCTTGTTTGTACAAACATTGGGGTTGTTTCTTCCTTAATCAGAAGTCTGCAGTTCGAGTCTTGGGTATGAAAAATTTCTTGATAGAAAGCGCTACCCGCGAATGAGTTCTATCCAACACGAATTCGAACTAATCAGACTATAATACGGATACCGCAAATCAGATTGTAAAATAAGACAAAAAAAAAGGCTCATGAGGACCCCAGGAGGGAATTTTTTTTAGATAAAATTCCTTTTAGGTCAATGTATAATTATCAATCTTTGACTTGATTGTATACTATAAAATATAAAATATAAAATATAAAATATAAAATATCCCATGTAAAGCACTATAATATGACTATACAAAAAAGTATATATATCTATCAACCTCAATTAAAAGAAACACACACACACACACAAAAAAAAAAAAAAAAAAACTATTTTCAAGATTTTGCAAATCTTTATTTTTGCCGACATTACATTTAATTCAACAAAGTAAGCTCACCTAAAAGACTTTTGGGATATGATAATAAAATATAATTTATGAGTTTGACAAAATTTAATAATTTTAATAAAAAATTTGTATTTGTCGCAAGAAAATCATTAATATAACAATATATATGAGTTATTAATTTAGAACTCAATAAATAATTAAAAAGAATAAGAATTAAGACTCAAAGTATGTTCGCCTTCTTTACTCTATACCACACATTTTATATCATTCAATTCAAGCACATCAATACTACGTAAGCTCGATCAAGCGTTTTGACATAATTATTTTGTTTGAATCGACAAATTTTTGATTGAAACTTCGTAGATTAGATAGTAGGCCCGAACAAATAGAGACGTTTATCAACAAAATGGAGACATATTGTCATAGCATCGATTATGAATTTGATCGATCAGTAACTTTGATTCGTACTTTATATTTATGTGATTTTTTTTTTTAAATACATGTAATAATATTAAACTTTTATGAGATTTCATTTGAAATTAGTACAATTATTATTTGTGATGTCATTGCTAGCACATTTTATAAAGTTGGAGAGACAAGATAATAATAATAACACTTTTTAAAGAATAAAATGTTGACATTCATGCACTAAAGTACAAAAAAATAAAAAAATAAAAAAATGGTCATCATCTTTTTTAAATGTTTTTTATATTTGACTATATTTTAATTTTAAAAACTTTTTTGGCATGATATGAATAATTATCACTTTGACTATAAATTAAAATAGATAAGTACTAGAACCTTAATTTTGATGCTTCAATTACTTTGATTACATATTTGTATAGGGTGTGAATCAGAGGCGAAGTCAGAAATTTAATTACGAGAGTTTAATATTTAAAAAAAATTTAGTCAAAGGGGGTTCAACACATGCTATGGGAGTTTAATAATGATACCAGCTAGCTCCACTAACGACATCTCCACGTGGCCCCCCTATCGTTGGTTTTGGTACGATAGGGGATCAGTTGGAGTATCGTTATTGGCTACTGTCTCACTATTATAACCTATAAATAGTTTGTTCCAGTAATACAAAACCTCATTCTAATTTAATTTCACGCAATACAATAGCAACACTTTTTTTTTGTGTCGATAGATAAAAAACATTTATAAAATATTCAATAATTCAAATTCATTTTTTTCTTATAAGTTATAAGACACGTGTGTCTAGGGGTGTTCATGATTCGATTTGGTTCAATTTTTAGTTAAAATTAAATCAAATCAATAACGACGATTTCTTTTAATACTCAAATAAAACCAAATCATTACACTATGAATTATATCGATTTTGATTTTGTCGGTTTTATCGATTTTTGGCGATCCGGAATAATAATTATTATAAGTTTTAAGGATGTATTTTATCACGCAAAGAAATTTATACAAGTGAAGTACAAAAAATGAAATTAGATACAACGATAATGACAGACACATAACCTAAAATTTAAGCTCCATTACCCTAAGAAAATCGATGGGGAGCCTTGGAGTAGCTAGTAAAGTTGTCGTCGCCCTTCCTCCGACTCTGCGCATAGCGGGAGCTTTGATGCATCGGGCTACTCTTTTTTACCCTTAAAAATTGATATCTAGAGTATATAATATTTTAAATATGTATATATCTATAGGTTTGGTTTTATTTGATTTCGATTTTTCTCAAATTAACTTCAAATCAAAACAAATATTAATGATTTTTAAAAAGAGATAATACATAAATGTAATCCTAAACTTGACATCAAATTATAACTTTGACCTTAAACTTTGACAGTGCACAAATATGATCTTTAACTATTCAAAACTGCACAAATATGACCTCTGATCCTACGTGGCAAAATGCGTGTTCAACCACGTCCAGCTTAAAATCTAAGGTCATAATACATAAATATGACCCTAAACTTGACACCAAATTATTTTGACCTTAAACTTTGACAGTGCACAAATATGAACTTTAACTATTCAAAACTGCACAAATATGACCTCCCTCCAAGTCATCCCTTTTAACGACGTGGCACAATGTGATTGAATTACCTTTCCACGTAGGCGCGAGTGAAACTCATGCATGGGGTTGCAAAATCGGAGGTCATATTTGTTCAGATTTTGAATAGTTAAAGCTCCTATTTGTGCACTATCAAAATTTAAGGTTAAAATTATAATTTGGTGTCAAATTTAGGATCATATTTATGTATTATCTCTTTTTAAAATTTAAAACCAAATCAAATCAAATCAAATCAAATCAAGCCGGTTTTCAATTTATTAAGTTAGTTTGATTCGATTTATCGATTCAGATCGGTTTTTCGATCACATATGAACACTCCAATGTGTGACTATTTGTTTAACGTTATGATAGTTCAAATAATTTTTTTATATATTTTAAAATAAATCACTAGATTCAATTTGGTTTCGTTTTTTCTCGAATTATCACCAAACTAAATCAAATATTATCAATTTTTAAAAATTAAAAATCAAATTAAATCAAATCAAGCCGATTTTTAATTTATTAAGTCAGTTTGATTCGATTTATCGATTCAGATTAATTTTTCGATCATATATGAACGCTCTTACGCGTGTTTACTTGTTCAACTTTACGATGGTTTTTTTTTCCTTTTTTTTTTGTATTTTAAGATAAACACTAGAAAGAGCTACTATGATTTTTCTATGAGATCATAATTTATTAAATTAATTTTTTTGATGTGCCAAAACAAAAAAAAAATAAATTCTTTTTTCTCACATAACTGTAAATAGCAACTGTAGAAGAGGAATCAAGAACAACAATATACAAATCCCCAATTTCAATTTTAAATTATTATCTCATAAATATCACTATTTAAATTATAATTTTCCAGTAAACCCCAGATCCCTTTTTCCCTTTTCTGCTTTAAAAAAAATAAAAATAAAAAAAATCCCTTTTTGTTAATACTAAATTCTGCTGAAAGTTTTGATTTTTAAATTTATTTTATGTATAACTATTCTAAATTATCACTTTCCAGTACACCCCAGATCATTTTTCCCAGTTTCTTGCAATTTTTTTTGTAAAAAGATCCAATTTTTATACTAAATTCTGCTGAAAGTTTATATTTTTAAATTTATTTTATGCATAACTATTCTAAATTACCACTTTTCAGTACACCCCAGATCATTTTTCCTATTTTCTTGCAAAAAAGTTTTAAAAAGATCCAATTTTAATACTAAATTCTGCTGAAAGTTTTGATTTTTAAGATTTTTTTTCCATGAAAGAAATTGATTTTAGATATGGGTTTATTTTTTTCTTGATGTTTGTATCATGTAATAGTGTAATTGGAGCTATTAAATCTCAATCAAGTGAAGAAGCATATGTTACACTTTTATATGGTGATGAGTTCTTGTTGGGTGTTAGAGTTCTTGGAAAGTCAATTAGGGATACTGGTTCTACTAAAGATATGGTTGTTTTGGTCTCTGATGGGGTTTCTCAATATGCCAATGACCTTTTAAGAGTATGTAACTTTTGGACTTACTAGCATTTACTTTCATTTGAGGTCATTTGAGTATGTAGTTTTTGTGCTTTACTAGCATTATTTACTTTCATTTGAGGTCATTTTTGCATAGTGTAGCTTTTTTGTGATAATTGCCGTGTTTGGCGCGAGGTGATTAGACAGGATATGACGCGGCTCCAGCTAATTGAGTTGTCTTGGTTAGTAGTAGTCGTAGTTATTACTGTGGGAGTTTCTTGCTGTTACTATTTATTTGTTCTACTAAAGATAGGGTTGTTTTGATCTCTGATGGGGCTTCTCAATATGCCAATGATCTCCTAAGAGTATGTACTTTCTTACCTTACTAGTATATACTTCCATTTGAGGTCATTTTTGCATAGTGTAGCTTTTTTGTGATAGTTGTCATGTTTGACGCGAGGTGATTAGACAGGACATGAGGTCGCTTCAGCTTATCAAGGACTGACCTTAGATAGAAGACTATGAAGGACATGGATTAGGGTAGGCTAGCTGAGAGTTGTCTCGCTTAGTCTTTGATACTTGTAATCGTAGTATTAGTCTGGGAGTTTCTTGCTGAGAGTCTTGTTGGGTGTTAAGAGTTCTTGGAAAGTCAATTAGGGATACCGGTTCTACTAAAGATATGGTTATTTTTGTATCTGATGGGGTTTCTCAATATGCCAATGACCTCCTAAGAGTATGTACTTTTTGTACTTTACTAGCATTTACTTTCATTTGAGGTCATTTTTGCATAGTGTAGCTTTTTTGTGATAGTTGTCATGTTTGACGCGAGGTGATTAGACAGGACATGACGCGACTACAACTTACCAAGGACATGACCTTAGATAGAAGACTTTGGAGGACATGGATTAGGTAGGCTAGTTGAGAGTTGTCTCACTTAGTCTTTCATACTTGTAGTCGTAGTATTAGTCTGGGAGTTTCTTGTTGAGAGTCTTGTTGAGTGTTAGAGTTCTTGTAAAGTCAATTAGGGATACTGGTTCTACTAAAGACACGACACGACACGACACAACTCTAGCTTACTGTGGACATGACCTTAGGTAGGAGATTATGGAGGATACGAATTAGGATAGAGGGTTAGTTAGGTAGCTGAGAGTTGTGTCGCTTAGTCTTTCATACTAGTAGTTGTAGTATTACTATGGGAGTTTCTTGTTATTCCATTTAGGGTATTATTTACTGCTTGTAGCACTTCGATTATCGTATTTCTTGTGGGTGTAACTGTTCCGTTTTTAGTATGCTTTGTCATGCTTTCTTTTGCATTTTGTCTTGACTTCTTCACACCTGATGTTTCTTTTTTCGAATTACTTTGTAATACTTTTACTTGAGCCAAGTTGCCTTTAATTAGTCCATGTTAATCTTTTCAGTTGCCTCAATTTCCATCTTTAATTTTGTTTTTGATGTTAACGCATTTCTAGACGCGACTTCATAGCTTATTGAAGGATTTTGTCTTTGTTTCTGTCTGTGCAGGCTGATGGTTGGATTGTGGAAAAGATTAGCTTACTATCAAACCCAAATCAAGTGAGGCCGAAGCGATTTTGGGGCGTTTACACAAAGCTAAAAGTATTTAACATGACCAAGTACAAGAAAGGTAATCCGTAATTCTATACCTCAGCGCTTGAATTTTAAGTTTGGACACAAAGGAAGAAACGGATATGACCAATATTTCATTTTTTTGAGTGCTTTTCAAATTCATTTAAGTGAATTGCTTGCCTTCTTCTCCGTGAAAGGCATCGAGCAATTCCCACTTATACTATAGTTGGTAGAAATGGTCCAGTTCTAACACCTTGGCGAGCAATTTCAAGCTATTCCTTTTTCACGGTTTCTTTCTTGAAGCTTCATTCATTCATTTGAATGTCACTAGGGAAAAAGCCTGTTTCAATGTTGATGCAGCTAACTGTCCATTTGGGTGTATGTTACCGTCTATCTAAGACATGATATACTAACTAAGAGAGAAAGTTGTAGATGAATGAACAGTAGATCCGGCAAAGTGAAAGAGAAACAGGTGTCAGTATCTGCTAGTATGCATCTAAACACTGATACGTAAACTATAATAGAAGTTGTAGTTGAATGAACAATAGATCCAACAAAAAGAAAGAGCAACAGATTTATTGAAACTCATCCACTCAGGTTCTTGCAGAGGCAATGATGGCCCTATACCGATTCACCTTTACCGTAATTAAGTCATGTCTTTCTTTAAAGAATCAAGGGAAAACAAAAATTTTGCAGGGTGCAGAAGATAGAGAACGTAGCTTGTTTTTTATTTTAAGCATTTTCACTTCATGGCGTCATTTATTAAGTGGAGTTGTATACGTTTTATGAATTCTAGAGCTTAATGTTGGGATTTCTCCTTTTATTTTGGCAGTGGTATATCTTGATGCTGATACGATTGTCGTTAAGAGCATTGATGATCTATTTAAATGTGGGAAATTTTGTGCAAATTTGAAACACTCCGAGAGACTAAATTCTGGAGTAATGGTGATTGAGCCATCAGAAGAGGTTTTTAAAGATATGATGAGCAAGGTGACCACTTTGCCTTCTTACACTGGAGGTATGATATTTCTGTTAACTGTTAAATTCTTCTAACGATTGAAATCTTCCTGTATTAGCGATGATTGTTGAGAATGTTTCTCTTTCTCCTGAAACATACTTTTCCTGCTGACAGGTGATCAAGGTTTTCTGAACTCCTACTATGTTGGGTTTGCTAATGCGCGTGTTTATGAGCCAAATCAGCCTTCAGATGTCCTAAATTCTAGAAAGGTCCCTGAAATGGAGAGACTTTCTACTCTTTACAATGCAGATGTTGGCCTTTACATGCTTGCTAACAAGGTTTGTTTTTTGAGTCCTTTTCGCCTGTTGTGTGCTTTTGTGTGTGTGGTTTCTAACTTCTATTTTATTATTGTTGGGATTTTCCTGTAGGGAATGGGGTTGGGTGTGTTGTGTGCTTTTTCTTTTCGATTAAATTGTTGAGGGAATAATTATTCGGATTTCGGAAGCAAGGACTTTTAGCACTATTCTTGAAGTTGCTTGTTCTTCGATTTCAGTTATCATCTTTGTTTTTTTGTGTTTCAGTTATCGCATTATTTCGTTGTCGTTACTGTTCTTTCTTCTGTACATTGTGTACTGCTCTCCATTTCACATTATTTCGTTGTTTTACTACTCTCATTTCTGTATTCCCTTTTTCAAACTGTTTGGAAATGCTTTATTTAAGCAGAGGGTCTATCGGAAACAACCTCTCTATCACTACGAGGTATGGTAAAGGTGTGCATACGCTCTACCTTCCCCAAATCCCACATGTGGGGTTACACCGAGTATGTTGTTGATGTTGGAAGCAACAACTTGAAATGGATTTTTTGTGTTTGCACTGGAAAATTTTCGTGAAGAGACTACATTATGATGTACCAATCATGCTTCGTTATTGGAAGCAACCACGCTTTTTTTGCTTAATTTCATGCCTACCAAGTATCAACAATTTTGCTATCTTAATGATACATACAACTATATTCTATACAATGAAGAACTATGCCAAGAAATTGTATGGCCCGGAGTGGAGAAAGTTGAACAGTAGCCGTTCAGGGAAATGTTTCGTCACAAACACACGGTGTAATAGAAGTCAGTAAAAAGAAAGATGTGAATGGCAGTAACTGATACAACAGAAAGTAAATTTGAAAATTTCATCTTTGATAGAAAAGGTAACGTATAGAGTACATATGTGTAGAACAGAAATGTCGTAGCCGCAAGAGCTTGATTTTCTTTAAATCCATTCTAATTTGTCCGTCCTTTCTCTGACTTATTTTTGCTTTAATATATTTGTAGTGGATGGTAGATGAGAAAGAACTCCGAGTAATTCATTATACACTGGGACCACTTAAACCATGGGATTGGTGGACTTCTTGGCTGTTAAAACCTGTTGACGTTTGGCAGGTATTTTTCTTCTGTACTCCAATCACTACCCACAGTCATTTGACATTCCATATTTTTGTCGTCATCTTCTTCCTCCACATATTATTCCTATAATTTACTTCCCATCTAACATGGTCCACGGCTGTGTCTCCCTTATCCAACATAAATCCCATTTTGTGCACTTTGCTGCTTCCATCTTGGAGCTGACTTCGCAAGCTCGTTGTTAGTATGCAAGAGAGGATTTTGTTTAAGCATCTCTGACAATCGTATGACCTTATGTTGGCTCATCTGCAGAATGTTAGGGTACGTCTTCAAGAATCTCTACCTGGAATTGGAGGGGGCAAAAATCCTAGAGATGAACTTCTTGTCAAATTTCTGTTTCTGCTTCCATTGCTTTTGGTGGCATTTTTTTACTATCGGTCATGTTTACAGGTCAGCAGTTTAGAAACAATTTCATCACTTAAATAGTTGGCAGCATTTTAAGTATCTTTCGTATTGAAAATATATTGCTGTCTGCAGACACGATCGTTATTTGACCACATTAGACATCTATACTACAAGATCAGAGCTGGAGGCGTCCTAGCTTATTCCTCTGTTCCTTCGTCCACCATTCTTTCAGATCAGCAGGTATCTCTGCTCCTTCCTGTCGATTTTGGAACTCTAATTTCCTTAGTTTTTTGTTCTTTCCTTTCACTAATCCATAGTTTTGCGTCTGGTTTCTCCGGCTAGTAGTATTAGTATTATTTTCGGTATTTTATTATTTTACTATTTTGTATTTTTATTAGTTTTCTACTACTACGGATTGTCTCATATGTCTCTACTTTCTTACCGTCGTGCTATTGCTTTTGTCTTCATAAATGTTGTGTCTTTGCTTTCTTTGAGCCGGGGATCTTTCGGAAACAACATCTCTACGACTCTACCTGACAAGGTAGAGGTAAGGTCTGTACCCCAGACCCCACCTGTGGGACTATACTGTGTTTGTTTGTTGTTGTTATTTCACTAATTTATATGAGATTGCAAATAATAAATCGCCTCTCACGTCTTGCAGAATGGCTTTCAGTTATATTTCAAGCACGACATCTTTTGCATGCAAAGTTGTTACTCTTATTTCTAATGCTTTTCGATGCATGATAAGCTTATATTGCTTGTTCTTAAATTATATTAAAATGAAAAAAGTCTACAAATTGTATGCAGCTGAAGGTGCCTGCTTTTCTGGGTGGGATATCGGTATGCATCTGTTTTGCTGCTGTTCTGGTGTCTCTTGGGCTTTCACTTGTAATTATCCCCCGCCAAGTAATGCCGTGGACTGGTCTCCTCTTGATGTACGAGTGGACGTTTACACTTTTCTTCCTTCAGTTTGGAAGTTATTTGCACTTAGTTTATCAATGGGGAAAGGCTGTGGCAAATCGAGCTGGACAATTTCGGGCTGATTCTGCGTCTTTGGACCATGAATCTGGAAAAGGTTGGTTGACGTAAGATTAGTAGTTCTCCTTTTACTAAATTTGAGGTACGGTTTTTCATTGGCGTTTGTTGCCTTGTAGGTCATCAGCGGCAGCAATCATGCTGCGAAATTGCTGCGTGCAACTACGGGTTAGGGATGGCATTTCTCGCAATTTTAGCCCCTGCATTGCCTAGTATTTTCGGAATCACTGCTTTGTTTTTGAGGTACTTCTGGTTTAACTTTTTCTACATTTCAAGCAGTTCACTGTGATTCACATATCCTCCAAATTCAATAGTGTTGTGTGTGTGTGCGCGTATTAATGGATGCTTCCGAATGATACAATGCTATTTAGCGTTTACACACCTTGGGTCATGGTTTCGTCAACAAATTTGATTCTTTTCACCGGTGTTAAAGCCCTCAAAGCATTTCGACTCTGAAACACTACGTCATTTGTAAACCATTCTCTACAACCGTAAAGGCTTCACATTGATGGCCTTCTAGTGCATTCTTAACTTCTTACCCGCGTTGCTCGGATCCTCCAAAATGACACTGCACCCATATCTGACACCTGTGAAATTTTTGGAGGATCCGGGCAACGTAGCTGCTTACTAGATAGATATGTTCTCTCTTGGTTGCTAACGCCGTATGTGTTTCAAGTCACCTGGCGGCTCGGAAAAATCTTGAACTTATATGTTCTGTTTTCTGTGTTTATGCAACTGATTAATAGTCAAATAACTCTCGTCTGTATTTTCCGCCCACAGGCTAGGTTTGATGGTCGTAGGAGGCCTTGTTTTAGCATCGTTCATGACTTATGCTGCGGAGCATCTATCGATAAGATCATTTACGAGGGGTTATGAAGATAAAGATGCACACCGGAGTAGGAGTATATGTTTCTTATGCTGAATGCTGATCTATATTTTGCTCGACTCACCAAAAATATCGTCGCACCTAGCTCAGATCCTCGAAAATGCACTAGTTTTGGAGGATCCGACACACTCGTCAACTAATCCAAGTTTTTTTTTTTTCTGCATTTTCTGTTCATTTTGACACTAATGTGTAGAATATGTGTAGTTCTTTTTTTCTGGATTTCACAGTTGCTTATGTTAGAAAGATTTGAGGTGTAATTCTTTGTAAAGTGCATGTATATGTTTGTTGAACTCTTAACCAATGTGAAAATATCTGTTGTTCTATTCATGTTGTCAAACATTATTGATGATTTCGCTATACTGTTATCAGTCCTAAGCCGGGGACTATCGGAAACAGCCTCTCTACTTCTTCGGAGGTAGTGGTGATACAAGATCGACAAGGAAGACACTAACACACACCAAAACAATCCATGATTTGAAGAACCGAGGACCCTTTTTGGTGACCCCTCTCGGATTCACTACACAATAACAATACAAGCACGATAACAACAAGATTCTAAGGTGTTCAACACCTATAATCAGCGAGCCACAAACTAAGATTACAACACAATAACAAGAACAAAAATGACACAACAAGGTCTCGGGTTTGGACACCCAAAACCGAGAATGAACACAACAATAATAAGATAGAATGATAGATAACTTGACACACAATGCACAAACACTATGTACCAAAGTGTATATTGAACACTAAGACCCAAGAATTCATACAAATAACATCAAGTTCTTACGGTGACCTCAAGGGAACGGAATCCCCAAGCAACCAACGTTTCAAAACAAGCAACCAACACAAGTGATTCTACACTTGTCACAAGTGATTCTACACTTGTCACAAGTGATATCCACACCTGTATGAACACTCTCAAAGAGCTCTCAAAATATCATCTAAGTTGTGAACAAAAGACCTAATATGTTCTATTTATAGTCTAGGTTATAACTTATTACAAAATGACTATAATGCCCTTAATGAACCAAGACAAAGGGGCGGCCTTCGAGTGTGCATATTGGATGGCTTTGGAGTGTTGGGACTTGTTCTCTACACTTCAAAGCTTGTTCCATTGGTTGGGCAGCCACCCGAGCTCGAGTTTTTACGTATTGGTCCACAATCACGATTGTACTTGTATCAAGTGGTATGGTCTGCGTACACTCTACCCTCCCCAGATCCCACTGTGGGAATATTCCCTGGGTATGTTGTTGAAACATTATTGATGATTTACTTCAAGGAAAAATTGGACTATGTACGTCCAAGGGTGTGATCTAGCGGTCAACGAAGCGTCTGAAAATCATAGGAGATCAAGGTTCAAATACTAGAAGAGACAAATGATGTCGGTGATTTCTTTTCATCTGTCTAAGTCTTGGCATGCGGAGTTACTAGATACTCGTGCTGACGTGAGGTAGCAAGTGTCCGGTGAAATAGTTGAGGTGCGCACAAAACTAGCTTGCTCATCACCATTGTATAGAAAAATTGGAAGGCGAAGTTGTGTATAATAGATTTCAGCACGATTTAACCTATTCGTGTTCTCTACTCATAGCAAAAGTTTAGTGCACTCTGCCATGGCGATATATTTGCGACTAGCTTTTATCTCGAGAACGTATAATGGAATCGTAGACCAACCAACTTCCAATCTGAGTATACATAATGAAATCGTAGACAATCAAGTGAAATTTAATTTATGAAATAAATTGATCTGTTAAATACATTATGATAGCATTTAGAATTTAGCATGAATGCTATTTTGCAAATCCTTAATAGGGTAAAAGGCTAGTTCGGTGCACTAAGTTCCTACCATGCAAGTCAAACGGGGGCCCGCAGGGTCCGCTTGGGCCATTTTGCAAGTCGCCACAAAAAGCTGTCACTAAAAGTATATTTTTCAGTTTTAGTAACAACAAAGTCGCCACAAAAAGCTGTCACTAAAAAAATATTTTCCAAAATTTTTATAAGTTTTAGTGACAACAAAGTCGTCATAAAAAGCTGTCACTAAAAGTATATGAGTTAATACATAAAAATGACCCTAAACTTGACACCAAATTATAACTTTGACCTTAAACTTTGATAGTGCACAAATAGGACCTTTAATTATTCAAAACCTGAACAAATATGACCTCCGATTTTGCAACCCCATGCGTGAGTTTCACTCGCGCCTACGTGGAAAGGTAATTCAATCACACGGTGCCACATCGTTAAAAGGGCTGACTTGGAGGGAGATCATATTTGTGCAGTTTTGAATAGTTAAAGGTCATATTTGAGCACTGTCAAAGTTTTGCTTTTTGTGTTATAAAGGCGTCGTTTTTATTATTATTATTATTATTATTATTATTATTATTATTATTATTATTATTATTATTATTATTATTATTATTATTATTATTATTATTATTATTATTATTATTATTATTATTATTATTATTATTATTATTATTATTATTATTTCTATAGATGCAACACCTAGCTTTTTTTTAATTAAAAAATCGAACCCGCACAGTAGGCTGAAGGAAGTGCCCAAGAAGAATAAATAACATCACTGGGCTATATAAGTGCTTTGTTTCATGTGGTTCAACATTAATATACATACATAAATATAGATTTTCTACCTTATATATATAATATAATTTTTTTACCCAGGGGGTTCGGGTGAACCCCATGACAACCACGTAGGTCCACCCCTGCATTAATTTAATAATGTTTTAATAACATTAATTTAATAACATTGTAATAACATTAATTTAATATACTACTACTACTATCCTTAATAACGTTTTATTAAAACTATAATTTTTTTATTATTAGTATAGTTTCATCTTTAATTTAATATTTAAATAAATTATATAACTTAAATTCACCTTCTGCTTTATAATATATATACATACCCGCGCGATTTTTTCGTATGAGGCTGACCCACCTAATTAATAAATCTTCAATATTGCTCTTTTTCCGCAATGACAAAAGAAATTAGATGTCATTTTCATCTTTGAGCCAAAAATAATAAAAAATAATAGTGAAAAGTCATTTAAAGGTCATATTTGTGCAGTTTTGAATAGTTAAATGTCATATTTGTGCACTGTCAAAGTTTAAGGTCATATTTATGTATTATGCCCTTAGATTTTAAGCTGGACGCGCTCAGTTTTACGTGTTGAATACGCATTTTGCCACGTAGGATTGGAGGTCATATTTGTGCAGTTTTGAATAGTTAAAGGTCATATTTGTGTATTGTCAAAGTTATAATTTGGTGTCTAGGGTCTTTTTTACGTACTAGGTATATATTTTTCAAAATTTTATAAGTTTTAGTGACAACAACATCGCCACAAAAAGTTGTCACTAAAAGTATTTTAAATTTTTTTTAAGTTTTAGTGACAACAAAGTCGCCACTAAAACTATTTAAAATTTTTTTTGTCACTGAAAGTATATTTTCCGGAAATTTTTATTAATGTTAGTGACAACAAGGTCGCCACAAAATGTTGTCACTGAAAGTATATTTTCCGGAATTTTTTATTAGTTTTAGTGACAACAAGGTCGCCACAAAAAGTATATTTTCAATTTTTTTTATAAGTTTTACTGACAACAAAGTCGCCACAAAAAGTTGTCACTAAAAGTACATTTTTCAAAAATTTTAATAAGTTTTAGTGACAACAAAGTCGCTATATTTAGCAAACTAAACTTTTTTGTGATTTGGACTATGACCGGCTTAAATGGAGCGATATGACCAGTAAGAATTCATACAATCGATCTCAACTTACTTGAAATCAATCTTTAATGCAGGACATCTTGAAGCTTGCTCATTTTGGATCCGCGGAGTGGTTTATGGGGCGCGAGGGGGAAATGATCAACGGGGGGTGGTAGGGGTAACATTGCCCGGGAGGTGTTGTATACACCACGTGCATAACAAAAGCTTCAGTGCACCAGAACAAATGTGAAAAGTTTTGGCATATATACACACACACAACAAGAAGCCAACATTCCATATATATGCTTGAGGAATTGAACAGACTCGGCTAGTCAGTTGAACATCCTTCGCCGAAAAATAATGTTGTATGTATATGTTAACCATCACACTTTATACATATATATTACACTGAGTATGTTATTGTGACATTGATACGGTAGAATGACAAGTACCTCTTCATCATGTGTACATTACGTGACATTCCCACTGTCAAATGTTATGACCGAATAGCAAGTACTTCTTCATAGTTAACTAAAAGTTTCAATGCAACTCCTGACAATAAAATCAGTTACTAGAAAGTGTGCTACCTCCAAAATGAAACTTCCTGACACGAATCTAGAAAAGTGTGTCCCAAAAGGAATACTGACACAAAGTGGAAACCCGGGGAAAAAAAAGTTCCCGTTTTCACTTCTATGTCAATCTTTGATCGTAAAAACTTATCCACACCGAATGTTTAGACCAAATCATATCAATACTAATTTACCATGGTTAACCGATAAACACCCGGCGCAGGTAAACATCAAATGCAAGAACTGTTCTCAAATGCATTTGACAAGCCCTGAATACGAAAAAATCCTTGATAGAAACACTTCGAATGGACTATATGTGGCGCGATTCAAATTAGTCGATCTCCAATGTGGATATACCGAACACCGAATGAGAAACACCAAATGTAAGAACGGTTCTCAAATGCATTTAACTGGCCTTGAATATGGAAAAATCCTTTATAGGGAACACTTCGAATGGACTATACCTGGCGCGATTCAAATTAGTCGATCTCCAATGTGGATATACCAAACACCAAATGAGAAACATTAAATGCAAGAACTGTTCTCAAATGCATTTGACAGGCCCTGAATATGAAAAAATCCTTGATAGAGAACACTTCGAATGGACTATACATGGCGCGATTTAAATTAGTCAATCTCCAATGTTGATATACCAAACACCAAATGAGAAACACAATCTCCAATGTTGATATACCAAACACCAAATGAGAAACACCAAATGCAAGAACTGTTCTCAAATGCATTTGATAGGCTCTGGATATGAAAAAAATCCTTGAGAGGAAACACTTCGAATGGACTATACATGGCGCGATTCAGATTAGTCAATCTCCAATGTTGATATACCAAACACCAAATGCAAGAACTGTTCTCAAATGCATTTGACAGGTCCGGAATATGAAAAAAAATCCTTGATACGGAACACTTCGAATGGACTATACGTGGCACGATTCAGATTAGTCAATCTCCAATGTTGATATACCAAACACCAAATGCAAGAACTGTTCTCAAATGCATTTTGACAGGCCCGGAATATGTAAAAAATCTTTAATAGGGAACACTTCGAATGGACTATACGTGGCACAATTCAGATTAGCCGATCTCCAATGTGGATATACCGAACACCGAATGAGAAACATCAAATGCAAGAACTGTTCTCAAATGCATTTGACAGGCTCTGAATATGGAAAAAGTCCTTGATCGGGAACACTTTGAATGGACTATACATGGCGCAATTCAGATTAGTCAATCTCCAATGCAAGAACTGTTCTCAAATGCATTTGACAGGCCCTGAATATGAAAAAATCCTTGATAGAGAACACTTCGAATGGACTATGTGTGGCGCGATTCAGATTAGCCGATCTCCAATGTGGTTATACCGAACACCGAACGAGAAACCAAAAGAGAGAGAGAGATAAAGGTCATTACCATGTGTTATGGATTAGTTGCACAAAAAGATGGTGAATAGCTTACAATTTGATTTAAGAAGAAGGATTTGAACCAAAAAAACAAAAAGAAAAAAAGACCAAAGTATGGTTTTCCATCATTTTCTCATACTTTTTATACATCCATCATGGTTAAAATGATCATCAAGTTCTGGTAATTCACCTATCCACTTCATAAGCAAAGACTTCTGTGGCAACTTCTGCAGTTGGCTCTCATACTTTTTCGCGATTACGAAAGGACTGCAGTTTAACGGTAACTTCACGCGCTTCAACAGTTCTTGCTTAATCCCCTTGTCGTGAAGCCGCTTCTTCTCATGCTTTGGAATTAAAAAAGGACTGCAATAAACATCAATTTCAAGCGTTAACAGTTCTTGCTTGATCCCCGCGTCAAGCTGGTTCTCATACTTTGGCATTAAGAAAGGACTGCAGTAAACACGTAGTTTCAAGCATTAAATACTCTTGTTTAGATACGCGAATAAGTTGACAAACAGACCATATATGTATTTCACGAGGCACGTCAACAGTAGACAAGTAGACTAAAAACACTTTTTTTGTGTGCGTCTGTGATAACAGTATGCTGCTTCATGTTTCATTACGACCTTATTTACTATTCTTTATCTTGAGCCGGGGGTCTATCGGAAACAGCCTCTCTACTTCTTCGGAGGTAGCGGTATGGACTGCGTACATTTTACCCTCCCCAGACCCGACTTTGTGGGAATACACTGGGTTTGTTGTTGTTGTTGTCTGTGATAACAGTAGTGTCCATGTCGACTTTGCAAGCATAACTACCCCATCGGGTACCTGTTGCCTCCCACCTCCCACCAGCATAGGTACCAAGTAACTTTGCGTCTTTGCCCACCACATAAACACGTAGTTTCAAGCATTAAATACTCTTGTTTAGATACGCGAATAAGTTGACAAACAGACGCACATATATGTATTTCACGAGGCACGTCAACGGTAGACAAGTAGACTAAAAACACTTTTTTTGTGCGTCTGTGATAACAGTAGTGTCCATGTCGACTTTGCAAGCAAACTATCCCATCGGGTACCTGTTGCCTCCCACCAGCATAGGTACCAATTAACTTTGCCCACCACATACTTTCTTTTATCTCTGTTGGGCTCCGGAACCTAGCTTCCCATGATGTTCACCACTCAATTGACCGCTAGGCCACACCTCGAGTCAAAAAAGGGTGTGGAAAATCTAGATGTCATGATGCCCTCGGGTAGTCCACTAACTAACATCTTAAACTTAGCTTAGAAAACTAAAGATGCCTCCAACATAAGAACACTTATCTAAAGCTGAAAGATAGCGCCTCTAGTACCAGAGGACTTCTAATTACCGGGATCGGATATCATCAACGTCAAAATCAAGCATCTTCACTTATTTTAGTGCTATGAAGCAACACCGATGAAAAATCTAAGCTCCTAGAAAGTCTAGAATGCATCCAACAAATTGATAGCAATGCGTCTCCCAACTATCACATGAAAATGTAAGAGTTGATTTTTCCGGATATTACCACTAGATAGACAGCTTTAAGAAGTTGACATAGTTGGATGTTAATATTAAGGAGAGTTCACTCTTTGTTAAAATTTATAAGGCAAAGTTTATCATCGAACTTCATTCTCCGAGGGAGACCTACTAAAAAATTAGCATTCACGACATTAATATTGGATCCTTAAAAGTGCAATACTTTTGGAGGATCCGACGCCCACCGGACAACATTTTTAAAGAGTCCGAGCAACATATGTTCAACATATAACTTTTCTCCAATTCCGTGATTCCAACAGAACCAAAGAGCTATACCATTTCATATCTATTGAAAAGCAAATGTTTCTTTACCTTCATCCCAGTGGGAGATCCCGGTTTAGCGGTAGTTGTACTTCCGAAGCTGAATTTGGGCTTCTTATCAGCAGGTTTTAATATTTGAAAGGAGCACATTAATGTTTCATCTACGCTCATCATAGCACCAGCATTGTCAAACTCTCCACAATAATTCGGTGCAGAAAATACAGTTACAAGTTGCCGATTAGCAAAAAACTCATACCCATCCTCCACAACCTGTAAGAACTTTAAAGCATTAGGAAATTTAATCAAAGAATGAAAACAAGGAACCTTCCATTCAACTTGTCGAATTTCACTTAATCAAACGGAAAACAGAAGCAGAACAACTGAATAAACTTTTGAATTTCGTGATTGACCTTTACTATATATGTGTGTGTGTCTGTGTGTATCCGGTCTAACCTATGCACACCTCAACTAATTCCACGGGATACCTGCTGCCTCCCACCAGCACAAATACCGGGTAACTCTATCCAACCATAGATCATATATCAGCTAAAAAATCACGGATCAACTGATTATAAGCATATGTACACCTAAATACTGAAGGAAAATTACAGCAGTGGGTTAAACCTGATGAGCACGGCAAATAAGATCCAGATCATGCTTCCCAAGAAATTCCGTCACCTTGTCTGCACCAAAGGTGTATGAAACTCCCCGGTCATTCATTCCCCATCCTTCAACATCTTTACTAGGATCAGACCAAAGCAAATCACAGAGCAATCCAGCATCTGGCACATCAGTTGGGCGTTGGAGACTTCTAATTTGGTCTAAATGGTTCAAATCAGGAGAGAGGCCTCCATGCATACATAGAATCTTTTCATCTATTAAGGCAGCGACCGGCAGACAATTGAAGCACTCTGTAAAGATTTTCCATAATCTAACATTGAATCTTCTCTTACATTCATCATAAAATCCATATATACGGTTTATGGAAGCACATTCATGATTTCCCCGAAGCAAGAAAAAGTTTTCTGGATATTTGATCTTGTATGCAAGTAGAAGACATATAGTCTCTAGGCTCTGCTTGCCACGATCAACATAATCGCCTAAAAATAAATAGTTTGATTGAGGAGGCAATCCACCATACTCAAATAGCCGCAGAAGATCAGAATATTGGCCATGAATGTCACCTAAAAGTCAACAGGATAAACCGTCAAACATACATTGAAACACCGAGTTTTATGCATATTCCAAGACATGCTTTCCCTAATCAGAAGATTGACTTAAGCAAGTGTCAGCAAAGAATTAACATTTCTGCTAAGAACGAATAAGAAATAATAAGCAACACATTCATCTTTGTTATCCGTGTTAGTAACTATAGTACTAGTATCATTTCAAAATGTTGTATCGTTTGTTGTATTATTTGGTGAATCTTGTCTAGGGTACTATTGGGCATGGTAATTTCTATTGTATCTTGTCCTTTTACTATTCCTTGTCTAGATTGTCTTATCTTGAGCCGGGGGTTATATGTTGTTGTTGTCGAATTCATAAAATAAGCTCCTGAAATGCGAGCTTTGCATATGAAGCAATACATTCTGACTCTTCAATCTAAATGCTAGCATCCATTTTTTTGTTAAGATGAAGTTTTGGGAAAAAGACTGAACTAACTGCTTCCTAATCCGCGAAACTATAACGGGTACTTACGGATGTCTGAAATTTTGAGGTTCATTCCACATGAAAATTGGCACATAATTACCATACAGATCATCAGTAGTCATCAGATAAGAGGGGCTACGTCGTCCGCTACATGTATCTCTTAACATTTACCGAATAGTTGCCAAGGGTTTTGTTCTGTACATGTCAATAATGTCATATCAATAGAACTAGCCTGTTCTTGGAAATAGTCATCTGCCTCATCATGTTTTTGCAATAAATCCACAATAACCAAATTGGACTTGGCCAAAAATAAAATCTTAAGATTCTAAACACAGCTCAGGAAAAATAAAAAAGCATCAATAAACTGCATATGAACAGATCATCAGAATTCACTCTTTTATGGTTATTTTTTGAGTATTACTTTTGTAGTTTCTTGTCGTTTGAGTTAGGTTAATATTCGTTGTTATTTTTTGTACTTCAATTATCATATCATCTTGTTATGACTACTGCTCAGGATGATTTCTCAGGTCGTCTATAGTATTTTGCCATTACTTCTTCATTTCCGCTATTTCTTTCTCTATACTGCTTTGGAACTTTTTTCTATTTTTTTCCTTGAGCCGAGGATCTACCAGAAATAGTGGGGGACGATCTGCGTCCACTTTACCCTCCCCAGACCACACTTTATGGGACTACACTGGGTATGTTGTACTCTTTTATGGTTTTTTACAAGCTATGACAAACGCAGTAAGAGGCCCCATAAATCCTAGGAGCTAGATCTAATAAGTTGGCGCAGAAACCACACGCTACAAATTCAAAGTGCCTCCATAATAATCTTAAAAGTACATCAAAGACTAGTGAAAAGTTGAACATCCTCGTCTTCATTAGCTTGCGCCTTGCAAACCTGATAATTTTACCTGAATTGGTCTAAAAGAGCCTAGAACTGAGAAAAAAGGTGTAGGTGGACTAAGTTGTCTCGTGAGCTACCATCTATGCTTAAGAGCTCCATATATTTTTGCCAAAATCAAACTCGCTCACGTAGCTTCAAGACTGGACTTCGACTTCGAATGACCTAGCTCAATAACCTTAAGAGTGAGACTTATATATATATGAAAGTCCGTGTTTAGATGTGTGCGTTTAAGCTTTAAGGTACATGCATCTCCACTATGCATAACGATTTTGTACGTTGAGATCAGGTAAATGAAACTAAAGCGAACCCAGACTTCCTGTTTGAGCTCGCTTGTGGTTTGGCATTGCAAGCTGCATTGAATTCTAGTGACGATAGGTCTACTTGCAGGAGTCCCAACTAAACTCAATTGCTTACATCCCTACTCCAAGGTGACCTTATAAATAATCGTATAAGGTGAAGTTAACCAGTATCTGCGCTGGTGTGAGGTTAACGTACCCCGTGAAATTAGTCGCGGTTCAATCAAGTTTCCCCGACACCACAGTTATCAAAAAAAAAAGAAAAAGATGCGGAATGGTAAGCACAACAAATAAAGCCTTCATTGAAGATCATGAGTCTCAAAATATTAATGACAACATTACCTGTTCAGTTAATGGCATAACCTACAGCTATAAAGCAGCAAATTAAAAAGAAAGAGGTGTACAAAATACCACACTAATTGCGGAAACTGACTTCAGGACACATTAAATATCAAGAAGATAGTTGAATTATGAGTCGATTGACTCCAGCTAGGTATAACGAAACCAAGAAATGTTAGCAGCCGCAGGAAATTCATGTGGATAAACATCATACAAGCTCATCAGAGTAGGGAAAACTACAGGCTTATGAGGCACGTTGAAGAGAGTGAGAAGAAAACTAGATTTCTCAGGACTTGGAAGATATGAATACGTTGAATAATATATAACCAGGATGCTTCCATTTCTAAATCATATACTCATAAAAGCAATCGGTGACAAATATATAAATCAAAATGATACAAGGTATTGACTACAGAATACTTCACGTCCAAATAAATTAGGGCCGGCTATTCGAATGGATTCATTCCAATGACAAATAGTTTCTCTTTATGACAAATAGCTCTCTAAATCCCACACTGGTTCAACACGTGCATATAACGACTCTTGTCAAATAGCAGACTTAATGTAAGTGTAACACAACACAACGAAACAAGATAATGCGACAAACACCTATCCAATGGCACCAGGACATCATCAGCCCAACAAAAGCCAGGTGAATCATTGAAACGATACAAAACATCGCAATACAACTACAATCTTCTTCTGTTAATGGAAAAGACAAATTTTCTACATAAATTAGAAACCAAGAGATTCTAAAATCATGAACATCACAAAGGAAGCTAACTCTGAGCAAAACATTAGTAACTGATAGGTTTATCAGTTCAATGCATAGTAAGAGCTAAATCGATCAACAAACATACACCACAAACAAATTTTTTCATGATTATAGACTACAGGCGAAGTTATATTAATGACTTGACCTACTCGTATTAAACCAAAGTAACATAAGTTTGCTTTGTGAATTTTTCAACAACAACAATAACTACACCTCATTCCCAAATAAGTTGGGGTTGACTATATGAATCCCCACTTCTTCATTTAAGCTCAGTTCATATCGTTCGTGAATTTTTCAACAGCAACAACAACTATGCCCCAATCCCAAACAAGTTGGGGTCGGCTATATGAATCCACACTTCTTCATTAAGCTCAATTCATATCATTCATGATTTTTTCAATATACACTAAATATTTAGTGAAAAAATACACGAACCATATAAAAATATCAGCATCACATACCGAGAAACACAAAAATAACCAATCTTAGCAACTAATACCAAAAAAACATCTAAAAAGGTCAAATTTACAACAAACAAACAAAGTAAAATCCCCAAAACAGCTGAACTAATTACTGATTAATCGAGAATTAAGTACTATTAAAACAAAACTTTTACCACAAATCTTGATTGGTGCTTTAAGTTCCAATAAATTAGGTTGTCTCGAGAAATCTCTTTAGAAACCAAACACAACTGCTTAATCTCAACCTCTGTTAACACCACTTGCTTCCCTGGTTTACCCATCACTTCAAGAAGCCTACTTATAATATGATCAAACACATTTTGATCCATTTTATGCCATTTCATGATATTCATTTGGCTCGATCTAGTCGTATTAAACCTATGTAACATATGTTTGCTTCAAAGTTATTTTATGAATCTTCATTTCGCTCGAAATACTCGTATTAAACCGATGTAACATAGGTTTGCTTTGTGAATTTTTCAACAATAACAACTATGCCTCAGTCCCAAAAAAGTCAGGTTCAGCTATATGAATCTCCACTTCTTCATTTAAGCTCAATGCATATCATTCGTGAATTTTTCAACAACAATTACGCCTCAGTCCCAAACATGTTGGGGTCGCTATACGAACCCCCACTTCTTCATTTAAGCTCAATTCATATCATTCGTGAATTATTCAACAACTACACCTCAGACCCAAACAAGTTGTGGGGTCGGTCGGCTATTTGAATCCACACTTCTTCAATTAAGCTCAATTCATATCATTAATAAACATTTCAAAATACACTAAATATTTAATCAAAAAAACTATAGGTACCATATAAAAATTATCAGTATCACATATCAAGAAACACAAAAATAACCAATCTTAGCAACTAATACAAAAACCCCATCATCTAAAGAAGTCAACTTTACAACACAACCAAAATAAAACCCCAAAACAGCTAAAAAACAAGAACTCTTACTTATTAATCAAGAATCAAGAACTATTAAAATCAAAACTTTTACTGCAAATCTTGATTGGCGCTTCAAGTTCTAACAAATTCGGTTATCTCAAGAAAATGTCTTTAGATTCAAACACAACTGCTTAATCTCTGTTAACACAACTTGCTTCCCTGGATTACCCTTTACTTCAAGAAGCCTAGTTATAATATCATCTAACACATCTTGGTCCGTTTTTTCCAATTTAATCAATATTCATTTGACTCGCCTACTCGTATTAAACATATGTTAGGTTCAAAGTTATTTTCCGAATATTCATTTGGCTCGACCTACTCGTATTAAACCGATGTCACATAGATTTACTTCATGAATTCTTCAACAACAACAATGCTTCAGTGCCAAACAAGTTGGCGTCGGCTATATGAATTCCCACTTCTTCATTTTCTTGTAACTTTGTCCACCAATGCTAGGATTCTTCATTTAAGCTCAATTCATATCATTAATGAATTTTTCAAAATACACAAAACATACAGTGAAAAAGCTACATGTACCATATAAGAAAATATCATCATCACACATCAAGAAACACAAAAATAACCAATCTTAGCTACTAATCAAAAAACCCATCATCTAAAAAGTCAACTTTACAATAAACATATAAAATAACCCCTCCCCTCCCCCGCCCCAACCCCCCCCCCCCCCAAAACAGCTAACTAATCAAGAATCAAGAACTATTAAAAATCAAAATTTTCACCACAAATCTTGATTGGTGCTTCACGTTCCAACAAATTAGGTTGTCTCGAGAAAATCTCTGTAGATACCAAACACAACTGCTTAATCTCAGCCTCTTTCAATACCACTTGTTCCCCTGGTTAACTCTTTACTTCAAGAAGCCTGGTGATAATATCATCTAACACATTTTGGTCAATAATTTTCAATTTTACGTATATTCATTTGGCTCGACCAACTCACATTAAACCTATGTAATATAGGTTTGCTTCGAAGTTATTTTATGCATATTCATTTGGCTTGTCCTACTCTTATGTAAACCTATGCAACGTAGGTTTGCTTCGTGAATTTTTTCAACAACAACAATAACTACGCCTCAGTCCTAAACAAGTTAGGTCAGCTATATGAATATTGAATCCAAACTTCTTCATTTAAGCTCAATTCATAACATTCGTGAATTTTTCAACAACAACAACTACTACGCCTCAGTCCCAAACAAGTCGGGTCAGCTATATTAATCCACACTTCTTCATTTAAGCTCAATCCATATCATTCATAAATTCTTCAAACTACAACAACAACAACAAACCTAGTATATTCCCACCAAGTGGGGTCTGGGGAGGGTAAAATGTACGCAGTCCATACCGCTACCTCCGAAGAAGTAAAGAGGTTGTTTCCGATACACCCCGGCTCAAGATAAAGAATAGCAAACACGTTCGTAATGAAACATGAAATAGAATGGATGGCATAACAGAAATAAGACATAAACACCCACATAGTAATACCATACACTCACAAACCAAAAACACCCACCACACCCAAACTTTCCTAACTAGTTGCTCCTACCTATGGACACAGTCCTAGGATTACTAACCCGGATACACCAAAGCTCTCCTAACAACTTGCTACGACTCACACACACACACTAGCCTTCTACCCTAATCCGTGACCTCCACACCTTCCTATCTAGGGTCATGCCCCCGGTAAGCTGTAACTGCTCCAAACTACACTAAATATAAATATATATACTGAAAAAGATACATATACCAGATAAAAATATCAGCATCACATATCAAGAAAACACAAAAATAACCAATCTTAGCAACTAATACAAAAAACCCATCATCAAAAAGAGTCAACTTTACAATAAACAAACAAAATAACCAGCTAATCAAGAACTATTCAAAATCAAAAGTTTTTACCACAAATCTTGATTGGTGCTTCAAGTTCCAACAAATTAGGTTGTCTCAAGAAAATCTCCTTAGATACCAAACACAACTGCTTAATCTCAGCCTCTGTTAACACCACTTGCTTCCCTGGTTTACCCTTTACTTCAAGAAGCCTACTTATAATATCATCTAACAAATTTTGGTCCATTTTTTTTTTCAAATTTTTTTTTTTACTCAAAATTATTTTTGGGCTTTTAGACTTTGGTATAAGAAGATTGATTCTTGATTTTGCTAAAAAAAATTTTAAAAAAAAATTCTATATATGGGTGGTTGATATTTGGAGAGTGGTATAAGGGGTTGTCGTTTTATGTTTTATAAGTGTGTCGTTTTGATGAGAATCTTGAAATATTCATTATTCTTTTAGTCAATAGACAATGAACATGATGTAAAGATTATATTAAACCACTAAAAATTGAAAAATTCTTTTTCAATGGAGGAGGTCATAAGAAGATTGGGGGTGGGGTGGGGTAGGGGTGGGGGTGGTGGTTGGGGGGTGGGGATGGGGATGGGGGGTATGATGGATTGTGAAGATATATTTTTTTTTAGTATGATTTAATTATTAGGTATTTGAAACTCGATAGTTCTACTAATTTAGTTTCGTATTCAAACTCATTAAGAAGTAACGATCTTCTTGTCGAGATATTTTCTAGTTTGGGGTTTGAATTTAAGATTTTTCTATAAGTGTAAAAAGATCTCGACTGTCGTAATATATTATCGGTGATAGTTTACGTTACGTTTAATCAAAGAGAGAAAGTTCTTTATTGTCATACTGAGTATGACTTAATTGTAAGGTATTTGAAACTCGATAGTTCTACTAATTTAGTTTCGTATTAAAACTCATTAAGAAGTAACGATCTTCTTGTCGAGATATTTTCTAGTTTGGGGTTTGAATTTGAGATTTTTCGATAAGTGTAAAAAGATCTCGACTGTCGTAATATATTATCGGTGATAGTTTACGTTACGTTTAATCAAAGAGAGAAAGTTCCTTATCATCATACTAAGTATGACTTAAGTGTTAGGTATTTGAAACTCGATAGTTCTACTAATTTAGTTTCGTATTAAAACTCATTAAGAAGTAACGATCTTTTTATCGAGATGTTCTTTAGTCTTGGGGTTTGAATTTGAGAATTTTCGTTAAGTGTAAAAAGATCTCGATTGTCGTAACAAATTATCTGGTGATAGTTTACGTTACGTTTAATCGAAGAGAGAAAGTTCTTTACTGTCGTACCGAGTAATCTTCTGTAATTTGCTTCCTGATTTTGTAAAACATGTCGCAAGAAATCGAACTTATGAATTTACGTTCGTATTGAGTTAAGGACGTCTTGATCATTCATACATGAAAGTAAAAGTTTTGTGAGAGTGAAACAAATTTGATACACTCTTTATTTCACTTATTGAGTACGTGAATTCGAATAATGGAACCAATAAAATGAATTTCGTTAACGATAAAAACTTAAATAAATACACTCAATTAACAAATATGAGAACGTTCAAGGATACTGTGGGATTCATTTGTAAAAATAAAAAAATATCGAGTTTGAGTCATAAAAATAGAAAATCCTTCGATAAGGAACCCTTACTCAGCTTCAGTGTCGTGAATTCAAAGAGTCGAACTAGTAAATTTCGTACGCTAAGTACTTTAAAAAAAGAAGAAGGTGAATTCACTTAAAAAAGACGCAAATATTTACAACAGATGTTTAAAATGCATAATACAGATATATTTCAAATAAAATAACCGTTTATTAATCACTTCGATATAAATACTAGATACGAATAATTATTTACGGTCATCGACAAGTGGGCCACATAGTATATTTAAGTGGGGCCCACCAAAATATACTCTAGAATAATTATTATTATTATACTACAACTACATTTTTCTACACTTTCTATTATCTTGATTACACTAGAAAAATTGCAAAATCCAAAAATCAATTATTAAAGAATGTTCTATAAATTGGATAAGTAGATTTTAATAGGCCCATACATTAAAAGCAAAGCCCAAAAATATATGTAATTTTTTGGGGCTAAAGCACCACATAATAAGGCCCAAATATGAACCACTATTTAAAATATAATCAACATCAACAAAATGTTTACATTTTCGCCAAATTCAAAATCAATTTTTAATCCTAAAGTATGAAATTGAAATTGAAAATTAGCAAGTGTAATTTCAAATATTAGGTTCGAAATTTGAATAGTATTTCAAATTAGTCGTTTAAAATTCCTCGATCTGCTCAGTAAAAGTAGGAGGAGGAGGAGGCGACATCGTGCAGTTTGAAGTTAAATGTGTGTGGTTTGAAGTTAAATGATGCCCTTAAAATCGACTAGTTAATGCAAATGATCGTACCACTCTATCGAATCGAACTACTTTTTTTTTTTAATTAAGAAATCCAATTTCTTCGATTGGTCCGTTGAAGTAGTTTTACTTTTATTGAAAAAATGATTTAATTAAGTTTCGTGAAATTATTTTGATTTTCAAGGACTTTCGTATAATATTTTTTCAATTAAACCTCCTTAGCCTCGTCTGTCTTTGCCTCGAAGAGGGTACGCTATTCTCTTCTTTTATTTTATATATAAATGATAGTTTAAGCAGCTTCCCGTCAACATGTGTGATTGACGTAAACAAGTCAAAGACAATTAAATAAGTCTATTTTTATGATGAGTTAGTTATAGATACCATAATATATTTTGTTTTCACATGTTCCAAATATATGAAAAGATGAAATAAAAAAGAAAAGCGTTAGGTTGACAATTAGGCAATCGGTTGACTATTTTTAACGTAAATATCGAGTGTGAATTAATTTTTATTAATAATAAATATCTAGTGAAATAAATATATTATATTTTATTAATAATAAATAATCAATTTTCACACACATTGGAACACTTTTTTCCACACAAAATCTGAAAATTTTCAAACTTTATGCATCAATATGTCAACAAGAAAAGTAAAATATAATTAATGTCATTTTGAATTTTCCTGGAATTTTCCCCTTGAGTGGAAATTGAACCCCCCATTGCTCTCTCTCTCTCTATATATTTGCTTCACTTATTCACTACTATTTCACAAAAATTAAATTAAGAAATTCTCTCTATCTTTTTATTTGTTTCGAACGAGAGAGTCATTCTTTTGATTTAGTAGAGCGAGAAATTTCTATTATTTGTACGTACAAAGTTCGATCGAAATCCACTGAGTTCTGACGAATTAGATCGCGCTGATTCAGGAAGGCCAAGATTTCTTTAGTAATGAAGATAATAGCTATTTCTTTGGTTATTGTTATGTTCGTTTTACTACCTAATGTTGTTGTCACAGGCGATAAGTTTGTTTACAGTGCTGAGCCACCGAATCACCAAAGAAGAGCTGGTCGGAGGCCCCCGCCACCCCCTAAGACATACCCACCGGTCCATTGGAAGCGAAAGAGATTCATGCCCCAAACGCCACCGCCAGTATCATACTGATTAGTGGCGTACACGAGATTTTGTGCTAGTGATGTCAACTCATCGTCATAAGTTTGAATTGTAGTAAGGACTAAGCTTTACCCTCCTATCGACTCGTGATGGGTGAGGTTCGTCCCCCAAAAGCCACCACCAACATCGTAGTGATGTACCCGAGATTTTTTACTCGCCTTATTGAAATTCCTGACTCTGACACTGTGTGGACACGATCGGACTACAGGCTCGTGACAATTTCAACAGCTCCACGTTCATTTTTTTCGCTACTATCACCTCAAGAAGACTCACAAACCCCTTGTGGGACTCTTTGAAGTCCTTTCGTTGTTGCTACTGTTCTTTTCTTCATTATTTCCGACATGACTTTTTCACTACTGTCTATTGTATTTCCTTTTCAAACCTATTTTCAAATGCTTTACTTGAGCCGAGGGTTCAACGGAAACAACCAAGATAGAGATAACGTCTGCATACGCACCAGTGTACTCAGTGGCATGGCAGAGCCAGAATTTTTACTATGGGGGTTTCAAAGTAAATATACGAACTAGCCGAAGGGGGTTCAACGTCACCTATATATTCATAAAAAATAATTTTAACTATGTATAAATAGTATAAATTTCCGTCGAAGGGGGTTCGTCAAGGTGGCTCCGCCCCTGAGTGTACCCTCCTCATATCTCACTTATGAGATTATACCAGATATATTATAACTTGAGCCGAGGGTCTATCGAAAATAATCTCTCTGCGATGTAAGATAAAGTCTACATACACACAATCGCCCTACTGTACCCTCCTCAGATTCCGCTTATGACATTACACCGAATACGTTATTGTTGTTGTATATGAATAATTATATTGCTTCTTACGCGTATTCATGAAAAGCTTCTTTGTTCAATTTGCAACACACATTGGTCCACTTTTTTTCTAGACAAAAATCTAAAACTTCCAAACTTTATGCATCAATATGTCAACAAGAAAAGTATAATATAATTAATTTCCCCCTTGAGTGGAAATTGAACCCCCCATTGCTCTCTCTCTCTCTATTTGCTTCGCTTATTCACCACTATTTCACAAAAATTAAATTAAGAAATTCTCTCTATCTTTTTATTTGTTTCGAACGAGAGAGTCATTCTTTTGATTCAGTAGAGCGAGAAATTTCTATTATTTGTACGTACAAAGTTCGATCGAAATCCACTGAGTTCTGACGAATCCGATCGCGCTGATTCAGGGAGGCCAAGATTTTTTTAGTAATGAAGATAATAGCTACTATTTCTTTGGTTATTGTTATGTTCGTTTTACTACCTAATGTTGTTGTCACAGGCGATAAGTTTGTTTACAGTGCTGAAAGAAAATTCAGTATGAGGCCCGGTCTGAGGCCCCCGCCGCCCCCTAAGACATACTCTCCGATCCATTGGAAGCGAGAGAGATTCATACCCCAAACGCCAGCGCCAGTATCATACTGATTAGTTGCGTACACGAGATTTTGTGCAAGTGATGTCAACTCATCGTCATAAGTTGACTTGTAATAATGCCCGAGCCTCACCCTCCTATCTACTAGTGGCGGGTGAGGTTCGTCCCACCAAAGCCACCACCAATATCGCAGTGATGTACGCGAGATTTTATGCAAGTGATGTCAACTCATCGTCATAAGTTGACTTGTAATAATGCCCGAGCCTCACCCTCCTATCGACTAGTGGCGGGTGAGGTTCGTCCCACCAAAGCCACCACCAATATCGCAGTGATGTACGCGAGATTTTATGCAAGTGATGTCGTAATTTGACTTGTAATAAGGGCCAATTGTATGGTCTCACTAGCTCTCCTATATTAGTAATTTGTTGAAGTATATGAGTAGATTTTACATTGAAGTTACAATGTCATAACTGACGAAGTTGTTGTCATGTAACCTAGAGGTCACGGTTCAGGCTGTGAGAACAACCTTCTCTTACAGAAATATAATGTAAAATTGCGTACAATAGACCTTTGTGGTCCCCTTCTTCCTCAAATCCCGCGCGTAACGAAAGCTTTAGTGCACCAGCAACGCTTATCTGAACACATAGACGATGGTTAGCAAGAAGTTGATCCATCTACCAAAACTAAAGAAAAAAGGACAGCTTGGTGCACTAAAGTTCCCGCTATGCGCAGGGTCCCGGGAAGGGCCCCACCACAAGGGTGCAACAAAGGCAGTCGCAGAGCCACATATGATGACCGGGATTCAATTGAATCAATTTCGTCGGAAAATTATACTGTACAAATAGGTTAAAAACAAAACTTTTTTTTCTGTATACTAGTATTTTTGGACCCCCTCGAGTCCACGGTATGACATTCTTGCATTTTGTTGACTCACCTTAGTAGAATTCCCGGCTGTGCCTGCCGCTGTCGACTGCAGGCTCGTGACAGTTCCGATGCCTCCGAATTCGAGTTTCACTGTTAGTATTACCTTAAAAGCCTTCACCAGCCCTATGTAACACTCTTTGAAGTTCCTCAGACATTCCTTGAAGGAGAACAGGCTTTCGTACGAGACCATTGATTCCGACCTGTACGCATCTGTCCCATACTTGTTCCTCTGAGATAGAAGATAAGGCTATGATCAACGGCCAGCTACGGCTGTGGAAGTTCCGAACCCTCATAGCCACTGCAAATCCGTCCATTTCCGGCATGTGAAGTTCCAAAATGACAACTTGGATAGAAGTTGTTGAATGGCCCATTGCACTTAAGCACTCAAAACCGGACGAAACAGCAATTACTTGGCAGCCTAGTTTTTCGAGCAGTTTTTTGGTTACCATTCTGTTTACGTCGTCGTCATCAGCAAGTAGAACTTGCAGGCCTTTGAACGTTGAACTTGAAATTACTTGCTCCAAAGGACTTACAAGATCAAACATATGTTTTCTGTACGACGATTGTTTAAGATATCGGAGAACAAGAGTCATCCTTTGTGCATGGCCATCGGTATTTGAGGGGATCCATACATTTCCATGCATCATCTGCAAATTAAACAGAATAAGCACAGCGTAAATCGACTCACCACTTCAAAGAGACGATGTAGCCATCAAAAGCAAAAGAACAACGAATTATCATGTTCAGAAACTTTACCAAAAACATCTAAGGGAAAATGAACTTTGAGTTCACAGATAGGATAGGTGCTATAAGAACTAGCAAAGCCATCGACTTGCTACGAGAGTTCGGTATAAAAAACAAACGGAAAAGGGCCAAAAATGCCCCTAAACAATCCAAAATGGAGCAAAAATACCCTCCTTTAGTTTTTTGGCTCAAAAATACTCTGTTAAATTTTTGGCTCAAAAATAACCCTCTAACGGAATGACACCAAGCACGCCACACGGACAAAAAACGCCGCATGGCCACTCCACGTCAGCGTCCAGGTGGAAAATCACCCCATTTATCAGCTCATTTTTTGTCCATTTAAAACCTCTGCTGATAAATGGAGTGATTTTCCATGTGGATGCTGACATGGAGTGGCCATGTGGCATGCTTGGTGTCATTCCGCTAGAGAGGGGGTATTTTTGAGCCAAAATTTAACGGAGGGTATTTTTGCTCCATTTTGAATAGTTCCGGGGTCTTGTTAAGGGAAAAGGACAACACTCAACCATGACATCTCAAAATGCGAACGCTTGAAGGAAAAACAGCGAAGAAATAACATGTACATTTGCTAAAGTATTCTCTAATACCTACAAGGCTACAACCTATGTTGTGCTAACTTTTCAAAAATGCCAAGTGGTGTGTGTATAATCCTCCATAAGTAGCGCATTTTTGGAGGATCCGACACTGATTTTAGGAGAGTCCGAGGCTCCGAGCAACATAGCCTACAACATCAGTCACGATAGGTAACACATCATGTAAACAAATAAAAATGCACAACACCATTGTACGGTTTGCGGTCAACAATTTACTTACATAAAAACTACTGATCGAGAGAAAATTTCCAGGCCTTAAGAGCTCACCTGCCGGCATTCCTCTTCAACTCTCCTCATTTCACATAAGCGTACAGAGAAGTAACTTTCACTACATCTCACCCACTAACGCGCTGGAACATGCATCATTTTAGCTAAGTCCGCTTGAGTCTTTTCTAGGTTCTTTCTAGATCCTTACTAGAAGAAGATATCCTAAACTTTTTGTCTTATTCGGAATAAGTATATATCTATCTTGGTGATTCCGGTGTTGTCAAAGGCTCATTTACAGTGCGCTGAATCCCTAAAGCTCAGAAATGCTCGGGGAGCTTGCTTCAGCTCGCTTAAGCTGCAGTTCAGTATAGGTAAGGCACTTATCCCTAAAAGCTCGGAAAAGCTCGGGGACAGTGATTCAGCTCGCTTAAGCTGCGGTTTAGTGTAGGCAAGGCACTAAGCTGATGGGTACCTCATTGCCCACGAGTGAGTTCTATCTTGAATAAAGTGACACTAAACAATAGATATAATCAGCAAAAGAGATATACCAATCATTAAAGAAAACATTATAAATCTAGTTAATACCTCGTTGGTATTTCTTATTGATTAATCGGTCAAAAATTCTTCAGAGTTTCTTCATATATCACGATACAGTAACTCAAAAACATAGATAACACACTTGCCATTTTGGAATGTTCCAAATGTTTGACCAGTTTTATAATTGTTTCAGCTGTTTGCACTTTTCACGTCTAATTCGTCAAACAATTCAGTTAGAATATGATGTGACATAAACCAATAACAAATATTCATGCAAGTCCGAATAACTCCTCAATCCCTTTACATGGTTGAATTCATCGAGTATATATGCCAACGAGTATATATGTCATGAGCATAAAACTTATAAGGTTCAGTAGCTCTAATGGCGTAAAGTTTACTTTCAGCAAATAAAGAAGTAATTCAAAACACAGAACCATAGTATGCTCACCTGAACGAGCTTTCTGCACATGCGCAAACTCATGCCTTCCTTTAACTCTTTGCTATTACACCTCCTTCCACCGAAGTAACTAGTTGAGCTCGAGATATCTGTTTGAGAACCTTCAAGACTAACTTCGATTTCAAATTTTATGGTAACATATTCATCAAATACGCTGTGTCTTCTTGCTCCCAGAATCTTATCATTCCCTACGTCGGTTCCACTCTCCACAATAACCTTGAATACAACGGAGCCCCCTCCGGATTGGATATTCAATAGATGTCCCACCATATGAAGTATAACCTGAAACGTTCTCTTTTCATCGCCCATAACCAGATTAGGTAAAGAATTGGGAACGTCTGTGGAAAAGCCAAAACGCTTATAAACGCACATGCACTTAACAAGACAAGAAGCCTCTCTGATCATTGAATGCAGCTGAAAGGGCATCATTTCTACTGGGAATCTCCCTTCATCTTTGTCGGGTATATCCATAGCATCGTCTATTAAATTTGACAGAACGGAGATCGTTCTTACCATCGTGTCGATAATAATCCTCTGATTAAAGATTGTGTTCTCATCTTGCAGTATGGAAAGCAAACCCAAAATCGAGTGCATTGGCCGTCTCATTCCATTGTTCATTACCTTCTGAAACGAATTCCTCGCTTGGTTTGCCTTCACGGCATTCTCCTTAGCCAGTTGTAGCAAACCGTTCCTCGTTTCTAGTTTCTCCCTCATTAATTGAGACTCTTCAAGAACCGTTGCGTGTGATAGAGCCACAGCCACCTGATCAGCAACTACTTCCACTATCTCCATCTCATTACGGCTCCAATCATCATTTGCACTCGGAATAACCAAAACTAAAATAGCATAACGAGTGTCGACCAACTCAGGTGTCCCACCTTTGAAATCCGAAACACAAAGCAATGGCATCCGAATTGCTGCAACAGTGCATGCTTCACCAGGCCCGCCACCACTCGCAACTGCAAGAATCGAATCTTGCCTCAAAATCCTCACTCCTTCGTTCTTTGTTATCTCTAACACATCCAGATCATCAATCGGAAGTGAACGATGGTATTCAACAGCAGAACCCGGGGTTAACCCGTGTGTCAAGTTCATCAATGACCTATCCTCATTTGGCATCCAAACAGCACAATTCTGCAGATTCAACGTCTTTGAAAGCTCAACTAAAGTAGTATACAATATAGTATGCTTATCAAGCGACTTCCTAATTTCACGCGTCAACATTCGGACATGTGTATACACTTCTTTCTGTTTCATCATCATACCAACCTCTTGATCAAGCTCGAACACATTTTGAGTCAAAAATAGTTCTCTAACCTTACTCTTAAGTAACATAGGGAACAAAGTCAAAAGGGTGATTGCAGTCGCACACGAAACAAGGGCGGTTAGGATTTTCATTACGGTTAAGGACATTATCAATCGGAACGAAGGATGACCACTATAAGTCAATCCATTAAGCAAATGAGTCGATCCACAAAGCACTATGAACGCAACGAATTGAACAAGTACCCATTTGAATGGAACATCAGAGCAACTAATAAAGTAAAGCAACTCGAGAGGTATCGAAAAATAAGCAATTGCAATCAAGAAATCACTCACTTTTTGACACTCAAGAATGGTATGTATACTCCAAATACCCTCTTCATCACAGTTACAACTCGAAAACTCATTATCGGTAGCTATAACAGATATGATTAACAATAAAATCAAGAACCCCAGAAACAAACACCTTAACATAATTATATATTTATGTCAACTCAATCAACATGAAAGGCAAATAACCAGTGACATTTTTAGTACTAACATACTCATATGCCTCAAGATCCACCATATCCATTTGACCAAAACACCAAAATTTTCAAAAAAATTCCTCCATCAAACTGAAGTTGCACACTTCCCAAGAATTGGAAGACTGACTAATAAAAGAGCTTAAAGTTCTAATCTTTGAACAAAAAGGAAGAACCCCAAATACATAAAAAAAAAAAAAAAAGTGATCTTGGAAGAAAATATCCCAAGATTATCTTTTTTTCTTCACTAGTTTCTTCCCTTTTACTCCAAGAACAAGAAAATCTTAAGTAAAAAAATCTTGAAATTTAATAAAAGAGCTTAAAGCTCTAATCTTTACACATAATTAGACAACCCCAAAATCTAAAACATGATTAAAAACAATAATCTTGGAAGAAAATCTATTTCAAGTACAAGAAAATCTAAATTAAAAAATCTTGAAAACTAATAAAAGAGCTTAAAGCTCTAATCTTTACACATAATTAGAGAACCCCAAAATCTTAAAACACAATAAAAAACAATAATCTTGGAAAAAAAATTAATTACAAGTTAGCTACAATACTATATATGCAAACCCCACCTCTATATTAAATGTTCAAAATCTTTGCACAAAATATCAAGAAATGAATATTAGTGTAAATAAAAAAGTTCAAAAAATTAAATTGACAAAGCTTTTTGCATTTTATAATTGTGGGACCCACATTTTTTCCAGCAAACAAAAAAAACATAAACAGTTTATTCAAAAAGATTTCAATTTTCTGGCTATGGGGATTGAATGTTTTATTTTTTTCATTAAAGTTTAGCTGTGTATACATAATGTTTGATGATCAAATACAAAGTGACATATTAATATTTGGAATCAAATTGTGTGCTATAAGATTTTTTATTTTTTTTTATTCATGTAGTTTTCGATAGACCCCGGCTCATAACAGATAATAGTATAACAAACACAAAAATATAAAAGCATATAAATTAATGCAGTGTGCAAAATAAACTAACACTGCTAGCGAATACAGGAAAAATACAACCCCAAGATAATACTATAAATTATCTATCCATAATCACAGACATCACTCAAACGCACAAACAAGAAACTCCAGACGTAAATAAAATACTCTTCCCTACTACCCGCTAACCCTCTACCGTAATTCGGATCCTCCACACCTTCCTATCAAGCGTCATGTCCTCCGTGAGCTGTAACTGCTTCATATCATGCCTAATCACCTCCCTCCAATATTTCCTCGGTCTACCTCTACCCCGCCTAAAATCATCCTCTCACACCTCCGTATTGGAGCATCCGAGCTCTTCCCCATCACGTGCCCAAACCAACGTAACCTCATTTTTCGCATCTTGTCCTCCATCAAAACTACTCCCACCTTCTCTCGAATAATCTCATTCCTTACCTTATCTCTTTTGGTATGACCACACATTCATCGCAACATCTTCATCTCCGTCACCTTCAACTTTTGGATGTGGGAGTTCTTAAGTGGCCAACATTCCGCTCCATACAACATAGCCGGTCGGCCTCCACTCTGTAGAACTTACCTTTAAGATTTGGAGGTACCTTCATCAATATGGTGCATGACATGCTCCTCAATCTCACCGTTTTCCTGAATCATATCCCGCATATACTTGAAACTCTCTTTCCTGCGACAAGTCACTAAACATACATTTCAAGTACTACGACTTGGTCCTACTCAACCGAAATCTTTTAGACTCAAGGGTCTGTTTCCAAAGATCTCCAACTTATCATTAACGCTTCTCCGACTCCCACATAATTAAAACATTCTTCTCACGCCGAGTTAATTTTTGTATTTAAAAAATATCAAATCATGATATGAAATTCTAAATTAAGTTTTTTTTTTTTGAAGAATTCGGGATTCATCTGGTGATATGAAATCATGAGATGAAATCAACATTAAATTACGTGACCAAACATGATTTCGTCTCGCAATTACAAATTACGAGGTAAAAATCGCATGTCCAAATGTCTATTTAATATATATACTATTAAAAAGAAAATACTATTATTTAGTACTTAATTAATATATGAAAAAGGACAAATATAATACGTATATATCCTCCGTCATATTTTCGGTATACATATGTCCTACCATTACTGTGAGGGGTATATACGTGTCATTTCATTAACGGTAGAGGCATAGGTGTATCCAAAATATGACGAAAAATATATACGTATTATTTCGCATAATTGCGGAGTATATTTATCCCTTTTCCGATTAATATATAATTGTTTATATACCTTAATTGAAGTATTAAAAATGATTACGTGATTATAATTAGTCCCACGAGGTCTAATTAATCCCCTAATTAAAAATAATTATTTAATAATAATTAGTCAAAGCTTTTGAAATTTCAATATCAAATGTAAATTGTTGTGGCTGCTATCTTTGTAAAATACTTTTTTTTTTCTTTTTTACCGTATTGATGCTCGACTAATTTAAATTTATGTTTACGTAGATTCTATTTAAAAGGAAAAAAATATTATTTATAGGTAGTTTTAAATTCAAATTCGCGTTACGTAGAATTCATTTAGAAAAAAAGCATTATCGATAGACAACTTCAAATTCAAAGTAATTTTAAAATTAATTTTCGTTTATTAAAGCGTTCTAAAAAAAAAAGGACTTTTAACTAGTCCGCCCTAAGTTCATTTTCATTTTACTTGACCATTATACAAAAAGTGAAAATACTTCTTTTTTTGCTTTCTGTTCTATACCAGATTGAACCTCGACTAATTAAAATTCATGATTACATAGAATCTATAAGGAAAAGAAAAAAAGATAATCTATAGGCGGCTTTAAATTCAAATTCGTGTTACGCAGAATCCATAATTCGAACCTATGATCAATCGGTTGATAGGCGATTGCTCTATCGTCACTAAGCTATTGACGAACAACAGGAGATTCGATCTCATAGAGTTCAATTCCCGTTCTCAATCCATGACCAATATGAGCTCGAAACTTCCTTCGTTATATTATCATTAGGGATCGTTTGGTTGGAAAATAAGTCATCCCGAGATCAATTATCCCATCCTCAAGGTGAGATAAGATAAAAATAACACTACAATTCTGGAATAAGTCACCAAATCCATTTTGTCCCAACCAAACATAGAATCAGCTCTTTTAAAATTAATCTCGAAATTAATTATCCTTTATATTTTATAATACCAGACGAGCCTTTAATAATAATAATCAAATTTAGAATTTCAAAATTTTATTAACAAAATTAATTTAATAAAATACCTCTAATTAAGGTGGCTTCACATTCTAGAGGATGATAATAATTTCTACTTCAAGAAGCCACCTTTTGCTTTTTCTCTTTAATTAATTTTTAATCTCATAGTTAGGCTAACTAAGAAAGTTTAACTTCAATTTAATATTGATTAATTCTGCCTAACCCATGGGACCAAAAAAGTTAATTTTATTTAGTGTAGTTTACATCATACATTATAGATCATATGTAATTTTAACTTTACGTGTAATTATGTACTTCAAGAATTTAATGACATCTTTATATTCTCTTGTTTACTTAGTATATTTCGCTTCACGAAAGTCAATTTTGAATAAACTTAAAGCTAAATTGAAGTACATTATTTAAATATATCGCAATGTGTTGGTTAAAATTCATGCAGTTTGATTCTTGAAAAGTTAAACGTGACAAATAAAGTGAACGGAGGAAGTATATACTGACTCTCGCATCTTTAAATATATCGTAATGTGTTGGTTAAAATCCATGCAGTTTGATTCTTGAAAAATTAAACGTGACAAATAAAGTGAACGGAGGAAGTATATGCTGACTCTCGCAACTTTAAATATATCGTAATGTGTTGGTTAAAATCCATGCAGTTTGATTCTTGAAAAATTAAACATAACAAATAAAGTGAACGGAGGGAGTATATGTTGACACTAGCAACTTTAAATATATCGTTAGCAACTTCAAATATATCGTAATGTGTTGGTTAAAATTCATGCAGTTTGACTCTTGAAAAGTTAAACGTGACAAATAAAGTGAACGGAGGAAGTATATGTTGACACTAGCAACTTTAAATATATCGTAATGTGTTGGTTAAAATCCATGCAGTTTGATTCTTGAAAAATTAAATGTGACAAATAAAAGTGAACGTAGAAATTATACCTTCCTTTTCTTGCATGGTCATGCAACATATTTTTTCATGATTCCTTCTTTCATTTTCAAGCACGTTTGTATATTAAATTCTTCCACTAAATTTTTTAAATATATTTTTCTAGGAAGTTTCATTTCAACAAGTACACATCCACTAATTAATTTGTACTATATATACACACACACATATTTCAATATTCACTTAAAATTGTAACATTATTATTGCTCACTTATATCCAAATATATTTCAAAATTCTCTTTTACTATATGGTACCAAATTTATCTATATGCAAAAATGGAACAAGGCAAGAAAGGGCAAAATTCTATTAGAAGAAATTATTATAAAGAAAAAAAAGAGCCAATGAAGGTGAAATATATATCAAGTCCAATTATGGTAAATGCAAAAAATGCTGATGAATTTCGATCGATCGTTCAAGAACTCACCGGAAAAAGCCCCGAGAGAGGCGGCGGCGGTGGCGGCAGTGGTGGCGGCGGTGGCGGTCGTGGTGGTGGTTGGATTAATTATCATGATGGAGTTGAGTACAAGTGTTCAAGTACAAATAATAATATTCATACTATGAATATCGATAATAGTAATAATAGTAATAATAATAATAATAATGATGATGATGATGATGAATATTTTTGGAAACAATTTTCAGAAGGCTTATCTGTAGTTCAATATTTAGATTACTAGTATAATTATTTTAATCTAGTGTTCACTTTTTTTTGGATCATATTGCCAAATTCCAAATAAACAAAAAAAGTGTATTTTCATCGTGAGAGCATTGACGTAACTGATAAAGTTGTTGTCACGTGACTAGGAGGTCACAGGTCGCTGTCATGTCATCAGAAGGTCACGGGTCACTGCCATGCATGTCACCAGGAGGTCACAGGTCGCTGCCATGTGACCAAGAGGTCAAGGATCGCTGTCATGTCACTAGGAGGTCACAGGTCACTGTCATGTCACCAGAAGGTCACGGGTCGCTGCCATGTCACCAGGAGGTTTCAGGTTCAAGTTATAGAAATGCAGAATAAGAATACGTACGATAGATACTTATGCACCGACACTTTTATTTCCATCCATATATATATATATATATATGCATTGTGATATGAAATTTGTGTTGGAATTATAGATAATTCCCATGTAATTTGATTTGTTTTATTTAACGAGTACTACAACAATAACAATAAATTCAGTGTATTCCGACAAAATAGGATTCGATGAGGGTAAAATGTACGCAGTCTATACCACTACCTCAGATGAAGTAGAACGTCTGTTTCCGATAGACCCCCGGGTCAGGACAGATAACGGTATAACCACAAAAATATAAAAATAAACAACAAAATGAAATAACACACTGCTAAATAATAAATAAAACAAGACACCGACAGAGTAATACTAATTTTATTTAGCGAGTATTGTCCATAAATTATATGTTTATTAACATTTGGAACGTTTTACAATTTATTCAAAAACTTGAAACTATTTTATTGACCAAAATAATATTCCATAGTAAAAATTGAGGTACTAAATATTTTTCTTTTATGTATATATTATTTATTTGTGATTTACATATATGTCTTATTTTTTTGGAAATTACTATGAAACAAGAAATGAATTGAGTGGCCACTTTTGTCCCTAAACAATAAAAAATCGTAATTAATTTTAAATGATAAATTAATAACAAATTTTCAAAAGAGAAATTATTAGTTACCGGTTATTTAACGATGAATTTCATAGCTGATTTCTATTCTTTTTTCGGTATAATTTGTATGAAATAACCTCTCTAAAGGTGCATGCGTACGTCCCGCTGTGAAAATGAATCGAGGAATTATACGAACGCAATTAATAATCGAGTACTATATATATATATATTACTTGTTGAAATTTGAATAAATTACAAATTGTAGATATTCTCCCTATATTTCTAATAAAATGCTCACACACCGTATATTCAATCTTGGAAATCAAGAGAAAACAACTCCAAAAGTGTGATTCTCCTAGGACACGAGTCATTTAATAACAACTCGGAAACTGAGTTTCTCCTAGGGAATGAGTCGTTTAACAACTCGGAAACTGAGCTTCTCCCGGGGGCACGAGTCATTTAACAACTCGTCAGAAACTGAGTAGTTTCTCTTAGGGCACAAGTTGTTTAACAGCTCAGAAACTAAGTTTCTCTTAGGGCACAAGTCGTTTCTGCTAGTGTAGGAGCCGTCATTTTTCACTAAAGTACTCGTCTTCTTCGTTTTGAAATTGAGCAACTTCTTGATTTTTGTAATTGCACTTCCATGATTACTCATCTTGTAACTACGCAAAAATTTCTGCCTATTAATATAATAATGGTTTCCCGTATATGTGGTCCCACACTCAGATCTCAAGAATGTCATCCGATTCCTCAAGAATTCTGCGTCCGCGTCTACCCAACTACGTTGTTTGGGCAACAAATCTTCTTCATGCAAGAACAACGTTGGATTATAATCACGAGAGAACATCATTATAATTGTTGTTATCGGTCTTCTTTGCTTAATTTATAGATCTCGTTTTTGTACAATGATCACTTTTTAAAATTTTTGACTACTAACTAATTTTAGATTAGGATTATAAATCCTAATCTAAATATAATTCCTAATCTAAATATAATTCCTTCGACTTATTGATTCACTAAATATAATGGTTATTAATAAATCATGGGTTTGAAATTAAATTAATAATAATACTTAATCATAATAATAATAATTTTCTTAACAAATGTGACAAATAAAACTGAACAGAGAGTATTAAATAGAGAGGAATATTTCCTCCGTCCATCTTAACTTGTCCATGTTATTAAAATCGAAAAAGGGTCAAAAATATCACTGAACTATCTGAAATGGAGCAAAAATATCCTCCGTTAATTTTTTGACTCAAAAATCTCCCTCCGCTAAATTTTTGGCTCAAAAATAACCTTCTATGTAACAGAATGACACCAAGCACGCCACGTGGACAAAAAAATACCACATGACCAGTCTACATCAGCGTCCAGTTGGAAAATCACCCTATTTAATTGAACTAACCGTAACTTTTTGGAGGTTTTTGGCTAGAAGATTCTTTAGACGTTACGTCTTAATTACATTTTAAAAATATATTTTATGATCAGGAATCACCCTTAACATTTTTAATCTCCGTCCTCACGTCACATCAACAATAACATACCCAGGATATTCCCACCAAGTGGGGTATGGGGAGGGTAATAAGTGTACGCAGTCCATACCACTACCTCAAATGTGAGATAGAGAGGTTATTTTCGATAGACCCCCGGCTCAAAATAAAGCAATCTAAGATAAGATAAGGAATAGTAATAGAATAAGATACAATTGAAATTAACATATTCAATAATATCAAAAGCAAGATACTCCAAGTACACACCAAATCATGCAACATCCTAACTTAGACTAACCTTCTACCCTAATTCGCCTCCTCCACATACAACTTCCAATTTGGGATCGTGTTCTCGGTAAGATGAAGCTGTTCCATGTCATGTCTAATCGCCTCCCTCCAATATTTCTTCAGTCTACCTCTACCTCTACCTCGCTTGAAATCATCCCTAGCCAAACCCCTCACACCTCTGCACTGGGGCATTTGTGCTCCTCCGCATCACATGACCGAACTATCTCAACCTCGATTCCTTCATCTTAGCTTCCACCGAAGCCACTTCTACCTTATCTCAAATAACCTCATTTCTAATCCTATTTTTTCTAGTACACCCACACATCCACCGAAACATTCTCATCTTCGCCACCTTCATCTTCTAGATGTGGGTCTTCTTAACGGTCCAACACTTCGACCCATATAACAAAGCCGATCTAACCACCACTCTGTAGAACTTGCTTTTAAGTTTGGGAGGTACCCTTTTGTCACGCAAGATACCGGAGGCGAGTCTCAATTTCATCCACCCCACCCCGATCCGATGAGTGACATCCTCGTCAATCTCTCCATTCTCCTGAATCATCGACCTCAGATACTTGAAACTATCTCTCTTACTGATAGAATGAGTGTCAAGCTTAACAGCCACATCGAACTCATAAGAAACCTCGCTGAACTTACACTCCAAATAACACAAAATAGAAAGTTGACTAACTGTACAATGGGATTCATCTGGCAGTAACTGTTGGGTTCAAAGTATATGAAAATGTGTGAATGAAAAATGGAGGAAAAATGGTGGAGAAAAGGGAGACACCAATTTAAAAAGTATACTCTCAAATTGAAAAGTTCACTCTTTCTCCCACATTGGTGAAAGAAGAGAACTTGTGAGTGTTTAAAATAAGGAACACTTACTCTACATGGTAAGTGAGACAAGAAATAAGAGATGTCTCGTGCCGTCGTCGTCTGTCACGCCTCAAATCCTATTGGGGCGGACTGGCACCCATAACCGAGGAGGCCCGGGAGAACCAACTCATAACCTTATACTTCTCATGCATACCTCTATGACAACCCGAAATTTGGACAACATCACGTCGCATATAAAAGGAAATAATCACTTGTATAAGCTCGAGCACACATATATATGTATATACAATACTTGGCCGTTGGAGCCATCACGTCTATTAACAAAACACCACCTTGACTGTACATTAGGTCTACAAAGCCTCTAGACAATACACAGAGTTTAACTAAGGTCGGGACACACCCCACCATATAACTAACTTCTATACAATATCAAAAGTGACTGTATATGACACGAAAAGCCCCTAAGCAATCTGGAGCTCACCAAAAGCAGCTGGATATCCTGGCTCCTACTTGTGCGGTGTATAAGCTGAGGTACCTGTGCCTACAGCATGAAATGCAGGTCCCCCGTGGGGGACGTCAGTACGAAATATGTACTGAGTATGTAAAGCTGTAGATAATCACATATGATATAGGAACTCAATAGAAATCAGAAACAAGTGAATAAATCGTAATAGGAGTGGACCACACTTACTAGAACTTGTGATAACCTATACATTGTATTTATTCAATCACTTTACCTTCGTTCTTATCATCTTTGTAATCATTACTGTACTGTACTGTGACCATTAGGCTGCCTCCAGTACATATCAATTGGGATCGACCCATGATAGGCTTATGCCCCTGGGATACCACCCATAAACACATAAATAGGGATCGACCCATGATAGACTTATGCCCCTGGGATACCACCCGATAAGAGAGAACTTCTATCACTTAGTTCAATTAATCTTTGAGATTGTTATTTCGGTCGCCACCGCATTTTTGATACTTTGAAATAATGATACATCAATAAGAGACATATAAATAGACCATCAATGCAATAACAATGAAGTAAGAACTCATTGGCACATCAATGAAGTGTTTTGGAGTCATCAATGCCATAACAATGAAGTAGGAACTTATTGGTATATCAATGAAACGTTTTGGAGTCATTAATAGCACATGGATCTTGTTTGAGTAACCGAATACCTTCTGACATCCATTAGTGCAATAAACATGTAAGATTTGGAAAACAAGTAAGTATTGGAATGTCTTGACATCTTGTAGGGTGGAAACAAGTTCATTCGTAACGTAGGACATCATACAAAACCATTATGGATCACATGTTATTGAATAACTTTGGAAACTTTCTTAATAGAACAATTGTTCACTTTCATGCCAAAGATATGATATAGAATATGCTTTACATACCTGACTGTCAACCTTCAATACTAGTCCCAAATGGACTTCCCGTCTTTTCGGATTACTTATCTACAATGAACATATATAACAATCTAGTATTAGCAACCAAACGTCACAATTCAATTATTTGAATTCACCAAACTAGTGGTTAAGTAGTAAGCCTTAATTACACCACAAAGGGTGTCACTTTAACCCTCTTATACTCCAATTACATTCACATGTCATGTATATTCATACAACATCCTCCAATATCAAGTTTGGATTCATTTATCCTTCCAACCAATCCATTAAACCAAATTGAGCCATAGACATAAATAATCATCAATTCAATAGTATATCACCATATCCACCTTCCATAACTCAATTACCATATCCACCTTCCACAATTCAATACAACCAAATCATGCAAAATAGTCCATAACCCTATTTCCATCACCTTTCAATAACAACCAATACATATAATCCTCTATCACATATATACATATGGAAAAGAACAAAGGCAAACAATATTCATACCTTAGAATTCACCTCTTGATTATGCAATCCTGTGTGCACAAATAATAGGTGTCGTTCGAACCTCTCGAGATGACAAACACAGTTATCGGATTACTTTAGAATTTCTACGGTTGAATCAAAAGTAATTTAAAGGTCAAATTTGGCTAGGGTTTGTTCTTTCTCAATGATTGATGATGAAAATGAGTTTTTGAACTCATATATTCCCGTCCATAATATAATAGGAAATGACCAAAATGCCTTTAAAATTTAAATAATGTCAAATATGTCCTTTGGTGGACAGTTTTGATAAGCTAAAGTAGATCGACCATAACTCTTTGCTACAATATCGGATTTGAGTGAAATTGGTATCGTTGGAAGGATAATTCAAAGGGATTTCATTTCATATAAAGTAGGCCACCCAGTTCGTCCTGTACAAGGATTTATGGTCGTTTGAAGTTGACCCTAAAAATCTATTTTGATAGGCTGAAGTAAAATGAGTATAACTCCTTACTTAGACGTTGGATTTGGATGAAACCAATTGAATTGGAAAGAAGACTCAAAGATCTTTCTTTTCATAGGTCGAAGATCTCCCAGTTCATTATATTAAGGGAGTTATGATCGTTCGAAGTTGACCCAAAAATTCGGCTGGCCTCAGTAGTTTGTGTGCAGGAAAATTTACTATTCCCAAATATCCCGGCCACCGTTTTATAGTTTCGAACGTGCTCGATTATATCCGAAACCTATCCGTTTTTGGAAATCTTTATATCGTTAGAAAACTTATTCAATAACCTGCGCATGGAACCATCGACGGGCAAATTCCGGTATAAATAAAATAAAAAAATAATTCCATATAAATAAGACCAATACACTTACTTGAATACGCCAATACATGTACTTGAATATGGAGTGTTACATCGTCGTCGCTCGCTCGGCTTTGGCTTGAAAGTAAAAATGCAGTAAATTTTTCTGTGGTTTGATCCTCCAGTTATATGTATGCATGGCACTGTTTCGAACTGATGCTTCTGAGAGATGCACTGTTTCAAACTGATGCTTCAGAAGGATGCAATCCTTCAATGAAATGACACACTGATTCATGAAATGGTCTGCCTGTTAAGAAAATATGCAATCTTTGGACGAACAGACATGACTTTTCAGGAAAGGTCACACCTTTTAAGTGAACCATTAACTCTCTTCTTGTTTTAATGTCACGACCCGAGCCTAGGCCCTAGCCGTGACGAGCATCCCGAACCATGAAGGCCCGGAACACCCATTCTCTATCTGGTTATCATGCACAACATTCATAATCATAATAAAATGCGGAATTGAAACTGAGTACGGAAAACATGGTCAAGTTCTGCAACATTTCTGAATAATACTATTTGACATCAGTCTGCGAAATCTCTACTAAAAACATAAACATCTGGCTGAAAAGAAACTGGGACAAGGCCCCCAGTAAACCAAAAACATAATAAATAAGATAATGTCTGACATAATTAGGCCTTCCGAATAATAGAAGGCTCACCACTGTGAGATCAAGTCTGCAAATCCGAGAATGTCTACTGAGTAGCTGGACCCCTAGACTGTGCCTCAGAACCTGGAAGGAGGGGGGTCAGCACAAAAGTACTGGCACGCGAAGCAATCCAAAAATAGTATAATGGAACATACATATATATATATATATATATATATATATATATATATATATATATATATATATATATATATATATACATATTAAGTGAAAATAATTTTTCATCCAGACATCATGTATAAAACTGTTTCTGAAAAATACATGGGCACTTCCTGAAAACATGTAACCTGTCTGTTCATTTCATATCATGATCTGTGTTTTTACTTCTGAGTTAGGTGGTATTCCCCTACAAGTCTGATATTCCACGGGCTGTATGGAATCCGCCATTGACTCGGCGGGGAAGCCCCCAACCCAAGTGTGCCGCAAGAGTTGGAGTGTCTGAGTCTGATACGCCACAGGACATTTAAGTCAGCGCATAATAGTATACCCGGATCGGCAAACCACGGTTTTAGGCAATGAGTCGCTTGAACTCAAGCCCTCTTCGGGGAACCACCTAACATCTCTGTATGCCCATTTTTAACCTTTTTTGTACATGCAACATTCTGAATGTCTAAAATCATGAAAGTCTGAAATGTTTGTTAGTCTGAGTCTGATATGGCATTAGTCTGAATTGGTATCGTCATACCAAGACTTGCAAGTCATGATTTTTCTGAGCCATAATGTATTAAGCAAGAGCTTTCATTCAAAACATAGTTTAGACCACCAAAACATGTAACTGATGTAAAGGATTTCATATTCCGAAACTTAAAGTTCAATTCATGCAGAAATTTCATCAAACACCTGGTGGTCAAATGTCTTTAGCAAGTTCATGTATCCAAAATTGAAACACATTCATTCATATATGTATATAAACTGTCAAATCGCTTTGGAGATGGTCAAAAGACCAAAACAATGATGTTAAAACATCTTATACATAAATATATATACATAATTTAAAACCCCATTCTAAAACATGATTTTTCTATGCCCATGAGAATTTAGGAAAAACCCCGCGTACCTTGTTCTCCACGAATTTTGGGTGTCTATCGAAACCTACGTCGAGGAGATTCAAAATCTGAAATTTGTTTCACGAACCCGCGGTTGAATCTTGAGTTGCTTGGGTTTTAATGTTGAAACCCTAGGGAGAGTTCTTGAGCAAATTTGAAGAATATAATGATATTTTGGCTCTTTAGGGATTTAATCCCGTGTTTAAGTTGATAGGAGAATGAGTATTTACGGAAATGCCATTAAAAATCCGGATGGACTGAACATTTTGGCCGGGCGCGATCTAGCGGGTGCCGCGGGCCTTAGTGCACCGCTTTTACTAAGGCGCCGCCCGCTCAATCGCGGGCAAAGGTAAAGGGCACGCGATCCAGCAGGCGGCGCGGGCTAATCGCGCGCTGCCACTGGATCGAAATCCAAACGAGGCCTTAGGCTCGTCCAAAAATTCTGAATTTTCTCCGAGACGTACTACAACCTTGCCCCATCGTAACGCAACAAAAAAATCCAAAAATGAAGGTTGGGAAGGTCGAGAAGTTGTATCCCGAAGGTTGCCAGCTAAGAATGAGTCTAAGTCATTTCAACACTTAGGAAAAATTTAAAACTTAAGTCTGAAGCTCAGAAATTACAGTCTAATACATGCATGACTTTTACGGGGCGTTACACTTAAAAAAACATTCTGTGTGATCAATCAAACTGTTGAGTCAGTTCGTAGAATCCAACAATTTGAGGTACCGCTATTGTTCGAATTGTAGGTCATTTTATCCTGGGAGGAAGATTTCATAACCTCGAGTACAGTGAGGGAAATTATTCTTTAAGGACACTTCGTGAAGTCGGGGGACTTGGCCTTAAATTCTGTTTCATCCATTAAAATCTAACACACTTCTTGGATAGATTATTAAGTAATCTTGTGTTGAAGGTGTTAAAGGGCTTCAAAGGTGTTCTTGTTTATACATGAACTATTGTTGAAATTGGTGTTGTAATTATACAGATTTTTATACCCGAAACTACATAAAATAACAGGAAGAACTGAACTCAGTGAACTCACTCACACAAATTTAAGATATTCATTTATTGAATGCATTCTAGGAAGAAGAACAAAACGGCAACGATTATAGTTAGTGGTATTAAATGGAGTGATTTTTCATGTGTACGCTGACGGGGACTAGCCATATGGCATTTTTTGTCTACGTGGCGTGCTTGGTGTCATTCCATTACGTAGATAGGTATTTTTTAGCCAAAAATTTAACGAGGAGTATTTTTTAGCCAAAATACTAACGGGGGATATTTTTGTTCAATTTCTGATAGTTTAAGGGTATTTTTGACCCTTTTTCGTATTAAAATAGATGTCCAATATTAGTTATTCCGTTTGAAAAAAAATAAATGGATAATTCCCATGTAGTTTGATTTATTTTATTTAACGAGTACTACAATAACAACAAACTCAGTGTATTCCGACAAAATCGGATCCGAGGAGGGTAAAGTGTACACAGTCCATACCACTACCTCAAATAAAGTAGAGCAGTTGTTACCGATAGACCTCCGGCTTAGGACAGATAATGGTATAACCACAAAAAATATAAAAATAAACAATAAAATGAAATAACACATTGCTAACGAGTATTGTCCATAAATTATATTTTTATTAAATTGGGGTTTCCATTCATGTACTAATACACATGGAATGTTTATTAACATTTGGAAAGTTTTACAATTTATTCAAAAACTTGAAAGTATTTTATTGACCAAAAAAATATTCCAAAGTCAAAATTGAGGTACTACATATTTTTCTTTTATGTATATATTATTTTATTTATGATTTACATATATGTCTAAATTTTTGGAAACTACTATGAAACAAGAAATGAATTGAGTGATCAATTCTGTCGCTAAACAATAAAAATTCATCGTTAATTTTAAATGATAAATTAATGACAAATTTTCAAAAGAGAAACTATTAGTTATCGATTATTTAACAACGAATTTCATAGCTGATTTCTATTATTTTTTCGGTATAATTTATATGAAATAACCTCTCTAAAGGTGCGTACGTCCCGCTCTGAAAATAAATCGAACCGTCTCATGACGTTATGAACGAATGAATTGAGTGACAAGTGTTTGAAGTATATTATATACCAATAAATACCAAATTGCCTTTTATGAACAACTAATTGACATCTTTCATGAGACTTTTCAGTATATAATATGATTTTGACATTTGAATAACTACAAGTAGTAAAAAAAAAATTAAAAATAAATAAATAACTACAAGTAGTAGAATACATAAGTACTTGGAAGCTTCATTGACCAATCATGTGGAAAAATAAATTAAATATTATATTTCAGTAATCTTTATACGGTACAATAAAAATATATTATTCAATATAATTCTACAAGTGACGTCTGAAAAGAATAGTGTGTACGGTGATATTAATTACCACTACTTTCAAAGGTATTTTGGTTGTTTCAGATAAACCTTCATCCTTTTACGGTGTGATCATGAATACATATATTTTCAATTAAAAATAAATAAAAGAATAATAAATGGTAGAAATAAAGAATTTACAAATTACAAAGAATGATATATCCTAATTAAATCCCAAAAGAAATATATTAATTTCAAGAATTGTTTTATTCTCTAATTGAATTTCTTATAATTTTTTATTTTTTTTTCATTTTGAGCCAAAATGCATCTACCTTTTTTTCTACCACCAGGAATATTTGTGCATGGATTTGCACCTTTTGATGGAATTGAACCTCTTGGAAGTGATTGAATAATTAAATTAATATTATTCTTTAACCAAAGTTGATCACCTTTTAATATCCTCAATGCACTTACATTATTATTGTGTAAGTTGAAGAAAATGAGGATTGATATGAAGAAGAAAATTTTGCAATAATAGTTGTATTGCTTGAATGACATTGTTGTTGTCATGTTAAAAGACAAGATTACCCTTGATACGACCGGAGAACTGGATAGGTCAGGAGTTTGAGACGTGGAACGATCTGTTTGTGGAAATGCAAGAGAAAGACCTAGTGTGTGTATGTGTTTGATCACTCTCTCGTAGACCCCTCGGTGTTGGAAACGAGCTTAAGAGAAGCCTCGTTGAGAGTAGGAACTCAGGCGAAGTGTGTAGGTCAAGGATTCGAGACGAGGAAACAGATTCTTTGTAGAAATGCAAGAGAAAGACCTAGTGTGTGTGTATATATGTGTTTGATCACTCTCTCGTAGACCCCTCGGTGTTGGAAACGAGCTTAAGAGAAGCCTCGTTGAAAGTAGGAACTCAGGTGAAGTGTGCAGGTCAAGGATTCGAGACGTGAAAAGATTAGTGTGTGTGTATATATTTCACTCTCTTGCACACCCTTCGGTGTTGGAAATTACGAGCTAAGAAAAGTCTCGTTGAAAGCAGGAACTCAGATTGCGACGACTATTTTGGTGAGAATTAAGTTGTAGTGAATGAGATGAAGAATATTATGTTGTGATTTATATATATACACACATTATATACATATCATATACACTATGTATATATGGAAAAATGTGTGGAAATTGACTAAAGAAAATCCGCGGTTTGAATTGTTTGACAAAATATTGGTAAAAGAAAACACGTATGCTTGAAATTTAAGCACATTTTTTTTGTTTTTTTCATTATTATACACACACATATACACACACAAAAATATATTCGGTCGTATTATAAAGTTGGATCTGAGGAGGGTATAATAGTACACAAACCTTAAACTTATTACGACCCAGTGGCGGAATCAAAGTTTTTACTAAGAGGGTTCGGAAGTAAACCTACGAACCAGTCGAAGGAGGTTCAACGTCAATTATATATACATAAAATATAATTTTAACCGTGTATAAATAATATAGTTTTTCGTCGAAAGGGGTTTGGAGGAGCCCCTGAGCTAAAGGTGGCTCCGTCCCTACTACAACCCTACCTATATACATCAACATGCCCAGTAGTCCTACGAAGTGGGATCTGAGGAGGGTAGAGCGTACGTAAATTTTATCCCTACCTTAGAGGTACGTAGGTTGTTTTTGTTAGAACTTCAACTCAAGAAAAAACAATCGACGGTTCGAAAAAAGAATACATGTATATTATTTATATATATATAATTATATATGAGAGAGGAATTAGTCATTCCAGCTTGGCATCATGTGCTTGAAACTGTTTGTTTGATGGTCAACCTATATCATTTTAATGATTTGATTTGAAACTTTTTGTTTGATGGTCTAACCTGAATCTTGTAGCGTTAAATGAAAGATACGTAAAAGAATCAAAATATTCTTTAATCTCGTGATCTTAAACATGACAATTGAAAAATTGAAATTAAAGAATTGTCAAAAAAAAATAAAAAGGGAAGATGCATTCTTCTTCAAAAAGACTAAAAAGAAAAGTAAGACAAATCGAACATGAAGATGAATTGACCCACGAGAGTTATGGCTGAATAGATATGATCCTTAATCAGAAGTCTCGAGTTCGAACTCAGTATAAAAAAGATTTTACTAGGAAGTAATCCCTCATTAAATGGGTATTATCTGGTCATTGCGGTGCAAATTCAAATTAATTGAGATTCCAATATAGATATCGTACATCCAAGTGGCGTAGTCACCTTTGCTCCAGGGGGTTTGACGGAAAATTATACTATTTTTACATGGTTAAAAATATTTTTTGTGTATATATAATAGATGTTAAACCTCATTCGATTAGTTCGTATATTTACTTTTGAATCTCTTATCCTGGCTCTGCCACTGCGTACATCAGATAAGAATACTAAAAGAAATTAGATGTGGTGAAAAGTACATGACTTTTCTTTGATGACTTGACTAGAAACAAAGGGAAAAGACATCGTTTCCACCCCAAATTATACCCGAAAAGTTGAAGTCACACCTAAACTATACTAGTGACCTATTACACACCTAAACTATAAAAAAGTGAAACTATTTACACCCTGTCAGGCTACCACCACTTGCATGTGGTGTAGTGTTTTACACGCGCTGCCACGTCAGCACCACGTCAGTAAAAAATATCACTTTTTTATAGTTATGGGGTGTAATAGGCCACTTATATAGTTTAGGTGTGGATTCGATTTTTCGACTATAATTTGGGATGAAAACGATGTCTTTTCCCTTAATGTTTTTAGCCGTTTACTTTTGTTATTTAATAGGTTGGACGCGACTAAAATAAGTGTAACACACGCGCCTTAGAATGGGGGTCGCGGGGAGGTCATAATATCACTTTTATATAGTTAACGTGTGTAATAAGTCACTTATATAATTTAGGTGTGACTTAGACTTTTCTTATATAGCATGGGGTGAAAATGATGTCTTTTTCCAAAAACAAATGAAGCTTGTTGGAAAGTTGGCATATTTCACATGGCAAAGTGAAGTTTTGACCATTACTTTTTTATACAAAATTGAAATATAGTGTACTTGGTAATGAGTAATAATCTTCTCTTTAGCCCAATGTCTTTGACCTTCAATCCCCATTTCCACTTGGCGTTGCGGAATAGTCCGAGAGACTCTTGTACTTATATAGAGTTAGCATCCTGGTCTTCAACGAGACACTTGAACTCGATCGAAGCTAATTTATATAAAAATAAATGACGAGACAATATTAATTTATCTAGGTCGATCTGATGTGTCCTCTATGTCAAAATTTCGTAGAATACAGGGGCTAGAATGGCAAACCGGAACAAGTACAAAAATCCCCCATACCATCCCGCGCTTCTTTTTTGTGTTCCACACATTATCCAATTTAGGGTATAGAAACTAATAAAGGGCAGCCCAGTGCACTAAAGCTCCTGCTATGCGCAGGGTCCGAGGAAGAACCCCACCACAAGGGTGTATTGTACACAACCTTACCTTGCATTCCTGCCAGAGGCTGTTTCCAAGGCTTGAACCCGTGCTCCCCTGATCACATGACAACAGCTTTACCAGATATCCATTCGAATCGGCCTCTTATAATTTGGTCCCATAAGACTCCCAACTTGTAATCTATGTTGCTGGGACCCTCCAGAGAGGCTGCTGCTTATGAACTACATGAATTAAGTGGTACAAGTAATCCTAGATCAAAGCGAAGATGAGAACAAACATCATCATAAACAATCTCTGTTGCATGATTCTGGGAAACCCAGAAAGTCGAAAGTAATCTATAATTTTACAGCATTACTATTTCTGCCTATACTAAAGTCAAAACAATCATCATGAAAGGAAGAACTAAGAAAATCAGATTTCTTGGAAAGAGAATGTTTTTGTCTAAAAATAAGATAAAGTCGAAACCGATTTTCTAAATATAGGAGAGTCAAAAACCAATTTATCTGTACCCTCTATACATTACTCACCCAAAATCGTATGGATTGCCTACATTACAACTGACAGAAGCCAGTTTTACCAGCAAACTCCCTCGGCCGAAAAACGGGTGCTTGCTTGATGAAATCTCAGCATAAATGTTTAACCGCCTCGGAGGAATTATACTACCACCAACGTGACATTCCCCCACATTTAACTGCCAAGCCGCTATCTTCTGCTGAACCTAGTGCACCTTCTTTGCAACATAGCACACTTCCCTTTGAAGATAATCATACGGTAATGTGGAAGTAATTTTGAAGATTATCTAGTTGTAGATCCGAACAGGCTTCTCAAAATTGTGTCGGTTCTGCACCACCAATATTAGTCAGTTAAACATGTATTGAAGGAACAGGAAGTTTCACGCATGAGAAAGAGTAAACATAATAAACAACGTGGCTTTCTAGTTCGAGGGAAATTCGGTCTTGAATGGATATTACGCGTGGCAAAAAAAAAACGTTATTTGTATTCAAACATATGTACTGCAAAGAAATTTGTTTTATCTCAGACCATGCAGTAAACTGATTACCAAATCCATTGACGATATTATAAGAATAGTTTTAAGCTATCAAACGTTCGAGCATACAAGATTTCTCCAGATTATGGCCATGCCCAAAAGCATCAAAAGAGGTTCTCCCAAGATAACTATTGGCGGTAACCCTTGCTCAACCCCACACGATGAAACAAAAGAAAAACTCAAAAAGTTCTGTTTTTTTCACCCTTGAAAAGTTAGGGAGCTTGGATAACCAGGTTCAGTCGTATAGTTAGTGCCCGGGACCAATCCCAATTTTCTTTCCACAATAATGAAATTCTTTCCACGATGTGGGAACATACTGGGTTTGTTGTTGTTGTTGTAATAATGAAATTCTTGCTCTGGCCACAGTTCTAAAGACCTAAAGATTCTCGGACGGTATCTCATAGATATTGCTTCAAAATTGTGACAGCTCGCGCATAAAGCATAGTGCGTACCTGGTTGGCAGCATATGATCTTTTTGGAGCATTGTCAGTGTGCTCTAATCCAAGGTACTGCTCCCAAGCACCATATACATCTCTTTTCTGGAAACCAACCAGAAAATTAGGAATGCCCAAACACATGTGATGAGGACTATGAATCGATAAAGATGGAAAGGAAGCGCCACATACCTGGAAACGGTTGGACACAATATCCGATTCCTCCAGGTACTCGGGACGACCCATGGATAAAAATGCAAATTTCCACTGCAGAGCAAAAGTACCACTTGTCAAAGGCTTTTAAGAACACAATTATATACTTTACCGAGAAAGTGACTCAGAAGTTTTCAAGATGATAATTTCATGAATAATTTGAGCAATGCAAAGGCAGGACGATTGAATACCTTTGAAAACTCCTCATCTGAAACCTGCAATTTTTTCTGAATGCGAGCTTTAACTTCAGTCAATGTCTCACCCTCATGAATAAGCAAGAAAAAAGGCTCACCAAAGTTCTGTATTTGCTGTAAACACAAGGGAAAGGAATTAAAAAAATAAAAAAGAGAAGGGGAACCAAAAAACAAATTATTCAAGGAAGAACCTTCCCTGAAATAAACAGTTATTGCAACAATATCCTTACACATGTACTTACTGCTTGATTTTGAGCTGTGTCCTTCATAAAATGATAAACATGAATTAAACGACTACGAGGGTCCAAGTTTTTCTCCTCTTCAGGAATCTGTAATGCAAACAGTGTCAGTAGTATGTAAACATCTATATAATCCATGCTACCAACTACAAGAAGTTAAGTCTTTATTGATCAAAGTAAGGTGGATTCACTGATCTGAGAAGTTCATGATGATAAAAAAAATATCCAGTTAAAAATTGTTAACAGTATATTGATAAGGAAGTCAGGTCAGTGGGATGCCAATTGGCCTCAGAAGATGATTTGGAAAACAAAAGTTCCTGCTAACTGTTGAGGTAGCATACTAAGGTGGACAGCAGTTCGGAAGGCTTGCTAAAGACAACTTGCAGAAAAGGATCCACAATTTTATTGATGGGTCAACCTCAGAAAAGGCTTGCAAAAGTTCCTTCACTTCATGTAACAGATAGAGAAGGATCCACGATTTTATTGATGGGTCAACCTTTAACTTCTTACAACTGAACCCATTATACACATCCACACACTGTATCAAAAACACTGGATTCAGATGAACTTGTGTTCTACAACCACCACTGGTAATAGATGTTATCTGTGTGAAGAGGCCTAGGAAACAGTGAATCATCTTTTCTCCATTGCAGAGTGTACCTAGACAACACTGAGAATTATTTTTAAGCATTTGTGGAATTTCTTGGGTGATGCCTCAGCGTATAAATGATTTGTGAAGATTGGCAAGGTCAAAGGGTACCTAGAAAGCTGAAGAAGATACGGAGAACCATTCTTTTGTGTATCTTATGGACTTTATGGCTGGAGAGGGAACAATACTTACTAATGTCTTCATAATCGGTATTAGTAATGTAGAAGTAATCTCTTAGTGAATCTGAATCAGTACATGGACTTTCTTGATTTGTTGGGAGGGAAAGGAGAGTAGGTGGTTTGTTGGTTCTTTAGATGTTTTCTGTACGTTCTTGCCGTCTTGGTACTTCATTAATAAACTTTTATCATATAAAGACACATCGATTGAAAATAAATCATACTAATGGCATATCAACGACATCAGAACAGCATGAAAGATGTAAACAAGGAGAGGTAAAGAGATGCCAAGTATTTATATGACCAACATTGAATATGTCATGTCTCGGTGCAATATACTAGATGGTCAAGCAGGGAAAGATTGGTTTCAGTGACGAAGATTGAAGCTTCAAATGAAAAAAGAAAAAAAACAGTGAAATGAGTGACACTCATACAGATCCAATTGCACATAAGTAAAATCCAACCTGCTCTAGTAAATAAACTAACGAAGCAAACATCGGATATTAAAACGTACCTCCTCTGCACGTAGAGTCCAGTATTGATCATTTATGTTCTCAATCCTTTCATTAAGGGAAAAAATCTGCAGTAAGAAGATGGATGCAAGGTTACAAATGCTACCTAGGAGCAAACTGGAAAGCACAGTTACATCAAGTCCTTTAATGAATTATTTTACCTCCTTCGACAAAACATATACCCACTGTTCAAGTACATACACAAACATATATGTAAAGTTACATTATTGTTCTATGAACATGCATACACTGAGAGACGTGCATGATACACTTCTTAGTCTAGTATTTTTTGGGTTATCCTCTACTGCCTTCAGCACCATATAACAGTGTCATTTAGAAAACAAACAAATAAGTAAAACTGATTAAATTTACGACCAGTGAGCTGATCTGAGTACTGAGAAGCGAGAAGCATCTTAGCAGACCCAAAACCACGGTATAAAAGGAAGTTATGCAACACCATAGTACCTTATATATCTTATGGTAAAACACTTCCAGCAATCTTAGTTCAGCATCTGGCAGTGACAATTCAACCTGCACCATAACAAGAGATAAGATGAGTATCTCGCAACAGAACAGACAAGGTCAGTTTTTCCCATCTCTCAAAGTTCCCACAACATATTTTATAGACTTAATGCTTATTTGTGTATAGGGGGGAGAAAGTTCAAAGCACACGAAAACTCCAAAGTACCTTTGTTTTCAGGTCATTAAGAACATCTCCTATGGTACTTTGTTTTGGCAATCTGATAGTATGGATAGTCACCTGAAAATGGTCAGTCCAAGATTATATTACAGAAAGATGAGGTAAAAATGTGTCATAAAAGCATAAAGAATGCCTTTCAGCACTCACTTCATCCTTGGCAGCATGATAAAAAGTAACTTTGAGAGTTTTTAAGCCCTGCAGCTCTGGTAAAGGAATATCCAGGACTTCATAATACAAAATATCTGAAGTCTATCCAAAGAAGGGGATGATGTCAACAAACAATCGTTAGAAATAAACAATTATATGCAGTAAGCAGAAGACTGCATATCTAGGAAATCCAAAAAAGACAGAATACCTGATTATAGTGACTGAGCATTTCTGTGAGACGATCAACACCACGATACCTTATTGGCTGAGGCTTTGGCTGCTGTGAATAGCAATTATGTGATGTAAGCCTTACTTTTGATGGATCATCCAAGTGAAGATGACGAGCTAAGCATTCAACAACTTCATCATAGTTGTTCTGCTTTGACCTAAAATTATGTGTCATCAACATGTGAAAAGAGTTGGCATAAGATCAACCTAGAACTGCTAATTATACAAAACGAGATACATACAACTCCAGACTGAACTCATCCTCCTTGGGTTTCTCCAATGAGCGAAAACGAACAACCTGGAAGCCATTGAATAGAGCTCATAACTGTAAAAAAGACTTTCAAAAATATACAACTAAAACAATGCATTTTTTTTTTAAAACTCTATCCCAATTGAGATCCTAAATTGGGTTAAAGCGAGCAAAATAAAGTACAGCAGGCGCACTAACAAAGATATATCAATCATAGACATCTATTGCAGTACTGTAACAATCTTTTATACTCCAGGGGCCAAATATCACAATAAGAGCATGCAGCACAAACCTGGCGATTGTGCACGTATTCCAAAAACGAAGGGACTTCTGGAAAGCGATATTGTTCATTCCCTTGCTTCCGAAGGGATTTCTGAAAACAAATAATATCCCCATCTTCTAGCTGCAAAGCCAGAGTAGTGCATAAATTTTTCATCGCTAATAGATCCATCAGAAGAAAAGAGAACATCTATTGAAAGAAATCAGCTACACAAGCAAATGCATAAAATGCCCAAAGTGGCTACGGGCAATTGATTCCACATACCTGACAGCCCCGAAAACTCAGGTTCCTGTTAATGTGTTCACACATCACATTTGGTTCAAATTTTATTTCCTGCAAATAACAAAAGCTAATAAATCACATCCTGTGTTTTGAGTTTTTAACTGGCAGAAAAAGAAAAAGAGAAATAAACCTCAAAAAGTTCAATTTCCTCATCAGGCAAAAAGCCAGCCAACTCATTTAGCTTTGCCAATATCTCCAGCGGCTTTCCACTTCCTTTCACAAAAAGCCGTCCAACATACCTACCCAAAAAAAAAATTAAAGAGACAGACCAAGAAAACCTCATTCACAGGACAACAACATGGCTTCTCATATACCTGCCCCAAGCAGTTTTAACAGCACTTCAAGGTTTAAATGCATTAGAATTTCAGATTAACCCTTTTAACAGGATGTCCTTATCAAGTTCAAAGAAATCGCAAAAAACCAATGGAGGCATTCTTCTTATGTTTTCCTTTTTCATTGTATACTCTCATGCGGACTGTTACAATGTTTTAGATCTCTAGGTTGAGTAAAGTAAAAAACACCTTTCCATGCAGTCTTGTTCCCAAAAATGAGTAAGTCCCAAATTCAAAAATGAAAAATCGCTACTTTAATGTTAGTCTTCCAGTAATAGAGAAGCAAAGATTAATACCTTATCTCCTCTTTCGAAGGGTCATAAAGTTTGAAAAATAGAAGGATATCTTCCTTGATCTTCTCTGGGGGAGGAATAGGTTGCAAATCCTGCAAGAATAAACAAAACAAATTAGAACACAGAAGTAAAACATGGAGAATAATGCCTCACACGGAAAACATGCAACATGTGAATCATCAAACGAGAAGAAAAGTAAGCAACCGATACATTACCAGGCCAAGTTCTACTTCCAAAAACAATTTTAGCTCAGCATTATTTGCTTTATTTGAAACCTCTCTCAGTTGGCCAACCTAAAAACACAATATATATAACATCATTAACACCAAGTTAACCAAGCACTCCCATTCTTCAACAGATTGCAGAAATCTATCACTACGGGAGAAAGATTGCCAGAAGAAAAATATGAAGAATACACACTTCAAGAATATCACTCTCAAGGGGGCATGATGATCCCAACACTTGGTCCAATCAAAAGACATGTCTGGAGGGCGGTGAGGGAAGGGGGGGAGAGAGCAATTGACTTGTGAACCAGCCTTGGATAAATCAACACGAACAGAAAAACTGATCCTGTTCACTAGCGGTGTCAAGTGGGCGGGTTGCGTTGAATTTGCATGAGTCAAAATGGGTTGAATTAATAAATGGATGGGTCAATAACCCACCCAAAGTTACTTGGGTTGAAATGGGCTAAAATGCGGGTCATAACCCAACCCGCGCAATTCTTACTAAGTTTTAATTGCTTTATTTGTTCTTTTATAGATTTTGAATACCTAAAGATATTGTTTTTTCTTTATTATGGCTATATATAACATATCAAATTAAACATAAAAGGTTTTTTTGAAAATATTTTAGCAAGATTTCTCATGGATCATTTGAGCTTATATATCATCCCAATTTTTTGGGGGCTGAAATGGGCTAAAGCTAATAAATGGACGGGTCAATAACCTGCCCAACTTGAGCAGGTTATATGTTCAGGTGTTAATTTGCCACCTCTACTATTCACCAACACCTGAAGGCATCTATTTTGGTAAGGGAAATTGTGGATTTCAAGTTCGTAATCGTTTTTCAGGAACCAGAGTAAAGATTGCCATCATAATTACATTGCTCAGTGGATTGCAGTCCACATATTCTTGTATCATAAAAAATGATTAACCTTACGTACAACATTTTTTCGCAGAAGACAGATCAAGCAAGAGAATTTAAAGAATCAAACTGCCATTTAGCTGCAGACCTACATCTTACACAAATGAAAAAAATATCATGCTAAGATCATTCTTCTTCTTTTTTTAAGCAAAGGGATGATCTGGGAAACCAAAAACAAGTATAGCAAAGAACATCACCAATAGAACTGCAGTCATAATTCAGACGCAACCACACATCAGAGGTAAGATTGTCAGACAGAACTTACGGATTGAACTTCTTCTTGAGCTGTCAATGGACGATTAGGCCGATATGTATGGTTCTGGCGCTTTGCCCATAGCCAGTAACGCTGAAATTGCACTGGTATACCAAATTCTTTAGCAACCTCCTCCTGAGAACAAACGTACCATCAGATACATGTCAAACTTAAGAATTACGGTGATTGGCCCTCGTAAGCTAACCCTGGGAACTCCAGTTCTTCTCAATATTTTGCTTGTTCATCTCAATTTTTGCAATATAAGCACTAGAATTTGAAGTTTTTATCTTTTTTCTCAAAATAATACACAAGTACAGAAGTAAACAATCCATATTGTAGAAGCAAAAAAATTCACATGAATCCTCTTTATTAAACACGATCAAAACTGAATGCATTCCATGCAGCACATACAAGTGATTTTTATGTAATGTTCTGTAGTTCATGAAGCTAAACAGGTTGTGGGGCTTGTCGTCCATGCCTGTTGCTTTTCTGTACTTAAATTGTCCACTTGGTAGAAAAATTTATTTACCCAAAAGAAAATGTTCAAAACAAATTTGCTTTTCATGTTTAATAAGAGCAGTGTGGCTATAACTTTTCCAAATCTACAAGAAAAGGAAATGCAGAAGAATGATAAATGTACCTTGAATTGAGCAAATGGCATCTGCTTCTGAATACGGAAACTATGCACTTTATCATGATCCACAAGATCAAAATAGATCTCCTTCCCAATCTGTTCACCAAGGTCTTCATCACGAGCTACCTGTAAATGAAATGACCAATTGCAGTTAAACATTTTGTAAATAAAGATGCAAGAAGTGAAGTATATAGAATAGTAGTTGAAAGAAACCTTGATGATTGTATAGAGGTGAGCCTCTGCTTTCTCCTTTCTCTTTTGCTCCTTTTCTTCTTGTTCCTTCTTTAGTCTTATCTGAAATTAGAGGTTGATAGATGATTACCATGACTGAACCAAACAGAAACTAAATCAATAGTATTGAGTTGAAACCCACCCTGAGATGCTCGGCTATGTCCTTCTCATCCACATTGCATATGATCTTTTCCTTGTCACTTTCACGTATATAGACAAGCATATACGCATTTGAATATTTTGTAAATTTGAATGGTGAATTGTTGAACCCAGGATTTGTGTGGGGTAACTGTTAACAAGAAATGGACACTTTACATGTGCAACACCTAAAAGAAATTTTCTTGTATACATATAACGTTTTTCTAATATAGAAGGTAGAAATACAAGAAAAAAGGTGTAAGAATAGGACAAATACCTCTTCTTCACCACCATACTGTTCATCCAGTGCTCTCTTTGTATCTTCTTTTGTCACACGTTCATCATCAAATTTATACCTAACAGTAAGAAATCCATAATAAATCAAACCAGATCAAGGACAGCAAAATCTCCAAACACTGTCAACGTAATGCAGCCATCAAGAAGAACCAAAGCCAATAGCTGCTTGGCAATCAAAAGGAAGCACATACAGGTGGACTACTAAGGGTATATCTGATACAGGTACATTCAAATCTTAGCAAGTTTTAATGCATTCTGAAGAATCCTTATGAAGTACATAGAAGATGAGTATAACAAATATGATGTTCCAAGAACATGTCAAATCTTCCTTGGGCAAGCTAAAAATCTAGAGAACACTAAGAAAAGCATACATGTTAGAGAAACATCCAATTATAAATGATGGATAAGCATGTATGCTGACAGCAGTACGTTGAGAAAAGGACAATTATAAATGCTGGAGAAAAATGTATGATGGCACAACAAACTGCATACCATTGATCAGAAAGTGTTGGCCTGATATATGCATAATAGTGTCCCCCGTGCACCCCGCCGCTGTGAACTAAAACACTGAAATTTTTTTTTTAAAAAAAAAGAATTAGTACAAAATTCATTAGTAGTCATCATCATCATGCAACATAATTGCCTGAAGTCACTGAAAATTGAGAATCAACAGATATCATGGTCAACGGCCAAATTTTATTAGTTATCATACAAAATACAAGAATAAGTAAAAGCTGCAGTCAAAGCACAAGAGGAGATGTCAAACAAGAAAGCAGAATGGGGAGAAACAGATGTTACTGATATCGAAAATCACAACAGAAGCTGCCCAGGTGAAAAGCCAACATTTTTCCACTAGAATAGTATCATGCAGTTTATAAAAAGAAATGAAATAAAACTTTGCAATTATATATATTAACAGAAATATCCCATGCTGGTATCCAAAACAAGCTGAACCGATATTTCAGGTTTATACATGAATGAGATAAAGAACTCGCAGTACCTTCCTATTGGGACCACATAAGATCAAATAACTTTAGCTGGACTAAAGGGGCAAGGCAACATGTTATAAACGCAAGAAGACAATACTGATTGACTAGAAATACCCAAATGAATTGTACTAACAGATGCCGAGAACAGTTGAACAGAGTGAAAAATTATACCAGCATCTATACAAGTGAGGATGAAATTAAATTATCAACGAATATGAGCATCCAACCAAAACCTTAAGGAAATTGGTAGAGTAGCCCAACTCACTATAGAACACTTTTGGAACCTTCAAAAAGCAATGGAGGACAAGCATATTCTAACACCAACGTGAAGCCCATTTTAAAGTTTATACGCGATCATTGATTGGAAGATTAAATTAGCTCAACGGGCTATAGTGTGGGCCTAGACTAGACAAAGTAAGCTCCAGAAGACAATGGGCCAAAAGCAGAGAAAGAAGACTCGACGAATTAAGAAGCGTGTGTCGAGCATAACTAAAGATAAGATGATCTGAATTGAGAGAAGAGCTCAGAGCAGCTCAGTGGGTTTGAGATGCGAGAGAGAAGCCCCATTTGGTAGAACAAGGATAGAGAAAAAATGATTGTGCAAGCGGGTTCACCAAAGTTTGCTCTGTTACCATGTAAAAATATATTCCAATCAAATACCATAAGGCAATGGGTGGATACCCCATGACAATTACGAACCCCTTAGGAAATCTAAAACCAAATGGGCCAAGTATTCTAATATAATAAAGGGAACAGAAAAGGTAAGATAACTAACCTACATCCCAAAATCTAGTTGAGAAATATTTTGCTGTGTTGTCAGCAAGAGGATGTCATGTTTGACTATAGCATATGTGTCACACAGTGAGTTATGCATGATTTCAATGCTAGAACACTAGAGAAAAAAATAATCACTAAGATTTTAATCTGGAGAAGGAAGATGCACAAAAGGTAGAAGCGGCACTTTGCACATAATCACTCGAAACTCGGTGGAAAGGGAGAACAGATCTAAGTTCACAAGAACTAATTCTAGGTGATATACCACAATCAATCAACTGCGACCGAACCTAGATTAGTTGGGAGTGGTTCAAGGTTGAAACCACAAATATGAGCAATATGAGTGAATGACTGGATGATTTAGGGTGAGGCATTCTCTCAACCTGTACATACTTTGACAAGGACTTGCTAATTTTATTAATGAAATTATTGACATATCAGGGAAGTGTGAGCTATAATGGTTCGCAAAATAGCGTTGTTAAGGTTTCAACTACCAAAACAAGTAAAAAGGGGAACTGCAAAATTGACCCGATTAAGGGAGAATACAAGATTCCATTCCCCAGCAGATGGCTAATTTTACGTTACCAAACTTGTTACAAGTATGCCACTTTGAAAATTATTTATGTATCAAAAACCATAAAGAGCATGTAGATGAATCAAGCTAAAGTAAACCAAGTTTGACACAGTGAGGTCGATCAGAAAAGAAAACGGCATAGAATTATTGCATAACAGCAAGAAAACAGAGTGATTAAACTGGTCCAGATAAAACAAGCTACCAATTGTATATTTGGACGACTCTAATCATATGCAATAGGAGGTGATCTCAAGCCGCCCAAATTTGTGGAAAATATAGCTAGTTAACTAACTACAACATAAAGATTGTAAAACCACCACCGATAAAATCTTTGCTGAACTTCCCACGTTATTCAACTAATGGTCGACGACAAGTTCATGAAAAAATGAACAGTAACTAGCAAGGACAGATCATTAAGAAAACAAAAAAAAATTGAGACCTGTGAAGAGTATAGAGATTGCGGACACTTCGATCAGCATCTGGAGATAAATATTTTCCATTCTCTCTATCAAGATCGAGTTGCAAGGGGAACTCATATCGATCATTTATCTATATTGTCAATCAAAAGAAGTGCTTTCAGTAATAAGCATTATGTGGACACATATAGTTATAAGTCAAGCATGGCAGCAGTAGCACTTATCACTGTAAACCATCTCCTCTAAATTCATCTCAAAACGAATAAACTTCCTTACTACAATATAAAAAGACGAACGAAAAATAGAGTATTACTCCATATGAGAGACATATGGAGAAAAAAGTGACAACCTGCTTAATCCATGATAATGTGGAGTCCATAAGCATGAGACTTCCATGTAATGTAGAATAACAAATGAGACTAAGAGTCTGTTTGGATTGGCTTATTTTAGTGTTTTTAAGCACTTCTGTAGTGTTTGGGTAAAATAAAAAGACGCTTTTAAGCACTTGGTTTTAAGCTAAGAAAACAAACATAAGCCCAAAGCCTTAAGTTAGAAATGGTTTATAAGCCAAAAGCCAATCCAAACAGGCTCTAAGCCAAATCACATTGTTTTTTTTTTTTAAATCATAATCTAATTTCCATGTTGTACACAGGACACCAGAACTCTACTTAATCAAGTAAAAAATTTTCTCCGAGTTGGCAATTTATCCCATCCAAAGAAGAAAGAAAATGTTATCTCCCTAGTTAGCTACGGTTGTACAATAATGTGAGAATTAATTAATTACCTTGATCATAGCATCCCGCACAAAATCATATTCAAAGCGTTTTAACTGAAGTTGAAGAACGGGAGGGAAGTCGGTGAAAAGGACACCTTTCTTAGCATCCTGTAAAACTAGAAGTTAGCTACGAACATATCAGATATCATAACTTTACAACCCAAGCAAAACACTACAAGAAAAGGAAATAACACTAATCATTGCCTATCATTCTCTGGCTCAAAAGGATCTCAAAGTTTTAATAAATATGCAAATTTGTAAACCACTAGCTCATAAAAACACTAAGACATTTAACCTGCAAACCATGTTGTTCTGCATGGTATTTGTTGTCGCCTTCAAGGCGTTCCACTTCAACATACTTGTCAAATGAAGCATACACATCTCGACACCCTTTCACATCAAGCTGAAGATCTGATCAAAGATACATTTTCATAAATAAAACGATAAAATAGTCTTCCAAATTCCATACAAAAACCATCTTAGAAAGTTATTCTGGTTCGATGGTTCTATATTTACCATAAAAAGACTCTTTTCTTGTTGACTTGTAGTCCACGTTGATACATTCGATGTAATTCATATGATGCCCCTCAAGTAATTGTTGTATTGTGCCCTCTACAACAGTTCCCTGAGTCAAAAGAACCAAAGTTAACAGAAAACAATAATCGGAAGCAATAATATCACCTCTAAAGAAGTATTTAATCCAAGATAAAAGGCGTCTGCAAGTTCTAAGTGTTCAATTCCATGAGACCAATTACCTTCATCTTATCTTCGAGCTTTTCACAAAGAACCCTGTTAAGTTCTTGTACATCATGCTGCATGAAAGAATCATAGGTGTCCCACCCAAAGGACTTAGTCAACTCTTTTGTTGCTACACTAGTGTCATTATACTGGAGCTTATAAAACAAACTCTGCAAAGCTAAGGGGATGCTGCCAGATGGATTGTCATTCTCAGTTGTTGGCATATGATACACAGCCTGAGAAGCAAGTATGAATTAATCATTTGTATGGAAAAAATACCAAAGAAACTATTCATGCTACAAGGCTAACCTTTCTAAAATAAGGAATATGGTACAGTGTTTGGAGGAGAGAGTTCATGTAACAAGTGGCTCCCTGATTCTTAAGGCCAACAAAACCAGTCTCCTTTTTAGAGTCATGGGACCAGTAATCAATGACTTTACGGACGGCAACATCAGCTTCAATTATGACTGTATCATCCATAAGATAACCTCTTCCAGGATCATATAGTTCACTAAGAGGCATGAATGACGTGAAACCCCAATCACTCTCCCTTGCATTAAACTGGTGCTGGGTATCTGCCATAAGGATCATAACATTTAACAAAACAGCCTTCACTTCTACTAATCAAATCACAATACAACAACAACAACAACAACAAACCCAGTGTATTCCCAGCGTGGGGTCTGGTGAGGGTAAGATGTACGCAGTCCATACCGCTACCTCCGAAGAGGTAGAGAGGTTGTTTCCGATAGACCCTCGGCTTAAGATAAAGGATAGTAAACAAGGGGATGGATGACATAACCGAAATAAAGAATAAGAAATAATAAAATAAAAAACAGACATATGAAATACGGGAAATAAGAGCAACACGGAATAAGAAAAATAGGAACTAAGAAATAAGAAATAGGACACCCACCTAGTAGTAGCATACACACGCATACCAAAGACACCTATGTACACTGTCCTATGATTACTAACCCGGCTACACAAGAACACTCCTGACTGCTTGCTACAACCCACACACTAACACTAACCTTCGACCCTTATCCTCGACCTCCACACCTTCCTATCTAGGGTCATGTCCTCAGTAAGCTGAAGTTGCTCCATGTCATGTCTAATCACCTCCCTCCAGTATTTCTTCGGCCTACCTCTACTCCTCCTGAAACCATCCAACGCTAGCCTCTCACACCTACGAACCGGGGCATCCGCACCCCTCCTCATCACATGCCCAAACCATCTCAGTCTTCCTTCCCGCATCTTGTCCTCCACCGAAGCCACTCCCACCTTCTCTCGGATAATCTCATTCTTAACTCTGTCCCCTCTAGTAAGCCCACACATCCAATGCAACATTCTCATTTCTGCCACCTTCAATTTTTGGATGTGAACGTGCTTAACTGGCCAACACTCCGCTCCATACAACATGGCCGGACGAACTGCCACTCTATAGAATCAAATCACAATACTCAGACATATATTCAGACCCCTCAGAGGGAGAGAGCAATAGAAGTAGCATCACAAAATAAAAATGTCAAGAAGCATAAATTATAAAGGTTTCACTAGGTTATCAAAAAAAAAAAAAAAGAATTCAGGATATACTTGAGAAGATGACAACTGAATCAAGTTTCCTTTAGAGGAATCCCCACTCATGATTATATTCTCTTTCTCCAATGCAGGAATGTAACTTACACACCCCATCTAATTAATCTTCTCCAACAAGCTGCTTGAGATGTCTTCTTAGGAGAGCTTTGAGGGTTAAGTTAAGATATGGACGAAGCTCTGCAGCATTTCCAAATTCAACTACAGGAAACACCATACATTTAAAAGAAGGCCAAGATCATTTCCAGTCAGATCTTTCAGGCAGTTCCAACAAAAGATGTATTCCATAGACCATCTACAAAATTATTGTAGTCATCAAGACACCAAAGATAGTCTCTGAAGGTTCCGATATTTGATCTACTGTTCTCCAATGAATGAAAACACATATGATCTGCACCACTGACCCAATTTGCACAGGCACTCTATACAGGCTGGAGGTGAGCCTTGGTCCAATGGTATAGTTGTTCCTTTGGCTTTCGTGACCTGGGCCACGGCTTCGAGGATAGAAGCAGTTCCTATCAGAAATTCAAGGGAAAGGCTACTGTCAGTAGACCCTGACTTTCCCTTACCCCCTGTACTAGAAGTGCATGTTTAAGCCCTCTACTATATACAAGGTGGCAACAAGTAGAGAAAAGAAGATAGTTGGTGATTATCTCGTGGCTTACTTCAGAATAAGCCCATGTAAGCCATTGAAACGCAAGAATTGCCTCTTACAAAAAGGTATCCTCCTCGTCAAAGTCTACTCCAAACAACCTCGTCAAACACTCCACCAGCTAATAGTTGATGTTTATGTTTCTATTCATGATACATGCACACAAAGTTCTCCAAGTGACTTATTATTCCAACGGCATCCCTATTTCTGTTGAGGCTTGAGCACTCATCAAATGAAGTTGATCTTCCTCTTGCTATTTGAAAAGGTATTCAAACTACTCATGACACTCATCTTGTTTATAATTTCTTGAGTTGTCACTATTTTCCGCCATCATATCATGCATTTGTTATCCAACTTATGCACTGACAAAGTATCTAAGAAACTAAGATTTTGGCAGAGGCTGTCTGGGTTGCAATGATTGAAGAAATTAATTGTTCAGGGTAATAGTACTCAGGAATTCCTATTATTACTGATAACGGAAAACAAATTGCATAACTACCTACTACTAACCTTTCACACTATTCCTCAACCTCCACCCCTCCTATCAAGGGTCATAATGTCCTGGGTAAGCTACAGACTTGTCATGTCCCGCCTGATCACTTCTTCCCAATACTTCTTTGGCCTACCTCTACCTCTCCTATTTTGTCTAGTGGTAAATCAATTTTTAAAGGTAAAAAGGATGAACAACAGCTAAGCTAGATACAAGCTGAGCAATTTTCAAAAAATTTAACAGCCAAATAAAAATCTTGTGTTTTAATAATAAGTTCTCAAACTAGCTACATGTGGAAGTTCATTTATTACTTGGTTCCTCACTGAAAAAATTCGAAAGCGCACACAGAACAATACCCGAAAAGTTATCCAGTAAAGTTTTAAGTACAATGATTAATGGCTTGTGCAGTTACTGAATCAACTATATATTCCCCCTCCTTTTAAACTCATGCACAAAGTTCATGTCTTTTATTCAACAAATAAGATCTCTGACCTTTTCTTACTGTGTACTTGTTGTGAATTCGATTGATAACAGCTAAGCTAAACTGAGCATATCTACTCCAACCATAAGGCAATGTTGCAGCATCTGCCACATCTAGATACATTGATAAATGGTCTGCATTATTCCCTTTCGGGAATATCAGAATCCTCCTGCATGACAATGCACCATCTAGCACATCATTATCATATTCACATAACGATTGTAAGTCAATCCACTAAAAATAGGGTGTTGGATATAATTACCATTTATATCCTCCTACATTAAAAGCATCGGAGTACAACTTCTTCACATTCAACCTTGAAAAATTGTCAACAGTCCATGTGAACCGGGCTGATGCCGGATCATCCACCGCCTGTGCATCCACTGTACTTGTTGCGTCTGCTGGTGCAACTGCCAAAAACAAAGCATGAAAAAAATTTAAATGACTAGAAAGTATAAAATATCACTTATTCAGTCGACAACACCTCAATCCCAAACTTGTTGGGATCGGAGATACATTCCTCTACATATTCTGCTCTATTGTGCTCTGTTTCATTCTAATATTAGTAAGCAGTTAGTGCAAATTACACACACTACAATTTAATCAATGTAAAAATGACATCAAATGATAAACAAAAACGATTACACATACATTATTTGTATAAGTGTGTGTGCACATATGAGTGTAAAAGTACGTGAGATACCTTCCATAGGCTGAGGTCCCTCGGTAGGAAAGTCAGAACTAGGAACAAGCATTTCATTGTCTTCTGGCTGCCAAAAACGAAGCAAAAGAGTAAGCAATTAGATCTTACAGAACTGGACAATTTTGATCAGCCAAGTTCAAAAAGAGAAGTTTAGGTCAAATTTACACCACAATAATGTCCAAATATATAAATTCAGCACATATTCATCCAAAAGATCAAACTACTTAAGAACTCCAAAAAATAAGAATCATACATTCAGGGAAATTCCACCTGATTAAGCAACTTTAAACAACATAACAAATAAGCTAAGCAAACTAAAACTGTTAAAAACAAAATGAATTCACACATAAATCTAGCTAAATGAATTCACTCACTATAACATTATACACAATTTTTATGTCAATTTCACACCGCAATCACAGCAGACTGCTACAAATCAAAAGCATTCAATTAACAATAAATAATACACAAAACAAAGTAGTACAAATAGTAAAAAAAATCAAATACAAACCCATAGAGAAGAAAAAGTAAAGAAGATTAATTTACATTCAATAAATTCATTCAATACCGCGTTCTACACAACTTTTAGGTCAATTTCACACCACAATCACAGCGGACTGCTACAAATCAAAAGCATTCAATTAATAAGCTACCTCAAGCAAATAATACACAAAACATCAAAAACAAAACAAAAATTACAGAAAACGGAGATGAAGAAGATTAATTTACATCAACATAAAAAATCAAAACGAATTCACACATAAACCTAACTAAAATAAATTCACTCACTATAGCATTATACACAATTTTTAGGTCAATTTCACACCGCAATCACAGCAGACTACTACAAATCACAGCGGCATTCAATTACTAAGTTAATTCTAGCAAATAATGGCGAAACAAATTCACAAAGCAAAAATTACAGAAAGGGGAGCAACTTTAATCACAAGAAAATAGCTTTAAAAAAAGTGAATCGACACTGAAAAATAGTTAAATAAATCCATTCAATACCGCTTTCTACACAATTTTTAGGTCAATTTCACACCATAATCAATTAGTAAGCTAATTCAAGCAAATAATACGCAAAACATATTCACAAAGCAAAAATTACAGAAAACGGAGCAACTTTAAACACAAAAATAGCTAAGACAAAGTGAATCGACACTGAAAAATAGCTAAATAAATCCATTCAATACCGCGTTCTACACAATTTTTAGGTCAATTTCACACCGCAATCCATCGGACACTGAAAAACAGCTAAATAAATTCATTCAATACCATGTTCTACACAAATTTTAGGTCAATTTCACACTGCAATCACATCGAACACTGGAAATAGCTAAGTAAATTCATTCAATACCACTAACTACACAATTTTTAGGTCAATTTCGCACCGCAATCACAGCGAACTACTACAAAAATCAAAAGTATTCAATTACTAATTAAAGAAAATAATACTCAAAACACATTCACAAAGCAAAAATTACAGAAGACGGGGCAACTTTAAACCAAAAAAAATACATGAAACACAAAAAAATAGCTAAACAAAGTGAATCGACCCTGAAAAATAGTTAAATAAATTCATTAAATACCGCTAACTACACAATTTTTAGGTCAATTTCACACCGCAATCACATTGGACACTGAAAAATAGCTAAATAAATTTATTCAATACCGCTTTCTACACAATTTTTAGGTCAATTTCACACCGCAATCATTCAATTAACAAGCTAATTCTAGCAAATAATTACCAAAACAAATTCACAAAGCAAAAATTACACAAAACGGAGCAACTTTAAACACAAAAAATAGCTAAAACAAAGTGAATCGACACTGACAAACAGCTAAATAAGTTCATTCAACACCTCGTACTACCAAAATTTTAGGTCAATTTCACACCGCAATCACATCGGACACTGAAAAATAGCTAAATAAATTCATTCAATACTGCCAATTACACAATTTATAGGTCAATTTCACACAGCGGACTACTACAAATCACAGCTGCATTCAATTACTAAGCTGCTTCAAGCTAATAATAAACAAAACAAATTCACAAAGCAAAAATTACAGAAAACGGAGCAGCTTTAAACATACACACAGAAAATAGCTAAAACAAAGTGAATCAACACTGAAAAATAGCTAAATAAATCCACTAAATACCGCTAACTACACATTTTTTAGGTAAATTTCACACCACAATCACATTGGACACTGAAAAATAGCTAAATAAATTCATTCAATAAAATTCATTCAATATCGTTTTCTACACAATTTTTAGGTCAATTTCACACCGCAATCACATCGGACACTGAAAAACAGCGAAATAAATTCATTAAATACAGCAGTCTACACAATTTTTAGGTCAATTTCACACCGCAATCACATCGGACACTGAAAAATAGCTAAATAAATTCATTCAGTACCGCTTTCTACACAAATTTTAGGTCAATTCCACACACCAAACACATCAGACACTGAAAAACAGCTTAACTAAACAATTTTTAGGTCAATTTCACACCGCAGTCACAACAGACTACTACAAATCAAAAGCATTCAAATTAATAAACTAATAATACACAAAAAAAAAGTAGTATAAATAGTAAAATCAAATACAAATTCATACAGAAAAAAAGTAAAAGAAGATGAATTTACATCAATCGGAGGAGGAGTAAGAAGAGTCATTGCCGGAGAATATAAGTTAACGGTAACGATTCGTCGGCGAATCGGAGAAAAACTTTAACCGAGAGAGAAAATTGAGAAAAATGGATCGACGGAAAAAGGAGAAAAAGAAAGAAGACGAGGGCAGTGAAAGTAAACAAAGGAAAACGTTTATTTATATTGGAGGGTAGTTTCGGAATTATGAAAATATTTGCTTTTATTTTTTGTTTTTTTATTTTTTTGTTTTTAATTTTTTAGTATTCGCAGTCGAAACCATAGAGACTGTTTCTAATAGATTTTCGGCTCAGGACAAAAAAAGAAAAAATCATAATAAAATATAAAATAATATGCAATAACAAAAATAATACTCACGGAGTAATACTATACACTTTCTAGTCGAAAACACACACCTCATTCAAACTCTGCTAACTAGAAACTCCAACCTACGAGCAAAGCCCTTACGACTACTAGCATGACCACACCAAAGCTCTCCTATCTAATAGCTACGACTCTCCGACATGCACTAACCTTCTGATCTAATTTGCGTCCTCCATAACTTCTATTCTAGGGTCATGTCCTTATTAAACTGTAACTACTTCATGACATGCCTAATCATCTTTCGACCTATCTCTGCTCCGCCTGAGACCATCCATAGCCAACCACAAACTGGGGCATCAATGCCCCTCCTCATCACATGTCCAAACCATCTCAACTTCACTTTCCGCATCTTGTCCTTCACCGAAGTCACTCTTGCCTTCTCCTGAATAGTCTCATTCCTAATCCTGCCTAGTAAGACCACACATTCAACAACATTCACATTTCCGCCACCTTAATTCTTGACTAGCCAACACTCTACTCCATACGTAGCCGAACGGACTGCCACTCTATTCGAACATTTATATATATATATATGCCGGAAAATAACAGCATTAATGATGGCAATGATCGCTCGATAAATGAGAGAGAACTTTAACTAGAGAAAAATTAAGAGAATTTCAATGGATGTGAGAAAATGGATAGAACTTTTTGTGTTTCCTATGTAAAAGTGAGAAAAAAAGAAAAAGAGGAGGTAATGAAAGTAAAAAGAGGAAGAATGTTTATTTATATTGGGGTAGTTTCATAATTATGAAAATAAATATTTTTTTATTTTTTTAGGTGTATGAGTTATATAGTTCTACTCGAACACGTACTTTAGTCGGTCATGTAATTTTTAAGACGGACTAAAAAAAATGTGTGTCATATAAATCGAGACAATAAGAGTATAATATAACTCTTTCATCCCAATTCATGCAGTGGTCTTCGAATTTCGACAGTCAAAGGAATTTATTTCAGCATAAAATATTCATACATCTTTTAAATACGACATAATACATGAACAAATACTCAAACTCGACCTCGACTATCAATTAAGCACGACAGCATTAAGTATGTACATTTAAACATCTTAACTCGTCTCTATTGTGTTAGTTGAACAATCCAATTTACAAATGATAATATAGACACCTTCAAAATTTATGAACCACGTCAATGTCTGACGTCCACGAGACACAATGGGGACGAATTGGAGCATTTAGTTGTCGGTTAAGACCAAATACATTTTAAAAGTTAAATTGCTTACCAGCTGAGAACAAATTTAATTGTCTGTTTCAAATATGAAAGGATCCAAGATTCAAAATTTAAAAATGATCAATAATCTAAATTAATGTCAATTGGACTTACTATTGAGTAGTGTATTTTTTTTATCAATAAATTAAATTGATTTATATATCTATAATCTATAATCTATAATCTATATCTATAATATATTAAAAGTGTGAAGACCCTTAGAAAAGTGAATTAAATTTTTTGCCCTTCATTAAAAGTTCTTGCTTTAGACAAAATCGTCTTTTTCACTATTTCTTCCTAATATTTAAGAGTTAAAAATTAATTAAATATATTTATGGTAAAAACTTTTCCTTATTAAAAGACATCAGAATTTCTATATTTTTTTTTCTAATTTAAGAGTTGAAAATTAATTAAATATATTTATGGTAAATTTTTCCTTATTAGAAGTCATCAAAATTAATGACAACTAATACTTTTTCTATTATTTTAAAAATTCTAAATCAACTAAATTTGATTTTAAGAAGATTTGAAAAATCTAAAAATAAATATAAAACTATTAGAATAAGAAAAAATTAAGAAGTTTTAGATTTTTAAATGTTTTAAGTACGTAATAGAATGTAATAAAAAAAATTGTAAAAATTTGACTTTAAAAATAAGGAAAGATTTTAAATATAAAAAATAATAATCGTAACACATATATGGTTCAAACTGATGCGTCCCTCTTAGCTTGTGGCAACAAAGGAAAGAGGTACGGAAACGTAAAAGTGATGATCAATCAACCACTTGAATTGAAAAACATATATGCGCATATGTTTATGTTTACATTATTATATTAAAGTGTGAACGATTTTTGAAAAGTGATTTGAATTTTTACACTTTATTAAAAATCTCCGCAATAGATAAAATTATTTAATTTTAAATAATCAAATATTTCACGTGCGAGGCACGTGCGATTAAACAAGTATATATATATATATATATATATATATATATATATATATATATATATATATAAAAGTACTATCACTATAAAAATTTGAATAATTATTAGTGCTATAAAAACAATTTTTTTGGGTAGAAAAGAGACTTTTATTTATTTAATATTATGCATCATATCATATAACAGTAGCAACAGCACAAGTGCTAGCAGGAGATAGTATTGGCCTAATACTAGTATTAAAATCGAAAAAGAGATAAATGGGCTTATATTGCCCTACAAAAGACGTTCCTTCCTTGTCTATTCTTAATATGTTATGAACAAACACGGGAGGAATTGTCCATTCTTCTAAAAGTTGGTCTAAAACCTTCTACTGGCCCACCTTAGCTAGCAAGTCTGCACCTCTGTTTTGGTCTCTGGACTCATGCCGAACCGGAGGGTTCCCCAGCATGTGGAGAAGATCCCTGCAAGTACATAATAAATTTATATGAGTCTTTGTAGCACTGTTACGTCGAGTTAGGTGGATAAATATTTTGGGTATTTTTTTTAAAGATGTTACAATGATTTTTCAAATTGATCTATGACAATAATAAGAGGTGGATTGTCTTTTCAGATATTTTCGATGATGTTCTTAAAATCTTGATATGGCGTCCACATTGTCTCAAACTTATAAAAAATAACTTTCTTAGAGAAGTATCCTTCTTAAACAAAGTGAGTAAAAGTGGGCAGTAATCAGAGTGAGTTCTAGGGAGGTGAATGACTTGAGCATTAGGGTAACATAGGAGCCAATCATTGTTAGCGAGGAAACAATCAAGTCGTTCAAAAATTAGAGCATTATTCTTTTTAAAATATTTATTGAGCCATGTATATTTATTTCCTTTGAAGCCTATATCAATAAATTCACAGTAATTGATCATATTCAAAAAATCACTAACACGTGGCTGGCTAAGTAAGTTGCCACCTTTTTTTCCGGAGTTGTGGAGGAGTTCATTAAAATCTCCTCCTACTAGCCACTTACCCAAAAAGTTGTTCTTGATGGTATTGAGTTCTGACATAGAATCTTTTGTTTTAACCTGTTAGTGCTAGCATATATACAACTAAATAACCAGGAAATGTTCATACATCTTACCTTGATCATTGCATGAATTTCCTGCTCAGTAATGGCAATATCATTTAGTTCCAAGAGGGTGGCATCCCACAGGAGGACAAGTCCACCAGCATTACCAATAGCTGGGACTTCAATAATTTTGTTGAATGGGAAATCATCAAGTAAAACTTGATGATACTACATCTTCGTTTCCAGAAGTGTCGCGTGGTTTATACTGATCCAATAGAGATCTAATGTTTTTCCTTTGGACCATTAGCCCCCTACAGTTCCATTCAATTAGATTCACGGATCGGTTCAAATACGGTGGGTTAATCATTTGAACAACCATTGAGGATTCTATCAAGGGGGTATCCTGTTTTTCACTGTTGGATTCATGACTGGCATATAATTCCCTATTTGGGGATTGAATAGGCGCCTGATATCTAGTGAGATTTTTAATAGATTCGGAGGACAAATAAGGATAAATTTCTTTGCGCATTTCTCGTTTTATACCCTGACTTTTATCTTCTTTGGCACAGTTATATCAATTCTTGTTTTGCACATTATTTCTAAAGCTTCTTCTATTTCCTGAATGGTAGTACTCACTGGTTACAAGAACTAAGTTTACAGGAGAGGTACCTGGGATGAGGAGGCTATGTTGTTTGGCATTTGAGCTCCAGTTGTCCCCATAGACCCTGCAAGTCCTGGCATCTGAGCTCTAGTTGTCTCCATAGACCCTGCAAGTCCTGACATCTGAGCTCCATCTGTCTCCATTGACCCCGCAAGTCCTTGAATCTGAGCTCCAGCTGTCTCCATCACCCCTCCAAATCCCATAACTGGGTAGAAAGGGCCTACTCCCTGGTTCATGCCCTGCATCTGCCAGTGATGGTAAAGAGGGTTGATATCCTGGAAGTTCGAACAGATGGGAGGGAATGATGGAGCCATCGTGGGTAGTAAGCCCTGTAGATTATTCATGATGGGAGTTTCCCAAGTGGGGATATGGAAGAAAGGGATCGCTGGGAGAGTGTAGTTCATGGGAGGTTGGAGTGCCGTCGACATCCATAGATGACTATTGTACACTTCTATGGCCCTCCTCATTCCCTCCGAGGTTAGATGGGCTAACAGAATGGGGTTGTGGATGACTAGAATCACTTCTCGATTGTCCATGAGGACATTCAGGACTAGTGATTGTCCTTGCATTGCCATCTCCACCCAGGACGCTGGGTTCGGATTTAGAGGAGGAAGAGGGGTGGAGTAGACGGACATTGATCCCGCCGACAATCCAGTCACTAGATAGACATAGATCGGAAGAAATACCATTTGAAATGGGTTTGAATTCATGGTTGATTGAAAGAGAGGAGTGGATCTTAGAGTTGGTCGATACTGAGAGTAACGGGGCGTCTAGGCATAGTAATATAAAGGAGAGAGTTCATTAATGGCGGAATTAATGAGGATAACACCATATTTATTGAATATTAAATAATGAGCCACGTCGTGTTTGAAATAGATAAACTGAAATTCAATTACAATAAACTTCACGATGATTGTTCCCATCAACAATGAATGCCATGAAATAACCTCCTAACACAATTCTACTATACTAGTTTAGTACACGAGCTTTGCACATGTGTCTCACGTTGATTAATAGTACTATCATAAAAAGAATAAAATCAATTTTGTGCATATACTATTCTCCATTTTCTTTGATTTTCCATCAATAATAAATAATAAATATGCTCTTTGAATTCATGGTTATTTGCAAGAGAGGAGTGGAGCTTAGAGTTGGTCATACTGAGAGTGGAGGGACGTCTGAGCATAGTTATATAAAGGAGAGAGTTCATTAATGATGGAGTTAATGAGGATTACACCTTATTTATTGCAGACTAAATAATGAGGCATGATGTATTTAAAATAGATAAACTGAAATTCAATTACAATAAACTTAACGACGATTGTTCCCATCAACAATGAATGTCATGAAATAACCACAATTCTACTATACTAGTTTAGGCCATAGTATGTTATATTTATTACTAATAATAAAATGTAAAATTATTTTACACAAATCAGCTATACTAGTTTAGTACACGTGTTTTGCACGCGTGTCTCACGTTGATTAATAGGGCTATTATAAGAAGAATAAAATCAATTTTGTGCATATGCTATTCTCCATGTTCTTTGATCTTCCATCAATAATAAATAATAAATATGCTCTTTGAATTCATGGTTGTTTGCAAGAGAGAAGTGGAGCTTAGAGTTGGTCGATACTGAGAGCAGAGGGGACGTCTGAGCATAGTTATATAAAGGAGAGAGTTCATTAATGATGGAGTTAATGAGGATTACACCTTATTTATTGCAGACTAAATAATGAGACATGTCATGTTTGAAATAGATAAACTGAAATTCAATTACAATTTATTAACGACGATTGTTCCCATCAACAATGAATGCCATGAAATAATCTTCTTACACAATTCTACTATACTAGTTTAGTACACGTGCTTTGCACGTGTGTCTCATGTTGATTAATAGGACTATTATAAGAAGAATAAAATCAATTTTGTGCATATACTATTCTCTTTTTTTCTTTGGTCTTTCATCAATAATAAGGGTTGCAAGAGCGGACTGGGGCTTAGAGTTGGTCGATGCTGAGAGTGGAGAGCAGTGGCGGAGCAGAATTTTGGTTAAGGGTATTCATATTTTCCCTTCTTTTTACAACGGCAACGAACTGTCTAAAAAAAAGAAAATAAAGCGTTGTTGCACCTACCGAGGTTCGAACCCTAATTGTTGACGCATAAATGCACACTCTTGACCACTAGATTGTGTTTCTCTATCTTTTTAAGGGTGTGCAACAATATGTATATAACCATAAATATCTATATTTAACCTATATACTCGAAAAAAAATTCCGACGAAGGGTGTTTATCTAACCACCCTTCAGTGTTGTATCTCTGCCCCTGGTGGAGGAGACGTCTTGGCATAGTTATATAAAGAAGAGAGTTCATTAATGATGCAGTTAATGAGGATTCACCTTATTTATTGCAGACTAAATAATGAGACATGTCATATTTGAAATAGATAAACAGAAATTCAATTACAATAAACTTAATGACAATTGTTCCCATCAACAATGAATGTCATGAAATAACCTCATTGCACAATTCTACAATATTAGTTTAGGCCATAGTATGCTATATTTATTACTAATAAAATATAAAAATTATTTTACACAAATCTACTATACTAGTTTAGTGCACGTGTTTTGCACGTGTATCTCACGTTGATTAGTAGGACTATTATAAGAAGAATAAAATTATTTTTGTGCATATACTATTCTCCATTTTCTTTGGTCTTCCATCAATAATAAAAAATAAATATTCGCTTTGAATTCATGATTGATTGCAAGACAAGAGTGGAGCTTAGAGTTGGTTGATACTGAGAGTGGAGGAGGCGTCTGGGCATAGTTATATCAAGGAGAGAGTTCATTAGTGATAGAGTCAATGAGGATTACCTTATTTATTGCAGACTAAATAATGAGACCTGCCGTATTTGAAATAGATAAATTGAAATTCAATTACAATAAACTTAATGACAATTGTTCTGTTATGACCTGAGCCGAGCCCTGGCTCCGACGGGTATCCCGAACCATCAAGGCCCGAGAGATCCCTGTAATAGCTCAACCCACTAGTGATATTGTCCGGTTTGGTCCCAGGACCGCAAGGCTTTAAAACGTGTCACTAGGGAGTAAGGGTTGCTTACTTATCCTCGCTAAGGTTTGCCTCATCAAATGGGATTTGCCTAAACTCATTTTGAAATCTGGCCCACATCAACAGGGCTAACACAGGAGCGGATCTGATACCATTCTTGTCACGACCTGAGTTGGGACCCTGGCCCAACGGGCATCCCGAACCATCAAGGCCTGAGAGACCCCTGTAATGGCCGAATCCACTAGTGATATTGTCCGCTTTGAACCCAGGCCCGCACAACTTTAAAATGCGTTACTAGGGAGTAAGACTTGCTTACTTATATACCCAACATCCCTTCTGTGTTTTGTCGATGTGAGACTCTTTATCCTAAGTTGGGGTGTTACATGTTCCAATCAACAATGAATGCCACGAAATAACCTCCTTACACATGAGATCCAAAAGGAAAAGTAGAACAACATTAAAGGGAGTTTAGGCCATAGTATGTTATATGTATTACTAATAAAATATATAAATTATTTTATACAATTCTACTATACTAGTTTAGTACACGTGTCTCACTTTGATTAATAGGACTATTATAAGAAAAATAAAGTCAATTTTGTGCATATACTATTCTCCATTTTCTTTGATCTTCCATCAATAATAAATAATAAATATTCTATTTAAATTCATGATCGATTGCAAGACAGGGGTAAAGCTTAGAATTGGTCGATGCTGAGAGCAGAGGGGATGTCTGGGCATAGTTATATAAAGAAGAGAGTTCATTAATGATGGAGTTAATGAGGATTACACCTTATTTATTGCAAACTAAATAATGAGACATGACAAGTTTGAAATAGATAAACTGAAATGCAATTACAATAAACTTAACGACAATTGTTCCCATCAACAATGAATGTCATGAAATAACCTCCTTACACATGAGATTCTAAAAGAAAAGTCGAACAACAACATTAAAGGGAGTTTAGGCCATAGTATGTTGTATGTATTACTAATAAAATGTAAAAAATATTTTACCCAATTCTATTATACTAGTTTAGTACACGTGCTATGCACGTATGTCTCATGTTGGTTAACAGGACTGTTACAAGAAGAATAAAATCAATTTAGTGCAGATACTATTCTCCATTTTCTTTGGTCTTTCATCAATAATAATAATAATAATAAATATGCTCTTTGTATTCATGGTTAATTGAAAGAGAGGAGTGGAGCTTAGAGTTGCTCATACTGAGAACGGAGGGGACATCTGGGCATAATTATGTAAAGGAGAGAGTTCATTAATGATGGATCTAATGAGGATTACACCTTATTTATTGCAGACTAAATAATGAGACATGACGTGTTTGAAATAGATAAATTAAAATTCAATTACAATAAACTTAACAACGATTGTTCCCATCAACAATGAATGCCATGATATAACGTCCTTACACAATTCTATTATACTAGTTTAGGCCATAGTATGTTATATTTATTACTAATAAAATGTAAAAATTATTTTACACAAATCTACTATACTAGTGTAGTACACGTGCTTTTGCATGTGTATCTCACGTTGATAAATAGGACTATTATAAGAACAATAAAATTAATTTTGTGCATATACTATTCTCCATTTTCTTTGGTATTCCATCAATAACAAATAATAAATATGCTCTTTGAATTCATGATTGATTGCAAGAGGGAGTGGAGCTTAGAGTTGGTCTATACTGAGAGCGGAGGGACGTCTGGGCATAGTTATATAAAGGAGAGAGTTCATTATAATGGAGTTAATGAGGATTACACCTTATTTATTGTAGACTAAATAACGAGACATGACGTATTTAAAATAGATAAATTGAAATTCAATTACAATACACTTAAGGACAATTGTTCCCATCAACAATGAATGCCATAAAATAACCTCCTTACACATGAGATCCAAAAGGAAAAGTAGAACAATATTAAAGGGAGTTTAGACCATAGTATGTCATATGCATAACTAATAAAGTGTAAAAATTATTTTATACAATTCTACTATATTAGTTTAGTACACGTGCTTTGCACATGTATTTCGCATTGATTAATTGGACTATTATAAGAAGAATGAAATTGATTTTGTGCATATACTATTCTCCATTTTCTTTGGTCTTCCATCAATAATAAATATACTCATTGAATTCATGAGTATTTGCAAGACGGGAGTAGAGCTTAGAGTTGGTCGATACTGAAAGCGAAGGGGATGTTTGGGGATAGTTATATAATAATTCATTAATGATGGAGTTAATGAGGATTACTGTTATGGACAACACCCAGATTTACGTGAAAATCCTTGCGGAAAAAATCACGGGCAGAAGTAAAGGAGGTTTCACTATAATAGAGAGAGAGAGTACAATGTGAAGAAGACTGAATTTTCTGAATACCCAAAACAACCCACTAAATGCATTTATATAATATGTGCATACAAATAAGTCCTAGGCCCAAAAACATAAAGGTCCATATCGAGCCTGTCTGTCCGATCCCTACACTACCACCACAGACCCTATAGAAAATCACCAACATGAGTCGCACCGCAAATTTTTTTGGGCCGGATCAATAAAATTCGGGTCACAACTCTAACAATCTCCACCTTGACACGAATTCTAATTCAGAACTCAAATCCATTTTAAGACAAACTCTCCACCTCTTCCACAAAAGCCACTAAGGGCACATCTTAATAGCTAACACTAACCAAGTCCAACCAATGCTCAAACTTGGAACTTGGTAATGTCTTGGTCATCATATTAGCAGGATTATCATGAGTACTAATCTTTCTCACCACAATATCACCACGAGCAATAATTTCACGCACAAAATGATACGGAACATCGATGTGCTTTGTCCTCTCGTGAAACATCTGATCTTTCGTAAGAAAGATAGCACTCTTACTATCGCAAAAAATCATAGTAATCTGTAAGTCTTTGCTAAGTTCACCAAACAGACCCTTCAACCAAAAAGCTTCCTTGAAAGCCTCTGTAATAGCCATATACTCTGCCTCAGTAGTTGACAAAGCAATCGTAGTCTGTAAGGTAGCTTTCCAACTAATAGCGCAACCACCAATGGTGAAAACATAGCCTGTAAGGGAACTCCTTTTATCATGATCTCCTGCAAAATCAGAATCAACATAGCAGATTACTTCATCTCTATTTCGCCCTAACTGCGAACAAACATCAACAGATCCATGCAAGTATCTGAAAATCCACTAAACTGCTTTTCAATATTCTTTGCCAGGATTTGCCATGTATCTGCTAACTGTACTTACGGCATAAGATAAATCTGATCGAGAACACACCATCGCATACATAAGAGTCCCGACGGTACTAGAGTATGGAACTCGAGACATATAGTCACGCTCGTCATCTGTCTTTGGAGATAAAGTGGCCGAGAGTTTGAAGTGAGCTGCCAATGAAGTACTTATAGGTTTGGCATTTTGCATATTGAACCTGTGAAGCACTTTCTCAATATACCTTTTCTGACTCAAGTATAATTTACACTTCTCTCCATCCCTCATAATTTCCATGCCAAGAATCTTCTTTGCTTCTCTTAGATCCTTCATCTCAAACTCCTTGTTGAGCAGGGCTTTGACTTTTATTATCTCTCTCATATACTTTGCTGCAATCAACATAACATCAGCATACAAGAGAAGATACACGAATGAACCATCACTTACCTCATTGAAGTAGACACAACTATCATAATTACTCCCCCGAAATATATGAGAGATCATAAAAGAATCAAACCTTTTATATCACTGCCTGTGAGTCTGTTTTAAGCCATAAAGAGACTTTTTCAGCAAGCATACATAGTCCTCCTTTCCTGAGACTACAAAATGTTCTGGTTGCTGCATATAGATATTCTCCTCAAGTTCTCCATGTAAGAATGCAGTTTTGACATCCAACTGCTCAAGCTCAAGATCATGCATAGCCACAATACCAAGCAAGGATCGAATCGAACTATACTTTACAACTGGAGAAAACACATCTGTGAAGTCAACACCTGGAACCTGACTGTAACCTTTAGCAACTAGTCTTGCTTTATACCTAGCATATTCAACTCCCAATGTTCCTTCTTTATTTTTGAATACCCACTTGCAACGAACAACTTTCTTATCTTTAGGCAATCTCACCAAATCCCATGTGTCATTCTTATGAAGTGATTCCACCCCCTCCTGCATAGCAATCATCCATCAGCCAAAATTATCACAACTAACTGCCTCTGAGTAAGAAGAAGGTTCTTCACCGAAATCAATACCTTCTGCTACATTCAATGCATAAGAAACCAAATCAGCTTCAGCATACTTCTGAGGAGGTCTAATATCTTTTCTAGGCCCGTCTTTAGTAATAGAATATTGTGGTGTCACTGGTGGTGAAGAAGAAATAGTACCACTCTGTATCTCTGAGCTAGACTGAGAAGTAGGCACTGGTGTAGACTTTGCTCCAATATGCAATTCAATATGGGTGCTTGACTTTTGCTGATTCATGTCATTAAGCTCATCTGGGGGCGAAACACTAGATTCGGAGGGAGCCCGAAGCATGACAGTTTCATCAAACACAATATCCCTGCTAATTATAACCTTTCTGCTTTCTGAACACCAAAGTTTATAACCTTTAACACCAGGCTTATAACCCATAAATAAGCACTTGACAGATCTAGGTTCCAACTTTCTATTATCAACATGAGCATACGCAGGATATCCAAATATCCTCAAATCAGAATAACTAGCAGTAGTACCAGACCATACCTCTTGTGAAGTCTTTTTATCAATCGCGACTGAGGGAGAGCAGTTAATAAGAAGGAAAGTTGTGGAAGTATCTTCAGCCCAAAAAGACTTGGGTAAACCAATATTAGAGAGCATATAATGCACCTTCTCCATTATAGTATTATTCATTGTTCGGCCATGCCATTTGCTGCGGAGTATGACGAAATGTCAAGTGCCTCACAATTCCTTTTGACTTGCACAAAGTATTAAATTCATTAGAACAGAACTCGAAACCATTATCGGTCCGAAGGCATTTTACCTTTTTCCTTATATGCTTTTCAATCATAGACTTCCACTCCTTGAAAGTAGGCAACACATTATTCTTTTGCTTTAGAAAGAACACCCAAACTTTTTTGGAATAGTCATCAATAATAGTCAACAAGTAATTAGCGCCTCCTCTAGAAGGTACTCTAGCAGGATCCCAGATATCAGAATGAATGTAATCAAGTGTGCCCTTAGTTGAGTGGATGCCTTTAGTGAATCTGACTCTCATATGCTTCCCAAGAACGCAGTGCTCACAGAACTCCAATTTGGTGATACTCTGCCCATCAAGAAGTCCTCTCCTGCTTAGTTCAGCCATCCCTTTTTCACTCATATGCCCCAGGCGCATATGCCAAAGTTTAGCAACATCACTTTCTGATAGAGAAGAGGTAGAAACAGCTGCATCACCTGTAACAGTAGAGCCTTGCAGGACATACAAATTTGCAAACTTTCTCTGTCCCTTCATCGCAACAAGTGCACCTTTAGTAACCTTCAGGACTCCACCTTTACCAGTGTATCTATAACTGTTCGAATCAAGGGTACTCAAGGAAATAAAATTTCTCTACAGGTCTGGGATATACCGCACATCACCAAGTGTCCTCACAACCCCATCAAACATATTGATCCTGATTGTTCTAATACCAGCTATCTTACAAGATGCGTTATTTTCCATCAACACAGCTCCTTTAGAGACTGTTTTATATGTTGTAAACCAATCTCGATTATGACACATATGATACGTACAAGTTGAATCAAGAATCCAATCCTTACAGGGTTTGGAGTTACCATAAAAAACTACCAGGAGTTCTCTATCACTACTGTCATCTTCAACAAAAATGGCTTCACCAGACTACTCTGGTTGGTTTCCCTTCAGTTTTGGAGCTTTTTTTTTCTCTCTATTTTGTAACTTCCAACACTCGGATTTGATATGGCCCTGTTTCTTGTAGTAATTACAGGTTTTATTTTTGTTTCTTGATTTTGACTTATTTCTGCCATCACCCCCAGAATTTCTCTCACGAGTTCTTTCTCCTCAAACAATGAGACCATCTCCTTGAGCCTCTGACCCATTCACAAGATGTTTCATCTTTTCCTTAGAGAACAACACATCATAGACTTCATTAATTTTAGGGTATTATGACTATATAAAATCGTATCCCTAAAGGTCGTGTATGATGCAGGCAGCGAACACAACAAAATCAACCCTAGATCTTTCTTATCGTACTTAACCTCCAGAGTCTCTAAATCAAAGACGATTTCCTTAAATACAGATAGGTGATCCTCCAAGGACGCACCCTCAGACATGCGATGGGAATAAAGTCACTGCTTGAGATACAACTTACTTGTTAGGTTTTTCATCATACACAACGATTCCAGTTTCAACCACAACGTAGCAACTGTGGTCTCCTTCAAAATATCCATCAGAATATGATTGAATAAATGAAGTTGGATCTGAGATAGAGCCTTCCGATCCTTACGTCGTTTGTCCTCGTCCATCCACGATGAGGGCGTCTTCTCAAACCCTAATAAAGAATCGTCCAAATCCATATGAGCGAGCACATCCCGCATCTTAACCTACCATAACAAAAAACTGGTGTTGCGATCCAACAACGGAATATCATACTTCATGGTTGACATCCCCGAGAAAATTATCGAACAGGCTTTGATACCAGTTTGTTATGATTCAAACAGAGTAAGCAAACCACAAGTAAAAGAAAATAAGAACAACACACAGATTTACGTGAAAACCCTTACGGGAAAAAAATGGGCAGAGGCAAAGGAGGTTTCACTATAATAGAGAGAGTACAATGTGGAGAAGGCTAAACTTTCTGAATACCCAAAACAACCCACTAAATGCACTTATATAATATGTGCATACAAATAAGTTCTAGGCCCAAAAACATAAAGGTCCATATCGGGCCTGTCGGCCTGATCCCTACGCTACCACCATAGACCTCATTGAAAACTACCAACATGAGTCACACCGCGAAACTATCTGGGCCAGATCAACAAAATTCGGGTCACAACTCTAACAATTACACCTTATATATTGCAGACTAAATAATGAGACATGACGTGTTTGAAATAGATAAATTGAAATTCAATTACAATACACTTAAGGACAATTGTTCCCATCAACAATGAATGACATGAAATAACCTCTTTACACATGGGATCCAAAAGGAAAAGTAGAACAATATTAAAAGGAGTTTAGGCCATAGTATGTTATATGCATAGCTAATAAAATGTAAAAATTATTTTATACAATTCTACTATATTAGTTTAGTACACGTGCTTTGCACGTGTATTTCAAATTGATTAATTGGACTATTATAAGAAGAATGAAATTGATTTTGTGCATATACTATTCTCCATTTTCTTTAGTCTTCCATCAATAATAAATAATATGCTCTTTGAATTCATGATTAATTGCAAGACGGGAGTGGAGCTTAGAGTTGATCGATACTGAGAGTGGAGGGGACGTTTGGGGATAGTTATATAAGAATTCATTAATGATAAAGTTAATGAGGATTATATATATTGCAGACTAAATAATGAGACATGACGTGTTTGAAATAGATAGATTGAAATTCAATTACAGTAAACTTAACGACAATTGTTCCCATCAACAATTAATGCCATGGAATAACCTCCTTACACAATTCTACTATACTAAGTTAGGCCATTGTATGTTATATGTATTACTAATAAAATGTAAAAATTATTTTACACAATTCGACTATACTAATTTAGTGTACGTGTTTTGCAAGTGTGTCTCACGTTGATTAATAGGACTAACACCTTCAAGATTATGCATTTTTACAACCTTCTCTCTATATTCTTGTGGGTGTTCAATCAAAATTCCAAGCCCATATTAAAAGAATCACATCTTCTATATGTCTTAATAGTGTCGAGAGGTCGAATATGGATGGAAAAAGTTGAGTTTTTGGGTTGGAACTCAGAAAACGGTGGAGCTGCAGCAACAAAATTGCAATAGCTGAGAAGTACATGAAGTACAAGAACTCCAAAGTCGATCGCCTTCTCTCCCATTACCACCGCACAATCCGTTTCAATCTATTTCAGTTGCCAGTAATGACCTAGTCTTTCGCAAGACTTCAACCAGTTGGGGTTAGAGTTTAAGATCTTCTTAGTCGAATGATCCTTGAAGAAAGAATAGGCCAAATAATTTTGATTGATAGGACTGCATCTACAATTAAAATCATGAAACACTACTATTATGTCAGAACATTTTTAAATATTTAGAATACTATTGTTTCCATATCTATAATTTTATTTATGATACATTTTGTTTGCATATATTTTTTCTTCTATGATTGATTTTATTAGTTTTTGGTGATTTGATAATGTTATTCTATATGAAATAGTAACCCCTGCTTACTTGGATTACTACTTTAAGTTGCATCTTACATCTATATAGTTTATATAATTTGAATTTTTGTTTACTATTTTTTTAATATTTAATTTCCTTGTTAGTTATTGTGTGTTACTTTTCTTATTATTGGTTTTAGTAGTATAGTCATTATTGCTATGACCTCTTGTTTTGATTAATATTTTATTGTCAATAAATGAGTTTTCTTTATTCGACGTGCAATAACTTTAGATTAAATTCTATGAGAAAAATAATTTTTTTATAATGAGATTTGGGATGAACTGATCGGAGTATTCAAACAATAATAATGTCAGGTCTATATTGGAAATCTTAACTTATAGACATGAATAACCTATCACACAAACAAAGGTTTTTGTCGTTTTTTTTAACCTTAGCTTGCTGGACTCTAATTTCTAGCTTCGGTGGTGGTATTAGTTTCCATTGAAGCTCAACCCATTGAGTTGGGAAATGGAAGAAGGTAAGGCTAATGATTACTTACTGATCTGAGTAGAAGCAACAATCGACAACATTGAATAGTGCAAAGAGACTGTGAAATCGATGATAATAGCTGCTACTTTGTTAGGAAACTGCGACTAGTTAGCGTGGTCGGAATGATCACCTACAGGGAAAATAATAGAACACCAAGGAAGCAGCTTTGCGGGCACAGAGGGTTGAAATGATGTACAGTAAAGAATGAAACTTATGCCAAGAACCTCTGAAGTTAAAATAAGGAATCAAGTCAAGGCGACAATTTCTGAATTTTAACTTGCATCCCATACCTTCTGTTTGTGGTTCTGATCAAGTCAATAGCAGTGGAAACAAAAAAGAGAAGGCAAAGAGATGAAGAGAAGCGATATCTACAAGATAGTTTTGCATTTATTGTGTTGGAGACGAAACACAATACTTATGGCATTTGAATATAAATTAATTTAAGGGTCTTGAAATTCTGAAATTTCAATAAATTGTATGGGGTATAAATCAGCCCAATTAATAATGCAATGCGAAATAAAAGAGTTATGTTGATGGTGATGGCGCATGATAAAGGTGTTGGTGGTTTTTCTTTCTTTGAAGTGATCTTCGCATCCCGCGGGTACCTATACTAGTTACTAATAAAATGTAAAAATTATTTTACATAATTCTACTATACTAGTTTAGTACATGTGCTTTGCACGCGTGTCTCACGTTGATTAATAGGACTATTATATGAAGAATAAAATCAATTTTGTGCATATATTATTCTTCATTTTCTTTGATCTTGCATCAATAATTCAGAGATATATTTTACATGACATTAAATTATCTTTTCAAACAAACTCTCTAATTTTTCATAATAAAAAATCACAAATTCATCATCTGGATTCGCACGAATACGTAACAAATAATACACAAATTGAAACTCATGAGATATCACAAATTATCCGTAAGTTCAAATTCTTCGTTCAACCTCCAATACACAATAAAATGGAGTCCTGATATTATTTCTACGATAATTAAATATGTAAATACACTTGTTATTAGAAAAGTAAATACATGAGAGATCCGAGATCGATATCCCTCATTAACAATCTTTTCAGTCAGAGCTAGTTGAACAGGAGATTGTTCGCCACATACAACATCCACGGTCTGGGATCTGTCGGACTTTCTGACAATCTACAAGGAAATATGTTTAGTGCACGCGTGTTGCACGTGTGTAGTCATCTCTTGTACCATCCACAAATATAAATAGGAGAAAGACGCATAATTTATCCTAAATATAGAATTAAAAAAATATTATGTTTTTGGTCTCTTTACCCGATAAATCAAACCCTACCTAACTTAAAGTTAATTTCTCCGTCCTTAATTAGAAACTTCACGTTTAACAAAATACTATCAAGAAGATGCAAAATTACAAATGATATTGCATTCAAAGATAAAAAAAACTCCATAGAAAAAAGAATACGATAATAGAATTATCATAATAACACAATTAAAACTTAACCATAAAAATTTCTTAAAGCCCGACCGAACATTCAATTACCACCTTTATTATGCAAAAAAAAAAAATTAGCAGATATCAAAAGAACAAAAACTATATGAAATCAATATGATAATCGAGATATTAAAATAATACGATCGTAGATAGTTTAACCGCATGTGCCTTGCACGTGTGTGAAATTTTTTAATGAAGTGCAAAAAGTTTATATCACTTCTCGAAGATCCTTCATTAATACTACTACTCATTTAGGGGCTAATGTGTAAATCACAAGTCCAACTTTGATTTAATAATAAAACTCCCCCTTCAACTTTGAAATAAATTCATTCTTCCCCCATTATTAAACATTTAGGCTCCATTTTTTTTTTTTTAAGATTTAGATGTCTGAATCTAAATGCACATATGAGTGATTAAGATGCTGTCTCTAGATCTGAAAACTGAATGATTAAACTGTTTGTTTTTCAACATCTGAATGTGTAAAAAAAAAATTATTTGTATACATAATAAAATAAAAAATACAATTCAAATAAAAAATTAATTATATATTAAAAAATATGTAATTTAATACAACAAAATTATTAGTATTTGATTGAGAAAAAACATTTATCTTTGTAAGTGATAGTGGAGATGACTTATAATGGTGGTTGCGGTGACAATGATTGATGTTAGTGATTAATAATGTTGGTGGTGATAATTGTAATGGTTGGTGGTGGTTGTAGTTGTGATGTGACGTTGCTTGATGTTAGTAGTTTAAGGTGTTGATTATGTTGGCCGAAACATGAATTCATGATGATTGACGATGTGTTGGTGCTAGTTGGAGATGTTGTTTGTTGTGCTGATGGAGATGGTTGTTAGTAAAGATAAATTGTAACGATGGTACTGGTTGAAGTGGTGGTAGAGGTGGCGTTACTAGTGACAATAGTGGTGGCGGCCAAAGAATGTGTAGAGGTTGTGATGTATAGTGTTAGTCAGTGGTGGTGCTAGTTGTGATAAATGAGTTGGTTGGTTGTAGGAATTGGCTGGTAGTAGTTGCTGATTGTGGTGTTGTTGACAGCAGTGGTGGCGGTGAATATAATTAGAATAAAAGAGGTAGTAGGTGTGGTAGCAATTGACAATTGTGGTTGGTAACAGTATTTTTTGTCGATGGTGGTTGTGATGGTGAAGGTGGGTGGTGGTTGACAATGGTGACAGTGGCAGAGGTGGTTAGTGGTGGTGACTGCCGATTATGAATAGAGTGGTGATTATTATCCAACATTAGAATATCCCTTCAGACTAATTAACACTTGGTTCTAGATCTAAATGATTAACACCTATTAAGAGTTAAAACCTTAATAAAAACAAATGCACTAATTGGCTTGAAATCTGAACCATTCAGATTCAGACTTCTATTAAGTGCAAACAAATAAGGCCTTACACCCTCTATTTCATATTAGATGGATTATTGGGGCATTGACATATCCTTTAAAAAAATATTTAACGACAAAAATTTAAAGTCTACTTTTCCACTAATCGGTTCACAATATTTTATTAGTCTTTCGGTACTACTTGGCAAATATGTTTTTTATTATAGTTTTATTTGTCATTTGAATTATCACCATCTTGATTTGCAAACTATAAACTTCCGCATGATGCCCTCTCAATTTTGAACCCAATAAGTGGCATCAGAGCCTACGGTTCAAAGGTCCAATGGTTTGGTGAAACGAGATTGAAGACAAGTTCAAGGCGGTTCAAATCAATTTGCAATCAGTTTGATGATAATGAAGATATATGTCCAAAAGCTACATGTGGAGACTATTGTCAATCATATTTTCAACAAAGCTACTGTTACATATTTGAAAATAAAGCTCACTTTTAACCCTACAAAGAGCTCCAATATTTTTAACCGAAAGGGCTCATATATTTTTTAACCCAAAAGCTCCATTTTTTAAGCATGTCAAGCAGCAGTGATGAATACTACGTGAAGAACAAAGATCAAAGATGTGAAGAAGGCGGATCAAGTGAAGAAAATCAAGCCAAAAAAGGGAGATTTGTTAGGGTTTTTGTCCTGATTTTCTTATCAAATTTAAGTTTTACTTTTCTTAGAAGAAAAATATACCATAATTACTTTTACTTATCCTGGAAGGAAAATATAATTATTTTCCGTATTTGGCTAACCTCTTTCTTAGAGGAATGGTTTTGGACCTCTTAAATAGAAAACCCCTCATCTCCTAACACAGTAGCATTCACAATGTAGTCATTAAAGAGTCTTATTTAGGGAGGTTTCTCCCAATAAGTTTTATATTTTTTTATATTAGTTTTCATATGTAGGTCGTTTGACCAAATCATATTAATAATATATTTCTTATTATAGTTTTTTTTGTCATCTAAATTATCACCGTCTTGGTTTGCAAACTATAAGCTTCCGCATGACGCCCTCTCAATTTCAAATCCAACAAGCCGCCTTGCTTGCAATCCTAGGAACTAACTCGAATTCCTATAAATCAACAATCACCCTCGATTGTTGAACCCAACTTCGAGTTGCCCTCAACTTGATGGATGTACACTATAACAACTTAATCTTAAGGAAAAGGTTCAATCTGATGAACTCCCTCTATTTGATTGTGTTGTGTATTTAATTTGCTTCTCACTGTAAGTGTGAGTCCTTTCATTTACGATGAAAAATTTGATAAAAGTGTTGTTATTTTTTGTAATTTAATACTTAAGTATGCTACTTTATGTATTTTTTCCTATTTATAACTCTAGTTGACCATCCCAATCAAGTAGACGTCTAACTCCATAAGGACTCGTTTGCTTTATGGAGTCTCTTGATCTATCCAGGGGTGGATGCAGCACTACGGATGTGGGTTCCCGGGAACCCCCAAGTATTTTTGTATACCTTATAATTATATTAAAAATATATTAAATATATAAGAATTATAAGTGAGGAACTTATAAACAAAGTTGTTAGTTGGCTTATTGGTTCAAAGGGGCTTGACGAAATGCCTCACATCTATACCCCAGTTCAAATCTCCTAGGAACGACCATTTTTTTATTTTATTGGAAACCCACAAACTTAAAATCCTGGATCCTCCTCTGGATCTATCTACTTTGAATAGATATCTTATCACGTTTAGACTCTCATCCAACCCATGCTATATGCAGCAATCCAGCCGACCCGGCACACTTAGGAAAACCGGCCTGGTTTGACCCGGCCAGGTCAGCCCATGGGCTGTAGGGTCCCGGGTCCCGGGACGGATTATTTTTGGTTCTGGGACCGGTTAACCCGGCTCAGACCAGGCCCGATCCAAGTCCGCCGGTTAACCAGCCCAGTTGATTTTTTTTTGTTTTTTTTTTAAATTTAGTTTTTTGCCCTTTGGGCCCGACGACTATATTACCGTTTGGGCCCTAAAAATGGTTAATTATAAATATATTTAGATTATAGTGAATGTATAAATCTATCAAGATCGGGAAGGATATGTAGCAATCCATATCCTATCCAACAGAAATCCTTGAGATGTAGGACTTCGACCGCAGGTTGGACTCAACTCAAAAGAACAGGTAGAAACAACCTGTTTCATGAACATGTCCCATAACTTTGTTAATCATTAAAATCTTCTTTAACTCAAGGGTGTGGGGTGACCCAGTGAGTTCAATGAAGTTGAGTTAAGCACCATGATGTCTCAGGTTCAATTGCCAACAGAGACAAACAAACACACGGGATTTCTTCCTATCTGTTCTAGCCTTGGTGGACAGAGTTACCTAGTACCTGTTGCTGTTGCGCTGTGGAAGCTGGTGGCAGGTATCATTAGTCGAGGTGCGTGTAAGTTGTCCCGAACACCACGATACTTTCTTCTCTAGTTAGAAGCTTCTTATAATATGACTTCCTTGAAAACACACCAATTTACTCCATTCAAGGTACATACATCGTAAACTTAGGATGAATGTACCTTGAATCGAGAAAATTACATATGTTTATGGATACAAAAAACTAGTACATGTTTTATCATGGTCCAACTAAAAGTAGTTCTCTTACGAAGTCGCTCAACTTTCTTTTCAAACCCTAAAATCACTCAACTATTGGTAAATTTAATTGAGTAATACATTTGACTTTTAAACTCCATTTTATTGAAGTTAATTATTTCATGGCATTCGTTATAGAAACAATTGTTGTTAATTTTGTTGTAATTGAATGTCTATCAATTTCAAACATTATATATATCTCATTGTTATATGTTCCTACAACATTAATTATACAAATCCTCACCATCAAAATGTGATTACCCTTATAATTTGACAAGCAAAAGAGACCGCAACTTTTTTTTTTTTTTTGGGTAAAAGAGACTTCAAGGGTAAAAGTGGAAATTTATGTTAAATTTATGTCTTTAATGCTTTTTTCTTAATCTGTGTGCCAAAATCCAACAATTCATTTATTTCAAAACGGAGGGAGTAGAATATAGTCGGAATTCTTTTTACTCTTAATCGACAGTTTCAAGTTTGAGTTTATCGAAAAGAAAAAAAATTATGTAAAAAATATGTTTAATTTTTGTAGTGAATCTATTCGGTGTGGATTTGAATTAGTAATATCAGTGTGTTTTGAGTATTGGAAACCTATATTAAAAATTTAATATCGACAATATATCCGATGAAATTCCACAACATGAGTCTGATTAGGGTTATTTGTACGCAACCTTACCGGCCAATACCTCCCAGGAGTTGAGAGGTTTGTTTCCGATACTTCTTTTTTGGAAGGAAAACGATAGTTTTATGTATTAACATGCGACATAACAAAACATGGAGTCACTGTGGACCTAGGTTCACGCGAACAAGTGTCATCGACTGAAGTAGTAGGATTATCCGATAACATGCTAACACAAGTAGTTCCTAATTTGTCTGCTTCGACTAGTAAACTTCCATAGCTTCATAGGAGGAACTAGTATATAAACAAAATGATCAACAAGTGGTTTCCAGCTGTTCCTTCGCAAGCAAGTCTGCTACCCCATTCTGCTCTCGATAACTATAAATGACATGTATTCAAGTAAAATTAAATAGATGAATAAGCAAACTTACTACCAAAGGGTCATTCTTAACCAGAGGTCTCAGATCGAGCCCTGGTTAAGGTCTCAGATCGAGCCCTGGTTAAGGAAAACAACTCAACAGGAGGCATTCCCCCCCCCCTTTAACTAGTCTAACGTGGCCTGAGTCTGGATTAGCCGGGGACCGATGCGAGTACGAGACATCGGATGAGAAACAAAAAGTGAGTGATGTGAACCTTACGAATCGCATATATAGTAGCCTGTCTACAAGAGATCGAATCTCCCTGTCACTCATTGTCAAAAATAGTGTAAAGCATTAGTACCCCTGAACTATGAACAAATTTGCTACGACACACTCCAACTTCACATCCTATTACCCCTGAACTCAATTTTAGCGTATTTTTGTCACCCTTTTTAGTTGTTGTGGCACCTTTTTAGCTGACGTGACACCTTTGACGTCGACCCCATTTTTATGTAATAAAGGTGTCACGTCAACACAAAAGGGTGACCAAAATACACTAAATTGAGTTCATGGAGTATAATAGAACCCCTGTGAAGTTGAAGTGTGTCGTAGTAACTTTGGCCATAGTTCGAGGGGTTACTGGATGCTTATCTCTCAAAAAATAATTTTCACTTGCTTGGCCCATCAAGAAAAAGAATCAGGGCAGCACTAAAGAGAGTGTGTTGAGCTAGATGAGATGATGGCACACTTCAACACTTTCCATAACGTTAGATTATTTCATGCTGCTACGTCGTAGTTCTAAGGACCTAATAGTTCTCAGAAGATTTCTCATAGATATCGCTTCAACATTGTAACAACACGAGTGTAAAGCAGTGCGCATCCCTGGTTTGTAGCATTGTCAGTGGGGAAATCGATTAGAAAATTAGGCTACCGAAACATATATGTTGAGGACTATGCATCGACAAAGATGGAAAGGAAGCTGGCACATACCTGAAAACGGTTGGCCACTATATCGGTGTCTTGAAGGTAATGGGGACGACCTAGGGAAACAAATGCAAACTTCCACTACAGAGAAAGAGTACCACACATCGAAGACTTTCAAGAAAAAAATGACTTAGAAACTTTTAATATGACAGTTCAATGAATAATATGAGAAATGCAAAGGCCCGGCGATTGAATATACCTTTGAAAACTTCTCATGTGGAACCTGCAACTCTTTCTGAATTGCGAGCTTTAAGTTTGATCAATGTCTCACGCTCGTGAACCACCAGTAAAAAGGGCTCATCAAAGTTCTGAATTTGTTGTAAACACAAAAGAAAAGAAATTTTTAAATGCACTGTTTCCACCCTAAACTATACACGAAATTGATGAGACACACCCGAACTTTAGGAGGGTCCTATTACCCTCTGGACTAATTAAAACCATATTTTTGGCAACCTTAGTGCCTATGTGGAACATACGTGTGTCTACTGCATGCTTTTCAAGAATATGTTTTCACATGTACTTACTTGGGAATAATTGTCAAAGATGAACTTTTGCAAAACTATTTTGCCAAATACCCACTTAATTTCTTTTTTATTTATTTTTTAGGTTTAGGGTGTAAAAAGTGGGGCCCACACGTGGGCCAAGGGACCAATTCATCATTTATACAACTTTACAAATTTAATATAATACACCTAACCCCCTCCACTTATTCCAATATCCAAAAAAAAACCCTCTCTCTCTCCTCTTCAATTCCCAACTCCCGCTTTCAAACAACTTCTCCCAAAAACGCCATTTTCGTACGTTCTTCGTCTGCAGCTGCTAAGGGGGCGTTGTTGCTTCGCAAGGTTAGTTAAAATCGAGTTTCGATCATTTCTAGATCCATTTAAATGGTTTTTCTTTTTGCTAATCGATTGGCAGTGATGTAGGATTTTGTTTTAGCAACGAAGTGTTGAATGGTGGTATAATTGTTGTTTGAAAAGTTATTTTGGCATTTTGATTTGAACAGCGTCCTATTTCTGTCCGTAGACCCACAGGCTATTCGTAGACCCGTGGTCTATGAAATGAGAATGCCCTAGATATATTTAAATTTTCAGACGTATGAAATTCTTTTAAAACATGATTGCTGAAATAGTGAAAATTGAAATATTAATAGCTAATTAGTTTTATTAGGTGCACTAGTTTGATTTTTAGCAATTGTTGTGTTTTGATATTTTGCATGTTCGATTTTGGTTCAATTATTGTATGTTTGTGTAGTGAACTGTTTAATGGTGGGGTGTTTGTTAATTTTTTTTTTGGGGGTGGGGGGTGGGTTTATTTGATCATTGAATTTTTTCTGTTGATAGACTTGTGGTCTATGAACTGAAAATGAGAGATTTGTTCTTCAGGTGTAGACTGTGTTGAAAATGGGTAGAAAAAATGTTATTCCTAAACAGAAAGACGATACCGCTGGTAGTAGTAGAAAAAGAAGAGCTGCGGCAGTTGAAAAAGTGTCAAAAAGAAAGAAAATTGAAGAGTCGGTGTCCGAATCAGATTCGGAGTTAAAGGAGATAAGCGACTACATCGATTCTAGTGAAGATGTTGCCAAGCGGAGTGTCAGTAGTGCCAGAGAAGAGTGCGAGGGAAGTGGGAGTAATAGTGATGATGGGGATAATGATTCGTTGTCCGTGCCGTATCTTTCAAGGTGCATTTCCGTGGAGCGATATGACCTTCGAACGATAATTGACGAGGTCGGATCTTTCCCGGCAAAGATATCGGTCAGATCAAGAATGGCTGCTTATCGAGAATTTAAGCAAATTCTTGTCGATCAAGAATTGAAGAAAAGATTCAAGCGGTCCTGTTTTGGACACCTGAGAAACCTGCCGGAACATCTCAAGTTCAATGGGTAGTTGGTCCATTATTTTCTGTTACGACGCGTTAAGAACGATAAGATGCGTCATGAGATGTGGTTCTGCGTTAACAACAAGCCTGCCTATTTTGGCTTGAAAAAGTTTTGTTTGATCACTGGGCTGAACTGCTCATCATACCCCAGTGAATCAAAAATGAAGAAGGTGTTAGCAAAGGGGGACAATTTTTGTTTTAAGGTGACAAAAAACAAAAACATCACGGTGGCCAACTTGTTACACCTGATCAGAGGGAATAAGCTGAACGAGGACCAGAAGTTCAAGTGTTGTCTACTGTGGTTCTTGCACACCATGTTGCTTGCGAAAGATTCGACGAAGGTTGTCGACACAAAACTGATTCGAATGGTCGACTCTTTGAGTTTCTTCGAGAAGTATCCGTGGGGGAAAGAGACATTTCAACTGACCATGGACTATCTGAAGAAGAAAAGTGAACTGAAGAAGCAGAAGGAAGTATTTGATGAGAAGTAGAAGACATCCTATGCTCCATTCGGATTTCCCTGGGCATTCATGGTATCTACTATAAACCTTTTAGTGAGTTTATCGTAGATTATCATTTAATTTATACTATGCCATAGACTCATAGTTACTTTTTTCACTGTTGTACTGCTTATAGATTTGGATCTATGAGGCCTTTCCTCATCTTGGAGAATTTGCTGGAAAATCAATGGATGAGACCTTACCCATCCCCCGCATCCTCAGATGGCACACTTAAAAAAACGACAAGATAATCGAAGGCGACCCATTCAAGTATAAAGGAAAAGTTACCGAGGTATGAACTTATTTTCTATAATGCAATAATAGTACCATTTTATCGAATGTTATGTAATTGTTAATTGATATTTGGTAGAACGTGCACCCGTACATCATCCCTACTGTTCGTGAGACAAAAATGGATTACATGATTACGTCTGAGCCATATACGGACGAGGTGAAGAATAATGTCCTCGATGGCTTGAAGAAAGAGTTAGAAGGGGTGATTGTCCTCACTTCAAATGAGGATAGTGATGATGACGGGGATTTGGGTGGTAGCCCCGTTGGAGTACGCGTTGGTGATGATGATTCTCCAAGCACCTCCAAATATGCAGCGGGAACCTCATCCCCCGGGGATCTTCATAAGCGTGTGGCTGCGCTCGAGGAAGCGGTGTTGGATATTGCTGCCTATATCAAAGAGAAAAGAATGAAGAAAAAGGAAAATGATGAGCGACAACACGAGCGAGGTAACTTCATTCATTAATTGATGTTGTTAATGAATATTCAGCTTTAAATATCAGTAACACTTTGTAATATTATGAAATAGTGCATGTGCATGAATCAGAGAGGAATGAAGAAGGAGAAAAAAAGAGCAAAATAGATGAGTTGGCCGCTATTGTGGCAGAAGAGGAAAAAGAAGAAGAAAAGAAGGATGGTGAAAAAGATAAGAGCCAAGAAGAAGGTGGAAAAGTAGCAGCAGCAGCAGCAGAAGAAGTGGCAGCAGATGAAAAAGGAGGCACGAAAAGAAGTGGCAGCAGATGAAAAAGGAGGCACGAAAAAAGGAAACACTGTTGAAGAAGAAGCTGACAAAGAAGAAGTTGAGCAAGAAGCAGCAGGTGAACGAAAAGAAGAAGCTGAGGAAGAAACAGTTGCTGAAGCTGAGGAAGAGACAACTGTTGCAGGTGAAGTGAGAAAAGAAGGTGTGGAAGAAAAGGAAACTGAAGAAGCAGCAGCTGATGCACATGCTGAAAAAGAAGGAGAAGAAGGTGAGAATGAAGAAGCAGCTGCAATTGTTGAGAAAAAAGAAGTTGAAGCTGTCCAAACAGATGTGGTCATGGACATTGTTGATGAAATCAACAGTAACACTTGTGTTGATGAGGAACTTAGGGAAAGAGACATTTAAATGCTAAGATGTTTAATTTGTTGTTAAATGATGAGTTGTTAGGATATGACAATTTTTTTTTATTTCACAAATATGAAGTTTGAAGGATCTGGTGGTAGGATATGACAATTATTCTTTTATTTTATGAAACTTGTTATGATTCTGAGCTGAATCTATTTCTATCAAACTGATTTGTGGCATGGAATTTAAATATGCAGGGTGTGGTCATAGTTGGTACATTGTATGCTTGATATCATAGAATGCATACTTAATATTCCATATACCGTATGCATAGTCTATCATTACCCTGCTGGTCGAATTTAAGTTGACGTGTTGTTTAATCGACTATGGTTCTATCAAAAATAGTATTTAACATTATACAAAAGAAGAACTATTATTATTTATTCAATATCACTACATCCATGTTACACTTTTTCAAAGAACGAATACTAGCATTATAGCACATAACATCATTTTTAGGACATTCTCTCTTTCTTCGGCCAAAATCAATTATTATTTTAGTTGATCCCTCTCTATTTGGGTGTCATGTAGCAATAGTTTAAAGTGATCCCTATGTTCTTCGACTTCTTTGAACAAAGTCATGAGAAAATCATTATTTTCTTCGCATTGTTGGAGCCTTTGTAGTAGATTAAATTTTGCCAAGCCTTGAAAATTTGATGTCTCGGGTCCCGGAATAAACGTTGATGGACTGGATGGAGGTGATAGCTCATCAAGCCATTTGAAAAACGAGCATGCACCATTATCCTAGGAAAAAATAATAATTACATAACCATTAACTTAACTTTTTTACAAAAACACGCACACCTCACCTTTGCAATTTCACAATTATAAAATTTGCGACCTGGATTTGAATCCGTGCGTGACGTCCTCAAGACAACCACATTCCCACAATCACAAATTAGAGTATTTTTAGAAATGTATGATTGAGATTTGATATGGGAAATACAAGGGGAACAAGAAACAACTCCAAAACAGTCCACTAATCATAAGATCCGAGGACCTATTGGAGACCAACTCTTGGATTCAACAAATACAACAAGAATACAAGATACAAGGTGTATTTTAACACCAAAACAGCAAAAACAACAAGAACAAGATGAGAAATAGACAAATTTTGGAATTGCACATTAACAACACAAACACACGGTTACAACATCAACACTACTACACGATTACAAAGAAACAAAAGGATAGATAGTTAGACAAATTGAAGGTATAATCTTAACAACCCAAAAGCCTATTCCACTCTTGGACCTTTAACATCATACACAACAAATACCTAACTCTTACGTTGACACAAGAGTGACCTTGATCTCCTAAGCATCCAACATTTCCAAGCTTGAATCCAACACGAATGATTCCACACTCAAGTTGATTTCCCTAGTTACTATGTTTCGGCCAAGAGGCCATTCTCTCAAGAGAGGGTGTTTCAATGTTACAACTTTCAATATTCAATCAAAACTCCTAACAAATGACCTAAAAGGTTCCTTATATAGTAGTTTACAAACAAGGTGTGAAATGTCCAAAATGACCCCTTAGTCTCAAGTCTTCTAGTGGGTGCCCTTGGAGAGCATTATATGGACGGTTTTGGACCCTTTTGAAGTCCTCATTTGCACTTCACTTTCATACTTCAAGTCTCGGGTTCAATATATCTCACAAATATGCATCCTCGTGATCGTACCCGTATCTTCCTCCCCTTCTTTAAAAGGATTCGACCTCGAATCCATGCCTTGCAAAATCAAAAGAGAAGACAAACAAGCACACTTCCTCATGGCATGAGGGTTAGGATTAGCAAAAATAAACAATAATGGTATGCACTCAAAACACTCAAAATAGCCCACACCAAAAAAAAAACGAGGACCCTTTAAGTTCAAGTCTCGGCCAACAACAAATCTTGACATTCCATGGTGGTTCATATTTGACATATAACCAAAAGTTCTTAGTGTTAAACATTATGAAGCCATCGACAAATTCACCAAGGACTTGGCTATGATAAGCACCCAAAAGAAACACACCTAAGCCGAGAGTAAATCTTCCCCATCCTAAGATGGCACCGGGATCAAATGGGAAGAGTGGCCATAGACACGGTTCTAAACAACACATCCATTTCCCGTAGTCTTTACCACAACCACACGGCCTACTCTCTACATTGGCATACATATCATCATAAGTAAAGAGAGAGTAGAGAGAGATGACACTCAATTCTACTTCTACTATGATGTCCTCGGAAAAGCCACACAAAGTAAAAGAAGAAGTAGTTTCCAAGACCACACATTCCTTATCCTTAAGAGTACTCTCATCTTCCAAGAAGAGATTTCCATCTTTAGGAGGAATGTTGTAACACCATAGTGGGTTAGCATATATGCTATAGCTTCCAAGGCAAGCTATACCATCATTTTCACCACTAGGTCTATTAGGAGTGTTTAAACTATATTCAAACAAGACATTGTACCTAAAGAGTGAATGATCTAACCCGCGGACAGATTTGGAACGTTCACTCTCTAAGGAATCATTATCAAGTTCCAAAGATATGTCAAGCACACGATTAACCCTATGAGCCAAGCAAACATTAGAATCCTTACAACAACATAGGCTCACGGGTTCACTCATTTTTTCTTGACCAACATTTTTAAATTCTTCACTCACTTGAGACTCATTAATCACATCACACATATCCTCAAGTGGTGGGCAAGTTTTACTCACAAGTTGGGCAGCAACTTCCTTCGGGAAGCTCTCAACGCATGGTGCTTGGACAATTGAATTTTGTGGGTATAGTTTGGGTAGCAATTGGCGTATAATTTTACTGTGCCGTTTCATATCTTCAACATTGTCATTGATACGATCACATGTGGCATTGAAATTATGGGCAGCCATTGTACCTAACAAAAAGACACAACAAACAAAGAAAACAAACAAACTTGTTAGCTCAAAAATGTCTCACCACACTCTCACTCTCGATTTTTACCTCACACTTGGTTTCACAAGTGTTGAAAGTCGGCTTGTACTTCATGAGTGATTGAGTGTCGAGTCTACTCTTGTCCCAGAATGGATTTTTTTTTGAAACTCAAACGAAATTTTGTAGGACTTGAGTCAAGAACTAACAACGAATTCAAAAAGATAAAAGTACACAACAAACGTAAACACGAACAAACGGACACAAAACTAACTTACAAGCTAGTAGGAGATTACTAGGTTGTCAATTAGTGTTCGAACCAACAAACGAACTAAGAGACAGTAAAATGAAACTAAAAAATCTAAAATTTGAGCCAAAATTATATAGTGATGTGGAGGTCCACGTGGCAGTCCACTAGTGGTTCGGTTCTTGACAAATTTTAATTTCACAATTTGGACTTTGGTGGAAATTGTTCAATGGAGGGAAATACAAACTAGTCTTTGGAGCTCCTTTTTCAATTCAAATTTTAAGACTTAAAAGTCTTTGACTAGACTTGTACTTCTCCTTAAAACATGGACCCTTGTTTTATGGAAAAGGTTGAGATATGATGTAAAGTCTTTTTGGTGGTTGGGTTTTTTTCAAGATTCAACAAATACTACACCTTGTCTTTCACCTTTTCAAGATCTAAGTTTACTTTAATATTAACAAGGTGATTAATATGGTGAAGAACTTCAAGAACACAACAACCACAACAATAACAACCAACAACAATCTCCCAAGGAAAAAAACAAGTCCACCAAAACAAGGTCAACAATCTCACGGCTAAGACCTCAAGGGTAGCAACAACAATCGACTAAGTCCCCTTTGTGTTGTGTTTTCGATTTTACAAAAGGTGAAGGTTGTGATGAACAACAAGAATACAACAACAACCTTTCAAGATCTACAACACCACCACAACACAAGGCCTTCAACTCAGTCAAGGCTAGAACAACAACAACATCCAATCGGCCACACTTTGTTCACAACAACAATATTAACAATTCAAGCTCAAGTTTGGATCGACTCAAAGTGTTAGTGAGGAACAAAACTAACACTACAAACACACAATACAAGTAAAATACTCCTAGAACTAAACTCAAGAACAAATCTCGGCCAATAACACCACAAGAACACAATTTCGGCCAAGACAACAACAATGGACAGATTGCAATTTTTTTACTGAAATTTTCAGTTTTTCAACAACTTTTTTTTTTAATTTTCTAACAAGGAAGACCAAGATTGATCTTGTAGGAACAAGATAGCCATGCTTTGTTACCAAATGATACGGGAAATACAAGATGAACAAGAAACAACTCCAAAACAGTCCACTAATCACAAGATCCGAGGACCTATTGGAGACTAACTCTTGGATTCAACAAATACAACAAGAATACAAGATACAAGGTGTATTTTAACACCAAAACAGCAACAACAACAACAACAAGATGAGCAATAGACAAATTTTGGAATTGCACATTAACAACACAAACACACGGTTACAACATCAACACTACTACACGATTACAAATAAACAAAAGGATAGATAGACAAATTGAAGGTATAATCTTAACAACCCAAAAGCCTATTCCACTCTTGGACCTTTAACATCATACACAACAAATACCTAACTCTTACTGTTGACACCCAATTTTTACTCTCCGTTTCTAAAATTAACGTCTTCAGGCTTCTTGATCATTAAAGGGTACATAGTATAATTTTTTCATCTTTTTATAATTGTTGACAAATTATTGATAATAATCCTTACTTTAGGATTTTTATCAATTTGTTGTCGTATTTTTACTTTTCATAATTTATTAATAATCCTCCTTATAATAGGATTTCTATCAATTCATTATTGTTTTTAACATTTTACAATTATCTGCACACGTACACGACATGACATCATATTTTATAATATTTTTCATATTACGTTTTTTAATATTTTCAACATTCTTTACATTTTTCATAATTACAAATCAATACCTGCATTTTGTATATTTTTACGGTTCACAAATGCCAAGTCGGATCAATTATTTTTACACAGTATAATAATTCAATGTCTTGTCGCATTCGACAACGACAACACAATAATGTCTTGTCACATCCGACAATGACTACACTATGATGTCTTGTCACATCCGACAATGACTACACATAATGTCTTGTCACATCTGACAATGGCAACTCAATGACACTATCCTTAAGACAATAATTTTATCTATTGGTCAAAAAGATGAAAATCCTTTGGTCAATACCCTAAGGACCAAAGAATGTGCTATTATATAAAGAGGGGACATCTCTTTATCCATTGGAAAATAAGAGGTGCCCAATTTCATTATAAATAGGAGTGATGGGAAGGCATTTCCACACACACATTTTTATTCTTCCTCTCTCTAAAAAAATCCACACATATTTTTCACCTCTTTCTCCTCTCCCTCAAACACAAAATTTGTTCATTTTTTTCTTTTTCTAAAAACACATACATATACTCAAAATAAATACTTCGACCGATGAAATTATCTTTCCGTTAGATATTTGAGGCCATCCCGTTACAAAAGACGGATTTATTTTGTCAAATTCATTATTTTATATCAAAAGCCAACACATGGCCAATGAAAATATCTTTCCGTCGGATTTTTGAGGCCGCCCCATTACAAAAGACGGACTTTATTTTCTCAAATTTATCTATTTTGTGTCAAAATAAATATTCTTGACCAATGAAAAGATTACCGTCGATTTTTGAGGCCTCCACAAATAAAAGACGGATATTACGTATATAAATAAGTAATAAAAAAATTAAATATTTTGGGCAATGACGAAACTTTTATAACACCACAATACCACAAAAGGTTTTATGATTCGTATCTTGGCAAGGTGATTTAGGACGTCCAATTAGTCGAGCAACCACTTCGTAGCCATGGCGAGTCTAAAACTTAATCCGAGCCCATTTTATAACAAGATACTATTTTTATATGTACATCTATATGTACATGTGTGTGCACATAATTTCACTTACTTTAATGATTATTTCTTCATTACTTTATCAAGCACTTATACATAATTCTCGAGCTTTATGTTTGTAGTTTATTTCTCGTTTGTATAATTGTACATAAAGATAAAAGATAGTGAAAACTTTATTTTTTGGGTGCCGGGCGGGGATATTCTTTATTTACATAATTTCATCGCTTTTAAGCAAAACTTAGGCCTTTAATATTTAGATAAAAGAATTAAGTTAATCAAATAATTCACATATTATGTAGTCTTTTCTTCTCAAATAAAGCACATATTATGTAGTCTTTTCTTCTCAAATAAATCTTTACTTTTCTCCGTAACTTTAATCAAATAAAAATATTACTTGTAAATGCTTTTTCTTTTCATGGCACATCAAAATACATTTCTTTTCATGTCACAAAATACTTTCTTTTTCACATGTAATTTATACATTTTTATACATATCTTTTACATATTTCTTTTCATACATCACAAAATACTTTCTTTTTCACATGTAATTTATACATTTTTATACATATCTTTTACATGTTTCTGTTACAATAGATTTTATTTGTATATTTAATATACATATACTTTTACATAATTTTACATTTGTATTTTTTCAAAAGAATTATTTTATACTTAATACACATACACTTTTACATTATTTTAAATATTTATACCTCCTCCCTCATTGATAAGTTTAGTCTAGCCGGGTACCGCATTTGTGGATCCTGAAGGGTGCCTAATCCCTTTCCTTCGGGATAATTTGAACCCTTACCTAGAGTCTCAATTGGTTTTTCGCAGACTAAAAACATCAATCATACGTGTTAATGAATAAACAGGTTTCCTTATTTTCCTTAAAAATTAGGTGGCGACTCTGTAAAAAATTTCAATTCTCTAGAGTCTAATAAGTCATGTTTTGTTTAACCTTGGCGAAAACAGGGCATGACAGAATGGCGACTACAGCAGGTTCTAACCATGATAGACTCAATTTCTCAATTGAGGAAGGTATTTTTATATTTTTGTATACATTAATTCTTTGATTCTTTATCTATTCATATTAAAAGTTGTGTAGATTTTCTTTATGAATTCTTTATATTATTTGCGCAAATCAATTTTGTTGCCTTATCAATTCTTTTATTCATTATTTGTTTAATACACTGTATCTATCAGAACTGTTACACATTATTCTTTTAATCATAATTCACAATTCCATTGAGTTTTTGGCCATACACAATTCACACACTGAACACGCGAGGGGTGTACTTCACTCCTCCAAACCTTCTTTGGATTTCTTAGTTTCAGAATTGGTGCATTTAGGCTAGTGTACCTTTTCGCAATTATTCAGTCTTACTCTCAACCATTTAGGAAAATTTCTATTTTAGAAATAGGTCATGCTGTATACAAACTCAAATTTATTTGAACTACATTTTGACGTGATTCTTGTCCTGACAAGATAAGTAGGCAACCCTGTATTAGGGTTTGGTCTCTTCACTGTTTCAAAATAATTTCTTCGGTATTCATTCTGGGGCAATTTTTCTGAAACAGTTCAAAGACGCTCTCCAAAAGTCTTCAAGAGTGCAAATAAATGATTCCTCAAATTCAAATCTCAATAACATTAGTGTTTAGGCGACCTACCTCCAAATCCTCACCCGATTTTGGTTCGAAAACACCTAGCTTCTTCTTTCGGACGTCGTAAACCATTGAATTTACGATGTATCGGTCCCCACTATCAAAGCAAGGGTTTAATATTCTATCATTCATAACAATCCTGCTAACTATGGTGAAATAATGCCATAACTTCTTCAATGTCTGACCTTTTCAATCTCGTCGACATATTGAAGTAATTTCAAAACTCTCCTCATGCTCGACATCCATCCTCTCGATCAGCTGATCAAACCAATTTTGTTGATACAAGCAATTCCTTCCTGATCGTCTTTCACATTACTTTCAAAGATGACCACTACTTTTGTACATTCATACATGCTACATAAAAATCTGTAAATTCGCCTGAACTACGCAGACCTGATTCTTGTTTTCACAAGATACGTAGGCAACCCTCATTTGGGTTCGGTCCCATTCATTTTTTAAATAAAATAAAATTTTGACTTGGTTGGTACCAACACAATTAGGTGTGTGCATAAGAAAGAACAAATTGGTATGATGGAGAGGACCGACTTCACGGTAAACCATAGATTCTTTTGGTACCTCTTAGTCAAACCTGAGTAACACTCGAAAATTCTCTGGCATATATCTAAGACAAGAACAAAGCCAACCCCATCGTTTCAAGTGCATTGTGTGGTGAGCTTTAGACTAGTTCATTGCATTGCATTGTTGATCCAGAACTTGGCCTGAATGTCTGTTGAGGTGAAATTCTGAGTTACACTTAGTTTGGGAAAGAATTGTAGGCCTTTCTTGACTAGATTGTGCCTTCCACAGCCTACCAAATTACATCAATCCCTAGTATTTCCCCCTTTGAGCCTGAAACCTTTTCTTTGGAATAACCACATTTGAGCCTATACCTTTTGAGTGCTTATATGCACTATCCCTCTTTGGCCCACCTCCTTGAGCGCACTAAGTACGTGCAAGTTACGAATGAAGATTCAAGATCAAAGTTACCAAAGGCAAAGGACGTATATCCCCAGAAGAACAAAAATAAAAGACGACTTCAAAGAAAGAAGGGGCAAGACCCCCCATAAAGAAAAAAAAAAGATAACTCTGATAAAGGTGGGGAATCATTATCCCCCAAAAAGGAAAAAAAAAGGAAAATATATCGAAAAGGGGAAAAAATCCAACACAAGATTCAAAAAAAGTCGAAACAAATACAAAACAAGGGGCAAAGAAGCACAATAAAGAAGATCGAGCGTCAAAAGCACGAATACAGTGCAATGCTCATTGAGGAAATAGTCACTTTTATCCCAGATGTCATCCTACCCGACCCCAAAGCCAATAACAAGTCCTACAAGATCCTACTCTAAGTTTTCTCACATTAGTGGATACTTACATGAAGGCAAAGTCTATGGTATTACAATTGCATTCATTGAACTTCCTTCTGAGTGTGAGTGTATATTTCTAGACGTCTCCAAATTCAAAAGAAAATAATATTCAAATAAGTGTGAGAACGAGACATTCTTTCTGGAGAGCGACTTGAAACATGGGAACATGCACAGTTCAAAATCTTTGTTTGAAGCAAGACGAACAAATCTTGTCGATACTTAGGTATATCTGAGTTACCACTCGAAGCTATAAAAGTTATCCTGAAGTCAATCTCGGTTAGCTGAAAAAGAGATAGAGGGATTCTTATACACACTACTAATTGTTGGTACCAATTGTAGTCAAGACACAATTATATCTTTTCATTGTTCAAAATTTCTTACAAAGAAAATACAAAACAATCTTCTGCATTTTCACCTTTCTGCATTCTTACAAAGAAAATACAAACAATGTTTTGCATTTTTACCTTTCAGCATTTCTTACAAATAAAACACAAAGCAGTCTTCCACATTTTTCATCTTTCAACATATTTTTACAACGAAAATACAAAAAATAAATAAAAAATCTTTCCTTTCAAACCATGCCTTCACATACATGCACACACTTTACGTGCAAGACGCCTATCTCCGAATACCAATAATTGACCTTTCTATTCAAGATACAACCTTCAAACACGGACATTTTTCTTTTCAATTGGGTGTTCTCAGAGGGTTTTACATTTTCATAGCCCCGCCAGTCGAGAGGCTATTACCTTTCAAAGCCCCGCCAGTCTAGAGGCTTTTATATTTTCATAACCCCGCCAGTCGAGAGGTTATTAATTTTCAAAGCCCCGCTAGTCGAGAGGCTTTTACATTTTCATAGCCCCGCCAGTCGAGTGGCTATTACTTTTCAAAGCCCCGCCAGTCGAGAGGCTTTTACATTTTCATAGCCCCGCCAGTTAAGAGGCTATTACCTTTCAAAGCCCTGCCAGTCGAGAGGCTTTTACATTTTCATAGCCCCGCCAGTCGAGTGGCTATTACCTTTCAAAGCCCCGCCAGTCGAGAGGCTTTTACATTTTTATAGCCCCGCCAGTCGAGTGGCTATTAGCTTTCAAAGCCGCGACAGTCGAGAGGCTTTTACATTTTCATAGCCCCGCCAGTCGAGTGGCTATTACCTTTCAAAGCCCCGCCAGTCGAGAGGCTTTTACATTTTCATAGCACCGCCAGTCGAGTGGCTATTACATTTCAAAGCCCCGCCAGTCGAGAGGCTTTTACATTTTCATAGCCCCGTCAGTCGAGATGCTTTTACATTTTTATAGATCCGTCAGTCGAGTGGCTATTACCTTTCAAAGCCCCGCCAGTCGAGAGGCTTTTACATTTTCATAGCCCCGCCAGTCGAGAGGCTTTTACATTTTCATAGCCCCGCCATTCGAGTGGCTATTACCTTTCAAAGCCCCGCCAGTCGAGAGGCTTTTACATTTTCATAGCCCCGCCAGTCGAGTGGCTATTACCTTTCAAAACCCCGCCAGTCGAGAGGCTTTTATATTTTCATAGCCCCGCTAGTCGAGTGGCTATCACCTTTCAACAAACCCGCTAGTCGAAAGGCTTTATACATTCTCATAGCCCTGCTAGTCGAGAGGCTGTTACCTTTCAAAGCCCCGCCAATCGAGAGGCTTTTACATTTTTATAGCCCCGCCAGTCGAGAGGCTATTACCTTCCAGCTATTCCACCAATCGAGATGCCATTACCTCATCGGTTGATGACCTTAGTCTTCATATACAATTGAGGACGACCATCACACAGTCTTCGTAGACAATCGAAGATGACAATCAGCATCCGTCTCCATAGACAATTGGATATGTCATCAAGTCTTCGTAAACAATCGAAGATATCATCATTCATCACAGTCTCCATAAATAATCGGAGACAACAATCAACATCCGTCTCCATGGACAATTGGAGACATCATGCATCAAGTCTTCGTAGACAATCGAAGACATCATCATTTATCACAGTATCCGTAAACAATCGGAGACAACAATCAACACCGGCCTCCATAGACAATTGGAGGTGTCATGCATCAAGTCTTCGTATACAATCGAAGACATCATCATTCAACATCAGTCTACATAGACAATTGAAGATGTCATGCATTAAGTCTTCGTAGACAATCGAAGACATCTTTCATTCATCAACATCAGTCTTCGCAAACAATCGAGACACCAGTCATTCATCCTCAAGTCCCCGTAGACAATCGGAGACATCATACATCTTTTCAACAAAGGGTACAATTTAGAACAACAACACTTTTTTTTCAAATCCCACATCATACACTGGGGCAAATTTTGAGAATCGCCCCAAAAAATTTTATTTTCTCATTTCGAACTACATTGACCTGATTGTCGTAACACTCGAGATATGTAGGAAGCTCTATGCAGAGTTTGGTCATTACAACCTCACAATCATTATTTCTCCCCAGCAGGTACACAATCTTGCATCCCTAAAATCTAACAACTCGATACTGGGCAATTTGAAAGAGAGCATCGGGAATATGTGAATACTTTTGTTCCCACATAGTCCTCATCTAAATAATCATTTCATATGATCATTCGCCCCTAATAACAAGGCAAGAGACAATCTGCCTATTCTTTCGAACTACACTCGACCTGATCCTCATTAACTTAAGGTATGTAGGCAACTCTAAATTAGAGTTCGGTCGAATTTTTCTATAACAAAAAAAAATTATTTTTTGCCAAGCAAAATTGGCTACACGTCAACGTTTTCGTTTGAAGACTTCTACATCGTCCTCAAACGAAAAGGGGCAACTGTTGACACCCAATTTTTACTCTCCGTTCCTAAAATTAATGTCTTCAGGCTTCTTGATCATTAAAGGGTACAAAATATAATTTTTTCATCTTTTTATAATTGTTGACAAATTATTGATAATCATCCTTACTTTAGGATTTTTATCAATTTGTTGTTGTATTTTTACTTTTCATAATTTATTAATAATCCTCCTTATAATAGGATTTCTATCAATTCATTATTGTTTTTAACATTTTACAATTATCTGCACACGTACACGACATGACATCATATTTTATAATATTTTTCATATTACGTTTTTTAATATTTTCACTATCAATTGCACATACTCTTTTGATTTAGGGGTGGTGATGAAAGAAATATGTGGAATGTGTAGGCATCAAATACAATACATATCCTATATACATACTTATGCTTTGTTTAAACATTACTCTTACGATATTGAGCATTCAACCACTACCCATCCACACACTTCTTAATTCATCCTCCCTAATTTTTCTAAGCTCTAATATGATTATGTGACTTGTTTACACTCCTTAACATGTGTAGAAATCCACACCACATTTATTTATAATTTATTTAATCATTTTTTAACTATATCCAAGTGATGGTCTATAACTGTGTACATAGATCACCATGGTCTATGCATAATAATGATATCAGTCGATGCGATAATAAACGTGAAAGTCTACGATATATCAGACTGATCGATGAAGGACATAGTGCATGATATACGACGGTCTATTAAGTGTCACCACCAGTCCAACATCATCTATTTAAATCCTTTTTAATTAAATTATTTTCTTCCACCAGCCACAAAACATGTGATTATCCATTTAAATCATATTATATTTAATTATTTTCTTCCACCAGCCCAAAATACATGTTACTATTATTTATTTAAATTGTTTTAATTTAATAATTGTCTTTCATAATTCCCAAAACATGTGATTATCTATTTAAATCATTTTTAATTTAATTATTTTCTTCCACCAGCCACATAATATGTGATAATCTATTTAAATCTTTTAAAATTAAATTATTTTTTAAAAATCTGTTATTATTTGTTTTAATTTACCTGATGATCCATCGATTCATGTAGTCTACGATCGACTAATATGTACATTCGATGAAATACTTTGTATAAAATCTAAACATTAGATTTTACTCTTCAGGAAATTAGTCAAGCCACAATACTGTAACTTGAAAAGGCAGACATATTTGATTCGAGTTTTCAAACAAGGGATCAGAACAAAGATGGCAAACACACAATGTTAAAATAAACTAAAACATAGTTGTATTAAAATTGTTCATTGTATTACATAATAAAATTTACATCAAAAAGGGGAAAATGGAAGAAGCTTTCTTCTAACAAGATCCTACAAAGAAAGCTTCTTCAGCAATGAACAAATAAAAAAAACTTAAAAACATATACTAAAATAAAACATTTAAACTAAATTATGGGGATGGTGGGGGGTGATGTAGTCAGGGCCTTCTATTCCGAGCAATTCGACGGAGCTCCCGCTACAGGTAGATGCGGTCTTGACCCAGCCCGTAGAAAAAATGGTCCAAATCATTCCTTAGGAGGAGGAGGTTGTAGTGCCTAGGAGGAACATGTCTGATGGGGCGCAGGGTATCCTTCTTGGAGGCATTTTTTTGATTTGGGTGAAGAAGAAGAAGAAGAAGAGACGATTTCTGATATTTTCGGTTTAGGGAAAACTGAAGGGTTGCGTAGAAAGAGGGCCTGTACTTATAGACCTGTAGATTGCGTCCGTTCATATATCCACCCAATGGTAGGTAGACGTGTCTGACAAGAGAAAACGTTTCGTATGCGTATACCAGCTGTTTTTCCTCGTGAAGAGATGTTTTGTGCAGTTTTTTAATAAATGGGAATGGGAAACAAGGGAAATAATGTATTCATTGCATCGATTAGAGAGATAAGCCCGGAAAATGACCAACATAACGTGTTAGATCAGTAATAATATAATCAATACATAATATTTTATAGACCATATATTATATATACCGTAGACTATAGATAGTCTATCGTAGACAAAGCTTTAGGTCGATAATAACTGAACGTTAAAATCTACAGAAATGCACATTCATCCCCCAAAATAGTAGATTTACAACTGAAGCTAAAAAAAAGCCTATTTATGATTTGATGCCCATTCTACACGTGGTTCTTTTGTGTCCGGATTTCTTGCATATTGAACACCTACTCCTCCTTTTGGACTTGAATGTCTCACCGACGCCCTTAGTGCATTTGACTTTCTTCCTTCCGAGTTTGGGATCGTACGGGGGTAGAGAAATTTTGGTGTCTACCAATTCCTGTGGCACAGTCCATTCAGCCTCCGGAGGGACCACGTTAATTGCTTTCGAGTATGCGAGGAGGTAACTTTCAGCTTTATAATTGGTGAAGAGTAGTCGTAGATGGAGTTACCATAATCTTTGCCATCGCCGTACTTTGCTCGCAAAGCTGCCATCTCGTGTTCGCACGGCATTTTCACCAAGTTAAATTTCCGACAAGAACAACTCCTCTCCAAGAGATTGACCTTGGCAGTAACGCCATTGCCGAACACCGTATACTCATCGAGAACCCCATTTGGATTACCCACATACAAGGAATCGCTCGCACTCTTATTATCCCTTAGGATCTTTTCCGCAGAAGGCATAAATATGTTCTCTTTACCAGCGACAAATGCATGCCGCTCCTTAAACTTTTCACCAAATTTTTTAGCAATTGAATTGAATATGTACGACACGGGGTACTCCCTCTCATCCATCAAAATCGAGTTGAGCGACTCGGCAATATTTGTGGTCATCACGTCGTACCTATTGCCCGAAAAGTGTGCTCTACTCCATTTTTCAAAACCAAGCACATTTTCAAGGACATGAGCTGCCTCGGGGCATTTACTCTTCAATTTCACAAAATTATCGCTAAACTCATCAAAGGAATAAGCCTTTGCCGCGGCGTAGAATAGATAAAGATATTCTCTGCAGTGTTGATTTACGCGAAGATTTTCAGCGAGGTGCCTCATGCAAAGTTCGTGATGTGCACGACTGTATACACGGGAGAAGGCATTGGCGATGCTAATGTGTCTGTCGGAGATGACGCATAGATCTGGTTCATCTTCTATGATAGACTTCAGCTTCTGGAAGAAGAAGGTCCAAGAAGCATCGTTCTCTTTATCGATGACACAAAAGGCAATCGAAAATATATGATTTTCGGTGTCCTGTGCAATGGCGCTCAGCAGAACGCCCCCGTACTTGCCATACAAATGTGTGCCATCGACGGCAATTACCTTTCTCATGTGGGTATATCCTCGTATGCAAGCTCCGAATGCTAAGAAGTAGTAAACAAACGATCCATCCATCCGGTTTACCATGATAGAGTAAGAAGACCCGGGATTCAATAACTCCACCATGTGGGAAAAAGCCGCCAAGCAAGCATATTCGTGCTCCGGTGTCTCGCGAATGATGTTCTTTGCAATTACACTTTCTTTCCAGCACATCCAATAGGTTGCGTTGCAACGCTACTCCTTAAATACAATTCTTTGAATTTCTCTTATGCTTGGACCCTTACCATCCTGAAAATGATTTACGCATACTGAAACAATCAATTCGGATGAGATTTTTTGTTCCTGTGGGTGGCGTTTTCAACGCCACACGTGTGCATCCCGACATACTTGTATATGCAAAATCTGTCCGAGGTGTCATACTTTTTTGCCCTCAACAACCAGCCACAACCACGAGATAAGCATTGCGCCTTCATCAATTTCGTGAAGCTCTTCTCCATATAATAATCAAAATACTGCCTCGCCGCTGCTGTGTCTAGTTGCATTTTCAGCTCTTTTTTATCGGCGAATGTTTGACCACAACAGAAATTGGTTCCGTCGGTGAAGGAGTGTCCTGCTTGTGATTCCATTTCACGGTCTTCTTCATCATCTTGCGAGTCCGATGAAAAGTCTTCCATATGCATAGAATAATCTTCCATATAAATTGTATCATCGACATCGTTCTCGTAATCATTCAAATCGTCGTCAAGCAAATCATCGTCGACTGCCGAGCGCCGCGGTGGGGGTGCTGATGAATTCAGCGGTCCTTCAAAGGACCTCTCAACCACATTTATCCTCAAAATTGGCCTAAGGCCATCTGCATCAGCATCCATTATGTACATCAGCATACGTACATCGCTATTTATGATCGTAGGATTCACCTTTTCCCTCGAATGCATTACATAACTAATCACCACCTCGCTCGGCGCACAATCTAGATCCCTGCTCTGCATTACGCTTGCAACAAATTCATCGTATGAACTGTTGCGGCGAACAGGAATGGGAATTGTCACCTTGGTAAATGATCTCCATTTCCAACATTTCAAAGTCTCCACCCATTCTCCCTTGAAATCACCAAAAACCAGAACAAATTTTGCAATAGACATCCTAGAATTAAGCTTCGGTCGATGGTAGATTATGCTTATGGTCTGTGTCGTGTTGTATGCACGGTCGATGACTGGCGAGGACGGGTCGATTACTGCACAGATTTCCGTACAAATACTTGAAATTGCAAATATTGCTTGTAATCAATGATTGTTGGGTTTATGGAATAAAGAAATGAACTTGGAGTCGCTTGAGCTGCTGTAATGCACTTTCTAAAGTGGTTTTGAGTAATGTGAGTGATTTAAAGCTTTTTAACAATGGTGGAAAGTTTGTTTGAGAAGATAGGAAACAAATGGGGTAACAATGGATGCAATGGACAAGCTTATGATGTTTGTGGACTAATTTACAGCTGATCGCCGGAAAATAACACCGGAAAAGTGGCCGGAATCGGAGCTTTTTGGTGGAAAAAATAACCACTTTCTATTTTTAGCTTTTGGAATTATTTTTTTAATATTTTTGGAAACCTAGATATTATTTTTATATATATAGTGGTGGATGATGGAGTGGGTTGAAGTGTATTATTAGAAACTTGTGGGTGAATTTATTAATTTGGAAGTATTGGGTTAAAGTGAATTATTATAAAGGTTGGGGCTGAAATTGTTAAGTTGGAAAAGTTGGTGGTGAGGTGGAATTAAGTGGGTATTTGGCAAAGGATTTAAAACTTGTGGGTATTTGACAAAATAGTTTGGATGAAGAGTCTTTTTGGCATAAAGGCCCTACTTACTTCTTGATTTTGAGTTGTATCCTTCATAAAATGATAAACATGAATTAATCGACTACGAGGATCCAGGTTTTCCTCCTCTTCAGGAATCTGAAATGCAAACAGTGTCAATAATGTAACAATTGTTAAAATTTAAGTAAGTTCGATATATTTCATATATATTTGTCGAGAACTCTGACATCCAAAAGATGAAAGTGGCGGAGATGAGGATGTTGCGATGGATGTGTGGGTTTACTAGGAGAGATAGGATTAGAAATGAGGTTATTCGAGATAGGGTGAGATTGACTTTGGTGGAAGACAAGATGTGAGAAGCGAGGTTGAGATGGTTCGGGCATGTGACAAGGAGGAGCAAGGAGGGGTTAGCTATGGATCGATTCAGTTGATGTAGAGGTAAACCTAAGAAATAGTAGAGAGAGGTGATTAGACGTGGAGCAGTTACATCTTACCGAGGATATCATGAAGGAGTGAAAGACACGAATTAGGGTAAAAGGTTAGTAGGTAGAAATGTGTTGTTTTGTTATCCGTACTAATAATAGTGCTACGCTTGTAATGTCTTGTTCTTAGAGCTTTGGTGATGTTTGTTTGTTGTTTCGAGTAGATCGGTTGTAGTATTATTTTGTGGTAGTCTCGTTTCAGTTACTATATATTTTTTCTTGTTCTTATTTATGTCTTGAACCGGGAGTTTATAGGAAACAGTCTCTCTACGTCACCACTGAGGTAATAGTACGGATTCGTATACTCTACCCTCCCCAAACAATGCTTGGTGGGAATATAATGGATATGTTGTTGTTGAAGTTTCATATACTCACACACACTGAATAAAAAACACTGTGTTCAGATGAATCCAGTACGTGTGCTCCGCATCCTGAGTGATGAAGGCTAGGAGACAGTGAATCATCGTTTACTCCATTGCAGCGTATCAAGACAATGCTGTGAATAAAATTTAAACATCTATCGGCGAGATCAAAGGGTACCGAGAAGGCCAAAACAGATACGGAGAACTATTCTATTGTGCATCGTATGGACTTTATGGCACGAGAGAAACAACGTTCGCTTTGAAGAGCGTAGAGATCACATAAATGGAACCCGTGATGTCTTCAAAATTTGTATCGCTGGCGTACAACTAGTCCCCCAGTGAATCTGAATCGGTAAATGGACTTTCTGTGTTTGTTTTATCCTTGAGACGTTTTTTGTACCATCTTTATCATTTATATTGTCAATCTTTTCATCGAGGGGAAAAATCTAAAGTAAAAAGATTGATGCCTGGTTACAAATTCACTTTGTCCAGTAGGTGGTGCGGAATTCATCATGATGATCTTATCTTAGGTGCTAACCCTTGCTAAGATAAGCTTGCTCTGATACCAATTGATAGAGTACTCGACCTACTAGTTTACTTATTTCAGCTTAACTGTAACCTACTAGTGAAACAAGTTACCTAACGTGTTTCAATGAAGCAATAACAGTAATGAGTCCAAGATTTTCACGTGAAAAATCACGACCTGTACCCCTATAGGATTTCACCCCAAACTTCACTAAACAATTTTGAGCCTCGACAAACAACAAATTACAAGACTTATATAATATAGGAATTATAAACTCTAACTCCTACTCAACACAACTCACAAACCTCCCAAGTTACGTGATCCCAGTACTTCGAGTTCGCCAACTTGAAGACAATAATTCTACTTCAGTTTATACTTCACTGAAACTAGAATTACATCAATATTACAACTCAAGAACCAACCTAATACATAGAAACTAAGACGCCTTATTTTCTAAGTAAAAGAACCAGGTTCAACTACGTGTTCCCTCAAGCTGTGAACGGTTAAGTCAATTTGTCAACTGCATTTCACTTGTCAATCATCGAAACTTCATCGATCCTAACAAATTCCCCTTTTTGACGATGACAAACCACTGTCTTTGTGCATACACCATATTTTCCTATATAGACTAAGCAAAAAACAACTAGAATGAAACAGGTTAGTCATTGAGTTATAATCACTGCACAACCACTTCTTCCCCCTTTTGACATCATCGAAAAGCTAGTTCAAGTTAATTTAAAGCTAGAAAAAAGTGTTTAATAATCCATCGCCACTGAAGTTATCACTAAGACAAGCAGAACCGGAATACAACAACAACAACAACAACACATACCAGTGTATTCCCATCAAGTGGGGTCTGGGGAGGGTAAAGTTTATGCAGTCCATCCCACTACCTCGGATGAAGTAGCGAGGATGTTTCTGATAGACCCCCAGCAAGCAGAACCAGAATGAAAAGGAAAATAATGCATTAAGGAGTGCAAAAACAAAACATAATCTAGCAAAAAAGTACCATTTCATTCAAGTTCAAAATACAATCAACATCGCAGTACATAAAAAATATAAGATGAAGCAGTCAGAGAACCAAAAAAAAATCCTAACATACTAAGAGGTGGAGGACGAAGGAGGAGCAGATGGGAGGAGTTGGGTAAGTCTGCAAACCGACTCAACATTTTCAGAGCGTTCGCAAGCAAGATCGGCTTGAAGTGCATCAACGCGAGCTAGAAGGGTTGCTCTCTCAGCTTCATGAGCCACATGGGCAGCTTCTAACTCAACGTTCTTCTCAGCAAGAGCATTCCTCAAACGAAAAAACTGGAAAACTATCGAATAGAGCTCATAACCGTAAAAAATGACGAGGCTTTTAAAAATATATGTTGGAGTTCCACATTGATGGGTTAAAAGGTTCTTAGCAAGCTTTTGAGGTTGAGTTAGGCCCAACGTCCATTTCTCTATCAATATACAACTAAAACAATGCATCTTTTTTTTTAACTCAACAGGCGTACGAGCAATGATATTACAATAAGAGCACGCAGCACAAACCTGGCGATTTTGTTCCAAAAACGAAGGGACCTCTGGAAAGAGATATTGTTCATTCCCTTGCTTCCGAAGGGATTTCTGAAAGCAAATAATATCCCCATCTCTAGCTGCAAAGCCGCGGCAATGCATAAAATTTTAAGAAACAATTGAAAGAAATCGACTACACAACCAAATGCATTAAACGAAAAACAAAGGGGCTACTGGCAATAGATTCCGCGTACTTGAGAACCGCGGAAACTCAGATTCTTGTCGATATGTTCACACATCACATTTGGTTCAAATTTTATTTCCTGTGAATAACAAAACCTGAAAAATCACATATCATATGTTTTTTGAGTTAAAATCCTGACAGCAAAAGAAGAAGAATAATTAACCTTAAAAAGTTTGATTTCTTCATCAGACGAAAAGCCAGCCAACTCATTTAGTTTTGCCAATATCGCCAGCGGCTTACCACTTCGTTTCACAAAAATCCGTCCCACGTACCTGAAGACCAAAAATACCGAATATACACAACCCCAAACATTTGGAATTTAACATCACTTCAAGGTTCAAATTCACTAAAATTTTGGATTGACGCTTCCAATAAGATGTCCTTATCAAGTCCAAAAGAAATCGCAAACAAATGGTATGTTACAACCTTAGGAGAACCGCACCCCAAAAGCTAGCTATTAAGGTGGGAAAGCCCAAGGCTACAAATACCCCATACCAATACTTTGTAGTACCGATGATGTGAGACTTTGCAATGGACCATAACAAATCACCACGTTTCGTATCCGTCTTCCTCGACGGCTCCACTAGGTAGCTTTCACTCAACTTATGTAGGTAGCTCTTTCCCAAGTAGCCCTTTTTAAGTCAGGTGCCCAGGTGCCTCGATGGCTGTGCGCTAAACAATGCTAGCCTAAACTGAACACTGCCATACCGGCGTCACCATCTCAGGCACGGTGGGCGCGAAGGATGATGGGTGGCTCTGATACCACTATTACAACCTTAGTAGAGCTGCACCCCCAAAAGCTAGCTATTAAGGTGGGAGAGCCCAAGGCTATAAATACCCCACACCAATACTTTGTAATACCAATGTGAGATTTTGCAATGGACCATAACAAGGTAGTCTTCTGATTTTTTCCCTTTTTCGTTATTTGCTCACACTAACTACACTTTTGAATCTTTACAAATTTTAGACCACTACATTGAGTAAAAATCAAAGCATCATACCATGTACTCGTGTTTTCTCAAAAAGAAAAAAGAGTAAAGCATCTAGTACCCCCTGAACTATGACCAATTTGCTACGACACACTCCAACTTCACGGGGCCTTATTACCCCTAAAACTAAATTTTAGCGTATTTTTGTCAATATTTTTAGCCGACGTAGAACCTTTTCCATGAACCTCATTTTTATGTAATAAAGGTGTCACGCCAGCTAACAAGGGTGACAAAATACGCTAAAATTGACTTCGGGGGATAATAGGACCCCTGTGAAATTGGAGTGTGGCTTAGGAAATCCAGAATCCAAACGTGAAAATGACTACTTTAGTGAAAGTATTCGGGCTATTAACGAAGCAAAATGTAATACCTAATCCTCTCTTTCAGAGGGTCATAAAGTTTTAAAAACAAAAGGATTTCTTCCTTGGTCGACTTCCCCGGTGGTTATAAAGGTCGCAAATACTGCAAGAATACAGAAAATAAAAAAGTAAAACATGTAGAATAAAACCTCGCAAAGAAAACACACGACAATTTGATCGCTGAAAAGGAAGACGAGAAGGCAAAGTAATGCATTACCAGGCACAATTCTACTTCCAAAAAAAGTTTTAGCTCATCGTTGTTCAGCTTACCAACCTGAAAGCACATCAAGTAAGATCATTAACACCGAGTTAATCACTACAGAAGTAAGACTGCAAAAAGATATATAGGTTTGTCAGACAGAACTTACAGGTTGAGTTTTCTCTCGAGCTGTCAATGCACGATGAGGCCGATATGTTTGGTTCTGGCATTTTACCCATAGCCAGTAACGTTGAAATTGCACTGGTATACCAAATGCCTTAGCAAATTCTTCCCGGAAGCAGATGTATCATCAGACAAGTACCACACTTGAGACTTACATTATTTGACCAATGACGTATCTTTAGCTTATCAGTTGAGAGAGCCAACATAATTTTGTAAACCATCATCACCTAATCATTAGATTAGAACTCCTTGTTCTTAATTTTTATTTGGGAGAGTGTGGGAGTGGCGTCGGTGGAGAACAAAATGCGGGAAGTGAAGTTGAGATGATTTGGGCATGTGATGAGGAGGGGCACTGATGCCCCAGTTCGTAGCTGTGAGATATTGGACTTGGATGGTTTCAGGCGAGCTAGGTAGGGGTAGGCTGAAGAAATACTAGAGAGAGGTGATTCGACGTGACATGGAGCAATTACAGCTTACTGAGGACATGACCCTAGATAGGAAAGTATGGAGGGCGCATATTAGGATAGAGGGGTAGTGCGTGTGGATGAGCCGGAGTCAGCAGTTAGAAGTGCTTTTAGTTAGGAGGGTTGGGGGAAGGGGGGGGGGAGAGGTGTGTATCTTTGGTTTGTTAGTGTATAGTATTTCTTTGTGGGTGTTGTATCTCTGTTATTTCATCTTGTTTCATGTTTTATGACGACTTTGTTTACTGTCCTTTTGTAGTGAGCCGGGGTTCAATCGGAAACAACCTCTCTACTTCTTCGTAGGTAGTTGTATGGCGATACAAGTTCAAACTTACAATAAGGAATCAAGAGAACAACAAGAACAACATCACTAGAGAATCAAAGGCCCTAAATCCTCACTCTCGGATTCCCCTATTTTCCCCTCACTTTCGGCCTTCTTTCCCTTTTCCCTTAATTCCTGCATCTTTTGGTGTAATTCATTCACTTGGGAAGGCAATAAGGGATGAAGAGCAACCTTTTGGCCATCCTTCTCAAGTGTATACCGATTGGACCTTCCATCATGTTTGGTCGACCTATCGTATTGTCAAGGCCTTCCTAACAACAAGTGACAAGCTTGCATTGGTATCACATCACAAAACACCTCGTCATGGTAGTTGGCAACCTTAAAACGTATCACACATTGCCTTGTGATCTTTAACTCGCCGCATTCATTCAACCATTGCAACTTGTAAGGACTAGTGTGAGGTGTAGTCGGCAATTTCAAGAAGTTCACCATTGCAACACTAACCACATTCGTACAACTTCCACTATCTATCACCATAGTGCACACACTTCCCTTCACAAGTCATTTAGTATGGAATAAATTCTCTTGTTGCCTAGGATCATCTATCGCCTTACTAATCATAGCATGCCTCACTACAAAGTTTGGAACCACGCACTCCCCTTCTTGCGGATAAGCATCCTCACAATCATCATCATCATCATGTGGCTCCCTCTCGTCCATCTCTCCATCTTGAGGCTCGTCCTCACTCTCATCACCCTCAATACCCACTTCTTCTCCAAGAAAATACAACCTACCTTCCCTTAGGATTACATTGCGTCGGTTAGGGCATTCATTGGCTTTATGCCCCCAACCTTGGCACTTGAAGCATTGGAACCCGTTAAGATTAGGATACTTGTGAATTTCTTGCCTCGGAGGGATTTTGTGGGCTGTTTTGGGCTCGGGCAGCCTAGTAGTGGCGGGTTGGTCCTTGTTTTTGGGCCAACCCGAAGAGGATTGAACCATATCCTTGCCCCTTGGCCAACCCGAGGTTGATTGTCCCTTTGCTTTGAATGACGACCTCTCTCTAAGTTCCCTTTCAATCTCAAGAGTCGCTTGGAAAATACCTTCGACGGTATCAAACTTGTGAAGTGTCAAATGAGTGGAGATCTCTTTGTTCAACCCACACTTGAACCAAATGATGTCATGGCTAATGTGTTCTCCACGATGATCAAGCTTCAACATAAGTTGTTGAAACTCATCATAATATGCCATCACACTTCGATTCCCTTGCCGCAAGTTGTACAATCTAGCAAAGCAACTCATGTCGATAACTCTCGGAAAGGTACCGTTTTCTCATTAGGTACCTCAACCGAAACCAAGGTGGTGGTTGCCCATCAATCAACTCATTGTCAAACCGTTTGACGTATTCCCACCATGTGTTAGCATAGCCTTCAAAGTGAGCTATGGCGTAACAACTCTTCTTCTCCTCCGAGATATCATTCACTTGGAACACTTTAACGTACGCCGACTCCCAAGCAAGATACACCTCAGGGTCACTTTCACCCTTAAAGATAGGTAGGCTCAATTTGATGGTATTAATGCCTACGTCTCTCTCTTGGTGTCGGTTTCCCCTTTCTCCATACCCTCGGTATCTCCTTGGATCCACATGTCCTCCTTTCATCTCCCCCTCCATCATGTAAGCATCATCAAAGGCTCCATACCCTTCATAATCCTCTCTACCATATTCCTCAAAGTGGACGAGATGTTTTTGGACGTTTGGAACTTGATTTGAAGGAATTGGATTTCGTGGAGGTGGTGGTCTTCGGTTTAGTGGAGCTTGGAAAGGAGGGTTTGGATTTAGTGGAAGTATTGGGCGTCCAAGTCCCTCTTGCAGAACTTGAGGATTTTGGGAATGGGTTGTTTTATTGGAGTCTCGGGTTAGGGGGTTATGGGTAGTTTGGCTTGCGGCATTTAGTGGAGCTAGGGAAGGATTTGGTAATTGAGGCCATGTTTCGGGAGTAACGGTAGCGGAGGAATTTCTATCATGTCCACTTGACGAAACATGTCGAGGAGTATAAGGGCGAGAGTTCCTTTGACTCTCCACTTGTTCTAACCTCCCACTAATAGTCGTCACTTCCCCCTTTATAGATCTCACCTCCGTACTCAACCTTTCAAGAGTTCGGGTCATAGCCTCAAGAGTAACCCTCATATTCTCCATTTCATTAGAATCCACGGTTTGAGACGTGGTTCCCTCCATTGTCAAGGTATCACCTACACAAACAACAAACAAGTTAGTTAAAAATCCCTCTCCTCACTCACACTCGAGCTCCCAATTTTCGGCCAAGAACACAACAACGGACAGATTTGACTGTTTCTGGAATTTTTCAGTTTTCAGTTTTTTTTTTCTTTTTTGTAGTTTCCAAGTCCCAAGCCCAAGATTGATCTTGTTAGAACAAAATCAAAGATGTCTTTGATACCAAATGATACAAGTTCAAACTTACAACAAGGAATAAAGAGAACAACTAGAACAACATCACTAGAGAATCAAAGGTCCCACTCGGCTTCTCTAGGTTTTCAATGCAACAACAACAATTTTCAACAAGATAGATAAATAACACAAGATTGCAATAACTATAGTGAATCGAAAGAGCCCCACATGCACGGCTTCACTATATCAAGATACAAACAACAGGATTACAAAATGATGGATAGTAATTTGACACAAATATCCTAAAATCTAAGAACCCTAACATGCAGATTAGGACCCTAAGACTAAAAGATATTTACACCAAATTCTTACTACTTGAATCAAGAGGAACTCATGACCCTCAAGACCCCAAGTTTCTAGCCAAAGAACAACAAAAGTGTTACTACACTTTGTTGTCTAGTTTTTGGTTCACTCTCAAGAACAAGAGAGAGAAGTTCTCAACTTTTACAAGACTTGTGTAGTGAAAATATCAATAATGAACTAAGTCCATGAAATAGCCCTATTATTGTCTATTTATAGTACTCCACAAAATAAAAGGAAAATGACCATTCTAGCCTTTGTCTTGTGTGGCTTTGGAGAGTAACTAAAAAAAAGTGTTACTACACTTTTTGGAGTGTAATAAACTTACACTTCAAAGCCCCTCTTCATACTTCAAAACATAAAATCCCTTAGATGAATTAATTACACACTCACGCACGGCCATTTGCATGAACATGACTTGAAGTTTTTGTAACTCCCGAGCTTGGCTACGTGTGAATGGTCTTGAGCTAGTTGTACTTGTATCATATGGACTGCGTACATTTTACCCTCCCCAGACCCCCACTTTGTCGGAATATACTGGATTTATTGTTGTTGTTCTCCTTATTTTTTTACTTGCATTAGCACTCGGAATCATTCACTTGCAGTTCATACAATTGCTCGTCAGAAAACAAAATACAACAGAATGATCATAAACGTACCTTGAATTGAGTAAATGGAATCTGTTTCTGAATACGAAAAGAACGCACTTTATCATGGTCTACAAGATCAAAATAAATCTCCTTTCCAATTTGTTCGTCAAGGTCTTCATCACGAGCTACCTGGAAAATGAAAACGACTGGTTTACTTACAAGTTTCTCAAGTATAAAGACACAAGACGAAAGGGATACAGACAAAAAAGTCGAAACAAACCTTGATCGTTGTGTAGAGATCACAAGCCTGTTTTTCCACACTTACCTAAAATTTGAAGTCGATAAATGATTACGATGACTGGACAAGTATAATGAGAATTAAATAAGCAGTACTGATATGTCCTTGGAGTAACTGGTAAAGTTGCTGCCATGTGACCTAGAGATCACAGGTTCAAGCCTTGGAAACAGCCTCTGGCAGAAATGCAAGGTAAGGCTGCGTACGATACACCCTTGTGGTGGGGCCCTTCCCCGTACACCGCGCATAGCGGTAGCTTTAGTGCACCGGGCTGCCCTTTTTTAGTACTGATATGTCCTTTATACACATTGAATATAATCTTCTTTCTTCGCCACTTTCACATATATACACAAGCATATACAACAACAACAACAACAAGCCCAGTGTATTCCCACATAGTGGGGTCTGGGGAGGGTGAAATGTACGCAGTTCATACCACTACCTCCGGAGAAGTAGAGAGGTTGTTTTCGGTAGACCCCCCTTTTCAAATACACAAGCATATACGCATTTGAATAGTTAGTTCAACAGTGAATTGCTGCAAAAATATGGACTACTAGAATATATCGAATTTCAGAAGGCCTAAGATCTAACATAACTGCAACATTTGGAAGTACTAAGATGATGGATATATCGTCGTAGATGCCCCATGACATTGTGCATGTGCAATACTGTGTTTGCATCGTTCGTGTTATGATTCGGATAGAATAAAGCAAACCACAAGCAGAGAGAAAACAAGAACACACAGATTTACGTGGAAATCCTTGCGGGGAAAACCACGGGCAGATCTAGTAAGAGGAGTACAATGTGGAGAGGTGTTATTTCTGAATGATCAGACCCACTAATTGCACTTATATAATACGTCCATACAAATAAGTTCTAGGCCCAAAAACATAAAGGTGGCCCAATCCCTACGCTACCACCACCGACCCCATTAAAAATCACCAAATGGATCGCACCGCAAAACTTTCTAGGTCGGATATATATTCGGATCACAACTCTAACAGTTTGTCTGACTATGTTTGTATAATTTGACAGTTATTTATGTAAGTTGCCTTAGCAATGTTAATTTGACAGTTATTTATGTAAGTTGTCTTAGCCATGTTAAGTACGTTATCCAGATTTACGTGGAAACCCTTGCTGGAAAAACCACGGGCAGAGGTAGAGGAATTCACTATAATGGAGAGGAGTACAATGTGTAGACAATAGTCTCAATTTCGTGTATATGAGAACAACCCAAAACAGCCCACTAAACGCACTTATATAACACGTGCCTACAAATAAGTCCCGCACTCCCAACGGGATCAGTGGTGGGATTCGGGATTGGGCCTATTGGCTCGATCCCTACGCTACCACCAAAGACCCCATGAAAAATCACAAACATAGGTCGTACCGTGAACTTTTCAGGGTCGGATCAACAAAATTCGGGTCATAAACTCTAACAAAAATCATTTGAAACCCCTTTGTCGGAAAAATTATACTGTTTCTATACTATTTTTACATTGTTAAAAATATTTTTTATGCATATATAGTAAGATATTGACTTCGACTAGTTCGTATATATACTTCTGAATCCCCTCGGCTCCGCCACTAATAACATCAGACTACATTCAGCACTTTTATTTACAAAACTGCACCAAGAAGAGCTACTGTAAACAAAGAAAATACACAGAGTGGCTATGTTGCTTGGACTCGTCAAAAATGTCAATGGGTGAGTGTCGGATTCGCCAAAAAGTATTGTATTTTCAATTTAAGTACTTGAATTGGAGTAGAAAGCTTGTGGTGTGTTTTTGCTACAACAAAATACTATATCGATTATAGTCCTATAATCTATGCAACAAGGTAAAAGAATTTTATTAGGGTTAAAAAAACACATCTATTTATAAAAAAAAATTGCAACCATGAAAAGGAAAAAAAAAAAAAAGTAAATCATCGTGAAGCCCAACAAATATATTTTAAAATTTGTTTTAATTGTTGTGATTTATAGTATTTCTGTACATATTTTTTAAAAATATATAACAGATTATTTGTTTTTAGATATTTTAAGTTATTAACTATTGTAATTTATAATATTTTTTATGTAATTTTTAAATACTTAGATGATCATAATAATTAATAAGTTACGATTGACTCATGACAACTAATTAGAAGTGATATAGTAAAATTACTATAAAAAATACTTGCGAAAAATTTTAAATGATCGTAATAATTAATTATGAGTGACATTGTAAAATCGCCATTAAAACAGCGAAGCAGACATGTACAAAAATAGTTGGGTGAAGCACCTGGAGCAGACATATCATAAATATCTATTTTACTTTTTATTAAATATTATTAATTTTCTAATACATCGGAGAGGAGGAAGAGGGTAAAAAAATAATTCTTCTCGAAACTATTATTTAAAATCAATATTTATTCTTTTTCCTCTTTTTGTGTTATCGTTATAATTGTCGTTCCTTTATAAGTTATTCTTTTAGTAATCTTATCATAGTTTTGGTATAAATACTTCATCGTATACATCGACAAAATCTATAATTATGCTTTAAAATATAAATTTGAATATTATAGACTTTATGTGGTCATTCAATGTGAGAAGAGGTAATAATATTGGAGTAACAACAACAACAACAACAACAACAAACCCATTGTATTCCCACATAGTGAGGTCTGGGGAGGGTAAGATGTACGCAATTCATACCACTACCTCCGGAGAAGTAGCAAGGTTGTTTCCAATAGACCCCCGGCTCAAGATAGGTAATAATATTGGAGTAACGTAATAAAATCCTTTCAATTTCATAAATGGTACAACTAAATTGAAATAAATATTTTTAGTAAGAGTCCAACTAAAACAAAACGGAAGGAGTATATAATAGCCTTTTGAAGTGTTAGAGATACTATTAATTATTTTCTTATTTGACTTATGTAATTTAGGACTTTCAAACCTACGAATATTGTGCATTAATTTTTTCTTATTTGATAAAACTTTCTTGATTTGCTAAAATGGACAAGTAGAATAAAACATCTGTTTTTTATATTCAAAATAGGTCAATTTTATCCTATGTAATGCCCTCGATGTTCGTGCATGGCTGTCGTCAGCTCGTGTCGTAAGATGTTTGGTTAAGTCTCGCAACGAGCGCAACCCTCGTGTTTAGCTGCCTTCGTTGAGTCTGGAACCTTGAACAGATTATCGGTGATAAGCTGGAGAAAGGTGAGGATGACGTCAAGTCATCATGCACATTATACCCTGGGCGACACACGTACTACAATGGCCGGGACAAAGGGTTGCGATCCCACAAGGGTGAGCTAACCCCCAAAACCCGTCCTCAGTTCGAATTGCAGGCTGCAACTCGCCTGCTTGAAGCCGGAATCGCTAGTAATCGCCGGTCAACCATACGACGCTCCAACTAGTAAAATAGTTCAAAAATATTCTTTATACGAAAGATTTATTCCACTGTTCTTCTTTCAAAGCTATTGTACAGGCCTTCAACTGAAGCTTGAGATTCCTTTAACACCACTGGCAAATTCAATCATTTCCTCGGCTTGAATCTCGTTCAAACCATAAACACGTGCAATCTCAATCACTCGATCGAGTTCATCCACTTGAAAATTCGTTTAAATGTTACTAATTCAACTTTCTAATAGTCTTGTTAGTTCGAGGAGAAAATTTTCATAATTTAGTTGATGATAGAAGGGAGAATGCAACAACAACATCATTCCCAGTATTTTTCCACAAAGTGAGGTCTGGAGAGGGTAAAGTGTACGCAATCCATACCACTAACTCAGATTGAGATAGAGAGGTTGTTTCTGATAGACCCCTGGCTCAAGAATAGAAGGGAGAATGCAACAACAACAACATCATTCCCAGTATTTTCCCACAAAGTGAGGTTCGAAGAGGGTAAAGTGTACGCAGTCCGTACCACTAGCTCAGATTGAGGTAGATATGTTTCCGATAGACCCCTGGCTCAAGAATAGAAGGGAGAATGCAGCAACAACAACATCATGCCCGATATTTTCTCACAAAGTGGGGTCCGGAGAGGGTGAAGTGTACACAGTCCGTACCACTAACTCAGATTGAGGTAGAGAGGTTGTTTTCGATAGACCCCTGGCTCAATAATAGAAGAGAGAATGCAACAACAACGACATCATTCCCGGTATTTTCCCACAAAATGAGGTTCGGAGAGGGTAAAGTGTACACCATCCGTACCACTAACTCAGATTGAGGTAGAGAGGTTGTTTCAGATCGACCCCTGGCTCAAGAATAGAAGGGAGAATGCAACAACAACAACATCATGCCTGGTATTTTCCCATAAAGTGGGATCCGGAGTTGGTAAAGTGTACGCAGTCCTTACCATTAACTCAGATTGAGGTAGAGTGTTTCCGATAGACCCCTGACTCAAGAATAGAAGGGAGAATGCAACAACAACAACATCATGCCTGGTATTTTCCACAAAGTGGGGTCCGGAGAGGGTAAAATGCACGCAGTCCGTACCACTAACTCAGATTCAGGTAGATATGTTTCCGATAGACCCCTGGCTCAAGAATAGAAGGGAGAATGCAACAACAACAACATCATGCCCAATATTTTCCCACAAAGTGGGGTCCGAAGAGGGTAAAATGTATGCAGTCCCTACCGCTAACTCAAATTGAGGTAGAGAAGTTGTTTTCGATAGACCCCTGGCTCAAGAATAGAAGGGAGAATGCAACAACAACAACTACATCATTCGGTCCGGAGAGAGTAAGTGTACGCACAATCCGTACCGCTAACTCAGATTGAGGTAGAGAAGTTGTTTCCGATAGACCCCTGACTCAAGAATAGAAGGGTGAATGCCACTTTAGAAAAGATACAAGAGATTCCGACATGATTTTTTCTTCATGGATCAGTATGCAACGTAACAAAATATGGGGTCACTGTGGACCTAAGCGCATGCGAAGTGCAGTCATAAATTGAAGTTATAGGATTATTCGATAACTGTCTAACAAAAGTAATTCCTAATTTGTCTGCGCGACTAAGAAAAACCAATCATATAGCAGACATTGAAGGAACTAGCTTATAACGAAAAAGATCAAAAAGTTCTTTTCCTCCACTTCATTCTAAAGCAAGTCTGTTGCCCTATTCTGCTCCCGATAACTATGTCTGAGCAATGGTCCTCCTAACCAATCTATCAATAACCTGCATTCAAATAAAACTAATGAATAAACATCTTTTTGACAGTTCAAAACCGCACAGAGTCTTTTTTGCGCTAAATCGGTGCTGAGTATCTACCCATAACGATCATAACATTAAGCAAAATGGTGAGTGCTTAAGCTAATCAAATCACAATACAGAAAATAATTACAGGTGAGGGCTCGACTAATTCGATGGGATACCTGTTGCCTCCCACCAGCAACATGTACCAGGTAACTCTGTCCACCGAAATTAGTGTATTTTGTCTCTAATGGGATTTGAACTAGAGACCGCATAGTTCTCAACCTATTTCATTGACCACTAGGCCACACCCTTTGGGCGTCAAATCCCTTTCCAATCTTAAAGGGAATTAAAGAGTAATTACAGGTGACGGGCCAGTTTTAGTGTACCTCGACTAGTTCCACGAGACACCTGCCACCTCCCACCAGCAACAGGTACCAAGTAACTCTGTCCTCCAAGACGGAAGACCCTCAGCGGGAGAAAACCACTGAAAATAATTACAGGTGAGGTACCAAGTTTTGCGCTTCTCAACTAATTCCATGGGATGCCTATTACTTCCACAAGCAACAGATACCGGGTAACTCTATTCACCAATTCTAGGATAGATGGGAAGAAATCACCTAGTGTTTTTGTCTCTGCGAGGATCTGAACCCGAGAACCTCATGGTTATCTTAAACTAATGCGCAAAATTCACATATTTTATACAACAAATCTGATCTCTGACCTTTTCTCATTGTGAAGTCGACATGAAGTTGATTGATAACGGCTAAGCTAAATCGAGCATATCTGATCCAACCACGAGGCAGTGTTGCAGTATCAGCCGCTTGTAAAAAAAGTGACAAATGTTCTCCTATTGGGTGTATCAGTATCCTCCTACGAGACAAACAATGCGCCGTATAGGAAATCATCATCATATCCGCACTAAATTTGTAAAGCAATCCACTAAAATACGCGATGTTGATTACCATTTATACTCTCCGACACTAAAAGTGTCGGAGTAGTACTTCTTCGCTTTCAACCTTGAAAAATTCTCCACAGTCCATGTAAACCGGACTGATGCCGGTTCAGCCACGACCAGTGCATCCATCACATTTGTTGCTGGTTCATATACCGCCAGTGCATCCATCATATGTAATGTCGATGCATCCATCATACTTGTTTCCGGTTCATCCTCCACCGGTGTATCCATCATATCTGATATATCCACTGGTGCATCTGCGAAAACTAAAGCACGCTAAATGACTGAGAAAAAAATACGATATCAGTCAATGATATGATTACTCAGAATATTTTGTTATTTTCGATTCCATTTCATTCTAATACAGGTAAGGAATTAGTGCAAAATAACACATACTCCAACTCAAGCAAACAACAACAACATAGCCAGTATAGACTATACATACATTATTACTCTATATAAGTGTCTGTGCATTTAAAAGGAGGTGAGATACCTTCGATTGTCCGACGTTTCTTAAAAGGAAAATCCGAACTACGAACAAGCTTTTCATTCTCTTTTGGTTGTGAAAGACAAAGCAAAGTAAGAAAATTCAGTAACTGTTAAATCAGCGGCAAATATGAAATATTTTGGTAATTGAAATCATGTTTATGTCTCACTGGTATACATTACTAGATTATTAATTATTGATATTCTTGCTTCATTTATCTTAGCTAAAGGTTTCGTGTTCGAATTGGAAACTGAGAGCCTTTAGATAAAGAGTATTTTACCACCTTATCGGGTCCAACCTTGTACGAATCTATATCGGTCAAGTTTGTGAACTTCAAACACATGTCTACACAAAAATTGTTAAAATTCTTAGCTTTTTTCATCATGGATATTTGAATGTACTCAATGCATTTATACGCAATATCATCTATTTTTTGGTCATTCGGTTAAAAGTTGAATTGTATATTGGTCTCCATCTAGCATATTGAGGTTTCTATACCAACAACTAGCTCTCGGAATGCATTATTGTTAGATTGGTTGGGGAATGGACTGGTGGTTTGCTTATATTCACCTCTTGAGCTAGCTTTTGAGGTTGAGTTAGGCCCAAAGTCCATTCTTGACATTGTTTTTGAGGTTGAGTTAGGCCCAAGGTCCATTCTTGACATTGTTAAGACCGCGTGTAACTCCGCACCCGAACTCCGCACTAGTATGATATTGTCCGCTCGGCACCTCCCAAAAGGCCTCATACTAGTGGAGTTGGGTGACACCTTAAATAGTGGACATTCTTCCTCTATTTTCCCGATGTGGGATTGATTTGCATCCCAACAGACATGGTATCAGAGCTAGGTCCATCCCCGTTTTGGGCTCCCGGTCCACGCGCCAGTGCCAGTTGGGCCTGGGCGTGAGGGGAGGTGTTAGAGTGGATAAAGTCCCACATTGGTTGGGGAATGGACTAGTAGTTTGCTTATATGGACTTGGGAAATCCTCCCCTTATGAGTTAGCTTTTGAGTTTGAGGTTGAGTCATGCCCAAGGTCTATTTCCTGACAGTTATAAACTCATTGAGTCTTTTTCCCTTCCTATATGGATAAATGAAGCCCAATTTGGACCAACTCACTTTTGCCCATTACTATGGGGCATATATATTGATCTTTTAGGTCTTATTCACCATCACAAAAAGAGAGTTTTCAGCAGCCAAAGAGAGAAAAACAAAGCTGATTTTCGCACTTAAATTTCAGCCACAGCTGTCAACTTCAAATTGCGATTCCCACTTCGTTTCTTGTCCGATTGAGCTGATTTTTGGAATGCTTGTTCCTCTCATCTCAATATTTGATTAGGAACTGACGGAGATTGATTTGGTAGCCTGTAGCTCCTGTTCTTCATTCCCAAACAGTAGCTGCGGTTTTTGTGCTTTCACTCCTTTATTTCTCTAGTGTTTGGTGTTGTGGTTTATGTATTGTTTCTTTTTGTTTGTCACTTGTTTGGTGGCCATTTTGGAGTTACAATATTGTAATTCTTTGGTGATTATTCTTGTCCGATTGAGCTGATTTTTGGACAGCTTGTTTCTCTCATCTCAATCTTTGATTAGGAACTGACGGAGCTTGATTTGGTAGCCTGTAGCTCCTGTTCTTCATTCCCGAACAGTAGCTGCGTTTTTTGTGCTTTCACTCCTTTATTTCTCTAGTGTTTGATGTTGTGGTTTATGTATTGTTTTTTTTTGTTTGTCACTTGTTTGGTGGCCATTTTGGAGTTACAATATTGTAACTCTTTGGTGATTATAGTGGAGGTTTGGTCCCTTGGTTTTTTACTCTTCACTTCGAAGGGTTTTCCACGTAAATTTGGTGTCTTGTGTGATTGCCTTTATTCTTGCCCAATCGCATTTGTGTGTTAATTCATTTTCTGCCATATTATTTTGTTTTGGTTGGTTTGCTTGTCTTTTCTTGGTTCAAATTGAAAGGGAAAGTTTAGTCTTGGGTATTTTCCGCTGCTACCTGTCGGACTCTTTGATTGTGTGCCCGTCTTTCCTAACACTCTTAAGTTTGATGATTCGTGGCACCAGCTTGGGTATGTGATGCTGCAATTCATCGTATAAAAATGCTCCAACGAGCCGTCTCTCCATTTTTACATGTCTTTGAATCAGTATCTTACTCTTGACTATATTGCTTGTGGGGTTCGGTTGTTTGGTTATGCCAAACTGAGCAGATTAAGATACAACACGCATACTACCAAAGACATAGCCATCATCAAAATCTATCGCGATGTTGTAACAACCTTTCATACCGCAAGGACAATATCGCAAAATGAGTGTGCTGCACATACTCCAAAAACAAAGCAACCTTAGGAAAGCGATAATACTGTTGAACGCGCTCATTTTGAATGGATTTCTAAAAGCAAATTATATCCCCGTCTTCTAGCTACAAGGACAGAGTAGTATTGCCATAAGCAAATTTCATTGCTAATAAGTACGATAAGTGTCGGCTGGCAACTAATTGCACATACCTTAAAGTCACGAAAACTCAGCATACTGTTAATTCATACGCACACTGCATTTGGTTCAAATTTTATTTCCTGTGAATAACAAAATCTGAAAATCACATACCATATGTTAAAGTTAAAAAAAAAAAACGTAAACAAAAAAAGAAGAAAAATAACCTCAAAGAGTTCAATTTCTTCATCGGGCGAAAAGCAAGCCAACTCCTTCAGCGTCGTTATTATATCCAGCGACTTTTCATTTAATTTTACAAAACGCCGTCCAACATAGCTGACAACAAACCATCTATTCTTGAAGCATATGGCTTGGCATATGTGAGAGATGTTTTGGAAGTAGCATCGTACTTGTCTTTAATGGTTCCCATAATAAAGTCCTTCAGTTGGTGAATTGGGATTAATCCATCAGTAGATACTTGCAGTTCATCAGCAACATCCCTTTGCTTTGCAGTTGAATCTCCTTTGTCTTGTTCCATCGGACGCTTCCCAGATGCTTGGCTTGAGCCTCCCTCCATAACACTTTCAACTTTATCTGTCAACTTGACAATTCGATTATCCTGATCTTGCACATATTTTGTTAGGCCTTCAATCGCCTTAGTCAAACTTGCAAGTTGTTCTTCCACAGTTGAGGTGTTAGTCACCATTGCTTGGATAGCCACTGAAGATGAAAGATTAAAGCATGGATTTTCCCTTAGACTAAAAATCTGAGTAAAACAGTTCACGTGGAGTAACTGGAACAGACTTAGTGATCAAAGCATGATCATCTTCATGCATGGTGTGGTCCTTAGTCTTATATGGACTAAGTCGAGCTAAAGTTTTTTTCTCAGCGATATTTTCCCCTTCTTCCAACTCATTGGGAAAAAATCTTGCCCCCTTTGAAGACTGAAGATCAAATGTAGGAGCTGATACGGACGACACTTCAAGTGTTTGTTGTCCTAGTAAGTTTGCTTTGTTCCTAGTAATGGGCCCCACACTTTCCATGGTAGCATCAAGTATGTTATCTACTTCCGCGGAAAATTTGGAGTCGGTAGCCTTAGCAACAACAGATTTGGAGTAAAACTTCTTGGATGCCATTTCTGTATTCTTAAATAGGATGATTAATATGAAGAAATGAGAGGTAGAGAAGGTCCCACTGGGCGTGCCAAAATTTGTTACTTCAATTTTTCTGTCTCGATTAAATTGTTTTCTTAACTTAGAAAAAATTGTTGTCTACAGTGTGTTAACGTTGTTATATTAGATCCTTCAAAAGCAGTGCATTTTTTTAAGGATCCGAGTCGAGCAACTTAGTTTCCAGCAATTGAGAAGCAAAGTGTAATACCTTATCTTCTCTTTTAGAGGGTCATAAAGTATGGAAGAATATAAGGATTTCTTCTTTCGTCGTCCTCTCTGGGAGAGACAGTGTTCGTAAAATCCTGCGAAAATACGCAAAATAAAATAATAAAACGCAAACGTAAAGCCTCACATCGAAAACATGCAACGAGTTAATTGGAAGACGAACGAGTAAGCATCAAGTGAGGCATTACCACGCAGAAATCTACTTCCAGAAAAAAGATTTAGCTCATCGCTGTTCCATTTATTTGAACCTCACTCAGTTCACCAATCTGAAAGCACGTCAAGCAAGATCATTAACGCCGAGTTTGGCTTTTCATGGGCGAAAATGGTGCTAGTTCGCGCAAACCTCAACTATTCCAACATGCAACTGCGCGCTTCTTTTCTTTTTTGATAACGTAAATGTCTATCAATATGGTACCAACACGTACGTTACACAAAAGAACATAGAACATTTCAGAATAACAAACATAATTGGTTGCTTTCGCTAGCATAAGTACCGGGCTGTCCACATAGCTATGTTACTTTCTTTATTCTGAAAACGTACAAATTGGTTAGCCTTACCTATAGGTTCTTCTTTTTACGGTACAAGACAGGCACGAGAACTAAAATTAACGAATCAAACAACCCCAGATCATGCTACGGGTCATACGAGGAATGAATTTTAAGTGATCATGCTAAGCTCATCTCGTTTTTATGATCATATGATTAATTTGATGATCCGAGGAGAACAAATTTTAAGTTGAACGCCAAACAGGAAATATACAAAGAGCGTAACATCACCGGTAAAACTGCAGTCATAACTCAAAACGAAGAGCACACTGCAGAAAGATAGGAATGTCAGACAACTTACGGATTGAGATGTCAGTGCACGATCAGGCCGGTATGTGTGGTTCTGACGTTTTGCCCATAGCCAGTAACGATGAAATTGCACCGGTATGTGAAATTCTTTAGCAACTTCCTCCTGGAAATAGGTGTACCGTCAGACATGATAAAGAAATGTATTTCGAGCCGATGTGGGACTCAACACCCCTAGCACGCACAAGACTAGAAATCTATAAGATGGGGTCCAGCCTCTGTAACTAATGAATGGGATAGAATGTGTTAGGATCGAGAATCCCGGATAGTGCGGAATTAAACAAAGTAATCGTTTGAAGACAATAATAATGATAAGTTGAGAAAATAAAGGAGGCACAAATTTAACGTGGTTCGGTCAACTTGACCTACGTCCACAACCAAAAGAGAAGCAACTTCACTAAACACCAACAGAACAAAAAAGAGTACAAAGATACAAAAGAGAGTACACAATTAGAGTAATTAAATACTCTAATAGCCCAAATACCCAAAAGAATAACCTCACAAAGATCACTCCAAAGAAGAGGTTCACTCAAAGTATTTCCCAACACAACTCTCTTACAAATACTCTCTACAAAAAGAAAACAAACACAACTAAATCTCCTTCAAATGTTGGTGTTCTTCTCTAAATGGTATATACCAAAGAGGGTGGAAATGATTCTATTTATAGGCACAAAACAAACCTACGTTGATGTCATCAACACACTACTTTGCCAACCAAATTTGACAAGAAAACAAATTGCATGCAATGTTGGACTAGCCAACCAAATTTGACAAAGCCAACAAATGATCTTGCAAGTGCTTGGTAGCAACTTTGTTTGACCAAGTGTGAATCCAAGAAACAAACAAAAGGCCACATTACAAATCTCCACCTTGGCCTGAGTTTGTTTAATATAGTAAATTTGCTCCACCTTCTTCACAAAGCCTCAAAGGGCTTTCAAAATTCCATGACGTCAGAATCAGATGAGTCTTCATCTGAAATTGAAACAGTAGCAACACCTGTAATAGTAGATCCCAACAGTGTGTACAACGTCCCAGACTTGCGTGCCTTCATAACCACAAGACCACCTCAAGAGACTTCAAGAACTCAACCTTCACCTGTGTATTTGCACCCAAGAGATTCTAGAGTGCCCAAAAAGATGAGATTTTTCTTCAACTCAGGAACACATCTAACATTTATGAGAGTTCTTACAATACCATCATGCATTTTAATTCGGACGGTACCTGTTCCAACAATTTTGCAAGCAACATTGTTGCCTACCAAGACAACTCCACCTTCAACAGGATCATATATAGAAAACAAGTCCTTGTTAGGACACATATGAAATGAACAAGCCGAATCTAAAATCCACTCATTGTTAGAACAAGAAATATTTTCGGTTACTAAAAATATTGCTCCTTCAATCTCATCAGCAGCAACACTTGCTTCAGTGGTGTCGGAATCCCCGTGCTCATTTTTCTTTACTTTTCTCTTGTTTTGCAACTTAGGACAATTAAACTTGATGTGACCTTTTTTTATGACAGTAATAACACACTAAATTACTAAATCTAGTCTTTTCATTAGATCTACTCCTGGCAAATAAATCGGACACCTGATTTCCACTACCTTCCCCGGTAATATCTCTATCTATCTGATCTTTAGATTTCAGTATAGATTTGATTTTTCTATAAGAGATAGTTTCTTTCCCATAAAGTATAGTATCTCTAAAATTCTTAAAGGAATGGGGTAGGGAACATATTAGCAAAACAGCTTGATCTTCTTCCTCAACCTTGACATCTATATTACTTAAATCCATAAGAATGGAATCAAAGGCATCAAGATGTGACAGTATGGAAGTATTTTCATCCATACGAATTGTATAAAGCTTTTGCTTCAAGTAGAGTCTATTCTCTACCGTCCTTTTCATATACAGGCTTTTCAACTTTTCCCACATGCCTTTGGCAGTGGTTTCCGAAGCTACTTCACGTAATACATCATCAGAGAGATTTAATATAATACTAGATCTCGCTTTTTTATCAAGGCTATTAAACTCCTCGTCTGTCATTTTTTCTGAAATTTTCTCCTTTCCTTGCAGTGCCATATCTGAACCATCCTGAACTAGGATAGCTTCCATTTTCAACTGCCACATACCAAAGTTTGCACTTCGGTCAAATTTCTCAACATAAATCTTTGTAATCGTCATGGTGACTACTAAGACAAAATCAAGATTAACCTCGCTCTGATACCAATTTGTTAGGATCGAGAATCCCGAATAGTGCGGAATTAAACAAAGTAATCGTTTGAAGACAATAATAATGATAAGTTGAGAAAATAAAGGAGGCACAAATTTAGCGTGGTTCGGTCAACTTGACCTACGTCCACAACCAAAAGAGAAGCAACTTCACTAAACACCAACGAAACAAAAAAGAGTACAAAGATACAAAAGAGAGTACACAATTAGAGTAATTAAATACTCTAATAGCCCAAATACCCAAAAGAATAACCTCACAAAGATCACTCCAAAGAAGAGGTTCACTCAAAGTATTTTCCAACACAACTCTCTTACAAATACTCTCTACAAAAAGAAAACAAACACAACTAAATCTTCTTCAAATGTTGGTGTTCTTCTCTAAATGGTATATACCAAAGAGGGTGGAAATGCCTCTATTTATAGGCACAAAACAAACCTGCGTTGATGTCATCAATGACATCAACACACTACTTTGCCAACCAAATTTGACAAGAAAACAAATTGCATGCAATGTTGGACTAGCCAACCAAATTTGACAAAGCCAACAAATGATCTTGCAAGTTCTTGGTAGCAACTTTGTTTGACCAAGTGTGAATCCAAGAAACAAACAAAAGGCCACATTACAGAATGCCATGTGAGTCACAAAAGAGAATAATTATTGAATTGTGTATCGACATTATTACACTGAGATCTATTATGATCGGACAGAATAAGCAATACCACAAAGCAAACGAAAACAAGAAGAAGACACACGTGGAAACCCTTGACGGGAAAAACCACGAGCAGAGGAGGAGGAATTCACTATAATAGAGAGGAGTACAATAAGGAGACAAAAGTCTCAATGACGTATTTCTAAAACTCGTCCAAAACAACCCACTATCCTAGGCCCAAAAATTCCCTACGCTACCACCACAGACCCAGCAAGAAATCACAAATATGTGTCGCACCGCGAACTTTTCAAGGCCGAATCAACAGGATTTGGGTCACAAACTCTAACAAGATCTATTTAAAGACACTACATTACAATCCTTTTCCATGACACGGACCATAACTAAGGCTTAAAATGATTGATCACTTACATATGTTTATCTTATCTGCTAAGAGAGCCCAAATAATTTGATGGGAAAAACCACGGGCAGAGGAGGAGGAATTCACTATAATAGAGAGGAATACAATAAGGAGACAAAAGTCTCAATGACGTATTTCTAAAACTCGTCCAAAACGACCCACTATCCTAGGCCCAAAAATTCCCTACGCTACCACCACAGACCCAACAAGAAATCACAAATATGTGTCGCACCGCGAACTTTTCAGGGCCGAATCAACAGGATTTGGGTCACAAACTCTAACAAGATCTATTTAAAGACACTACATTACAATCCTTTTCCATGACACGGACCATAACTAAGGCTTAAAATGATTGATCACTTACATATGTTTATCTTATCTGCTAAGAGAGCCCAAATAATTCTGTATTTGAGAAAGCGAAATGCAACAGATGAAGGTCAGTAATGTAACTTCATCAGTCTTGTTAAGTTATCCTGTTCACTAGGTAGGCAGGTTCAGTTTCAACATGCTGAGGATATGACCTTAGATAAGAGCATGTGAAGGACACAGATCAGGGCAGAAGGTTAGTAGGTAGTAGTGTTTTGGCGTGTTGTCTGGTCATATTAGTAGTCGTAGCATCGCTCTTGTACCTTCTTGCACCACGATTATCGTACTATTTTATTGTAGTTTTTTGTTCTGTTGCTATCGGTTGTTTTTAGTATCATCTGTTATTTCTCGTACTTCCGTTACTCCTTTGTGAGATTGCTTTGGATTATTTTTGCTTATGTCGAGGATCTATCGGAAATAGCCTCTCTACCTCTGAGGTGAAAGTAAGATCTGTGTACACTCTATCCTCCCTACACCTCACTTTGTGGGACTAGATTGGATGGTTGTTACCTATTATATTGCATCGTGTTGTTAGTTTAAATTGTTTTTATTGTTAGTTAAATTTTATTGTATCGTATCGTATCGTTAAATCCATCTTTAGGTAACGAAGAAAAGTTCCATCTTGCGTGACGACCGATTTAGTGTGATCGCGTCGTCACCTTTTTTTTACTCATTTTATCTTTACAAACTATTTAGAGAATAATCTTATTTTATCATTTACTCTATCTTTTTATAATAGAAGTTCTACTGCGTACCCTACTTTTCCCGTAGATTTATCCTTCGAATTATTGATGCATTACACCCTGTAACTACCGAAAAAAATATAATTTATTCAAACGTTGTATTCATTAAAATACGACCTCCCCCGTCCCCATCCCACCTCCATCCATTCTCATAATTTTGTGTTAGATATATGTATAAAATGTATTTCGAATAATATTTCTTAAATTTACATATACCAACACAAGAAAATAAATTTTAAAAAAACACTTATTTTTCTAGAAAATATTTTCCTCTGTACCGAACACACCAAAGTGAATACACAACACAGACAATAAATTCAATAACATTGCATTTTAAAAAGAAATCTATCTTCATCACATATAATTTCAAACAAAAAAAAGAACAAAAACACAAAACTCTAACAAAAATGAAATGAGAAAAAAATAATAATATATATAGATATGAAGAAAAAGATTGTTACATCCATATGAGGAGGAATGATGAAAGACATTTTTGAACTTTGTTGAACTTGGAATATAATGTTTGTGTTTTGACTTCAAAAATATATATACTATGCTATTTGATTAATGTAATCTGATTATATGACTAGTTTGGTAACAGCTGATAAGTAAGCACTCCCAGTTTGGTAACAGCTGAGTAGGCATGATATATAAGCGTGTCTTTTAACTTGCGCTTAGCTGACATCTATGACGTCGTTCAATTTTGGATTTGTGCAAGTTGGCGTCCTTATGAAGTTACACGCGTCCTGCATGGCAAATCGCATGAGATGCATGCGTCTTGCATGTCAAATCGCGTGAGATTTGTTATTTCAAAGGTGCATGCGTAGACTTGTTCAACTTTATGATAGTTTAAATGTACATTTATATATACGCAAAGTTGGAGGACGTAAATAATCATTTAGACATTTTCAAAAATTACGTGCCATGTCATCATCGGGCTCCTATTACCCCCCCATAAGTTAATTTTAGTAGAGTTTTGTCACTCTTTTGTGCTGACGTGACACATTTATTACATAAAATGGGGTTCATGTCATAGTTGTTCTGTCAGCTAAAAAGGTGTCATGTCAGTTAAAAAAGCTGTAAAAAATACGCTAAAATTTAGTTAGGGTATAATAAGAACCCCGTGATGTTGGAGTGTGTCGTAAACTCGTAGCAAATTCGATCATAGTTTAGAGGGGTACCAGATGATTTTCATATATCCATATATTAGAAGATACATCGACAATAATGTTTGTCTAATTCCGTAATTCTTTCTTTTAATCACCGCCCTAGCTCGTCAATATCGTGTATCTATGTCTTCGGATACACATTTTATACAAGTACTAAAAATGTGTATCTTCAGATATTCGTATATCCTCAGATTCACGTTATATCTTCAAATACCCCGTGTATTTTCATATATATGAGTATTTGTTATGCTAAACATTGTCAAAACGTGTATTTTCATATATCCATATATTAGAAGATACATACAATAATGTTTGTCTAATTTCGTAATTATTCCTTTTAATCACCGCCCCAGCTCGTCAATATCGTGTATCTATGTCTTTGGATACATATTTTATACAAGTACTAAGAATGTGTATCTTCAGATATTCGTATATCCTCAAATTCACGTTATATCTTCAAATACCCCGTGTATTTTCATATATATGAGTATTTGTTATGCTAAACATTGTCAAAACGTGTATTTTCATATATCCATATATTAGAAGATACATCGACAATAATGTTTGTCTAATTTCATAATTATTCCTTTTAATCACCGCCCTAGCTCGTCAATATCGTGTATCTATATCTTCGGATACATATTTTATACAGGTAATAAGAATCTGTATCTTCAGATATTCGTATATCCCCAGATTCACGTTATATCTTCAAATACCAGTGTATTTTCATATATATGAGTATTTGTTATGATAGCCACTGTCAAAACGTGTATTTTCATATAACCATGTATTTGAAGATAGGTCGACAATAATGTTTGTCTAATTCCGTAATTCTTTCTTTTAATCAACGCCCTAGCTCGCCAATATCGTGTACCTATGTCTTCGGATACATATTTTATACAAGTAATAAGAATGTGTATCTTCAGATATTCATATATCCTCAGATTTACGTTCTATCTTCAAATACCCGTGTATCTTCATATATACAAGTATTTGTTATGCTAAACTTTGTTAAAGCATGTATTTTCATATATCCATATATTAGAAGATACATCGACAATAATACTATTTGTCTAATTCCGTAATTCTTCCTCTTAATTACCGTCCTAGCATGCCAATATCGTGTATCATGTCTTCAAATACACATTTTATACAAGAAAAAAGAATGTGTATCTTCAAATATCCGTATATCCTCAGGCTTACGTTCTATCTTCAAATACCCGTGTATTTTCATATTTATGAGTATTTGTTATGCTAAACATTGTCAAAACGTGTATTTTCATATATCCATATATTAGAAGATACATCGACAATAACGTTTGTCTAATTCCATAATTCTTCCTTTTAATTACCGCCCTAGCCTGCTAATATCGTGTATCTATGTTTTCGGATACACATTAAAAAGAACGTGTATCTTCAGATATCCATATATTCTCAGATTTACGTTCTTTCGTCAAATACCCATGCATTTTCATATGTACGAGTATTTGTTATGATAGGCGCTATTAAAACGTGTATTTTCATATACCCAAGTATTTGAAGATAGGTTGACAATAATTTTTTTGGCTATTTACGTAATTCTTCCTTCTAATTACCGCCCTAGCTCACCAATATCGTTTATCTATGTCTTCGGGTACACATTTTATACAAGAAAAAAAATGTGTATCTTCAGATATCCGTAGACTCATATTTACGTTCTATCTTCAAATACCTGTGTATCTTCATATATACGAGTATTTGTTATGATAGCCGCCGTTAAAATGTGTATTTTCATATACCCAAGTATTTGAAGATAGGTTGACAATAATTTTTTTGGATATTTATGTAATTCTTCCTTCTAATTACCGCCCTAGCTCGCCAATATCGTATATCTATGTCTTCAGGAACACATTTTATACAAGAAAAAAAATGTGTATCTTCAGATATCCGTATAGACTCATTTTTACGTTCTATCTTCAAATACCCATGCATCTTCATATATACGAGTATTTGTTATGATAGCCGTCGTTAAAACATGTATTTTCATATACCCAAGTATTTGAAGATAGGTTGACAATAATTTTTTTGTCTATTTACGTAATTCTTCCTTTTAATTACCGCCCTAGCTCACCAATATCATGTATCTATGTCTTCGGGTACACATTTTATACAAGAAAAAAAATGTGTATCTTCAGATATCCGTATAGACTCATATTTACGTCCTATCTTCAAATACCTGTGTATCTTCATATATACGAGTATTTGTTATGATAGTCGCCGTTAAAACGTGTATTTTCATATACCCAAGTATTTGAAGATACGTCGACAATAATTTTTTGGCTATTTACGTAATTCTTCCTTCTAATTACCACCCTAGCCTGCCAATATTGTGTATCTATGTCTTCGGGTACACATTTTACGCAAGAAAAAAGAATGTGTATCTTAAGATATCCGTATATCCTCGGATTTACCTTCTATATTCAAATATCTGTGTATCTTCATATATACTAGTAGTTGTTATGATAGCCGCCGTTAAAACGTGTAATTTCATATACCCATGTATTTGAAGATAGGTCGACAATAATTTTTGGCTATTTACGTAATTCTTCCTTCTAATTATCGCCCTAGCCTACCAATATCGTGTATCTATATCTTCGGGTACACATTTTATGCAAGAAAAAAGAATGTGTATCTTAAGATATCCGTATATCCTCAGATTTACCTTCTATATTCAAATATCCGTGTATCTTTATATATACGAGTATTTGTTATGCTAAACATTGTCAAAACCTGTATTTTCATATATCCATATATTAGAAGATACATCGACAATAATGTTTGTCTAATTTCATAATTCTTCCTTTTAATTAACGCCCTAGCCCGCCAATATCGTGTATCTATGTTTTCGGGTACACATTAAAAAGAATGTGTATCTTTAGATATTCGTATATCCTCAGATTTACGTTATATCTTCAAATACCCCGAGTATCTTCATACATACGAGTATTTGTTATGATAGCCACCGTTAAAATGCGTATTTTCATATACTCATGTATTTGAAGATAGATCGACAATAATTTTTTGGCTATTTACGTAATTCTTCCTTCTAATTACCGCCTTAGCCTGCCAATATTGTGTATCTATGTCTTTGGGTACACATTTTATGCAAGAAAAAAGAATGTGTATCTTAAGATATCCGTATATCCTCGAATTTACCTTCTATATTCAAATATCCGTGTATCTTTATATATACGAATATTTATTATGATAGCCGCCGTTAAAACGTGTACCCGTGTATGTGAAGATACGTGGACAATAATTTTTGGCTATTTACGTAATTTTGCTTTTTAATTCCCGCCCCGGCCCGCCAATATCAAAATTCGCCGATATTTTCCTCGAATTCCGTGTCAGATCCCAAATAAAAACCCTAATTTTCCCTCTCTTTTCTCTCTCTCTCCACAATTTTTTCCCTCGTATTTCTCTCTCTATCAGTTTTGAATAAAATGGCGGCGGGAAACGCCGGAACTGCGACGGCGAGTTCCTCAGGTTATGAGAACGGCGGTGCCGGAGGAAAGTTCCGGAGACGGCCGTTTAGTAGGAACGGGAAAACGACGCCGTATGATCGTCCTCTGACGGCGTTACGGAGCCCTAGTTGGGTTAAGAAGCTCGTGCTTGATCCTGCTACAAAGCTCATTAGTTACGGTGCTCAACGGTTCTTTTCGTCGATTTTTCAGAAACGGATTCTCCCTCCTCCGACGCCGATGCTATTGGCGAGTCCTCCAGGTTGTTGTTTAGGTGTTTTTGTATTGGATTTATGGTTAATTGAATTGTTTGGAGTTTGCTTGTTATTAATTTACACAAAAAAGGATCTTTAGCTGCAATTAATTAACGATAATAGCTTAATTGGTGGTAAATATGTCTTTTTTAGAGGCGATTACTAGTGACACTGAGTAGTATAAGAGCTCGTTTGGTACAAGGGATAACTAATCCCGAGTTAATTATAGGATGAGTTTGTCTCATGTTTGGTTGAGATGGGATTAGTTTTAGTGTTATTTTATCTCATATTGTGGGTGGAAGTGGGTTGAGAGCTTGAGGTCTCAGGTATGAATCCTTTCAGAGACAAAAGATACTAGGTGATTCTTCCCATTTGTCATAGCCTTGTTAGACAGAGTTACGTGATATCCGTTGTTGCTGTGGGAGGTGGCATGTATTCCGTGGATTTAATCGAGGTGCGCGAAATTTGGCTCGGACACCATGGTTATCAAAAAATGTGGTTTTTAGAGACAATTACTAGTGAAAAGTACTTTCTCCCTTCCTAAATAAATGGTTGTTTTAGCTTTTAGACACACCCTTTTAAGAAATTACTTATTTTTAAAAACAAAGAGTGTTTTTACTAACTTGGAGTGCAAGTTTAGTGAATCGAGGCAAGAGGAGGAGATGGTAGTGAAGTTGGATTCTCAGGCGGTTTGCAAGAGGGATAGTTTTAAGTATCTCGGGTCTACGATTCAGGGAAATGGAGAGATAAATGAGGATGTCTCTCACCGTATTGGGGCAGGTTGGATGAAATGGAGGCTCGCTTCGGGAATTTTATGCAATAAGAAAGTGCCCCCAAAGCTGAAAGGCAAATTCTATAGAGTTGCAGTCTGGCCTGCTATGTTGTATGGAGCGGAGTGTTGGCCGGTTAAGAATTCTCATATCCAAAAGTTGAAGGTGGCGGAAATGAGGATGTTGCGTTGGATGTGTGGATTCACAAGGGCTGACAAAGTTAGGAATGAATTTATTCGGGAGAAGGTGGGAGTGGTGTCAGTGGAGGATAAAATGCGGGAAGTGAGGTTGAGATGGTTTGGTCATGTGATGAGGAGGGGCACGGATGCCCCAGTTCGTAGGTGTGAGAGGTTGGCCTTGAAAGGTTTCAAGCGGGGTAGGGGTAGATCGAAGAAATACTGGAGAGAAGTGATTAAACGTGACATGGAGCAGTTACAGCTGATTGAGGACATGACCCTGGATAGGAAGATATGGAGGAAAAACATTAGGATAGAGGGCTAAGGGTGTGGATGAGTCGTAGTCAGTAATTAGGTGAACTTTGGTGTCCTTTATTTGGCAATGTACATTTTTTTGTGGATGTCGTACCTATGTTATCTTATCATGTTCTATGCTTTTGATGCTTTTGTATACTGCCTTTTATCTTGAGCCGGGGGTCTATCAGAAGCAGCCTCTCTACCTCTTTAGAAGTAGTGGTATGGACTGTGTACACTCTACCCTCCCCAGACCCCACTATGTGAGAATATACTGGGTTTGTTGTTGTTGTTGTTGTTGTTGTTGTTTTTACTAACTTGTCCTTAATAAATATTTGAATTGTTTGGAGTTTGTTCTGAATTTGCTTGTTACTATGTTGCATTACCACTGCACCAAAAAGGATCTTTAGCGGCAATTAATTAATGACATCAGTTTAATTGGTGCTAAATATAGTTTTTAGAGGCAATTACTAGTGACAATTACTCCCTCCGTTACTAAATAAGTAGTTGTTTTAGCTTAGACATGCCCTTTAAGAAATTACTAATTCTTAAAAGCAAAGAAGTTTTTACTAACTTACCCTTGATAAATATTTGAATTGTTTGGTGTTTTCTCTGAATTTGCTTGTTATCTGTAGCATTATACTCCTTCCGACCCAATATAAGTGTCACTTTAGCAATAGTTTTTTGTCGCGAAACAAGTGTCACCTTAGGAATTCACATTCAAAGACAAAAAATAGTATTTTTTTCCAACGATATCCTTATACTCCCTCTATTTAATAGTGTTCAGTTTTCAAGAGACATTTATTAAATGGTGGTAGTTTAGTAAACTACAATTTGTATTTATTGATTTTTCAATGGATGTGATTTTTTGCTTAGGTGACACTTATTTTGGGATGGAGGGAGTATTTGTTTTGTCGAAAGTTGTAATTTTTTTTTGGTTATGTCTAGGAGAGCTCAATAGGGTGTAATTGATATTAAGTGGATTTATATAATGAATTACAATTTTCAACTAGTTTGGGATTGAGCTGTTATGGTTCTGCTTGTTAGTTCGTCTTTTTAAATGTGTAAAAATAACGGAATTCGGCTGCATTAAATTTGGTTTATCAAATCTTAGAAATGAGGCGATTAGTAGTACTAGTTGTAAGTATGTTCAGAAAGCAGAACTCATTTAATGATTTTTATTTTGTCTCAAAGTCTCAAAACATGAAATTTCATTTAGTTACATGTGCTCAGTTGGTAATCTGATCATCTAGTTGGAAAGCAGAATGCTTTTGAAAAGTGTGTGAATTGGTATTTGCACTGAATTTGTTTTTTATAGTGTTGCTTCCCATTTGGGTTTTCAAAAAGTGTAATTTTCTTAATGTATACACAGTACGATTAGAGAAAAAGTTGTGCTTTCCTAGGCACATGTTGGGCTGGTAAAGCGAAATGAAGATAGAGGATTCATTTACCAACCCCCACTAGTTTAGAGGATTCGTATACCAACTCCCCACCTAGTTTAGAGGATTCGTATACCAACTCCACCTATTTTTGCCCTACCGTGCATACACTTTCCTGTACGGTCTATTCGGTATGTGAATTGGTGTTTGCTCTGAATTTCTTTGTTATTTTGTTGCGTTACATTTGGGTTTTCAAAAATTGTAATTTTCTAATGTGTCTAGTACGACTAAAGGGATTTCTTACTTGCTTTACCTTTTAAAATAAAAAGATGTGCTTCCCTAGGCAAACGTTAGGCCGATAGATCGAATGAAGATAGAGGATTCAACTCCCCAACTCCACCTAGTTTTGCTCTAACTTGTTTTCTGACATTTCTTAGATGAACATGAACATCTTCCTACAAACTTTAAGACCTAAATTTCTTTTTCACCTAAACAGAAGCGAGACAAGAATCAAACGATGTGCAGCAGGAGTCTTGTCCTAATGTAAGTTTCTTATGCATAATTCTTTTGCTAAGATCTTCTGAAATATGGTGGTGCTTATGAATTTTATTTTCACGTGCCTGGATTACAAGAATTGTCCATCTTCCTATACACAACAATTTGTTTCCTTTCTTTAGTCGTTTTGGTGGTCCAATGTCCATAAAACTTTAATAATTTTTTTTTTTTAAAAAGACGTTCATAGAAATTCAATCATTTTACTTATTGAGAATGATTACCTGCTATAATTAATATGGTTAAACCTGATAAAAGTTACCCCATCTCCCCTTTCCCTTCTGGAATAATTCTTCCTCTTGGTGAAGGATCATACTGGAGCAGCGATAGCCAGCGGACATGAAATTTGCAACATTGCATGCAGCTCCGAGGGTAGTGCATTCTCAGAGCTTGAGCAACTGTTAAAACAAAAGACATTCAGCAGGTAAGCGAGCTTGAGCAACTGTTAAAACAAAAGACATTCAGCACTAAGCTTTTTGATAAAGTAGCAGTTGTTAGAGTTGCATCTGCTTTCTCTCTTATTTCAGGTTTCGGTGCTCTACGTGTTTATCAAATGTAAATTTTCTGCCACTGCTACATGTTCCATCAGTGGGGTTATTTCTGCTATTACATCTGATGCGCATTTTCATATTAATAAACAATAGAAAACTGGAAGCCATAAATTTGATGTTGCTGTTGCCCGAACTTGGGTCAATGGTAAAGGTATTAAAAAGTGATGTGTGGAGGGTGCTTGTCACGGTATCAAATCCTTCTTGGTTCTGATATTTAAGTGGATAAGGGTAGATTAGCTGGCTAATTATCCAAGTTTAGTTTTGAAGCTGTAAACAACTCATTTGTGGACTATCAAAGTTCTTTTTATCTTGTTATACGTATTTTTTCTAGTAAACTGGTACATCTTGTCGTACATCGACTAATTCGAAGGGTATCTGTGACCTCCCACCACCACCACCACCACATGTACTGGCTTCTGTCCACCGAGTAGAAAATTACTATTTTTTTCATTTATTTTAAACAATTTCTTTTGGACTCTAATTTGTGGTTATCTGAACATTGTATTCTTGAATTTGGCCCAAGTGAGGTCATCTGGGTGAAGGGTTAGGTAAACATACGTGCTGGCTGTGTATCATCCTTTTTTGCTTTGCCAGTACTTATGGATATAACCCTGGATTATCCTTATTAGGTACTTTTTAGACTTTTAATTAATTTCTGGGAGAACCAATGAAGTTAGGAATCTGGTTTAATTGAATTCACTTTCTAGGAACTTATCCAAATAAAGAAGAATTGATGGGTCTAGTATATTGATATTTGGTTTCAAGATGGTACATGGTGTTCACTAATATGAGATTTGGTGGGTGCAGGGCTGAAATTGGCCGCTTGACAGAACTTTTGCGCTCCAAAACTGTAGATACCCCTGCTGGGAATGATAAGAGTACTGTTGCTACTCCTATCACAAGTTCAAGAGTAAGATGAATGCCTTTTTGTGGGTACTCAACATATTAGCTTTGTGACAATCATGTAAGTATTGGGTCAGTCTAACATATACGTGGTTGATGGTTCCAGGTCCCTAAAAGGAATGTTGCATGTCCTGCTGAACTTGCAAAAGCTTACATAGGCACTAGGCCGTCAAAAGCGTCACCGTCATTTCTAAGTTCACAAAGTCAAGTTGTGAGAGATACACCACTACTGAAAAATGCAGCATATTCCCAAAATTTGCCTATTACATCAGTGACAACAAACACTGCTGGTGTTGTTGGGGTTCAAGCAAATGGATTTACCACTCCAAGGTCTCGTGGAAGATCTGCAATATACCACATGGCTCGCACGCCATACTCTAGACTTCGTCAAACTGATGATCAAATGGTGCATTTTCTTTTCTGCCTACTTAGTGTTGGAAATTATTTAATTTGTCTGAATTTTTTTTAACTTTCGTCCTCTATCAGGCTAGTAGCTCCACATATAGCGCTTATAGCGGGACTTCTTTATCTGAGTCGGTCTTGAAGCATGATGGATATTTTGGCTCTAAACAGGTATTATTTGCAAATCACTGTGGTCGAGCTGATTTGCATTCTTTACTTGTATTAGAATCTGTGAGTGAGTTTCAGCTTTTTCCTCTTTCAGCTCGTCAAACGGAGAAGTTCTGATCTAGAAGATGATATTGGATCTATTGGCCCCATACGTAGGACTCGGCAGAAACCAAATCTCCTATCACATGCAACTTCACGTCCTAGTCCTGGAGCGGGAGCTGCTGCTGCTGCTGCTGATGTGCCTACAGGGTATGTTCACATCCCTCCGAAGCCCAGTGAGACAGCTGCAAAGATATTGGAGCATCTTGAAAATTTGACCCCAAAGGAGAAGTCATCAGAATCAAGACTAGCTGCAGGGAAAGATAAAACACCCAAGAAATTGACACCGAACATGCTTCGTGGACAAGCTCTAAAAAGCTTGGAGTCTTTGGATTCACCCAAGCTGCTACAGAGTTTACAAGAGAGCCATAAGTTGGAAAACTGGTCTACGGTTGTTCCAACCAATGCTCATGATTCTAGTTTGCAGAAGCAAGACAAAATGGAACAACATCGGCAAAATGAATCTATTAACGGGTCAACTGTTGTAGCAAAGAATAATGAAAAAATTTCACTTGAAGATGCTCAGCATGTTCAACAGGGTGTGGAAGCTGCTGAGTCCCTGAATAAAGAGTCTTCAACTCAACCTCAGAAGAAGCACGCTTTTAGGATGAGTGCGCTTGAGGTTCGTTCCTGTTTTCAATTCATTTATAATTTTTGACTTTCTTTACTAGCTTTGAATTGGAATCTTACTGTGTTACAACATATATTGGCCTTGTTGGTGCATCTTGTGGATACTTGGGAACATCTTGCTGTTTGTATTGCACTTTTCAGACAATTTCTTGTGGTGCAATGGCGATCTCTTTATAGATCATTTCCTTCTATGAATTGATACTCGAGGTTTAGATATCTGTTTAATTGGTTGCTATTTAACTAAACTCTACAGCCGATGCCACTGCTATTCTGTTACAACTGCTTTTGTCCTCATTTTTTTACTTGTGTTGTCTATACTTTCTCCTTTCCAATCTATCTTACATTCATCATAATTTAAGATGTTCCAAAAAGTTCGACAGCATCTTCCATACAACAATTGCAACTTTAAAAAATTTAAAGCTCATTAAATAGTTCACGCTTAACTCTGGTTTGTTGCTCTATTTTCAGCCACTACTTTGACTACTTTAGTGATCTTTTTCATCATCACTGATATGTTATATAAGTCAAATTAACATCTTAATTCTTTGTAATCAAATACAGTAGCATAAAATGAAATGGAGGGCATACTAGTTTTCTGCTTGATGACCTTTACCCATCTAAGTTTTTGACTACTTGCTGTTTTTGTTTTATTCATCTGTATCCTTGTCAAGGTTCTTTTTAGCTTGATGCTTTGCGACAATAACCAATTTAGTTAATAGTTGTTTTGTCTTTACTGTCTTTATCGTCTTTACAGGACTCTTTTGAGCTGGATGAGGACATAAACTCTGATGAGTCAGCGTCTCAATTGGCTGAAGGGAGAGATAAGATGGGTGTATCTGATGCTGAAAAGAAGCCTCTATCTACTGATGAAGTCCTGAACAAACCTGCTGCTGTTTTTCAAACGAAGGCGACTGTGGGAGTTTCGAAAAAAAGAAATGATATGGAGGCTCCTGATGCTGCTCTTATCAGCGTCAACAGCACCAGTTTCCAGCCCAATTCCAATCCCTTGACACCAGAGGTTGTCCCACCCTCCTTTGGAGCAGACAAATCAAAGGAGCCAAGTGGTGGCAAGGTCCCAGCACTTCTATTTTCAGACAAATCAAAGGAGCCAAGTGGTGACAAGGTCCCAGCACTTCTATTTTCATCGTCATCCCCTCTCTCAGTGTTAAGGCCAGAAAGCTCAAGCAGGTTAATTCCTACTTTACTAAATTCCACGGATATGTTCTTTTATCATTATTACTTTTGTCACATTATGTTCTACAATGCATTTGTGTCTAATGATAATGTATACAAAGCTGGCAAGTCTTGAAATTCCATGATATATATATATATATATATTTTTTGAAACTGGTAACTTTAATTCCATAATTTGTTTTGCAAAAACTTTCAAAATTGTAGGCACTTGGGTTTCCAGGTATTTTGAACAATGTGAACATCTTAAGCTCTTCTGGGTAATACTCTACACTCTAGATATTCTTTTGATGTGATTGATGAAAACTTAGGAGACAGTAAAACATTAAGTAGTTGCTGTCAAAAGAATTTCGTGATAATTTTGTTTTGTTCTTTTTACCTTCAAAATTGTAGACACTTGGGGTTCGAGGTACCTTGCACATTTTAAACATCTTAAGTTCTTCTGACTAACAGTCCACTATACTCTGGAGATTCTTTTGATGCGATTGATGAAAACCTAGGAGAAATTAATATATTAGGTAATTACTGTCAAGTATGACCTCTAGATTGAGAGGTCAATTAGGTTAAAGGCCAATCACTTGTTAAAAGAAGTCCAGTTGTTGGTTATTACTGAGGATTGACAAAGAAGACTTGAGCCAAGAACTAATAATGAAGATGAAAATGCTATTTAGCTTTCTTTAGAAAAATTAAGTGAAGGAATTTATTTTTATTTTTTGGGGGGTGGGGGGGCTTGAGTTTTATGCACCCTTTTCTAGAATTACTTGAAGGCAGTTGTCAAAATTTGGTGGTCCTTGAGTTTTATGCACCCTTTTCTAGAATTACTTGAAGGCAGTTATCAAAATTTTTCACTTTTCTGCAGCTTATCCAACCCTGCTTTAGGCCTTGCTGATGCTTCATCGGAACTTTTTGAGTCGGATAAGTCACAGAAGGATGGGAAGAGCAATGGGAAATTAGAATCTTTATCATCTGGTTTCTCACCTTCAACTTTATTTGCTGCTCCATCAAGCACTTCCAGCTTCAGTAATGGACAGTTCGCACCTAGTCCGGCTGTCTCATCCACCACTTTCTTGACATCAAGTAATTCCCCCAAGGATGTTCCATCTGGCAGTTCAAGTGAGGTTGCCCCTTCCACACGCATTTCAGCTGCTGTTGGCAGCACAACAGGCAACTCTATTACCTCAGGTGGTGGTCTGTTTGGTTTTGCTGCAGTATCTTCAGTATCAACTGAACCTCTTATCAGCTCAGGGCCCTCTGAAGTTCCACCAATTGCGTCAACGCTATCAACAACATTATCAACAACTTCCTGTGCAGACAATGCCGACCTGAAAACCAAAGCAACTAATTTTGGCAACTTCAATAGCGGTTCACCTTTTGCGAGCTCATCATTTGCATCTACAAGTCCTGGGAATAGTAATTTTGGTTTTAGTTCATCAGGAATGTCAACAGTTACTACAACTAGCATCCAGTCTCCGGGTTCTCTTTTCAGCACTGGAGCTCAGTCACTTGTTAGTGTTCAATCTTCTCTCGCTGGATCAGACAATACCAGAGTCTCACAGAGCGTTCCTGCTCATTTTGGATCTCCTACTACTTTACCAGAAGTGGGAAACTCTGGAATGACATCTTTCTCCTCAGTTGGTTCTTCTTCAAGTAATACTGGCTTAGTTTCTGCTGCTGCTTCAGCTAGCAACCCCGTTGGCTCCAGCGCTGCTACTTTTGGGAACTTTAGTTTTGGGACAAGTTCTTCAGCTTCATCTACGATGGTCAGTTCAGTTGGCCCTGGTAGTGGGACAACTCAGCCGGTGTTTGCCTTTGGTGCTAGTCCTGCAGTGTCTGCAGCCACCTCTGCACTTGCCACTTCCAGCAATGCTACTTCTGCTATGTTTAGTTTTGGTGTTAATTCTTCATCTTCCTCGGCAAAGGCCATCGACACCTCTACCCGCCCTAGTCCTAGCACATTTAATTTTGGTGATAGTTCTTCAGCTTCCTCATTGAACAATGTCAGCACGTCTAATAGTGCTGCTCCTGGAATATTTAGTTTCGGTGGTGGTTCTTCAGCTTCTTCAACAAATACTATCAGCACCTCCATTAATGCTACTCCTGCCATATTTAGTTTTGGTGGTAGTTCTTCGGCTTCCTCAACAAATACTGTCAGCACCTCCACTAGTGCTACCCCCGGCATGTTCAGTTTTGGTGGTAGTTCTTCGGCTTCCTCAACAAATACTGTCAGCACCTCCGCTAGTGCTACCCCCGGCATGTTCAGTTTTGGTGCTAGCTCTTCCGTTTCGTCAACAAATACTGTCAGCACCTCCACTAATGCTACCCCCAGCATATTTAGTTTCGGTGCTAGCTCTTCAGTTTCGTCTGCAAATGCTGTCAATGCCAGCAGCATAGTCGGTTCTAATCCATTTGCTTTTGGTGTCAGTTCTGCCTCACCACAAACTTCCAGTACTGCTGGAATTTTCAGTTCCAACTGGCAGGCCCCAAAGTCTCCAGGCTTTGGTTCTCCATTTAGTTCTGCTACCCCTACTGTATTTGGATTTGGAGCATCTTCGTCTTCTTTTGCTGCTCCAACCACCACTGCTGCGGTCTTTGGATCAACACCCAGTACCCCAAGTGGTCCAGCCTTTCCATTTGGCTCAACTTCTTTGACAAACTCGTCTCCGCAGCCCATATTTGGGAACTCTAATTCTCCTTTTACTGCATCCCCTGGGAATAATAACCAGATGAACATGGAAGACAGCATGGCTGAGGACACTATGAATGCATCTTCCCCTGCATTTGCATTTAGTCAACCTTCTGTCTCGCCCTCACCTGGTGGTTTCGGGTTTGGTTCAACACCTAATCAATTCCAGTTTGGTAGCCAGCAGAATCAGACTGTTGCTCAGAATCCATCTCCATTTGCAGCATCAGGCAGTTTCGGTGGTGGAGGGAGTTTCTCATTGGGTAGCAATGATCCTGACAAATCAGGTCGAAAGATCGTCAAAGTTAATAGAAATAAGAACAGAAAGAAGTGAAGCAGTTGGCAACAACATTGGATAGATTCCCATATGGTAGATATCGGCTGGCAAGAGGACTTTTCGACAACAAATCAGGCTATCAGCAGCCACGGTTTATGGGTTTGTGCAATTTTCCCCTTTTCCTTTAATTTTGGTCATCGTAGGTCTGCATCTCTGGAAGCGAAAGATCTTGAGATCCTATCAGCTTCTCGTTTTTGGTGCAAATCTATGGCCTAAAATGTCACAATTTTGGACAGCATTTCTTGGTAAAGTGGTTGTATTGTATCAGTAGCGGGCACTGTCGACGGGCCTGGTTAGTCTTTGTTTCCTTTTTCTTTCTATAATTCGTTTTCTGTACTTGTAACATAATAAGGAAATGTATGTTTCAAAAAGCGTTATGTGATTTCTTCTCATCTTCTTAAATCTTAGTGCTCAGAACTCTTACTCGATGTGGTGCACACTGCACACTACCCGATGGATGGTGTCCGTGCCAGGTATGAAATAGAATAATCGCGTAAATTAACCGTATGGTTGGGAATATTATTTGGACATATATATTCCGCCATTGAATGCCATCAGCAAAGGTTATTTATTTAGATTTTTACCATTTGAAGGAAAGCACATCTTATCCTTAAACCAAAATTTAAGAAACGAACATATATTGTTGAATTTAAATGTGCATGTAACAACTAAACGATTTAAGAATTGCTTAGAAGTTACCACTAGGTATATATACTCTGGCTTTCATTACAAGTTATTTAGCTGTAGTTTACTTGGCCTCGGTTATCATATTATTTGTTGTTGCTACAGTTCTCTTCTCCATTTCTTTCCGTAGGACTCCTTACCTACTTGCTTTACATACTCGAGCTTTGATATGCCGAGGGTCTTTTGGAAACAACCTTTCTACCTCTGTGAGGCAGGAGAAAGATCTGCATGCATTCTACGCTCCCTAGACCCCACTTCTCCACTGCTTTCCGTATGACTCCTTGCCTACTTGCTTTCCATAGTCGAAGCTTTGATATGCTTTGCTTGAGCCGAGGGTCTTTTGGAAACAACCCCTCTGCCTCAGTGAGGTAGGAGAAAGATCTGCATGCATTCTACGCTCCCTAGACCCCATTTCTCCATTGCTTGTTGTATGACTCCTTGCCTACTTGAAGCTTTGATATGCTTTACTTGAGCTGAGCGTCTTTTGGAAATAACCCCTCTGCCTCCGTGAGGTAGGAGAAAGATCTGCATGCATTCTACGCTCCCTAGACCCCACTTCTCCATTGCTTTCCGTATGACTCCTTGCCTACTTGCTTTCCATAGTCGAAGCTTTGATATGCTTTACTTGAGCCGAGGGTCTTTTGGAAACAACCCCTCTGCCTCCGTGAGGTAAGAGAAAGATCTGTGTGCATTCTACGTTCCCTAGACCCCACTTATAAGATTACATCAAGTATGTTGTTGATTGGAAACGCATCGCGAGCCAAATTACAACGGATTTCACCAGTGTAACTCGAATTAAAGAGCTCTTATCAATTGAGACATTCAAAATTAAGACAAAAATACTTATTTGTTTAGTATAAGCATTGAGTTAATTTAGGATAAATATTTTTCCACAATATTTTGCCTGCTTGAAATAAAATTATATACAATACCATCCTATGAATAACAAGAATATACTCCCTTTTGTAGGACTTCATCAACATACCAATTAATCAACCTAACATATACAAATTACAACAATACATGTGGATCATTTACATACAACAAAAAGAAAAAATGTTGCTACACCCGTGTCAGATCTAACACACACCCAACACTATTTCTGAAGCGTTCGAGCAACATAGCATAACATCAGGTGTGGGTAAGTTTTTCCCGACTCGTCAACTTTGCCCATTTACATACAACAAAAAGAAAAGAAAATGGTCAAAAAGAAAAAATGTCGCTACACCCGTGTCAGATCTGACACACACCCAACACTATTTCTGAAGCGTTCGAGCAACATAGCATCATAACATCAGGTGCGGGTAAGTTTTTTCCGACTCGTCGTCAACTTTGCCTTGTTGTAGCCAAAGGAACCACCTCAGCCAAAGGAGTAGGCATTGGAGATGGAAAAGGTGAACTTCTACAATTTGGGCATGTAGGATGAAGTCTAAGCCAAGGGTCAATACACTTAACATGAAAAATATGGTCACAATCAGGCAATAACCTAAGTTTATCATTATCTTTATAATCAACTAAACAAATTGAACAACCAGAAGAAATTAAAAAATCTCTTTTATGATGAACCTTAGCTTGTGAATAAAGTAATTTTGGATAATTACTCAAAGTAGTTTCATCAAGACCTTGTTGAATGAAAATCAATTGATTTTCAATTGTGTTGTCGTTGTTGACAATATTATGTGAAGAGGAATTATTGGTACTTGATCTTTTACCAATGTATAAGTAAGAAGAATAGGTAATGAGTATAAGTATAATGAGAATTAATAATGAAAATCCAATGCCATAGCCATAATTTTCAAAGTTTTTTTCACCTATGTTGTGATCTTGAGTACCTTCAATGCCATCTCCTATGGTGTTGTTCATGACGATAGGCAGGTGAGTGTTCTGAAAGAGAAAATCGTGATGGAAAAAACGCAATGTTTTTTTGAAAATTGTGGAGGGAAAATTGTTTTTTTTTTTGCTTTGTACTTTTGGAGTCTTAAAGTAAGATATGTGTAGCTATTGAATTTTTTTTTTTTTTATAGATATATGAATATATATAAGAGAACCTTTTATGTCATGAAGGACTAAGCAACTAATAAAGAGTGTTGATCAGGTTTTAAAAAGGTTCTTGTAACTTTTTTTGGTGGGTTGGAAAGGGATTTTTATAGGGTGGGTTGGGTGTGTGTGGGGGGTGGGGGGGTGGGATTTAAGTTATTTAAAAAGGGATAATAGCACTTTTGATGTTAAATTTGTAAGGATTCACAAATAAAAGGATAATAATAAATTCACGCTTCAATTAATTGAAAGTTAAATGTGCTCATCTTGATGTCTCAAAATCAAAATTCATTTATATTTCAAGAATTGAATTACATATTTCCCAAAAATAAAGTACTATTAAATATCAAGATGCAAAATTACAATATGCTATCAATCTCAAGCATGCAATTTATTCATGTCTTATCATCAATTACTTTTAAACAAGAAAGCAATAAACAAAAAAGGCAAAAAAATAAAAATAAAAATTATTAATTGAATTAGCTAACATGTTCCAAATATTTGATTTTGAGAGTAAAAGCATCTAGTACCTGAATTATGATCAAATTTGTTACGACACACTTTAACTTCACGAGGGTTCTATTACCTCCTGAACTCAATTTTAGCTTATTTTTGCCAATCTTTTTAGCTGACATGGACTCTATTTTACGTAATAAAGGTGCCGCGTCAGCACAAAAAGGTGCCAAAAATACGCTAAAATTGAGTTCAGGAAAGTGTGTCGTAGCAACTTTGGTCATAGTTCGGGAGAGTACTGAATGCTTTATCTCTTTGATTTTCATCCTATGCTGCTCGAACTCTTCAAAAATATCAGCAAACGTGTCCCGGCCCCTCCAAAATGTATCCAAATTTGAGAAACTCGACACGAATACAACTAACATTTTCGAAGAATCCGAGCAACAGAGACAGAATCCGCGAACGCTTTACGAAGAAGATCTCTTTGGAAGATTAAGAGAAGAAAATACAGAAGAAATAGCAGAAGAAATAGATCCAAGAAGAAGTAAACTGGCTGATGCATTTGCTATGTTGATGAAATTTTGTATATCTTCTGTAGTGTCATCTTTGTCCATAAGTCTGTTATATTCAACTGTCAATCCCAATCCAGCAGCAGCACCAGTAGCCAATAAGAATAAAATTACCTGCAAAATTATATCGATGATTATTCAACTTTCAGTTTACTGCACTATAATATTAACGCAAAGGTCGTAGTAGCCAGGGTGGCTCAACGGTGAGGCTAGTACTGACTCAAAGGTCGTAGTAGCCAGGGTGGCTCAACAGTGAGGCTGGTAAAATCTTTGTTTTAGGCCCCCCAAAAATCGCAAGGCCTCAAAAAATTTTAAGAATAAAATTACCTGCAAAATTATATCGATGATTATTCAACTTTCAGTTTATTGCACTATAGTATTAACGCAAAGGTCGTAGTAGCCAGGGTGACTCAACGGTGAGGCTAGTAAAACCTTTGTTTTAGGCCCCCCAAAAATCGCAAGGCCTCAAAAATTTTTAAGAATAAAATTACCTGTAAAATTATATCGATGATTATTCAACTTTTAGTTTATTGCACTATAGTATTAACGCAAAGGTCGTAGTAGCCAGGGTGGCTGAACGGTGAGGCTAGTAAAACCTTTGTTTTAGGCCCCCCAAAAATCGCAAGGCCTCAAAAAATTTTAAGAATAAAATTACCTGCAAAATTATATCGATGATTATTCAACTTTTAGTTTATTGCACTATAGTATTAACGCAAAGGTCGTAGTAGCTAGGGTGGCTGAACGGTGAGGCTAGTAAAACCTTTGTTTTAGGCCCCCCGAAAATTGCAAGGCCTCAAAAATTTTAAGAATAAAATTACCTGCAAAATTATATCGATGATTATTCAACTTTCAGTTTATTGCACTACAGTATTAACGCAAAGGTCGTAGTAGCCAGGGTGGCTCAACGGTGAGGCTAGTAAAACCTTTGTTTTAGGCCCCCCAAAAATCGCAAGGCCTCAAAAATTTTTAAGAATAAAATTACCTGCAAAATTATATCGATGATTATTCAACTTTCAGTTTATTGCACTATAGTATTAATGCAAAGGTCGTAGTAGCCAGGGTGGCTCAACGGTGAGGCTAGTAAAATCTTTGTTTTAGGCCCCCCAAAAATCGCAAGGCCTCAAAAATTTTAAGAATAAAATTACCTGGAAAATTATATCGATGATTATTCAACTTTCAGTTTATTGCACTATAGTATTAACACAAAGGTTGTAGTAGCCAGGGTGGCTCAACGGTGAGGCTAGTAAAACCTTTGTTTTAGGCCCCCCAAAATCGCAAAGCCTCAAAATTTTTTAAGAATAAAATTACCTGCAAAATTATATCGATGATTATTCAACTTTCAGTTTATTGCACTATAGTATTAACGCAAAGGTTGTAGTAGCCAGGGTGGCTCAATGGTGAGGCTAGTAAAACCTTTGTTTTAGGCCCCCTAAAAATCGCAAGGCCTCAAAAAATTTTAAGAATAAAATTACCTGCAAAATTATATCGATGATTATTCAACTTTCAGTTTATTGCACTATAGTATTAACGCAAAGGTCGTAATAGCCAGGGTGGCTCAACGGTGAGGCTAGTAAAACCTTTGTTTTAGGCCCCCCAAAAATTGCAAGGCCTCAAAAAATTTTAAGAATAAAATTACCTGTAAAATTATATCGATGATTATTCAACTTTCAATTTATTGCACTATAGTATTAACGCAAAGGTCGTAGTAGCTAGGGTGGCTCAAGGATGAGGCTAGTAAAATCTTTGTTTTAGGCCCCCAAAAATTGCAAGGCCTCAAAATTTTTTAAGAATAAAATTACCTGTAAAATTATATCGATGATTATTCAACTTTTAGTTTATTGCACTATAGTATTAACGCAAAGGTCGTAGTAGCCAGGGTGGCTCACCGGTGAGGCTAGTACTGACTCAAAAGTCGTAGTAGCCCTATTAAACGATGCTCCAGAAGAAACGTCATTTTAATAGTGTTGCCACATGTATAAAAATTGATATCATTCAGCTTTCAGTTTTATTGGTACGAACTCAAAAATGTTGTTTTTTAACGGGTTCAAGGGTCCAAATGACATTACAAAACGGACATAGTACAAGGATCTACCGAGCCAATTTTGCCCAACTTAAATGTTTGACATTTACAACAAATGTGATGTAAACAGTTTACTCTAAATTTATGTATTTGAGTTTTCGTTAATTCAAACTCGCGCCACGTAAGTCTATTAAAAGGAAAAACACTTTTTACGAGGATTTTTTCATATCAAGAGCTCGAACACGAAATCATTACCTTATCACCATAGAATTCAAAATAAGCAAGGCCACCATCAATGGGACTTCCAGATTTCACTTGGAAAATTGTTAACACAAATAATAGCAATATATAGGCCATTCCAATTACAACTGCAGATATCATATAACTGCATCCAAAAAATAAAATAAAATCAAATTAAGGTCATTAAAAGCATATATACATTCATTTAATCTACGGGCTCTGTAATGTGCGAATTTGAATTTAGTCAGGCTCCAATTTATGATGAAACCCAAAAAAAGTAATATACACATTCCTTTAGATATATGGTGGAATCTCCTTTGTTAATGATGCAATAACCGGTGCACATGTTCTCGAAAGCACAAAAAAACGGATAGAAAAATTAGCCTATAGACTCAAGTGACCAGCTCGATGAAAACGACATGACACTCCGCATTATACGGCTCCGTTGCTTATACGGCCAATGTAACTCATACTAATGCTAGGATTTGTCACATGCTATTCGGAAATGAAAGAAGTCTACTTAGTTGATAAATAAGAAGAACTCACATTCTCGTCCGGACAAGTGACAAACCTAGGTGTTGGTTCGATTCACCTATGTTAGTTCGAACTTGAGGTGTCATTCGTTCGTGTGGAGATTAAATCTCTAATTTACTTAAACAATTTTTTGGTACAAACTAAAATAAATATATCACATAAATTAAGACGGCGGAAGTGTAATAAAGCAATACAAAGTAATGAAGTGCTCCCTCCTCTCATTTTTAGTTGTTATGTTTTGCTTTTCAAGGGTCAATTTAATTAATTTTCGAAATTAAATTAGATTAGATTAATTTAATATTTTATTTTCTTGGAAATTAGATTAGTTCAATATTTTAAAATTGAGTAAAGCATCTAGTACCCCTGAACTATGAACAAATTTGCTACGACACACTCCAACTCCATGGGGATCCTATTACCTCATGAACTAAATGTTAACGTATTTTTGTCAATCTTTTTAGCTGATGTGGCACCTTGACGTGGGACTTATTTTGATGTACTAGAGGTGTCACGTCAGCACAAAAAGGTGATAAAAATACACTAAAAATTGAGTTCAGGAGTAATAGGGCCCCTGTGAAGTTGGAGTATGTCGTAGCAACTTTGGCCATAGTTCGGGGTACTGGATGCTTATTTCTTTAAAATTCAATAAGTTGCAATTTTTCTTTTTTCAATATGATTAATAAATCCATATTGCTGGTCAAAGTTTATATCGTTTGATTGGTGAAAAAAGAAACTATGACAGCTAAAAAGGAACGGAGGGAGTATATGTAAGGGAAAAAGTAGTTTACCGGTAAACATGTATGTCAGTGGACTCAACTTTGATTGGAAAACCATAGATGTCAAATGCATCAAAATTATTAGTAGCAATGACAATCAATGACACTAACAAGAAAATGAATGTTATGAATCTTATCACTAGAGGTACTACTAGTGGTTTCAAGCCTAGGATTAGTGAATAAGCAACACTAGTTGATGATGTTTGGTTTTGGTTTGTTGTTGTTGTTGATGATGGTGTTTGGTTTTGATCCATTGTTGTTGTTGATGATGTTTGGTTTTGGTCCATGGTTGTTGGTGTTGTTGTTGATGGTGTTTGGTTTTGGTTCATTTGGTTAAACTTGTAGTTTAGTTATTACTAGTGATGGAAATTGAATCTTCACAAAGTTGTTGAGTCACCTTTTATATTGCTAAGAGATAAGCATTTAGTATCCCTCGAACTATGGTCAAAGTTTCTACGACACACTCCAACTTCACATGGGATTTATTATCCCCTGAACTTAATTTTAACATATTTTTGTCACTCTTTTGTGATGACATAACATCTTTATTACATAAGAATGGGGTCCACATCAAAGGTGTCACGTCAGCTAAAAAGGTGCCACATCAGCTAAAAACGGCAACAAAAATACACTAAATTTGAGTTCAGGGGTAATAGGACCATTGTGAAGTTGGAGTGTGTCGTAGTAAATTTGGTCATAGTTCAGGGGTACTAGATGATTTACTCTATTGCTAATACAAAGTTACTACTATTACTCCCTCTGTCCATCAGTAGTTGTTCACTGTACTATTTTTAGATGTTCAACAATACTTATCCAGTTTGAAAAACCAACGGATGAGTTATCCAATTTACCTTTGCTGTTAAACGCTGTTCAACACTCAATTCAAAGGATAATATAGTAAAATTACCGCTATTATTTATTGTTTCTTAACATCAGTGTCGAGTTAATAGTGGACGACTATTGTTGGATACAGGGAGTAATTTTTATGGTTGTTTGTTACGCCCAAGATTTCTTTGGTTTTATAAGTTATATAACAAATTTCTTGGAGTTCTGTGTTTGTTTGCATAGTTGTTTTCAAGGTATGTTGTAATTCATTTCACAAATAAGTCATGCTATGACAATACATAATGTGAGTGCAAAAGGGGAAAAAAAAAGGAGCTGGCTGCATTGTTTCCCTTGTTAACAACTTTCTTTTTTATAATTGTAGTGTTCGGATTAGCTTGCGTGTATTTCGTTTATCTATTCCTTTATTAATGTAAGTACCGAGTAACTTTATCAAATCGAGAATTGGATAGATACTTTTGTCAACTGAAATTTGAACCTGACCTCCGTTTGTCAACTCTTTTGAGCCTTTAAAATATTGCATCGTGAATGTTAGGATCCTTCGAAACGAACATCTTTACCTCTTGTACATTGAACGTTGAAAGTCCATCAAAAATATTATCTCTACCTATAGTAGAATGAATGTGGAGAGTCTTCTGAAAATAACATCTCTACCACTTCCGAAATGACATCTCTATCTACGTCACCCTGCCATGCATTTGTGAAATTGTACACTCGCTAGACGGTACACTCCACCCTCCCACGACCTCATTTGTGAAATTGTACACTCGCTAGACGGTACACTCCATCCTCCCACAACTTCATTTGTGAAATTGTACACTCGCTAGACTCCACTGATAAATGCCCATCAAAAACAGCATCTCTACCTATAATAGAATGAATGTTGAGAATCTTCCGAAAATAACATCTCTACCGCTTCCGAAATGACATCTCTATCTACGTCACTAGACGGTACACTCCACTCTCCCACGACCTCATTTGTGAAATTGTACACTCGCTAGACTCCACTAATGAAATTACGCTTTCTTCAGACATTTTTGATTTGTTGTTAAATTGTACGTTACTAATCCAGCTGAACCATTAAGCTAAGCTTCACATCAGACTGTTAAATAAGTCCTATTTGTGAAAATGCGAATCAAAGCATATTGCAATAATCTTTCATCAGCCCAGGCAAAATGTTGAACATTAAAATTTGCTAAGCAGCATCAGTTAGGCAAATGCAAAATTCCAAATCATAAGTTAATAAACTATAGTATATCTTACTACAAAAGCAATATTTCAGACGACGTCGTCATTATCTTGTCATACAGATACTTGAAACCAACGCTTGAATCGCTACCAAATTACTGTTGTGCACATTGGACTCTCTGCGCACCACCATGCATGTCTTCATCATCTTCGTCGTATGCCTCTTGTGCCTGTTGCTGCTTCCTACGCATCTCCTCTTCGATGTTGACATCATGTAAGGTGGTCTCCTCGCACTCGTCCAATTCCATGTCAGTCATTTGTGTTTTGGGTTTTGCTGGCAACACTGCTTCGAGGTCCTTGCACTGATCGGGGGATAATGTGTCGGGGAATTCTACAGTAAAGTGAATGTATAGTTTTCCTCTCATAAATGGCCTTCCGTACATAGGCATTCCTTCATCATTTATGGCCTTAAATTGATCTGTTGAGGTAAAAAATGAAGTTCACAATTGATATCTAGCATACCGATACCACGGATAATAAAGGACAGACAATTTCTACGAACAACAGGAGATAGTCATACAGACAGTGTGCGCGAGCGGAGAACTATTCGACTTGCATAGTGTATAAGGGAGACCGCGATATCTCAGGAAGTCCGAGGCATATATTAGAACGTAAAAGCAACTGAAGTACTTTAGGCTTACCAGGCTTGACAACTTCTCCGGGTTGGGACTTGATGATCAGCTGTCTGTTGTCCAGATGAGTCAAGATAAACTGGAAACCGCATAGGGCCTCGGTCAAGCTCAAGGTGTGCTCTACAAAGAGATCATCACCCTTGCGCTTAAACTTGGGATGCTCCTTCTGTTGCAAGACAAAAACTATGTCCCCAGTGACTGTATCAGGCTGCCAAAGAATAAACATAAACCAAGTGAAGATCAGTGGTCCCCTTTTAATAACATACGATTGATCATTACGACATAAAGTCATAAACTACTTCAAACGCTAATTGCATGTCTTACTGCTTCATCAGCCTCGCCCGGAAATGTTATCTTTTGTCCGTTCTGCATACCCTTCTCCACAACAACTTCCAACACCTTCTTCTCCTGTACGACCTTCTCACCTTTACACTGCCCACATCTATCTCTATCATTGATCATCTCACCAGTACCCTTACACTCGTTGCAAGGGTGCTGCATCTGCTGGATCATGGATGGGCCAAGTTGTCTGATAGTGACTTTCATCCCAGATCCTTGACAGCCAGAACATTTCATTGAAGCACCTGATTTAGATCCTTTCCCTTTGCACTTTGGGCACAAAACATTGCGAGATAGTGACAGTTTCTTTGAGGTTCCATTGTACAGATCCTCCAGAGAAACCTTGAGAGGGTGGACAACATCCTCTCCTCTTCTTTGTCTTCTTCCTCTGCTGCTTCCACCACCTCCTGGACATCAAATATCAGAATCTGAAAGTAACGGAATCAAACAAATTCAACATCAAACAAACAGCCATAGAAACATACCGCCAAATGGGCTGCCACCAAAGAAAGATGAGAAGATATCAAATGGGTCGTGTCCACCACCTCCACCGCCCATTCCTTCCTTGAGAGCATCTTCACCATACTGATCATATATCTCACGCTTCTCGGGATCACTCAAAACCTCATAAGCTTGTGCAAGCTCTTTAAACTGAAATAAACAAAAAAATGGAGCTAAATCATTAACTACACTCCATAATTGACATCATTATCACAACAATGAAACATAATCAATATAGATACCACAGTAAATAATGTGACACGAAGAAAGGTCTCAGGGCAGTAAAATGATTAACTTTGAACTGAAACACCTGAAGGTGTATATTTAGAACACCACATAATATCTCTGCAATTCCGAAGACAAATGAAATGTTTTTGACATCAAAATTCCTGCTGACGGAGGAAGTTAAGAGTTCAATTACACAACAAAGAAACTGAACATCAGCAAACATTCCACAACTCCTATCTCTGCTAAGCAGCAAAATTAGATCTATAGATCTACCTCTTCTTCCAATAGATCAGCTTAATTTACGGCAACTATCAAACAACAATGTGCAATGGATATTAAGGTTCAATCCAGCAAACATACCCCAAACTGGTTCATCAGCTTAATATAGGGCAGCATAGAATTAAATTCACCTTTCAACTTTACCACCTGATATCACTCTTCTAGGCTCAACGAAAAACCTAGAGAAAGCTATGACTGATCTTATACTAAACAAGAAAATTCAAAAGCACTCATCTGTACAGAAAGATGCACAAACAAGAACAATTGTGTAATGAGCGAGTGTATACAATAAAAAACCTGTAACCACCAAGGATGAATTATACAAGTAACAGCCTGTATATGTATAACAAGATTCTCAATATAAATTAATGGCAGTCTGAAAGGATATTTTAAGTCACAACAGGAATTGATCCAAGGAGATCCTTTATCTCCGATTGAAATTTTAAGCATGATGCTTAGGAAAGCAACTAAGCAAGGATGGGTCAAGGGTTTTTGCATTGAAGGTGCTATGAAAGGACGGTAAAGATCTCACATTTTATTCGTGGATGATAGCCTTTTTGTTGTATGGGGCAGATTACAAACAAATCCTTCATTTGAGAGTGATGTTGTTGGCTTTTGAAGCTGTTATGGGATTAAAAGTAAATCTGTCCAAGAGTTCTACTCCTGCTGGTAATAATATTAATTTTAAACACAGCGACTGCACTTCTTAACACCCGTCCACCACACAGAGATACACACATGTATACATATTGTGAGCTTTTCAATAAGCGTGTGATCAAGACACTTAGCGCATGCACACCCACCACTTACATGCTAGATGCTGAGGCAAACCCAGTATTTAAACACGATGGCTGCGCTTCTTAACACACCACACACACACACACATGTATAGATGCTGTACTTTCTCTGTAAACTTGCGTTCGAGATTTAAGTGCACCTAGACCAACTGCTTATACGTTTCAGCTGAGCCAAACCCAGTACTTAAACACGATGGCTGCACTTCTTAACACATAAACACTATGCATACAGGTATTAAATTTCTCTGTAAGTTTGAGGGGTTTAGTGCACGCACACCCACTGCTGAGGGGTTTAGTGCACGCACACCCACTGCTTATATGCTTGATCAGCTGAGGCAAAGCCAGTTTTTGAAAAAGATAGCTGCATTTCTCTTACACACAACACACATTTAAATATTCCAATTTTTTCTGTAAATTTGAGTTTGAGATATTTAGAGAATGTATGTACACCCCACTGCTTATATGCTGGATCAGCCTCGTTAAAAAAGAGTAAAAAGGAAAAAGTAGCTGTACCTTTTCAGGATCACCTCCCTTATCAGGATGATTCTTAATAGCAGCTTTACGGTAAGCTTTCTTGAGATCTTCCGGTGCAGCAGTCTTAGGAACACCTAAGATCTCATAGTACTTAGTGTTGTCGCTCTTCTTCGGTGCCCTCCCAAACATCTTCGATCGCTTAGTTTAGTCAAAATTGAACTGAAAAAAACAACAAATCAACAGCTTCAAATTAAGAATAGGAAAATTACAACAAATTACACACTCTACACTCTTCTTCTGCGCCCTCCCAAGACTAGGAAAACACAAAATCAGCTTAATTACAACATATCAAGCACTCTACATCTTCGATAGCTTAATTTAGTCAAAACAATTGAAACTTAAAAAACAGCAAAATCAGCTTAAAAAAAATTAAAAGTCGTAAAATTACAACATATCAAGCAGTCTACATCTTCAATGACTAAATTAGTTAAAATTTGAGCTCAAATAACAATAAAATCAGCCAAAAAAATAACAAAAAGGAAAACTACAACAAATTAACCACTCTACATCATTGATTGCTTCATTTAGTCAAATTATTGAACTAAAATAACAGCAAAATTCAGCTAAAAATGACAAAGGAAAATTTGGTCACCTATGCTTAAATTAGTAAAAAAAATTGAGCTAAAAAAACTAAAAAAAATCAGCCAAAGAATAAACGACAAGGAAAACTAAAACAAATTAAGCACTCTACATCATCGATCGCTTAATTTCGTCAAATTATTGAACTAAAATAACAAAAAAGAATCACCTAAAAATGACAAAAAAGGAAAATTTAGTCATCGATGCTTAAATTAGCAAAAAATTGAGCTAAAATAAGCAAAAAGGAAAACTCCAACAAATTAACCACTCTACATCATCGATCGCTTAATTTAGTCAAATTATTGCACTAAAATAACAACAAATTCAGATAAAAAACAACAAAAATGAAAACTACAACAAATTAAGCACTCTACATCATCGATCGCTTAATTTCATCAAATTATTGAACTGAAAAACAGCAAAAATCAGCGATTGTTAGTTAAATGAAGATCGATTTGATTATACATACCGATGATAAAGTGCGGCGAGCGGTGAGCGGCGAGAAGAAGAAGAGGAGGTTTGTTGGCTTTGTTGTGTACTATGGAGAAAAAGAAAGGGTTTTTTTTAGAATATAAGATGTGTGGTTTTATATGTAGTTATAGAAATGAACGGTCACGATTTGTTGATGAGGGTATCAATAGAAGTCTCTAGAATAAAGGCTTCATTTTGGTGAACCACACTCATGTTTTTTTTTTGTTTTTTTTTTGTGTGTGTGTGTTGGGGGTGGGTGGGTATGAGTAAAAGTTATTAAGTTATCGAGCAAGCTATCATCAAAGATGTGGTGCAGCGGATAAGGCTGTTTCTCCCTTAATTAGAAGACTCGAAACTTGAGCTCTGGGTATAGAAAAATCTTTAATAGGAAGTGTTTCCCCCATTTAGAGCCCTACGGGCGCGAATTCGGATTAGTTGGACGCTCCCTCCGAATGGACCTTGGTAGGGAGAGCTTCCCCTGAATGGGGCCTACGTGACGGGAATCTAAATTACTCGTACTCCAATGTGGCTATCGAATACCGGATGAGAAACCCAAAAAAAAAAAGTTATTGAGCTATCGAGTAAGCTAGCGTTTGTCAATAGATTTTAATTTTTTTTTGGAAAGTTATTTTTAGGTGAAGTTTTATTATGTATTTGGTTATAGTATTTGAAAAACAAATTTCGCTTTAAAAGTTGGGCAAACAACATAAATTCTGATAGTTTGTAGTTTAATTATAGAAATTTTTGACATTTTACATAATTGTTGAAAATACGTGAGTTTGAGTCTGTCATGATACATAATTAGCTCTCGATAGATTCAATGAAAATATATTTTTCCTTTTGTGGAGATACACAGTTAGCTTCCGATATATTTTCTTCGATTTTGAGTCTGTCTAAATACATAATTAGTTTCTGATACATCCAACGAAAATACATAATTAATTGAAATTTTTATAATTATTTTCTAAGGGTGAAAAGTTGTATAAATATGGTAAGTTAAGGTGCATGTTAAGATACTAGTTTTTCTAGCATTTAGGAATTTGAATTATTTGTCAAAAATATACGTCAAATGATAACAAATTATATGATCAAACATTATTTGTCAAGTTTTTTTTTTTCAATTACTTGAAAATTGTATGACCAAACAGGTCAAACAAAGGTGACTTCGTACTAGAAAAATTCAAACTTGAAACCTCTGAGTAACAACAAAAAAGTATTTACCACTTCATCACCATGCTTGTTGGTTAGCAAAAGTTATTGAGTTCTAGTTAATTTTTTTTTTTTTTTTTTGATAAAGATGTTGATTAGTGCGTAAATTAAACACCAAAATAAGCGATATCCACTGGGTCAAGAGCACCCCTCGAATAAAACCTTCCATGTCCGGTTGACCAAAATGACCTAATTTACAATATTAATATATATTGTCATAAATAAGACAATTAAAGAAGGTAAAGAGGTTGTTTTCGAAAGACCGTTCGCTCAAGTAACACATATCAAAGCAATAAGAAAAGAAAATGCCCAAGTAAATAATTGGAAAGCATAATAATGCATTTAGGAATAGTATCAAGAAGTAAATAATACCTTAAGGGGTCGTTTGGTGTGAGATATAAACGATAAATAGTCTCGAGATAAAATGAAGAATTATTTTATTTCATGTTTAGTTGGAGGTATTAGTTAATCCCTGAATTACTTATCCCACCATAGTGATGGGATAAGTTATCCTGAGATAACTCTTTCCCAACCAAACGACCCCTAATTGTTAATAGTAAGCAGTTGTGTGTGGTGGGGGTGGGGGGCAGATGACGACAACAACAACAACAAACCCAGTGTATTTCCACATAGTGAGGTCTGGAAGGGTAAAATGTACGCAACCACTACCTCCGAAGTAGAGAGGTTGTTTCCGATAGACCACCGGCTCAAGACAAAGAATAGTAAACATAGTCATGAGGGGGATGACATTAACTAAAAACCTTTTCTTCATTTATATAGGATTGTAGGATTCTATAATGAACATACAAACATTGATCAAAAAATCTATTTCATTTATTACAAATCAACCATACTTCTATGGAAGAAGTAATTGGGAACAAGGTTTAAGAAACCAAAACTCTGCACACCATGTTTACACACCCCAAAACTCTCCTCAGCCGCGAAGTGATGCGCGAGGGACAGCAGGTAAGCCTAGTTCATCTTTGGCCTGTGGCATCACAAGACAATAAAAGATGTCAACGTTAGTCAAACGTCAAAAGAAGAAACACGAACATGGGTGTTATGTTGCTCGGACTCTTCAAGAGCGCCATTAAGTGCTTGTCGGATCCTCCAAAAGTAGTGCAATTTTGAAGTATCCGACAGGGGTGCTGCTGCATTTTTGGAGAGTCCGAGCAACATGGCATGGGCGTTAAGCAAGGGAGAGCAGACCAGGCTGGCCCAGGTGCTAACTTATTTCATCTCTATTTTATCAGCAATAGATTTTCTTCGAACGCTGGAGTATTGTAGCTTATCTACCTATTTCGGAAGTCATTTTTTTGGTTCTTCGTTTAGCCCATATCACATTTGAGTTAAACCCTATTTGAATAGTCGTTAGGATCAGGGATAGCCGATAGGCATATAACTAAACGAGTAATTGTGCCGTAGTGGTGCGCACCATCTTGTAAAGGAAGAGTTTTCCTTGTTTACTTTCTCTAGGATGATTGTTACATTTGGGAGGTAAGGTTTTATGTTCCCCTCTCATTCTAGATGCATAAAGGATAGGTTCTTTTGACTCTTTCCAGTCACTGCCGACCGGTTAACACCTTAACAAATCAACTGGCTAGCACCATAGGACTGGAGGTCAGGTCCAAGTCCCCCTCCTAGTACTTTTTAGTGATTTTCATTTATGTTGAGGCCTGACGGTGTTTCTCAGCCCCCGACCACCGCGAGGCATGAAAACCTAGGGTACAGTCATTTAAAACAAAACATGACAGTGTTAAGAAACCACCAAGAGAGAGGTTTGGGATTGAGATGTTATACTTGCCGAAGTAGATAATAACTTGCCTTCTATTCCGAAATATATATGATATAAAGATTGAGCGGCAAAGGTTGAAGGACTTGGGACTTATATCACAGGTTCAAGCCCTGCAACATGCAGACTACACGTGGTATTTAAGTGGAGAAGGGTAGAGAGGCCGGCCCGTTATCCCTCAAATTTCAAAGGCTGTGGTTGGTTGTAAGGGTGAGCCTCTGACAGATTCTCGGAGATTAAAATAAAACATATATGATGTAAGATATGTAAAACACACATCAACAACAACAACAACAAACCCAGTGTAATCCCACCAAGTGGGGTCTGGGGAGGGTAAAATGTACGCAGTCCATACCGCTACTTCCGAAGAAGTAGAGAGTCTGTTTCATATGTAAAATACACATATTTAGCAGAAAAGATGTCGATTAGTTTCCAGGTTATGCTTTATCTGAAAATACCTGTGTGTTAGCTCGGCCAGCTGGCATTGGTGCATGTCCCATTGGTGCTGATGGCAGGTTAAGCTCTGAATCTAGATCGGGTTCCTTATCAGGTTGTAGGTATGAAGGGACACCTTCAGATTCGAACTCCATGTCCGCTTCCAGAGCATCAAGCTCTGATAACGAAGAAAGTTAAATGCACATCAAACATGTTTTCACTAGAAAATTCATATGTAAAACCGCTATAAAATCTTACCACCCATAAGCTCTTCTTCATCAACATCATCAGGTACACCGTAGCTTCTACCAAGAGTCTCTTGAATTTCATTGCTTACATCCATCAGGTCTGTCATTTCATCTTGTAGGTTCTATATTTACGCATAAGAGTATCACAACATGGATAAACTTCACAACCATAGTCGCAAATAGAAAAGGAAGAGATTAAACTCCGGGAAGCTTCACAGAAAAACTTAAAACGGTAATGGAGAATACGTACATCTACGTCTTGAATGTTCACAGTTTTCATCATTCCTTTTAATTCTTTGTTCGCTGATTTCATTGCTGCCATCTGAAAAAACATAGCCAAGTTAATAATGGAAAATTCCACCCTAAACAAATCAACGCCATTGCTCAATTGTGCCTTCAGACACAAACATTTAAACTAAAATGGAAGCAATATCAAAAAAAAAACTCTAGCGGACACAAAAAGAAATCCCTTCCTCATAACAATTGGGTTGTCCTCCTACCTCTAGGGAGGTAGGCAGCAGGTTCCCATCAGGTTACCGAATAAGCTTCGCTTGACAAGCCTTGAGCTGTGCCCAATAGGGCGCTACCAAGAAAAAGACACACTTCACCATGAATTTGATATAGCCAAAAAATTCTGTTAAGCGCAGAAACTCCTAAAAACTCAATATTAAAACCATGCTGAATGATGGCCAGTAAATAGTTTAAGATCTATTTTTCTCCTCCCGAAAATAGATCAAGTCAAATTTTAGAGAAAAGACAATTATTTTCAAGGAGCATGCACTGTTATTAAAAAAATGATGCTGCGAGATATATTCTTAATAAGAACATCAATAGATGAACGTCATATCTGGGGGGTTGCAGATAAGAATTACCCATTCAAGCAGTTGATTAATGTTTTTTCACAAATAAGACTACATTTTGTTATTATGAACAAGGTAACTCGTGAACGAGTATGGATTCCATTTTAACATTTAACATACTGTTTGTTGAGCATCTTTGATCCCCTCAGCAGCAAATGAGACTTGGTCTAAGTTGAAAGTCTGATTGTACAGCATGTCCCGCTGACCTTCATACCTGTTGATTATTCAACGAATAGCTTATGCATTTGTTAGAACAATATGTTAATACATGATCTTAGACTATAAAACAAGTATAAGAAGAAAGAGAAATATACCTAAATAGTGTCTGAAAATGTAATTTCTACCTCAAACAAGAAAGTGAAAGTAATAGCGCATCTAAATATAAGAGAGCACCAAGGGTGCGGATTACTGGTCAATGAAGTGGCCACAAACCATGGAGATCAAGGTCCAAATCCCAGCAACGACTACAAAAACTAGGTGATTTCTTTCCATCTGTCTAAGTATTGGGGCAGAGTTACTCTGTACCTATCTTGGTGGGAGGTAGCAGGTACCGAAGGAACAGTCAAGGTGTGCTCAAGCATGGCTTAACACCTCCCTTGTCAAAAAAGAAAAAAAAGTGCATTTAAATATATTGTACATTGATTTAATGGCCAAGCACTGCCTAGCGCCTACTTTTGCTTCAGTTATGATAACAACAACTAATCCACTTTTTCTGTTTCTCGTAATATAATAACGACAAGGACCCCCAAATATGTATCTTTTCATGTCATTCATGTGTGTGTGAGAGAGAGAACTGGTTAACTGAGTACAAATATTTCATATCAGAATTTAAACTACTTGACTTTCACACGTAATTGAACTTGATAGTTAGACAAGCCACTTTAAGCCTCGTTGAACTCAAGGTAATGAGTAATGACATATGATTTAACTCACATTCTCTTTTGCTTCAACACTCTCATAGCTCGAGCTTTTACTGCCTCCTGAGCTGGACCTGGTCGAGTCTTCTTTAGCTGTTCCTTGTACCTTGCAAGTTCAGCATCAAGCTTCTTGATTTTATCTTCCACCGACTCACCTCTTTTATTGATCTGGACAATTAAGAAGCAACCGAAAGGATCAGAGATTACTCATGCAAACAACCAGTAGTAATCACCAAACTGCAGAGAGCTAAAAAAAGAAAAATATTCCAGGTTAATCAACTGGAAACCATATAAGCAGACACCACGTCATTATACTACAAACAAATGTGAAGCAGACCGAGAAAAGAAATGGAAACAGTTTATCCCTTCCGCAATTCCCTCGTGTATTTTTGGTGCATGAAATGCTTTTATCACCATTCAGGGGATAAAGAAAATAAGCACTAAAACAACAACAACAACATACCCAGTTAATCCCACAAGTACGGACCGGGAAAGGTAGGATATAGAAAAATATAATACATAAATTTGTTCTTTTAACTTGGCCTCAGCTGACATCTATGCCCTCCATCTTCGGTGAGCACAAGTAGACACTTAAACTATCATAAGCAAGGAGACGCACACGTAATACATGGCAAATCGCGTGAGATTTTTCGCGTCAGAGGTGTGTCTCTACTTATTCAACTTTATGATAGTTTAAGTGCCTACTTGTACACACCCAAAATTGGAGGGCACGGATGTCAGCTGAGACCAAGTTAAAGAGCATGTTACGTCTATGTATTATGCTTTCTCAATTCACTTTATTGACCAGTACGCCATGCCCTTAAATGCCTCCTACAATTAATACTATCAATCAAGTTCATTCAACTTCAGAGTTCTAATGGGATCTAGTGTACTATTACTCATTTAACAATTACATCGTCCAAACCCACCACTGTTTTAAGAATAGAGTAAGCTCAATCAATAGTAAACTACCATAAAAACAATTTTTTTTTAAAAAGGCCCGATGCACTAAAGCTCTAGCTATATGCAGAGCCCAAGAAAATCCCAGACCACAAGGATCTCTTGTACACAGTCTTACCCGTCCGTAACATCCACACAAAACAACTTTTAAAATATACAACTCAGTACACTAAAGCTTCCGCTATACATGGGCCCAGGACCAACCTGAACCACAAGGATCTCTTGTACCCCGTCTTAGCCATTCGTAACAACCATACAAAACAACTTCTAAAAATACAACTCCGTTCACTAAAGCTCCCGCTATACGCGGGCCCAAGACAAACCTGGACCACAAGGATCTCTTGTACACAATCTTACCCGTTCATAACATCCACACAAAACAACTTTTAAAATATAAAACAATCCAGTACACTAAAGCTCCCGCTATATGCAAGCCCAGGACCAACCTGGACCACACTGATCTCTTGTACACAGTCTTACCCTTTCTTAACATCCACACAAAATAACTTCTAAAATATACAACCTAGTTCACTAAAGCTCCCGCTATGCGTGGGCTCAGGACAAACCTGGACCACAAGGATCTATTGTACACAGTCTTACCCGTTCGGAACATCCACACAAAACATCTTTTAAAATACACAACTCAGTACACTAAAACTCCCGCCATATGTGGCCCCGGACAAACCTGGACCACAAGGATCACGATTCTGAACACATGACAACAACTTTATGAAAAAATTAAAACAACACCACAAAAACAATTTTTTTTCTTTTTTTAAAAAGAAGCAATCCAGTACACTAAAACTCCCACTATATGCGGGACTAGGACAAATCTGGACCACTAGGATCTACTGTTTACCTGACTTGAACCCGTTACCTCCTGACCACATAGACAATAACTTTACGAGTACCTCAAAACAAAATTAGCAGTGTATTTTGCATAATTTAACAGTATTTAAACTACAGATTTATTTTATTTTATTTTTTTCAAAAAAAATTAATAAAAATTACCCTATCTGAAGCATCTTGAACAGAAGGAGGAGGTTGTGTTTCTTTCTTAATGCCAAAAACTCTCTTCATTTCTCTCTTCTTCTTCACTGAGAAAATTCTAGGGTTTTTTTTGGTTCAATGGGAGCTCAATTTGGTACTAATCTGACAAAATGATCCGTTATGCTTTGTCTGGGAAAAAGTTAAAATATATGGAAAAACTTTTTCGGGTCCCAATGCAGGTATCGGATATCGGATCAGAAACAAAAAAACGAAACAATATTTTACCATAATATTTTTTTTGTTAAAGGGAAACAACATAAATTTCGACATTTAGCAGCTTAATTACAGAAAATTTTGACATTTTGTATAATTACTAAAAATCTCAATTTTGAATCTATCAAGATACATAATTAGCTCCCGATGCATCCAACGAAGATAGATTTTTTCATTTGTAAAACTACACAATTAGCTCCTGATTATTTTTTTTTCGATTTTGAATCTGTCGAAATACATAATATATCCAACGAAGATATATTTTTTTTTACTTTATAAAGATACATAATTAGCTCTCAATTTTTTTTTTCCTGATTTTTGTTCTGTTGAGATACATAATACATCCAACGAAGATGTATTTTTTCCTTTGTAAAAATACATAATTAGCTTACGGTATATTTTTTTCGATTTTAAGTCTGTTGAGATACATATGAAAATTTGTGTAAATATGATAAGTTAAGGTATATGTTTATGATTTTTTCTTTTTTTAATCTCACAAGTAAGGTTTAGGAAGGATAAAATGTATGAATACCTTACCACTACCTCGAGAAGGTAGATAATCTGTTTCCAAAAGATCCCCGGCTTAAGTAGTGGCACAATCAATTATTGAAAAGTACGTTACACTATTTACCAGTAATTTTTTCCTTTGTAACGATACATAATTAGCTTCTGATATTTTTTTTTCCAGTTTATATCTGTCGAGATACATAATTCATCCAACGAAGATACATTTTTTCCTTGTAAAAATGTATATATATATTTTTTTTGATAATTTGGTGTCTAAGTCAATTTTCATGCATCTCAATTAAAATCGCGAGATACCTATCACCTTCCATCAGTAACAGATAAACAGATATCAGATAACTTTGTCAATCATGAAAAAATAATCATCTAGTGCACTAAAACTTCCGTTATACACGAGACCCAAAAATATCCAAACCACAAAGATCTATTTACACAATCTTCCATCGCATTTCTGCAAAAGAATGTTTGCATGACTTGAACTCATGACCTCCTGATCATACGACAACAACTTCACGAGTACCACAAAACAACATTGGTAGTGCATTTTGCATTTTACTTCTCTATAATGATATTTTACTTATACGTCAATGTCGTTTATTACAACGATACACTCTTTATAAAGTTACCTCTCAATAATAACATACTCAAATAGTATTATGTAATAATATTTTATAAGAAATATATTATGTACAAAATAAAATATCAAAATATTTATGGTAAGCACATTAGTGTCATGCACACAATAAATTTTAAGTACGACGATTTAATCTAAAGAAAAAAATTGTATTTAAATTATGTAAATCAAGTATTTTATAAGAGGAAAACGCTACTAATATTTGCGCTCTCTCTCTCTCTCTCTCTCTCTCTCTCTATATATATATATATATATATATATATATATATATTCATGTTCTTTTTAATTTTATATACTTTTGTTTATAATAGCTAAATGAGATCTACATGTCAAATATCAGTATACATATATAACAACACCTCTCTATAGTTCATATGCAAGAACGACACAAACAAATCGAGAAAGTAAACTTAAAAAAAAAGTAAGACACGTTAACTGAAACAGAATAACTCAAATTACTTGTTAAACCTCATAGTCTTAAACTTGACGCGTGAGATACAAGAACAAAAGAATTATTGGCCCTTCGAGGACATTCGATAAAATTGGAACGATACACAAAAGATTATCATGATTCATATGCAAGAACGACACTGAACAAATCGAGAAAACTTTAAAAAAAAAAAAGTAAGACACGTAAACTGAAACACAATAACTCAAATTACTTGTTAAACCTCATAGTCTTAAACTTGACGCGTGAGATACAAAGAACAAAAGAATTATTGTCCCTTCGAGGACATTCGATAAAATTGGAACGATACACAAAAGATTACTGTGATTCATATGCAAGAACGACACAAACAAATCGAGAAAGTAAACTTAAAAAGAAAGTAAGACACGTTAACTGAAACAGAATAACTCAAATTACTTGTTAAACCTCATAGTCTTAAACTTGACGCGTGAGATACAAGAACAAGAGAATTATTGTCCCTTCGAGGACATTCGATAAAATTGGAACGATACACAAAAGATTATCATGATTCATATGCAAGAACGACACTGAACAAATCGAGAAAACTTAAAAAAAAGAGAGTAAGATATGTAAACTGAAACACAATAACTCAAATTACTTGTTAAACCTCATAGTCTTAAACTTGACGCGTGAGATACAACGAACAAAAGAATTATTGGAACGATAAAATTGGAACGATACACAAAAGATTACCATGATTCATATGCAAGAACGACACTGAACAAATCGAGAAAACTTTAAAAAAAAAGTAAGACACATAAACTGAAACACAATAACTCAAATTACTTGTTAAACCTCATAGTCTTAAACTTGGCGCGTGAGATACAAGATCAAAAGAATTATTGTCCCTTCGAGGACATTCGATAAAATTGAAACGATATACAAAAGATTACCATGATTCATATGCAAGAACGACACTGAACAAATCGAGAAAACTTAAAAAAAAAGTAAGACACGTAAACTGAAACACAATAACTCAAATTACTTGTTAAACCTCATAGTCTTAAACTTGACGCGTGAGATACAAGACCAAAAGAATTATTGTCCCTCCGAGGACATCGAATAAAATTGGAACGATACACAAAAGATTACTGTGATTCATATGCAAGAACGACAATCGAGAAAGTAAACTTAAAATGAAAGTAAGACACATAAATTGAAACATAGTAATTCAAATTACTTGTTAAACCTCACAGTCTTAAACTTGACGCGTGAGATACAAGACCAAAAGAATTATTGTCCCTCCGAGGACATAGAATAAAATTGTAACGATACACAAAAGATTACTGTGATTCATATGCAAGAACGACAATCGAGAAAGTAAACTTAAAATGAAAGTAAGGCACGTAAACTGAAACACGGTAACTCGATACAAAACTTTTATACACAGTTTAATTTCACAAGCAGAACAATCATGTACAACAACAACAACAACATACCTAGTGTATTCCCACAAGAGTGGGGTCTGGGTAGGGCAAGATGTACGCAGTCCATACTGCTACCTCCGAGGAAGTAGAGAGGCTGTTTCCGATAGACCCCCGGCTCAAAGTAGAGAACAATCATGTACAACAAACAGAGAGAAAAATCAAAGAGGAGAAAAAGGTGCATCTAACTGAATATGTGACATTATTAACAACTATGTTTACAGTGTAACTAGCTAAAGAATACAGGTTAAACCAGATAAAACACTTCATCATTCAGATAGCAAACCAAGTTGCTTTCGAGTCCTTCCGACATATAAATCTCCCGATTTTATCATCCCTGGAAGGCGTCCAATGCACGATATGCAGTAAAACTGCGCTACAGCCTCTCTTTTACCTAGAGCAATCAACGATAATGGTAAAGCTGGTTTATATACATTCAAGTTGTTGTCATTCGCGTTCTTCATTAACAGTCTGATGTTCTTGGTAGCTATCCCCGCATGTCTTTGAGCCAAATATCCTAGTTTAAGTTCCTGGAATTTCAACGATTCTAAGTTAGCAAACTCGATATAAGAAAAAAATAGAAAAGTTGTAATGAAGGCTCGTAGTAAACAATAGGAAACAGTCTCGCTAATACCTTCACAAGGTAGGAGTAAAGTTGCGTACGCACCACCTTCCCTGGACTCCACTCGTGGGATTACACTGTGGGGTTCAGGGAAGGGCCGGAACACAAGGGTCTATTGTACGCAGCCTTGTATAGATAATGCAGATATTGATGACTCGTTGCATAAAACAATCTATGTAAATAGAGCTTAGTTACGAAGGATGCATACGTGGTTGATTCTTGGAGTGAGGGTTTTACTGATCCATATCGTGAGTGTACACGTATAAAAAAAGGTATCGTGTAAGAGAAAGAGAGTGAAATTTTCTGCTATGTTGCTCAGACTCTTCAAAAGTACCGTCAGGTGCGGTGGATCTTCCAAAACCCATGAATTTTGGAGGATCCAACACGGAATTGGTAGCATTTTCCGAGGGTCCGAGCAACATATATAGGTCTTCTGCACATAAGGAGTGTGCTTTCCGAGGAAGTACAACAACAACAACAACAACAACAACAACAACGACAACATACGCATTGAGACCTCACAAGTGGGATCTGAGGAAGGTAGAGTATACGAAGAGCTTACCCCCACCTCGTGGAGGTAGAGAGGCTGTTCCCGAAGGACCCTTGCAATAAGGGACATGGAATTTCAATTTCCTTATTGTTATCGATTTGCTAACATAATATTGTGATCATGAAGATGTTTTCGAAACCAAAAGGTACTTGAGAAAGTCATGAAAAACTTACAGGGATATCAGTAATATCTCCGATGCCAAACACATTGTTGCGACCCTTGACCTTCAAATTAGAATCAACCATCAACCTTCCATGAATGTCCAAACAATCCTTTAACGCGGTCTCTTTTAGCCACCCCGAACCAATCGGCTTTCCAATGCAAATAAAATGGCATTCGGCGTCTATAGTTTGTCCACCAGATGTTTTGTAAACACCGCCTTTTGCATTATTTACATCGACAGATTGCCCAAGAATGATGTCAACCTTCCTTTGTTTTAGCCAATGCACTACCTTATTGCTAGCAGTTTCTCCAATAAATTCCAACAACATTGATCCCCGGTGCACAATCGTCACCTTCTTATCGGGATAATCCACTGCAATTTCAGCAGCCAGTTCCACGCCTGTTTGTCCTCCCCCGATTACTAATATGGATTTGGCAGATTTAATCGTTTCATGATCTGTAAACCAGTAAAATGATTAGAAATGAAGCTGTCGATGAGCCCTCCAACTTTAGAACATTTGTTGAGATTTACAAACGTAATAGAAATTGTATTTTTGACGATGTTCTGTCCCATATAGGCGATATTGACTAGTTGGGATTAAGGATTAGTTATCGCGGTTCCACTTACAACCAGAGCAAGTACATAATTTCACTCGTAAAGTCGCCCATCTTGAGGTTGACTGTTCATATGCAACTGGTTGAGGATGAGAAGAGGAGGCAGGCGGAGTTTGGGGATAGGCGGGGAAAGAGGAGCAGGTTTTCCGATCAGGGAGGTGCTTAGTATCAGGGTGGTAGAGATGGTGGCAAGTGGCAGAAAAAGAAGTGGGGGAGTTCTGGCTCCTTTTCTGCTAGTGCTTCTTACTAGTCGGGAGACAGGCGTCATCAAGGTGGTGACAATTCTGGGGCACGGTTGCCCAATCTTAGGCGAGAGGAGGTCAGTCGGTTTCTTCGTGTCCTCCTTGTTGATTCTGTGGCGGTCCCCATCGGGGATATTGTGAAGAAGGGAGGGACAAATGCTTCAAGCGTGGCCAGACAGGCCATCAGCTCAGGGATTGTCCGGTCAATAAGCTAAGGTTGCTACGGGGGCAAATAAGATTCCTGTGGCTTCATCTTCTGCTCCCGCACCAGGTGGTGTGACATCTGCTTCTGTTACTGCTCCTGGTTCTGTCGGAACAGGTTGTATGCTTTGGCGTCCCGACAGGAATCCGAGGCATCACCTGATGTTGTTACTGGTAAGTTACAGCTTTTCTCTCGTGACGTATATTGTTTGCTTGATCTCGGGTCCACTCTTTCTTATGTGACTCCATATGTGGCTGTATCTTTTGGTTTCAATCCGGATGTTATTTCGGATCCTTTTTTTTGCTTCTACCCCGGTATTACTAGCGAACGTTTTAAAGAATAAAAGATCATCATGCAATCTACGAGTAAATCGACAGATCCATGATGTTACCTGCTTGGTATTGAGTGAACTTCTCATCTTTCGTGAAAGCACCAGTTTCCGAGTGACCAGTAGCGATAACAGCAAAATCATACGCGACTCTGTCGCCTTTTGCAGTTACAACCTCTGTCTCCGTGATGTCAGTAGCAGCAGATGTAACGACTTTTCCACGAGGAAGGTATTCGGAGTGACTAAAGACGGCTCGTTTTGCAAATGAAGGATCACACATTGACCTTAAAGCAGCCCAAGGCATCTCAAAGAACTCCTTCCTGTTCATATTTCTTGCATTCGGTTAATTATAACACTATACAAATGATAAATCCATGTAATATCTTAACGAAAATGGCTAATAAACTGGACGTTGGACCTAACTCAACTCCAAAAGCTAGATCGTGAGGCTTTCCCCACCCTACCCCATTTATTGGCGAAAAATAGAACATGGAGAAATAAACACACCAAGAGGGAGTTGGGAACCACGAGGTCTCAAACTCAAATCTCAACGTAAACAAAACATGAGGTGATTTTTTCTCGTCTATCCAAACGTTGATGTATATAGGTACCCGATACTTATGTCGGTGAAAGATAGCACGTAAACATGAGCTGACCCAGACATCACAATTATCAAAATTTTAGAAAACAAACAAAGGCATAAAAGATACTCATATATCAATGATGGTAACATTGGCCTCATCTAAAAAAAAAAAAGGGCAGCCCGGTGCACTAAAGTGACCGCTATGCATAGAGTTCGGGGAAGGGCCTCACTACAAGGGTGTATTGTATGAAGCCGAGGCTGTTTCCAAGGCTTGAAGCCGTGACCTCCTCCTGGTCACATGACAACAACTTTACCGGTTACTCTAAGGCTCCCCTTCAGCATTAGCCTCATCTATATCACCTAAGTGTGGAATTCGTGGAGGTGCATACAAGCTGACTCAGACCCCACAATTATCCAACAAACAAAAGCATAAAATCCACACATATCAACAAGGGTAACATTGGCCTCATCTATATCACCTAAATGTGGAATTCGTGGAGGTGCATACAAGCTGACTCGGACACTATGATTATCAAATAAACAAAAGCATAAAACACTCACATATCAACGAGGGTAACATTGGCCTCATCTATATCACCTAAATGTGGAGTTCGTTGAGGTGCATACAAGCTGACTCAGACACCACGATTACCAAACAAACAAAAGCATAAAACACTAGCCTCATCTATATCACCTAAATGTGGAATTCGTGGAGGTGCATACAAGCTGACTCAGACCCCACGATTATCAAACAAACAAAGCATAAAACACTCACATATCAACGAGGGTAACGTTAGCCTCATCTATACCGCCTAAATGTGGAATTCGTGGAGGTGCATACAAGCTGACTCAGACACTACGATTATCAAACAAACAAAAGCATAAAACACCAGCCTCATCTTCGTGGAGGTGCATACAAGCTGACCCAGACACTACGATTATCAATCAAACAAAAGCATAAAACACTCACATATCAACAAGGGTAACAAACAAAAGTTACTCACATATCAACGAGGGTAACATTAGCCTCATCTTGAAGACTCCTTGCAATAAGAGATCCAGCAACTCCACCTCCAATCACCACTACTCTTTTCTTCTCTGCACCTGAATCCGCCATGCCTAAATTCGACAATGCAGCATACAAAATAAAAGTCCAATAATATCAACAAGCACCACAATTCCCAAAGAGAAATCCTGTTCAAAATGCTCTTTATATACACAACATATACATATAAAAAAAATTCAAAAAATGCTCCAATTTCCTAGCTAGTGTTTTTCCTTATCAAGAAAATTAGCTAGGAAATTGAATCAACTGTTGAATTTTTCTTTTTTTTAATTTTTAATTTTTAATTTTTTTCGTTTCTGCTTAGGAAATTGATGTGATACTTGTTTCTTTTTAAAGGAAAAAATTGTATATCGGCAAAATTAATCGCCGATATACCTCTGTTGCTTGGATGAAGGATTGGGAAGAAGATAATAAATAATGGTATATATAATTATAATAAAGGTAAATAAAAATGTGAATGGTTAAGAGTAGAGAAAGGGAGGCATCTTGTGTTATCTTGTGTTGTGCATGGCAGGACTTGCTTATTTATAGGAGAAATGGTTGAATGCCATGCACAAATATAAGTTTGTATATGTGAGTCATCTTTTACCTTCATTGTGTTTGTTAAGGATAATTCAAAATCATTTAAGGATAATTCTTGCCTTGATTAGGAGGTAATAAAATTAATGATCTAAGGTCACATTTTAATCTGAGGCCTTAAATATATATATATATATATATATATATATATATATACGTAATAAATAAAAAATTAATGTTGTTTTTTCTTATTTTTTTCTTCATAATTGTTGTTTTTAGTGTAGTATTATATTTCACATAGTAATGTTATTATTTATAATAGTAATTAAGGATTGATTCAAGTTAATAATACGTTAACTATGCGTTTTCAATACATAATCTTGGATGTTATTGTAAACATATTATTTATAGGCATAATACATAAACTTTCTCTTTAACGTGATTCAAGCTGAAGCTAAGTTAAAGGGCATAGAATAACAAATAGTACCGAGATAAGTTATTCCATCCTTTTGGTGGTATAATAATCCCAGAATAATTTATCTTGGGATCAAATCATATAATGACAAAATTACCCTCCAAATTCTTTGATTATCACTTTTTACATATATAAGGTGAAAAATATTTTTGTAAACAAACAATATATTCTTAGAAATCAAACAACTACTAAAAAATAATACTAGGATAACTAATCTCAGGACAACTAATCCCAACATAACTAATTCCGGCATAACTTGTCTTCAAACCAAACGACCACCTAGTGTTTAACAGGCGATAAGGTGTTGAAATTTCGCGCAAAATTTTCAAAATATACTTAACGGGTACATCCATGTAATCATATCAGATATTTACAGTCAAACCTTCCAATAACAACATTGTTAGTTCGATTATCTTTTGACTGGTATAGTGAAATGTTGTTACAATTTGAGCATAAAACATAACATAACATGAAAATTTTGATTTTAAAAGAACTTGACGGTTATAGTGAAACGTTATTATAGAGGATGACTTCTATAGAGACACTGTGCACCGATAAACGAGTCCAAGCAACATATGTAGTCTCTCTCATTTTCGTTTATCTCCTTCGATCAAATCGTTCTGCTTCCAACAAGAGTCAAACTCTGAAAGCGTGGTAAGTCACTACCCAAGGCCATTACCAACAATGGGGTTTATGTTTGAGATGTCAGCTTGAAATCCCGATGAATCGAGGAGACAATCAAAGAAACTATACTTCTCGAAAAAGGATGGAATGGCGACCTATGGTAAGAGAGCCTTTAGCACCAGAGCGAAGAATGACGACTGATTCAGTTACATTCTTCCTATATTTGAGATAAGCATCTAGTACCCCCGAACTACGGCTAAAGTTGCTACGACATACTCCAACTTCACAGGGATCCTATTACTCCTGAGCTCAATTTTAGCGTATTTTTGTCGCCCTTTTGTGCTGACGTGACACCTTTATTACATAAAATGAAGTCCACGTCAAACGTGCCACATCAGCTAAAAAGATTGACAAAAGGTGCCACGTCAACTAAAAAGGCTGACAAAAATATGCTAAAATTTAGTTCAGGAGTAATAGACCCCCGTAAAGTTGGAGTGTGTCGTAGCAAATTTGGTCATAGTTTAGCGTATACTAGATACTTTACTCTCTACATTTTCAAATACTTTATGCCCAAAAGTCAATCCAAATTTATAGAAGAGTGTACACAAATGAGACTAAAAGTAGTTTACACAATAACAACATCAAAAAATCTCTACTATTTTGTTTATACATATATGTCTTCAAAACATGACGGGCGCCTCGGAGGTCACGGGTTCAAGTCGTGGAAACAACAGCCTTGAGGTAACTGGTTCAAGTAGTGAAAACAACAGCCTCGAGGTCACTGGTTCAAGTCGTGGAAACAACAGCCTCTTGCAGAAATGTAATATAATGCTGCGTACAATTAAATATTTGTGGTTCGGCCCTTCTTCGAACCCCGAAACAAGTTTGACGAATTCACTTGTTTTTTTCAAGCCAATTAAGAATGCCTTTTTCTGATTCAGTGAGTTCCTCCTCTTGCTTTTGCTTCAAAGTGCCTTCTAAGTAGCCAAAATAGTCTCTGTAATTTCGTTTATAGTAATTATCCAATCTCTAAAAAAAAAAAAAGGTAAAAATTAAATTCAATAAATAATTAGAACAAGAAGGTAAAAACTTTTACTCCTTCTGTCTTATTTTACGTGGCACCGTTTGACCTCACATGAAGTTCACACAACAAAAAAGAATAAATGCTCTGTTTCCACCTGAACTATACACGAAAGGTCCTATTACCCCCTTACTAACTAAAACTGTATTTTTGGCAACCTTAGTGTCTACGTGTCACATCAGTGAATCAACACACTGAAGGTCCACATAGGCACACGTATGTGCCACGTAGGCACTAAGGTTGTCAAAAATATGGTTTTAATTAGTTCAGGGGTAATAGGACCCTCCTAAAGTTCGGGTGTGTCTCAACAATTTCGTGTATAGTTTAGGGTTGAAACAGAGCATTTTCTATATGAAAAAACAAACTTTTGAAATTTATGGTCTAAAATAAGTCATGGATGTCTGTATGACTATACATGAAGTTGACTGAGGCGGGGCCAACTTATTCATCGAGTTTCAAACCATGCGTCACTAGTTCTCGTGAGTTCTGGTTTACAAAAAATAAGATATAAGCATCCAGTACCCCTCGAACTTGGTCAAAGTTGCTACGATACACTCAAACTTCATAGGAGTTCTATTACTCCTGAACTCAATTTTAACGTATTTTTGTCACCCTTTTGTGTTGACGTGACACTTTTATTACATAAAATAGAGCCCGCGTAAAAGGTGTCACGTCAGCTAAAAAGGTTAACAAAAGATGTCACGTCAGCTAAAAACTTGAAAACTATGTCAATAAATATGATATTTAGATTTAACTTATATACACTGGAATAACATAAAGGACTTTAATACTATAAGTTATTATGATTTTTAATATGTTATAGCAGGTAATTGTATTACTATATTACTAATCTCACTTTTTATGAACGACAATTATTTTTTCGATGAGTTGGTAGTATAATTTTTCTTTTTTTTTACATTATCAGTATATAAAAATTAAACTCATAATATTTACCTCCTTATCATTCTTGGCCTTGTTCTCTTCTGACTTCTTGAGATATCCTATTATAAGAAGAATTATACAAACATTATTTGAATTATTTTGTGATAAAAATTGTGACTGAAAAAATAATGAAATACTTCGTTCGATTTAATTTGTTTGTCTTACTTTTCATTTAGTCCGTTTTGAAAAGAACGTATTTTTCCTTTATTGATAAATTTTTAATTTTAATTTTTCACATGACATATGTAAGACCACGAGAATTTAACGATATTATGTTACATGCTGTGTATCTTTCGTTTAAGATCAAAAGAGCCAACAATCTTATTTTACTTTTTTGAACTGCGTGTCAAGTTAAAACCATAAAAATAAATTGAAACGGAGAAAGTAGTAAAGAAAGAATGTGAAATCCAGAAAACATACTCCTAAAACATAGAATGTCTTTTCCTTTTTTGTTAATTTTTTAATTTCAAACTTTCTACGTGACATATTAAAGACCACAAGATTTAACGACATTTTGTTACATTCTTTATTTGATAATTGTGGCGTCCGGGCGAGCTTGCGCGCACCTCGACTAATTCCACGGAACACCTGCCACCACCCACTAGGCCACACCCTTAGGTGCTTGTTATATTCTACGTATCTTTAGCCTAAGATAACAAGATCGAGTAAAGCATCGGATGCCCCTGAACTATAACCAAATTTGCTATGACACACTTCAACTTCACATGACCCACGAACTAAATTTTAGCGTATTTTTGACATTCTTTTTAGCTGACGTGGCACGTCACCTTTGATATGGGCCCCATTTTATGTAATAAAAGTGTTATGTCAGCCAGAGGCGGAGCTAGTCTCCTTTAGGGGTTTCGGCCGAACCCCCTTCGACGGAAAAATAGACTATTTATACATGATTAAAATTATTTTTTATGTGGTTATAGTAGGTGTTGAACCCCCTATGACTAAGTTTTCTTTGAATATTGAACTCCTCAGTTGAAATCCTGGCTCCGCCTCTGATTTCAGCACAAAAGAGTGACAGAAATACACTCAAATTGAGTTCAGAGGGGTAATAGGACTCCTGTGAAGTTGGAGTGTGTCGTAGCAAATTTGACCATAGTTCGGGGAGTTACTGAATGCTTATCTCCACAAGATTCAAAAAACTTTTTACACTTTCTTGAACTTCGTCCCAAATGAAAATCAGACCAACAAATTGAAATGTAAAGGAAGAATGTGAAATCAAGAAAACATACTCTTAAGAAGCTCATTTTGAGAATCATTGACTTGAACAATTGCAACAATTGTTGAAAATAGAAGCCCTCTTCTTCCTTGCCATGTTTCTTTTTTTGTTGTAACTTTAATTTCTTTGGTATTATCAATTGCTTGCACATAAAATCTTGAAAAAGAATTAGTACAATTTCCAATAGTTAATGCCATGGAGATGACAAAGTTAATTTATTAAAATGAAATAAACATTTTAAAGGTTGGTATAGAAGCTTATAAAATCTTATCTTTTTTGTATGTGGGAAATAGCTCTTTTGAAAATATCTACATTGTGTGGACCTTTTGGGGACCATTATTTTGGGAAAATGCAAAGAGTATGATTTAGGAATTTAATATATAGTATAGCCATGTAAAATGTAATTAGCATGTTTTCTTGATTCTTGTTGATTTTTTTTCTTGAGTAGTACCTCTCAACTATGATCAAATTTGCTACGACACACGTCAATTTCACGGGGTTCTATTACCCTAAGTTGTTCGGACTCTTCAAAAATGTCTACGGGTGAGTGTATCGGATCCTAAAAAAATAGTGTATTTCTGAAGGATCCCACACTAGTGTGGCAACATTTTTGGAGAGTCCGAGCAACTTAGCTATTACCCTCCGAACTCAATTTTAGCGTATTTTTGTCACCTTTTTGTGTTGACGTGCCATCTTTTGTCAATTTTTTTAGCAGACATGCACCTTTGATGTGGGTCCCATTTTTATGTAATAAAGGTGTCACGTCAACACAAAAGAGTGACAAAAATACGCTGAAATTGAGTTCAGGGGTAATAGGATCCCTATGAAGTTAGAGTGTATCGTAGCAACTTCGGCTGTAGTTCGAGGGGCTCCTAAATGGTTGTTGTAGCAACTTCGGCCGTAGTTCGAGTGGCTCCTGAATGGTTATCTCTTTTTTCTTTGATGATGGATGGCGGTTTTTGAATCAGATTGTGCGGATCTCAATTATTCCACCAAGTACTTTATTGGATTTCAACTAGAGTACATGTCACCTCACATCAGCAAACAGATATTAGGCCCATCAACACGTAGGCGCTTTGAAGAAATCGCTTAGAAATTACCTAGTCGTTTTTATCTCTATCGTGATTTGACCCCTAACCTCCCATTGTTTCATGAGCTATTCCATCGAATATGTGTTAGCGAATCTCAATTAGTCCACCGAGTATATGTTACTTTCTATCAACACATATATCGAGTAACTTTGCTCATTAAGACTTAGCAGATGGAAAGAAATCACGTAGTAATTACCTAGGCTCATGTCATTTTCACCCTCTTCATATATATATATATATACTAGTCAAGTGTACGTGCGCTGCACGTGTATATCACGTTAGTCAATATAATAAATATAAAAAGAATATAGTTATTTTAATTGTTGTATATATATAAATATACTTCCAAAACAATGAATGAAAAAAATATTCTTAAATCAACATGGATGGATTTATTTTTGGATGCATGAAAATTTACACAAGTAAGAAAGAAAGGTGTGGATAAAACTTGGGTAAGTTCATATGACACTATAACTCAATTAAATTAAGAAATGTCAGATTTTTGAATTCATTATAAAGGTATAGTGTTAGCCGAACCTACAATAGATACAAAGTAGAAGGTTATCCCCGATATTCCTCTTCTATGATTCACAAGTAATCCATCAAATTATCACATCAATTTGTTGAATTCATTAACAATATGCGCTAAAATATAATAAACTTTTTTTGCCGTTATTATTGTATAGTGATTCAGTTATCCAGTTACCTGTAATATTTTTCAAGTAAACTTATACTACCATGCTGATTTTTAAAATTCCAATATGCATAATATACCTTGAAATCTTGTAAAAAGAAATCGATAGACGTAATGAGAATAGATTAATTTGGAGGAATGCTTGGTATAAGAACCCGATTCTACATATAATATACGAAGCAAAAAGAAAGAAAAAATATACTCTCTCCGTCCCCTTTCGAATTTTAAGATTCAAACGATTAAACTTTATCTTTACATAAATTTTTTGTCAAAGTCCGATCAAATATTCTATTTACCACCTGTATTAAACAAAAAAAATACCAGATGATAACATAACAGAAATTACAATATGATCGCGTTATCAGAACAATACGATTAAACATAATCTTTACAATAGAATCAAATTATAAAATTATATGCAAAATACATACATTAAAAATAAAAAATAGAGACAAATAAAATCTAGACAATATATTGCAAAAAATTGTGAAAAGAGACATATATAGATTGTATCGTAGAATTCATTGCAAATTAAAATATCACAATTAAGAGTCGGTTGCTAAAATAAGAAGCACCTTCATATTAAAATAGGGAAGGAAAAAATAAAATAAGTAAAAGACCCTAATTTATTTTTTTAAAAAACTAACTAACTAATGCTAAAATATGGAAGGAATTAATAAAGTAAGGAAAAATAATAATAACTAACTAATTCCCATGTATCTACCACACATCCTTCTTAAAATAGGAAAGGAAAATTGATTTACCTAAATTAAAGAATATTACATGAATTTTATACCTAAACTAATTTTGTTCCTAATAAATCCTACATTTAAAAGGACTCATAAATTAATTAATTAATATAATAAAATTAGATAATATTTTAAAAAAATAGTGAAATGACGATTGCGAAAACTTTTAATGAAGGGTAAAAAGTTCAAATCACTTTTCTAAGAGCCGAAGAGCCTTCCTTCTCACTTTTAATATATTATATAGATATATATATAGTCACCATACGACGATCCACATTGATCATTCATAGAACTTGTACTTTTATTCTTTCATATATATAACTATTATTTTTATTTAATAACCACGACTCGACAGTACAACACGTGCAATGCACGTGCCCAAAAACTAGTGTCACAAAAAGCAATAGCTACACACTTGTAAAAATTTGCATGGAAGTGACCAAGCATATTTTTCAACTAAGTTGCTCGGACTCTTAAAAAATGTCTGCGGGTGCGTGTCGGATCTGCCAAAAATAGTGCATTTTTGAAGAAACCGACACGGGTGCTACAATATTTTTGAAGGCTCGAGTTCATCTCACTATGAGGGTAAGACATTGCGTTTGTGTATTATCATGAATGAGTCCAATTGTATCTTACATCTCTTATTTATAATACATCAAGTGATCGAATAGAAACTACAGCGCAGTAACAAAACGATAACTGTCTAACTAACTGAGATGAACAGTACTAAGCAACTATAGGAACAGCGAACAGTACTAACTAACTTTCAAATTTAACTACTGCTTCCTTCTCGATATCTGGTTACTTCAGCTAATCAACTTTCTCGATAACTCTTCTCAATCATAACATTGTATCAATGCACCATGACGATATGATGGTGATGTGAGAGACCAAGCATTTTGTGATGGCAAGATATGTACATATCATGGTTTTACAGTTCGCTATTTTCAACACAATTTTGTCTACTGCCCTCCAATACCTGTTCCTCGAGTTGTCATCGATCAAATATAACAGAAGAAATACACCGGATATTCCTGTTACAAAGACCGAGAATATAACTAGAACAAAAAGGACATTTTCTTGATCGTATCTGTTCTCCGTTGTTTCATTGGTAGAGGGTCCGTAGTTGTTGCTGCAGGCAGTTCATCCCATCGGGAGTACCGCACAAGTATTTGTTCCCGACATATGCTGTTCCGTCTTGATACAAAGTGTCAAACTGTGGATTGGTTGGACAAGTTGAGATACGCGAGAAAATTCAGCAGTGTCAATGTCACTGGAATTTCACCTGTTAATTGGTTGTAACTGAGATCCAACGACTCGAGTGAAATCATCTCGCCAATAGTCTTTGGGATCAGCCCGGTAAGATTATTATGTGAGAGATTCAGGAACGGGATTCCATTTAAAAGGCCGATTTTCTCAGGGATTTTACCCGTAAGAGCATTACTTGAGACATCGAATCCAGTGTTGTAGGAATACACTGACACAAGAAATTGCGTCTGTCTTGAGGGAGTAAAAATAACCAAAGATGGTTGTCTGATTTTGTGTTTTCGTCATCATTTTCAAGCCATCTAGATTCTCAGGAAGGGGACCGGACAGATTGTTCCTGGACAAACCAATATATTGTAGATTTTCCAACATCATTATCCCTTCCGGTTTAGATTCATTGAAAGAGTTTGATGCAAGCACAAGGATACGGAGGTGGTGTAGGTCACCGATGAACTTTGGTATCCGCCCTTCAAATCTATTGCCTGCTAAGTTCAGCATCTCCAAATCTTGAAACTTCTCAATCGCTGTTGGGAAAGAACCTTCAAACTCATTTCCATTCAGGTCAAGGTAACGAAGGCTTGTAACGCGTTCTAGTTCTTTTGGAACAGTTCCAGCTATAGCTTGTTTTGTCCAAGATTAAGGTAAATGAGAGACTTGCAGTTTGCCAAATTACGCCGAATGGTGCCTGACAAGCTGTTATTAGACAGATCAAGAACCTGGAGAACATTAGCCGCTTGGCAAAGTGATTCAGGTATTGGACCATGGATTTTGTTTCCAGATAACGATATGGACCTGATGCCAAGAACTTCCCCTATCTGTGATGGAATTGAGCCAACGAGATTGTTAAGTGACAAATCGATGACATTAACATTCTCGAGCTTAGAAGGGATAGGGCCTTGAAGGTTGTTACCGGCTAAACTAATTATTGTTGGATAAGGAGAAGATTTCAGCTGAATCGTTGGAGGTATAACTCCCTTGAAGTTATTCATCGATAAATCTAGTACAGAGAGGGCCGGGAGATTGAACAACCAGTATGGTATGGCTCCTGATAGACTGTTGTTAGCCAAAATTAAAATCACGAGTCTCGTCAGATTTGAAAAGAACTCTGGGATTTCTCCTCTCATGTTGCAAGATGTAAATTCCAAAATCTCTGGCTGGAAAGTTTGCACTAAGGATTGATCTTGATCATCGATTTCCACAGACAATCCACTAACTCCGAAGCTAATTTGATCCAATCTAGACTTTTGGAACAAAGACAGTGGCGTATCACCATTCAGGTTATTCTTCTGAACATAAAGATACGAAGTTGGCCTGCGATATCATTGTCGTTGAACATCAATATACGTAATTTCTTAAGCTTTGTGATAGAAGGAGGTATCGATCCTTGGATCGAGCATCCATCGGCTAGGAAAACGGTTGATGAAGTTGAGTTGCTTAAAGAAGCAGGAACCGTTCCACCAACCTGAGTGGAGCTTATGTCAAGATATGTCAACTTTGACCATGGACTGAAAACATTGAAACAAGATCTATGGTCATAGCAGGATTGCTAGAAACATAAAGTTGTTCGAGTTGAGGAAGGTAAGGGATATGACCATCTAAATTGTTGCTACTAAAGTCAATAACCGAGAGGGTACTGAGGTTCGATAGAATATCAGGTATCGAGGATGTTAGAACGTTAGAACTCATTTCTAGAGTAGAAAGACTAGTAAGATTAAGTAATTGCGTTGTCGGAATTCTTCCTGAAATGTTGCAGTTTGGCAATTGAAGTGACATGAGATTTGAAAGACTTGATATTGGTTTAGCCCAATGAAATGATTCCGAGGACTTTGATAGATCAACACCTGTCAATACTAGATATCTGAGACGTCGTAGTCCTTCTAACCTCCTTAGATTTGGACTAGACAGATATCCATAGATTATAAAAGATAACAGTGAGCCAGAATCTAACTTTGGCGGTAATATCAAGCTAACAGTAATAGAAGACAAATCGGGGACTAAATTAGCACACGAAAGATCAAGAGACCTTAAAGATGTAAGATTTGAGAATTGCATGTCGATGGAATCTTGAAACATGGAATTCGACAGATTGAGATAAGTCAACTTTGTTAAGTTCGATATCTCAGCAGGTAACTTTGAGAGCGTGAAGTTGTTGAAACTCAGATCGAGATGTTGGATATGATCAAGAGTGAAGAGCAATGGAGATATAGTACCTTTAAGGGAAAAATCGGACGTGTTGTTAGAACTTGAAACAACCTCCTTATTGACATTGATCATGACTTCATTCGGATGAGGATTCCGGAGATTGACAACTACAACACGACCTGAACTCGAGCATTTGATTCCTTTCCAGTTGCAACAGTTTTCGCCTTTCCATGAAGATAACCGACTAGATGGATCAGTCAGCAACGATTTGAAGCTCATTAGGGCTGCTCTTTCTCCTTCATAGCAACCACCAACGAGCGAAAACGGTAAAATAGAGTAGCAAATATAAGGAAAACTTTCTTGAACCACATGATTTCAAGATGATGAACAATATCCTGGATTGTCAAATATAACATATTTATACCTGTTCTACCTATACCCCTTGAACTAAATTATTCATAAAGAAGACATTATTTGGTGTAAGCTTCATTCTACAGTCAATGACTTAGCTTTGTTTAATGATAAAGACTGTTTGTAAGGTGTCTTCATTTTCTGTTAGAGCTGGCAATTTTAATATATAGTTTGAAAAGGACTTGGTTTTGACTTTGACAAAGTCCTCTATCACATCTCATCTAGTTTTTAATATTCAGTTATCATTCTATATTCTATTGGTGTTGAAAACTATTTTGGTCATCTACATGCCTTTTACAAGTGTATAGCTATTGCTTTTTGTGATACTAGTTTCTCGGCACGTTTGCTGAACGTGTATGTCGAGTCATAGTATGCGACTTTGTAAAATAATAGCTATATTATTAAATGATATTTTGAATAAATATCATTGGTAGGAGTACTTACCGCTCCACCACAACAGTCATCGGTAGAAGTGCATAGCGTAATTGGACCGAAAAAAGACTGCTGTCATTGCTAGTGCTATTAACTGCAGAAATAACCAGCTGCTCAATTTCTACTTTTAGGTGATGTTGTTGTTGCAGATTCTCTACTGAACCGCGACGTTGATAGGCTTGCGCTCTTTCAAATGCTGCAATCAAGGCATTAGAAAGACACGGAGGGTGAACGCAAGGCTCGAGAATAGTACTAGATGAAAAGGTAGGAAGCCTATTGAGTGCCACATCGAAGCAAAATTCAAAAGCTTTGTACTGTGAATGTGTTTGGAAACAAGCTTTTCTTAAAAGCGCCGATGAAGATGAAACCAACGTTTCACTTGCTACATGTGAATGGCCTTTTGTTTTAGCTAAGTTCAAAGATTCAACAGTGAGCGCCTGTCGGAAAGTATAATTACCACCATTAGTCCTCATTTTCTCTCTTTTTGAAAGATCAAATATGGTTTCAGTATAGATTTTGAATTCTTGGATTTCATTAAGTAGAAGTGAAGGGAATTAATAGGATTCACAGTTACTTTTACTAGCCGATATACATACAGTATATACGTGTAACACCCCGATAAAAAGTCGTGCATGTGTTAGCCTTTAGTAGTGTACTCTTAGGCTTAAAAACCTGAAATTTTTTCTAAGTGTGGAAGAGACTTAGTCTCATTTTTAGCTCTTGATCTTCGGTGAATTTATTTTCGACCTTCCCGACCTCCGTTTCTTGAAATTTTTATTGCGTTGTGATCGGGGGAGTCAAGGGTATGTCCCGGGTGAGTCTCGGGATTTTTGGATAAGCATAAGACTACGTTTGGGTGTCCATTCTAGTAGCAACAGGCGATAGGCTCGCGCCGCCCGCTCTATCGTGGGGCTAAGTTTCGGATAAGGGAGGCGATAAACCAGGCGCCACCTGGGTCATCGCGGGCGAGAGACCAGGCGCCGCCCGGTGGATTGCACCTCTCTAGTCCAGGCCACACCTGTCTAATCGCGCCAGGCCAAACTTTTGTGTTTTCCATCCATTTCATTAATGGCATAATGGTAAATTTAGAAGCCTTATCCTCCTTAACACGGGATTTAATCCCTAAATAGCCAAAATAGAGCCTCATTCATCAAATTTGCTCAAGAACTCTCTCAAGGGTTTCAAAATAAAAACCCAAGTAGATCAAGATTCAACCGTAGGTTTTTGAAATTGATCGCATATTTGGAATCCCCAGACTGCAGGCTTCAAGAAGCATCCTTTAAATTCCTAAATAGAGGTAAGCGGGGTTTATCCTAAAAAAAACTGCATGAGCTTGAAATTGTTAAAGCATGATTTAAAGATTTTGATACATGTATTTTATGGGGGTTTTGAAAACAATACTATTGATTATGTATTTCGAAGGTTTTAATGTTTGCTAATGCTTTAACCTTGTGGGGTTTTCCCCTTGATTTATGTATACGTATATGTATGAAATTGAGATTTGAGATTTATTCGAGAGCATGAATTATGGACTCCCTCTCTTGTAATAATTAAAGATTTTGGCTTTGTTGAAAAGAGAGTTGAAATGCATGTTTGTGATTTGAAATGTCATAGCATTTGAAATATTGTTTTAGAGCTATTGAGGGGGCGTCTTGATATGACTATGTTTTGTGTTAAAGAAGAATTGCATGAGAAAGAGATTTTCGGGCATGACCACCCTTGTTTGTAAAACTGTTGACAAAGAGTTTTCTTGCATGTGTATGCATGAGTTCTTGAGTTGTTTGATTGATATGGTGGTCCCGAACTTATGTCTTGAAAAACAAAGATTCTTGTATGCTTATAGTGGCTCAGAGATGTGACTTGCAAGTCTATGGTATGACGATACCATATGTATTTATGCCATGACAGAGTATGCTTTCAGAGTATATTTTCAGAGCATGTTCTCAGAGAATGTTTTCAGACTATGCATGTTTTGATTGAGTTTTAAAAAGGGGCTTAAATAGTGTTAAGTGGTTACCCGAAGAAGGCACGAGTTCAAGCAACTCTTAGCCTGAAATCGTATTTGCCGATACGGATAGATTATTATTGTACGTTGGCGACGGCCGTGTGGCGTAGTAGATTCAGAGACTCCGATCCTTGCGGCACACTTGGGTTGGGGGCTTGGCTGCCGAGTTAATGGTAGTTTCCATATAGCCCATGGAATTTTCAGAATTGTAGGGTATACCACTTAGTGCAGAAGTAATACAAAGAGAGTCACAGATTTCAGATGTTTTCACAGAGTCTTTTGAAATGCCCATGAGATTCTCACTATACGATTGTTTATGAACTGTTTTAAAACTGCTCTCTCATTTATTGAATAGGATTTTCTCTGCGTGCCAGTACTTTTGTATTGACCCCCTCCCCCTCCAACCTCTCAGGTTCTTAGGCTCAATCTAGGGGTCCAGAAAAGCAGTAGATAATTCAGATCGCAGATCAGACCGGTGCAGTGGTGAGCCTTCTATCTTCCAGAAGGCCTGTTTGGGTTTGGATATTTATCTTTAGTCATGTTTTGGTCTACTGGGGGCCTTGTCCCAGGTTTCAGACAGTATGGTTTTGAGATTTAGTAGAGATTTTGCAGACTGAGTCAGATATATTCTTTTCGATATTTTTGAATTTTCAGTATTATGATCACATTCAGATTGACCATGTTTCCGTATTAGAGTTCTATTTCCGCATTATCTTTTATCACCTGAATATTGTGCATGATTATCAGATCCAGATGGGCGTCCTGGGCCTTCATGGTTCGGGAATGCTCGTCACGGCCAGGGCCTCGGTTCGGGTCGTGACAATACGGTTATACACATATCAATTATCCACCAGCTATTTTTAGTTTAAGTGGTTGAGTGAACAACTATTTAGGTTCATTTCAAGTAATATATAATTGTTAATACTGCTCAATGAAAACTTCATGTCGCTATACTGACAATGTAAGCAAAAAAATTCACTGTGCTCATTTCAGAGACATTGAGGCAGTTGTTATATCAAATATATAAGATATTCTGCACCCCCTTGTTATACTCATCTATCCCTCGATGCCAAGTCTTTTTCTGCCTCAGCTCAACATCGCGATTTCTTAACCAGTGACCTATGAGAAGACACTATTTCTATACTATCAGATTATCCAAAGGATAGCTTATGGTAATAATTCATGAAATGTTGGATTAGTAGCCTTGAAAATAAGGCAAACTACGCGGTACGGTAAATTAAAATACACTAATAATCATATGAAAATAATAAATACCTGTGACACAACTTCAGATTTTTTGATGTACTTTTTGTTTTATTTCCATATAGTTTGCATTCTTTTGATCTTTGCTTTTGTGTGTGTAGCTGCATAAGATCAGTTTAAGCGTTGCTGATATGGTAAGAATGCAACAGCAGATATCTGTGAATCGTGTGTGATTGCTCCTGTACAAGTATATGTATGATTTTCCACACTATGTATGAGGCTCATATGTCATTAGACCATATGTTTCCCTAATTTAAAGTCACATATGCATGTTCATGATGATTGGTAGACATGTCTAGTTGCCAATTCGCGATGTTCATGTGATTGCTCGTGTACAAGTTTATGTATGATTTTCCGCACTATGTGTAAGGCTCATTTGCCATACTTTACGATTTTCAGATATGTATGGTCATGACATAGACAGTTGGCCGGTCCTTGATAAAAGTTAAGAGGCGTTGGGTGCTGGCCGCCTGCTCATCCAGATTTGGCGTGCGACACTGATGTTGGCGCTACCATATTACAGATTAACTCCAGCAGTTTAAACTCATCTGAGTTTTTCACTTCTTCTGTGATACAGGTCAAATTTTTCTTTACTAAACGCCACGCGGCTGCCAAAAGTACGTAAAATCTGTTCATATGACACACTACTAAGTAGCCTATGTTAGTTTATACAACGTGTTAAAGTACAGTTTAGTTAATTAGGATAGGTTAAGGATGTAACTAAACTTTAAAAATATACATTAAATATCTTTTATGTGAAAAGCTTAGTGTGTATGGAAGAAGTAACAAAGTCAAAAAATAATTGAGACAGTTGTATTAATTTTTCAAACAAGAGATTTGGTAGATGAATTTGTCAAAGTCAGTCACATGTTCTTCAAACAATTTGAAAATTACTGGTACTAATATAGAAATTTACACCATATAATGCTATTTTATTCATGAAGACATTATAAGAAGCAAGCATTTAACTTGCATTATAAAACATTAACACTGGGATAACTTTATATTGTTGTTCATCTTGTAGTCATGTGGTTAAAGAAAGTTTTCCTTATATTTGCTACTTTATTTTACCGTTTTTTGCTCGTTGGTGGTTGCTATGAAGGAGAAAGAGCAGCACTAATGAGCTTCAAATCCTTGCTGACTGATCCATCTAATCGGTTATCTTCATGGAAAGGCGAAAATTGTTGCAGTTGGAAAGGAATCAAATGCTCGAGTTCAGGTCATGCTGTAGTTGTCAACGTCTGGAATCCTCATCCGATTGAAGTCACGATCAATATCAATAAGGAAGTTGTTTCAAATTCTAATAACACGTCCAATTTTGCCCTCAAAGGTACTATATCTCCATTGCTCTTCACTCTTGAACATATGAGGCATCTCGACCTGAGTTACAACAACTTCATGTTCTCAAAGTTACCAGCTGAGATATCAAACTTAACAAAGTTGACTTATCTCAATCTGTCGAATGCCATGTTTCAAGTTTCCATCGACATGCAATTTACAAACCTTACATCGCTAAGGTCTCTTGATCTTTCATGTGCTAACTTAGTACCTGATTATTCTTCTGTTTCTGTTAGCTTGACATTTCCACTGAAGTTGGATTTTGGCTCATCGTTGTTATCTTATATAAGTTCCGGTTATTTGTCTAGTCCAAATCTAAGGTGGTTGGAAGGACTCCGACATCTCAGATATCTAGTGTTGATCTATCGAAGACGTCTGAATCAGTTCATTGGGCTAAACCAATATCAAGCGTTTCAAATCTCATCTCACTTCATTTGTCCAACTGCAACATTTCAGGAAGAATTCCGATAGCGCAGTTTCTTAACCTTACTGATCTTGCTAGTCTAGATATGAGTTCTAACGTCCTAACGTATCTGATACCTGATCTGCTATCGAACCTCACAACTCTCTCGGTTCTTGATTTTAGTAGAAATGATTTAAATGGTCATATCCCTTACCTTCCTCAACTCGAACAACTTTCTGTTGCTAGCAATCCTGCTGTTACCATAGATCTTGTTTCAATGTTCGCAGTACCGTGGTCAAAGTTGATATTACTCGACATATGTTTCACACGGGTAGGTGGAACGATTCCTCCTTCCTTAAGTAACTCAACTTCATTGACCTGTTTCCGATCTGATGGATGCTTGATACAAGGGTCGATACCTTTTTCTATCACAAAACTTAAAAAATTAAGTGTGCTGATGCTCAATGAAAACGATATCACAGGCCAACTTCCTGTATCCATGTCCAGTTTAACAAACCTTCAATACTTGTCGCTGTTTCAAAATAGAGTAGAAGGTAACATTCCCATTTCGATTTGTCAAATCTCCTCCCTAGAGTACCTGAATTTAGAAAGGAATGATCTAACAGGACGTCTTCCGTTGTGCATACTTCAGCTTCCTAAGCTTTCTTCTCTTTATATTCAGAGGAATAGGCTGAATGGTATTATGCCATTTTCTTTGTTCCGAAAGTCTAGATTGGATGAAATTAGTTTAGGAACTAGCGGATTGTCAGTGGAAATCGATGATCCAGATCAACCCTTCACGCAAACATTCCAGCCCAAGATTTTGGACTTCACATCTTGCAACATGAGAGGAAAACTCCTGGATTTCTTTTCAAATTTTACGAGCCTTGTGGTTCTGAATTTCGCTAACAATAGTCTATCTGGTGCCATACGACAGTGGTTGTTCAATCTCCCCGCTCTCTCTATACTAGCTTTGCCAATGAATAACTTCAAAGGATTTATATCTCCTATGATTCGCCTGAAATCTTCTCTTTTCCCAACAATAGTAAATTTAGCCAGAAACAAACTTCAAGGCCCGATCCCTACTCAGCTCGAGAATGTTAATGTCATCGATTTGACACTTAACAATTTCGTAGGTTCAATTCCATCGCGTATAGAAGAAGCTCCTGGTATCAGGTCCATATCATTATCCGGAAACAAATTCGCGGTTCCATACCTGAATCATTTTTCCATGCATTTAACGTCCTCCAGGTTCTTGATCTGTCTAATAACAGCTTGTCAGTGATAAAATTTGAGCAGAAAATGTGATAAAACTTGAGCAGATACTTATAATTATTCAGAAAATACACCAGAAACACACATTTTCTGCTCAAGTTTTATCATGGTATCAGAGAGAGGCTCACCAGAGGTAGTGGAAAGCTTAAGACTTGGATCCAATGGAGTAGACACAGGTTTGTTAGAGTATGAGCCCTACTAATTTGCCTATCTGTGGAACAAGTAAACGTGGTTCACAAAAGTAAATACTGAACACAGTGTTTTTACGTGGATAACACCCGGCTCAAGAAAGGTGTAAAAAACCACGACCTGTACCTCTACAGGATTTAACCCCAACTTCACTATGATACTTGAGCCTCAACAATTAACAGAAATACAAGACTTCTTGTTATTTAGGAATTAAAACTTTTAACTCCTATCTCTACAAAAACACAAATCTTCCCAAGATAAGTGTTCCCAAGTCTTCGAGTTTCCAACTTGAAGACACAATTCCTAACTCAGTTTATAGATCACTGAGACTAGAACAATGACTCATTACAACTCAAGGAACCTACCTACTACACAGTCTACGACTTGCTAAGTAAGGAAACAGGTTCTTCTTCAAGTATGTGAACTATTATGCTAATTGTTGATTTTCTTTTCTATGCATTGAGTGAGTTACTTGATCGTGCTTTGTTGTATATATGCACCCTGATAATTTCTCCTGTAATAGAGTCCTTCTTGATTTCTGCTTCTTTCTTCTTTATTCTATCAAGTAACTTCACTCCTTGTTGTAGCCGTTTCTCTTCCCCTGGTTGAATAGGACTCTTTTGCTTTATCCTTTTTCCTTGCAGAACTCTTATCACTGTTGGACTTCTAGATCAATTCAACTTCTGAATATTTGCATTTTTCTTCCACTTTACTGAAGTGATAAGTGTTTGAGAAGGTTCCTGAATATTCTTGAGGTTCCTGAATATTCTTGCTTATCCACTCCTGTCTATGCGCAGTATCATCTTATCAACAACCTTGCCTACAACTTTTCTTTGTACACTTGAATGGACCAGCTTTCACAACATGTTTCATTCACATGTCTATCATCAAAACTCCACATGCCTTAACAAGGTTGAGATCCCAAACAATCAAACTCGGTGAGGAGCTCTATAGCAAATTTTCGCTGGATCATTCCAGATTTCTCTAGCACCAATTCCATTCCCAAAAAGAAATGTGCCTCACCTAAATCTTTGATCTTGAATTCAGAATTTAACATTTTTTTAATCTCACCTATTTCCTCTGTATTGTTGCCAGTGATTAATATGTCGTCGACATATACAGCTAAAAGAGTAATAAGGTTCCCTGTTACCTTGAAGAAGAGGGAGTAGTCATTGAGTGAAGAATGGAAACCTCGAGTGTTCAATACAGAAGACAACCTAGCATACCATTGGCGGGAAGACTGTTTCAATCCATACAACGATTTATGAAGACGGCACACATGATTAGAAGAAGGAGGTGCCAAACCAGGAGGAAACTTCATATATACCTCCTCATCAAGATCTCCATGGAGAAACGCATTGTTCACATCAAGCAGATAAATTTTCCAAGCTTTCTTTACAGCAACTGATAAAAGGCACCTGATTGTAGTGATTTTTACTACGGGGTAAAAGGTCTCTGTATAATCGATGCCTTCTCTTTGTATATCCCCTCGGATCACTAATCGAGCCTTTAATCTTTTCAAAGAACCATCAGATTTCAATTTCACTTTGTATACCCATTTGCAAGGTAATGCCTTCTTCCCCTGTGGTAATTCAACAATATCCCAAGTTTTATTAGAATCTAATGCATCAAATTCCTTAGCCATAGCAGTGGTCCAACCAGGATGCATAATAGCTTGTGCATATGATGATGGTTCAGTGATTTGACAAATAGAATTTATGAGAACCTGATTGGATTCTGTTAATGCAGAAAAAGAAGCTGAATATAAAGGAGAAAAGGGTGGATTAGGAGAAAACATAGAATAAGCTGTTGCACAAATATAATCTGACAAGTACTTGGGCTTTTGATGTTTCCTGTGTGATCTTCGCAGCAAGGTATCTTGTTCAGAAGGTAGCTCTGTAGAACCTAATGGAGAGCTAGAAAAGGTTGATCAGGAGTAGGATGTAAATCAGAGACACTTCTAGGATTGAGATCAATTTGTCGTGTGGACTCTTTAGACAAGTAAGTATCATCATCTGAAATGGGTAAAGACTCCGGGAAAATCTTGGACATGGGATTAGGTTGAACAAAAGGAAAGACATGTTCCACAAACTTGACATCCCTAGAAATTGTGACTTGATTTGTTTGAAGAACAAGAACCTTGTACCCCTTTTTTGCAAAAGGATACCCTAGAAAAACTCCAGGAAGGGCCCTAGGACTAAGCTTGTCCCTATTTATAGAAAGAGTAGAAATGAAACACCAACATCCAAAAGGCTTTAAGACAGAGTAATTGGGAATAGTTTTGAATAAGACTTGGTACAGAGATTTCAGTTTAAGAACAGAAGAAGGAAATTTGTTAATCAAATGAGTAGCAGTGAGCAAACAATCACCCCGGAATCTTTTAGGAGCATTAGATTGAAACAACAAGGCCCTACATGTTTCCAATAAGTGTTTATGCTTTCTTTCCACCACACCATTTTGTTGTGGTGTAGCTGTACAAGTGGTTTGGTGTAAAATCCCTTTCGATTGAAAAAAATCTGCTTGCACCTTTCCTGTTCCCAACTCAAATGCATTATCTGATCTCACAACTTTGATTTTTGTGGAAAATTGTAGTTCAATGAGAGATATAAAAGTTTGTAAAGTAGGAAAAGCACTTGACTTGGTGCAAAGAAGAAAGGTCCAAGTACATCTTGAGAAGTCATCTACAATTGTTAAGAAATATTTTTCTCCTTTGTAAGTGGGAGTCTTATAAGGTCCCCAAGTGTCTATGTGTATTAGCTCAAAACAACTTTTAGTAGTGATGGAACTAGTCGGGAAAGGGGGTTTGGTTTGTCTGGCCATGGGACAAATAGAACAAAGGAAAATCTACTTTGTCGGTTTTATTCAATTGCAATTGCTTGATGTTTTTCATCGCATGAAAAGGCAAATGACCTAATCTATTATGCCATAGAAGCGCTGAAGCAGAAAGCAAACAAGCTGGAACAATTTTATTAATAACTTCACTGGAAGATTGAGCTTTAACTGGACCAATTGACTCATGACAAACTGACTGAATAGAATTAGGCAGAAACTTAGACAAACATGAGACTGGTTCTTGACAGGAATTTAAAGACACTGGACTAGAAATTAAAGATGCTGGATTAGAAAACTTTTGAGAAATCAATTCCATATTGGGTGTGTTATCCTTCATCACATATAGCCCTGCTGCAATATCACCTAGTACCTGCTTATTCTTCAAAAAAGGGGCCTGTATAGAACAATTTGTTTTAGAAAAAATGAGATCGCAATCAAATTGAGTACATAACTGCGAAACTGATGACAAGTTATGTTTGAATGCAGGAACAAGTAAGACATGATGAAGTTCAAAATCCGGAGTTAAATGTAGACTGCCTATATAGTCTACTTTAACCTTGAATGAATTTGGTAAAGTGACTAAAATAGGAGAAGGCAGAGGCAATATGTTGTGCAACAGAGACTTGTCAAAGTTCATGTGTTGTGAAGCGCCAGAGTCGATAATCCAGGTGTGGTCCATTGTTTTGAAAAAAAAAAGAAGTAAATACATGACAAGCTATATGCATACCAGCCAGATTAACACTAGCACTGGCCTCAGAAGTTGATATTGTAGAACCTGGCTTTGATACCATGATAAAACTTGAGCAGAAAATGTGATGAAACTTGAGCAGAAAATGTGTGTTTCTGGTGTATTTTCTGAATAATTATAAGTATCTGCTCAAGTTTTATCGCATTTTCTGCTCAAGTTTTATCATGGTATCAGAGAGAGGCTCACCAGAGGTAGTGGAAAGCTTAAGACTTGGATCCAACGGAGTAGACACAGGTTGAGATCCCAAACAATCAAACTCGGTGAGGAGCTCTATAGCAAATTTTTGCTGGGTAATGATCATTCCAGATTTCTCTCGCACCAATTCCATTCCCAAAAAGAAATGTGCCTCACCTAAATCTTTGATTCGACGTAATTTGGGGAACTGCAAGTCTCTCATTTACCTTAATCTTGGACAAAACAAGCTCACTGAAAGTGTTCCAGAAGAACTCGAACACATTACAAGCCTTCGTTACCTTGACCTGAACGGGAATCAGTTCGAAGGATCTTTTCCAAAAGTGATTGATAACTTTCAAGATTTGGAAATTCTGAACTTGGCAGGCAACAGATTTGAAGGGAAGATACCTAAGTTCATTGGTGATCTACGCAGCCTCCGTATCCTCGTGCTTGAATCAAACTCTTTCAATGAATCTATAGCAGAAGGGCTAATGAAGTTGGAAAATCTACAATATATTGTTTTGTCCTGGAACAATCTGTCCGGTCCTATTCCTGAAATATCGATGGCTTGAAAATGATGGCGAAAAGGCAAAATGAGGCAACCATCTTAGGTTATGTTTACTCACTCAAGTTCACTGGTGCTCAGCTCGAAATAGTCACCAAAGGACAGACACATTGGCTTGAGTCAGTGTATTCCTACAACACTGGATTCGACCTCTCGAGCAATGTTCTTACAGGTAAAATCCCTGAAAAGATTGGTCTTTTGAGTGGAATACCATTTCTGAATCTCTCACATAACAATCTTTCCAGAACGATCCCAAAGACTATCGGTGAAATGATTTCACTCGAGTCGTTGGATCTCAGTTACAACCATTTCACAGGTGAAATTCCAGTGACATTGACATTGTTAGATTTTCTCCAACATCTCAACTTGTCTTATAACAATTTGAGCGGACGGATTCCTACACATGCACATTTTGACACACTTCATCAAGACGGAGCAGCATATATCGGAAACAGATACTTATGTGGTTCTCCTGATGGGATGAACTGCAGTAAAATTGGACCCTCTATCAAAGAAACAACGGAGAACAGATACGACCAAGAAAATGTCCTTTTTACTGCAGTTATATCTCGGGCTTCGTAACGGGAATATCTGGTGTATTTCTGCTGTTATATTTGATAGATGACAATTGGAGGAATAGGTATTGGAGGGCAGTAGACAAAATTGTGTTGAAAATAGTGAACTGTAAACCATGATATGTATATATATACACACTAAATTTCTGCAATTGAATAGAACTAGCGATGACAGCAGTCTTTTTGAGTCCACTTTCGCTACGTACTTCTACCAATGACTGTTGTCGTGGAGTGGTAAGTACTCCTACCAATCACATTTATTCAAAATATCATTTAATAATATAGATATTGTTTTACAAAATCGCATACTATGACTCGACTTACTCGTGCAACAAACGTGCCGAGAAACTAGTATCACAGAAAGCAATAGCTATACACTTGTAAAAGGCATGGAGATGGACAAAATAGTATTCAATGAAGAAAATTGAACAAAGATTACTTTAATTCTTTTAAATGAAGTGATTCTATAATGGTAGGTAATGGTGATAAACTCGATATTACACACACAGGAGATAGAAAGATCGGAAAGAACCTGCTCTTTAAAAAATGTTTTTGTTTGTCCTTGGTCTCAAGAAGAATCTTATTTCTGTGAGCAAATTCATTAAAGATAATGAATGTTGTTTGAAGTTTACTGATGAAGGTTTTATTGTTAAGGACAAGAAAAATACTGGCAAAAGGGAATAAACGTGATGACTTACATGCTTTGGGAGGAAATCTACATGACGCATTGATGGCTACAAAGGCTTGCTGGAGCTCAGACACCGTTTGGCACCAACGGCTTGGACATCCACACTCGAGAATTCTTAGTTATTTACATAAGAATACGTTTATTAATGTTGGTAGTTGGAATAAAAATTACTGTGTGTGTACTAGTTGTCAAATGGGTAAAAGTTGTAAGCTACCTTCCAAAGTATCTAATAAAAGAGAAGTTATTCCCTTACCCAAAGTACATTGTGATTTATGGGGACCAGCCCCAACAAAATCTCCTCAAGGAGTTCGATACTATGTTATTTTTGTTGACGATTGCACAAGGTTCACCTGGATTTATCCAGTAAAGAAGAAAATCAGAATTTTTTGCTAACTTTGTGAATTTCCACAAGCTAGTTGAAAATCAATTTTCGACTAAAATCAAGGTCTTTCAATGTGATGAAGGAGGAGAGTTTAATAGTTTGGAGTTAATTCACTATTTTGATCAGCATGGTATTAGAAGACAGATCTCTTGCCCTCATACTCCTGAACAAAATGGCGTGGCCGAAAGAAAACATAGGCATATTGTTGAAATTGGTTGGACTTTTTAATGCAAACTTACCTATGTTTCTTTGGGTTGAAGCATTTATGACAGCTACGTTCCTGATTAATCGCATGCCTACTTCGAACCTGAGTATGGATTCACCATTCTCCAAGTTGTACGGGCAAGAGCCTAACTATAATACTATGAAAGTTTTTGGGTGCATATGTTTTCCCTACTTGAAAGGATACAACAAGGATAAGTTTCAGCCAAAAACATTTCCATGTGTGTTCATAGGATACAGTCTTCTTCACAAATGTTATCACTATCCATCTCGAAAGGTTTATATTTTAAGACATGTTATTTTTCATGAAAATAACTTACCGTTTGTATCCTCTGTTCCTTGTTTAAATGCAGAATCCAGTACATACAACTTCACTTCCTACAAAGAGTTTCGGGATCAAAATTTGCCGCCGATGATAGTTTACTATCTCCTTTGAACATTGCATTGGCCGAAACCACTGGTCAATCAAATCCCAATCTGCTGCATACCCCAAGCCACCCTACAAATGCAGAATTTGACACCTCCAATGGGAACACACCTTCATCGCCAAGTACAACCTATATTCTCTCATCTGAATCTGATTCACCTAATTTAACCATGTCAAGAATGGACCTTGGCCCTAACTCAACCTCAAAAGCTAGCTCATGAGGTGAGGATTACCCAAGTCCGTATAAACAGACTACCAGTCCATTCCCCAACCAATGTGGGACTTTTACCCACTCTAACACCCCCCTTATGCCTAGGGCCCAGAAGGCGCCTAACGCGTGGACTGAGAGCCCAAAACGGGGATGAACCTGACTCTAATACCATGTCAAGAATGGACTTTGGGCCTAACTCAACCTCAAAAGCTAGATCATGAGGTGAGGATTACCCAAGTCCGTATAAGCAAACTACCAGTCCATTTCCCAACCAATGTGGGACTTTTTACCCACTCTAACGAAACACATCCAGTGTTGTTGATTCCTCTTCCTCATCACTTGAGAAAGAATCCCCTGAAGATCCCAACCTTGTTGACCTTCCACCTATACCTCATGAGCAATTGTTGACTACCTTACCCCTAAACCAAGTTGATTCTCTCAACTCACACCATATGCTTACCAAAACTAAGACTGACACCATTCCAAAACGTACTTTCCATTCACTACACCTTGAAGTACACCAAGACTCCAAAGAACCACGAAATATCAAAGAGGCTTTGGCTAAGCCTTACTGGTTTGCAGCTATGAATGATGAAATGCAAGCTTTGCGTTCAAATCATACTTGGACATTGGTCCCTCGTCAAACTTTCATGAATGTTGTTGGGTCCCGTTGGGTGTTTAAAACCAAGATACAAGCCGATGGTAGTGTTGGAGCGCTTCAAGGCACGCTTAGTGGCCAAAGGTTTTAATCAGATTGAGGGTGTCGACTTTGATGATACTTTCAGCCCTGTTGTTAAGCTACGACAATTCGTCTTGTACTCTCTGTTGCCACGACTCTTCACTAGCAAATCAAACTACTTGACGCCAAGACCGCATTCCTTCATGGAGAGTTACTTTAATTCTTTGTATTTCTTCTTAAATTATTCGGCTACAAAGAGGGTGCATTTATACACCGTGATAGCTGTTAGATAGAGAGTAGACTCCTATCTATATAAATTCAATTTTGATATAACTACATACTGCCTCTAGGACTCTCACACAAAGACTTTCATGTCTTATTGCAGCTAACTATCACCACTAGACTTACAAATATTTCTTTTTACTACAACTGTATGTGTTGGGTACTATGTAGTTTTGATGATTGACAAACTGACACATGAATGGAACATGTTACTTGAGTTGGTCCACGGATAGGAAAGCAGATTTCCAGTTTCACTGATAGATGCAGACAAGATTGCTTAAAGACAAGAACGAATAAGAAAGCCTAATTCTGATATACTCAAGCTACTGATCATATGGGGAATATAACAAGTTGAATTTGATTCAAACACTTAATGATAAGGGAAGACAATTTGAGTTGAAAAAGGAGTCCTATGTGAAGAAGGAGTTTCACTTCTAAGCATATCCTTAAGAGTCCAATGTGTGGAAGGAGAAAGATTTTGAAAATTAAAGAATTCAAAAGAGTTGGAGTTTTACTACAATACTAAGGAGACAAGAGTTGGAATTGAAGAAGGAGTCTCACTTGAAGTAGAACTCTATACAATGAGAGTTCTAATTAAAGTAGGAGTTTGAAATAAAGAATGACTCTTTAGAGAGTTGTGCTTAAATAGAAGATGCAGCAGCCAGAATAATTCACGCACTTAAAAAAGAAGAAAAGGTCAATCGACAGATTGACTTCACGAAGTGCTACTCAATCACTGAAGAAACACATTGAAGAACCTGGTCCTCAGTACAGAATCCAACTAAGATTTTTTGCGTTGATTTTTAGAGTTGTTCATTGTGTTTGAGCTATTCATGTAATATTAGTTTCAGTGTGTTATAAACTGAATTAGGAGCTAGTCTTCGAGTTGAGGAAAACTCAGAGACTTTGGGAACACATACCTTGGGAGGTGTGTGTGTAGTTAGAATTAGAGTTTATAATTCCTAGTTATTGAGTTATAGGGATTAGAGTTTATAATTCCTAGTTGTTGAGATATAGGAATTAGAGTTTATAATTCCTATTTGTTGGTTACAAGAGTTTTGTAACCAGTCGTTGTTGAGGCTCAGAGTTTTTTAGTGAAGTTGGGGTTAAATCCTGTAGAGGTGCAGGTCGTGATTTTTTACACCTTTTGAGCCGGGTGTTTTTCACGTAAAAATCATTGTGTTCTTTACTTTTTGTTTACTGCTTCCTTGAAACACGTCAGTGGAACACGTCAGGCAATATGTTCCATCGATAAGCAAAAGTTACGCGAAAATAAGAAAATCAGTAGGGCACGAATTCTTAACAAGTGGTATAAGATCGGGTTATCTTGTGAAGGCTAACACCTTAAGATAAGATCCAAGATGAATTCTACACCACCTACTGGATACTACAAAGGACAAGACATCAATAGGCCTCCGTTGTTCAAGGGACAATACTACTTAGGATGGAAAGAAAGGATGGAGGATTTCCTTCAAGCTGTGGACTACGAACTATGGAATATAATTATCGATGGACCTCAATACCCCATGAAGAAGGATGTTGAAAAGAAGGAAGTATTAAAGGACAAGAACGAGTATGATGAGGCTGACTTTAAGATGCTTGGAAAGAATGCTAAAGCCAAGTATATTCTTACTTGTGGACTTGGAATAGATGCATACACTAGGATCTCAGGTTGTACCTCCGCAAAACAAATTTGGGATACTCTTGTGGATAGATATGAGAAGAATATGGAGAACTTCAAAAAGAACGAGGGAACCAAGGATAAGTCACCAGCATTAAAGACGTCTGACAAAGAAGAATCAGATATGGATGATAAAAAGCTTGTCAAAAACTTTAAAAAACAATTTAAGAAAGACAAGCATCAGAACAAGAAAGGAACAAGTAGAAGGTGTTGTTCCAATGATAAGTCTCAAGGTGGTTCCTTCAAGTGTGAGAAGATAGATCACATGATCAAAGATTGTCCAGTCTGGGAAGTAGAATGGAGAAAGGAAATGGCTGAAAAGGAATTGAAAGAAAAAACCAAAAAGAGGGAAGACTATGCAATGGTAGAATCTTGGGGATTTGACTCAGATGATGATTAAGTTGATGAAGCAACACTCATGTCTCTTGGAGATTCAGACTTGGAGGAAGAAGATGATGCTTCTAAGGTAAGTATACTTGAACTTAAAGAAAAGTTGCATTTGTTTTCTAAAACAAAACTTATTTCATTGATGAGTGCACTAATTGATGACTTCCAAGAATCAACTTCTAATAGGGATGAGCTATTCAACAGTCTTGCAAGCATCAAATTTGATTTTATTGATTTAGAAGCTTGCAAGAACATTGTCGAACAGGAAAATTGCACTCTCAAAAAACAAGTTGAGCAACTTGATTCTTCAAACAATGATCTTAAGTCTAAAGTTCTAAAATTGACACTCTCTGAAAAGGGAAAAAAGGCCATGAGTAAAGATCAAGAAAATGCTGAACTTGAGCTAGTTAGATACAAACAAGAATGTCATGATCTAACTGAAAAAGTGAATAAGTTGAGTCAAGAAGTTTCTAAACTAAAACTTGATCTTGAAAGGGAAAATAAGTGGACAAACTCCTCAAGAATTGTTCACAAATTGGGGGAAAGAAATTACAGTGAAAAGGCAGGATTAGGATTCCACAAAAAAATTGATTTTCCTAAGGATTTATGTTATATTTGTGGTAACCTTGGATATCCAACCACTGAATGTTCAGTTGCTGCCAAAAGCAGATCTAACAGTCTAAATCTGGCAAATAAACTATCTCAGACCAAGAAAAGGATAAGTAAACCTGGTCAGAGAAACAGGTCACGTAACCTGTTGCTTGCATGAGCTAGAAGAAATCTGATTCATCCATTTACTCATAAGAAAGGACCCAAGTTCAAACAGTTGAAGAACTATCAATATGAAATTCAAAATATTTACTGAAAAACAGTAAAACCAAACAATACAGATCAAGATAAGATTCTTAAGATTGTTGTTCCGTGTACAAAATTTGTATGTTTTCTATACAAATTTTTATTTTTCATTCACACCTCTTAATAACAAATACATATACGTCCTAACTTTCTATTATTACATAAAATTTCATCTATCAAAATTAATAACAAATATCTCATTTTTACACTTTCTCTCTCCAACCTCCATATACATATCCATATACATATCACACCTCCATTATTTGTCTCTAAAATCAAGCAACCATAATTAAGAAATTTCATGGTTTGATTTTACAGACGTTATCTTATCAAACTATTTAACATAAACATCTTCTTCAATTTATTTTTGAGGTTAGTTTAATTTCTTAATTTTTTCAACTTTATTAAATAAAAAATCTATGAGTTACTTGTTGAATGTGCGAAATTCTCAAAACTTAAGCATAGTAATGGATTCTGATCTGAGTTTTAGAAAAAATAGATCAAAATACCGAAACGATCCCGTAAAGATAAAGAAGTCATGGGAAGTTGCTCGTACAAGCTCTAAAAAGTCCGTTGCTAAATTTTCAAGTAACTAAATTTTCAAGTAAGATAAAAAGTAAAGAATCATCACAATTGCGTTTTCCAAATATTTATTGATTTGTTGCTAAATATTTTTTTTTTTTATCAATTTACGCATTCTTATACATTGTTATATAAGAGTGTTTTGTTGTTATTTCAACCTTATACAGAAATTAATTATGTATAGTCTTAAAGATGCCTTATTATACATTAAATTTGTTATGAATATGGTCAGATTACTTAGTAAATCCTTGTTTTTATTTTGAACTATGATACATGGCGAGTTGTGTATATATTTGTAATTATGTCATTTGTTTAACGTTTTTATTTCAACCCATATACATAAATTTGTTATGTATATGTATTGAAACAGACACTGTTAGGCTATTTAATTTCAGGTCATATATATTATAGAGTTATGTTTATGTTATGCATCAATAGTGTTATACATAGCACAGTTATGATATAACTCGATTAGACAAGACGAGTTGTGTGTATTTCAGCCCATTTACATAGCAATGTTTTGTATATGAAAGAACATTAGGTATGTGTATGATGTGTTATCTTTATATTTTCAAGTTTTGTTACATATTATTATGTATATGTGATGCTGGGATGTGTATTTTGTAAACCAATATATATAAAGGTTGGGTTCACTATTGACATGTTCTTCAAATCTTATAGAATTTTTTTTTTTTTGTTTCAGAGTTTTCCATACTTACGTAGTAAAATTTCTTGTATATGTAGATTAGGTAGTAAAATGTTTCGTCAACTTACGTGATAAAATTTCCTTTATACGAGTTTTTTTTTTTTGTTTTAAAATTTTTTATATCCCTTCATTTTATAAGGATTTTATTTTTCTTTGGTTTTAAAAAATTCTAGGTGATTTATGTAGTAAATTTCCTTTTAGTAGTATATTTTTTGACATACATAATTAAGTACAATGCTACTTAATTCAACTTTGACTCACAACTAGTACAAATTAATTATACATCAACCTTATAATAATCTTCTTAATTAAGCTTAAAGAAGGTCATTATAGGATTATATACAACTTCTTTAGCATTTGTACCAAAAACAAAATCAGCATGTGCATAATCTTCTCTATATTGCACAACAAGTTTGTCTGGATTATAATCTTGCAATTTATTTAACAAAATCTTCACATCATTAACATCAGAAAGATAATCTTTCCCACCATAGGCTAAAAAAATAGGAATATCATTTGGGATATTTGACATTATGTTTTGTGGAGGATTTGGCTGACAATAGTGCTTCTTGTTTTCTTCATCACTTCCATAGTCAAATTTTTCTATGGTTCCTTTTCTTGTCACTATCCAAAAAAAAAAAAAACAATTAATCAATATAATTGGACTTAATGGCGAAGTCAAAAGTTTTGCTAAGAATGTTCAAGATTTAGTTTTATAAATATATAAAAAGTAAAACTTTTATTTAATTTATTCATGCAGTATAATGTTGTGACGGAAAGTGTTCAACTAATTTCCTTTCATCTTACATAATTGCATGCAACTTCATTTTGAAGACATATATGAAAACAATTGCTCATAAATTTTCAACGTTTAATTTTACGTAGGCTTCCTGAACTATGAGTGAATTCCTCATAAAATACAAATGATCTAAAGGTCACAATTTTGCGTTGGGTTATAACATCTCACTCTCCATGTAAGGGCTCTGTTTGCGCCTTTTTTTTTTCGAAGTATTGGTATTGATAAAGAAAAAAATTGCATAGTAAATATCTCTTTTATTTATGAGGTGGAATTTATAGAGTAATATATATGGTCTTCACTTCATCGTTAGGGATGTTAATTTGTTTTGATGATGATTTGTATATCCCTTAATCTTGCTAACCTCTTCTATTTATAGATAGACAAGATTAATTGTTTTGCTCTAATTTATGCATTAACCTAACCATCATCAAGGGCATAAGATATCAAACTAATTAATTATGTTTATGTTTATGTTATCCACCTAACAAATTAAAGAAAAGGGGATTTTTTAAACATGTCATATACTGTCATTTTTGTTGACAAAGGATGTAAACGTGATTAATGTCATCTAGCTAGAGGTGGATCGATGTGTATGGGTGGGGGACAACCTGTCATGTGGGGGATTACCATAAATTTAAAACGAAAATAATTTACAATGTGGGGGACAACCTGTCAGGAACAAGTTTTCAAGAACCATAATGAAGTTCAACGCCTTCAATTACAAGTTCAAATGAACTATCAAATGAACATATTACGAAAAGGGTAATATGTACGCAATCTTACGCCAACTTATGAAGATAGAGAGACTCTTTCCATCTCACTCTCCATGTAAGGGCTCTGTCACTCTTTAAATTCCACGTAATAGAAAAATATTTTGCGCCTTTTTTTTAAAGTAGTGGTATTGATAAAGAAAAAAATTGCATAGTAAATATCTCTTTTATTTATGAGGTGGAATTTATAGAGTGACAAGGTGGACACGTGGTCAATTTTAACCTTTCGGTCATTTGCAGATTAGAGAAACTCACACATGGTTTAGCTACTTTAATTCGACAAAAGCAAAAACGTTCTTACTTCATTGTTACTTTAGTAAAGTTTAGTGATCGTACGGTTAAATTAACCTGAACTTTTATGCGTATTCATCTACATTGAAGTAGCAAACTTACTTTGGGCTATATGGACCATGTTTTTGTTGTTGTTGCCTGTTGCTCATGCTCAAGAAAAAGATCCGTTCTTGAAGAGTTCACACAACAATTTGGTCTCCTACCATCAGAAATAATAGAACATATTACAAAAAGAAAATGAGAAATTAAGTTTTTTGTATATTACTCTACGATATACGCAAAATATATATATATGTTTGATACAAAACAGTATATATTTATTGCAGATTTGACTAGTGAATATAGTTATTTTGGCCGATTCGTCAGCATAAATAGCATAGTCCTTAAAATATATATGTTTTTATATACTAGTAGTGGTTTGTTGTTGATCGTCAAGATTAGCAAGACGTACTCCTCCAATGCCCTTAGTGTAGCAGGCCGGAAGTATCCAGTACCTATTAATGGCTTGCGTTGAGGGGTTTGCCATTAGTATCGAGTACATCGTCTATCAATAGTTGGTTGATGGGAGTGTCAGTGGTGGTGGCGCAAGTTGCCAAGGGAAGGAATATTAAAGAAAAGGGAATTTTTTAAACGTGTCATATACTGTCATTTTTGTTGACAAAGGATGTAAACGTGATCAAATGTCATCTAGCTAGCTAGAGGTGGATCGATGTGTATGGGTGGGGGACAAGACACCCTGTCATGTGGGGGACTACCATAAATTTAAAACGAAAATAATTTACAATGTGGGGGATAACCTGTCACGAACAAGTTTTCAAGAACTATAATGAAGTGCAACGCCTTCAAATACAAGTTCAAATGAACTATCAAATGAACATATTACGAAAAGGGTAATATGTACGCAATCTTACGCCAACTTATGAAGATAGAGAGACTCTTTCCAGTAAACTCTCGACTCAAGTAGTAAAGCATATCAAAATAGGCAATAAAGAAATACAATAAAAAACCATGTTGAATATAATGCAAAAGCGAACAATAACAATACTAGTACTAGTTAATTAATAGGATAACTGAACCAAAGAAAACGTGATTTATGCAATATTCTATTATATCAACATTATTTCAATGATGAAACATGCATTTCAAAGAATAAAATGAAGATGAAGATTTACATCATTTTTTAATATATTCCAATTTTTTTTTTAATATATTCCAAATTTCATATGCATTAGCAGTTGGCTTCTACTTTATCAAGTTAAACAAATGGAAGCGTGTGATTTCTGCACACTTGTTTTATTTCTTATTACGACGAAAACATACCCACTGTATTCCCATAAGGTGGGGTCTGGAGAAGGTAAAGTATATGCAATCTATATTACAATCTCAGATTAAGTAGAGAAGTTGTTTTCGATAGACCCTCGACTGGTCAAGACAAATATTTGGAAAGTTACAACCCATTGGAATTGCATCCTTTCTCTTAGTGTCTTTCTGAAAAAAAATACCACATTTTTATTTTTCATTCACACCTCTTAATAATCCAACATATACGTCCTAACTTTCTAATATTACAAATATCTCATTTTTACACTTTCTCTCTCCAACCTCCATATACATATCACACCTCCATAATTTGTGCCTAAAATCAAGCAACCATAATTAAGGAATTTCATGGTTTGAATTTACAAACCTTATTTTATCAAAGTATTGAACATAAACATCCTCTTCAATTTATTTTTGAGGTTAGTTTAATTTTTTAATTTTATCAACTGTATTAAATCAAAAATCTATGAGTTACTTGTTGAATGTGCGAAATTCTCAAAACTTAAGCATAGTAATGGAGTCTGATCTGAGTTTTAGAAAAAATAGATCAAAATACTGAAACGATCCCGTAAAGATGAAGGAGTCATGGAAAGTTGCTCGTACAAGCTCTAAAAAGTCCGTTGCTAAATTTTCAAGTAAGATAAAAAGTAAAGAATCATCACGATCGCGTCTTTCAAATATATATTATTTTGTTGCTGAATATGTATTTTTTTTTTATCGATTTATGCATTCTTATACATTGTTATGTAAGAGTGTTTTGTTGTTATTTCAACCTTATACATAAATTAATTATGTATATTCTTAGAGATGCCTTATTATACATTAAATCCATGTTTTTATTTTGAACTATGATACATGGCGAGTTATGTCTATATTTGTAATTATGTCATTTTTTAAACATTTTTATTTCAACCCATATATATAAATTTGTTATATATATATGTATTGAAACAGACACTGCTGGGCTGTTTAATTTCAGGTCATATAAATTAAAGAGTTATGTATATGTTATGCATCAATAGTGTTATACATAACACAGTTATGTATATGGCTCGGTTAGACAAGACGAACTGTGTGTATTTAAGCCCATATACATAACAGTGTTTTGTATATGAAAGAACGTTAGGTATGTGTATGATGTGTTATCTTTATAGTTTCAAGTTTTGCCCTAATTTATGTGAACCTAACATGCATTAACCATCAAGTGCATAAGATATTAAACTAATTAATTATGTTTATGTTATCCACCTACCAAATGAAAGAAAAGGGAATTTTTTAAATGTGTCATATTTGTTGACAAAGATGTAAACGTTATCAATGTCATCTAGTGGTGGATTGGATTTGGATCTATGTGTATAGGTTGGGCACAACCTGTTATGTGGGGACAACATAAATTTAAAATGAAAATAATTTACATAAATATATTGTTGTTCCGGGTACAAAATTTAAGTTTTAAAAGTGATGGATATTATTATGTTGGAGTTTTTAAAATTTAAAGGTTCTTTCAATCTTTGATCGATACTTGCAAGGGTTGAAGCTACCTTTTTTGTTCTTTCTCAATTATATAGTTGCAACAGTCGATGACCTAGTCAAGGGACACACGATAAGAATAATGTAAAGTAAAGAACACACGATGTTACGAAAAAATCATCTTAATCAAGGGAGAAAAAAATCCATGACCTACCTCGTAGGATTAATCAACCAATTCATTAAAATCAAGCAAGCGTCAAAATTACAAACTCTTGGAATCCTAGGATTAAACTCTTAACCCTTAACTCACACAACTCTGTTGGATATCCATTACAATAACTCTATTGTAATCTTTGAAATTTGGCAAAAATTAAATGCTGCTTGCATACATTATTGACTTGTCTCCTCTACATGATATTGACATCTCGTAAAACCTATGCTGGAAATTAAACACTTTAACACTTCTCATTTTCACCTATTAAAGTAGCAGATATTTTTTTCTTTCTCACACATAGTAAAAAAAATGGGAGTAAGGGAATAATATATTAATTGCAAAGCAACGAAATGAAGAAACAAATGTGAAAGTATCAAAAAATAAATAATTTATAGTATAAATTTTTATTAAATAAACATTAACATTAATTTATAATGATCGAAATCAACTTATTGTTTTTCAAATTTTTTTTCCTTCTTAAATTGTAAGTCAAAGTTGAATAACGTAGTATTGTATTTAATTATGTATGTCAAATAAAAGTCTTGGTACATAGGGGCGGGCATGGTATGGTATGGTACGGTATTTAAAATTTCGGTATGGTAATTTCGGTGTTCGGCTTCATGTTTTACCTTAGCATTAATTAATAAGGCAGTGCGGTAAAATTAATAATCATGTCAATACATAATGTTTACTTAATAAACATGTCAAATACAAATATAACAAGTAAAAATAAATCGAGGAAGTCATAATTTTTATTCTATTTTAAATTTGAATCGATATTCTTTTATTCATTTCATTAATTACTAGGTCACAATACCAAATTTTGTTAAATTACTCATGGAATATTCCTATTCAACATGAGTATGAACTATGAAGTCTTTGTCAAGTAAACAACAATATAACATGCATGGCAGTATAGCCTTCGTAACGGAGATTCCGAATATGTAAAAATTATTGAAAACTTACGGTTGAATCTTGAGATATTTGAATTTTTAGATTGAAACCCTAAAGGTTGTTCTTGGTGAATTTTGGTGAATGAGAGCTTATTTTGGTGTTATGGGAGTTTAATCCCATGTTATTGGACTATATATAGGTGGGAAAGTTACCAAATAACCTTCTGGACGCGTAAACTGAAAGCTGAAAGTTGCAGGGGTGGAATATACCATGCTTTGCATGGTTTAGTGCACAACAATGAAGCATGCGTCGCATGCTTTATCCCTCCGCAGATCCCAGCGCAGAGAAGCATGCTTTGCATGCTTATCGCATGATCTTACTCCCTCAAGAAAATAATCATAACTTTTCGCTCGGGTATCGGATTTTTGCGAAATTGGTATCGTTGGAAAGATAATTTAATTATCTACAATTTTATAAGTTATTGGATGTAAAATTCCATGTATATTAAGATATATACACGTTTGAAGTAGACCCTTGTAGAATCAAATGTTAAACTTTGGACGAATCAATTGATCTTAGCTCAACTTTGTTCTAGGTCCTTGCTATGAACATTTTTCACCTCTAAACTACTCCATAGACTAGGTTAATGATCATGAAACATATATTCACATGAGAATAACTTGGATTTGAGTTTAGATGCGTAAAAACGCCGGTTAGAATTCTAGCACGAAAATACGGGGTATTACAGTGCTACTATTTTGGAAATCAAACGCGCCCTAAACGATGTCCAAAAATTCAGAAACTCACCCGAGATGTTCTATAGGCTTGCCCCATCGAAACGCAACAAAAAATCTAAAAATCTAATAAGAGACGATGTATTGCACGAATTTTACAGGGCGTTACATTATCTCCCCCTTGGGATCATTCATCCCCGAATGATGGGTAGGAACTTGTTGAAGCCTTAAAGGTATGGAATAACGCGGACATGATGTGTCCTCTAATAAGGATACACTGATCTGAAACATGACTATATGAATGGAACTACTGATATTCAGAATTCTTATACCGGACATGCATATCTGTTGCATGGAATACGCGATTGAGTCGTTCTCATGAACGCAAGACTAAATACCTGATAAGATGAACTTTTTCTATTGAACATGCATTTCTAATGCATGCATATCTGACTGAACTAACGTATGAACGTATGACTGAATACACAATAATAACTGATGTGAAGCTTGTAATAAAAATCTATGCATGCAACCGAATGGGGTATCTCCCCCTTGGGACACTATGTCCTTCTGTAATGCTTAATTCACTAAGGTACTCAGAAAATTAAGGCGATGCACTAGGCACCTACGAATTGAATCATAACTGAACATCTGGAATCTGAATCTAGTACATGACGCATGAACTGAGCTATACTCGCAACTATTAGTATACTCCATCTTGGAATAGTAACATATCTGAGATGTTGGGTAGCATGATTAAATGAAAAGACAAGAAAACAAGTCATGCAAATCTGACTGCTAAACTGATTTGCTGGCCACCTAGACTGAACTATACTGGAAACTTATACTAAATCTGGAGTATCTTATCAACACTCTTCCTAACGAAGTCCTAGTAGCATTAGGTAGAAAAAGATCTTGGGCATGAGTCACACAAGACATCCGACTATAGGATCCCAACATTGACATTACTCTTCAGCCTCGAATATAGACATATAACTCATAAATTAGGATAGAATTGCCAGGCCTTAGTCAATGCGACTTCTTACTTTCAAGATTAGCACACTCCTCGAATACTCCCTTAACTGTACTATTTCCCGTAGATACCTCCTTTATTCGATTCAACTTATTTGTTCTCGCATTGGCATTTATAAATCTTTCTACTAATGTCTATCGTAACTTAAATCCTCTTCACCGTGATCAAGCCTAACTATAACTCACAAAATACTACATGCCACTCCACGATACAAGTCTAAACCATAAGATTCAACCTTCTATATCTCTTAAAAGATCACACCCTACGCATATCATGCCTTATCACTTCAATGACTACTCTGAACTATTACTACGAAGTCGCTAGCGTATATAGCGTTCCTTTACAAAAATTCCAACATGTCATTCAAGCCTATCTTTATAACCACATATAAAATTTAAAGGAAACACTCATAAAGACATACTTCACATATTCTCGAACCCACTATCAATATCACTCCCACGTGCTACCCCAAGAACATACACACACAAAATTCCACTAACCATCACATAAATAAAAACTTGGCCCCAAACCTTACTTCAAACTCAAGGCCTTATCTAAAACAAGCATACTAGGATCTTCCATCAACAAGAAACAATTACTCATCACCACTATCATCACATATAGAGGAGTCATTAAAGATTAGAACATAAGATCTTGAAGCGTGGAAGGATATTATATGAAACTTGACACTTAACTGAGTCCTGAAGAATAGCAAATCAACATCCGGGATTTATCAAAGAAAAATCTGAATTGGGGCATACATGGCTATGAACTATATTTCGCCCATCATAAAGAATATTGCATGAATTATGGGAACTGAGCACACTATAAAGCGTGAATATATGAGTCGTGAGCTGCATGACCTCAATTTAGAGTTCATAACATATGGGATGTGATTCCAACTGCTGAATGAACTGAAGTTCCTCATTTAGGAATCTGGAAGTGCACGTGCTTTTCTATCATATACATGAACATGAACTATGATCATGGAACTGAAACGTGAGGTATGAGTAGGTATTAGGATAACTGAAAAATACTGAGACAGGAATGAGTTGAGCCTCACCCTTCCCTTCTGATGTTCTATCTCATACTGACATCACTACAAGAATCTGAGGGCCGGACTTGGTTACTTGTTCTATCATCTCCCCCTTGACTTTAAGCCATCGTCTTAAGTTTGGGAGATCCCTTACTAGACTTTAAACTTAACCTCACTCAGTGCACTCTGGGGTCTGAAATATGACCATACGCAAAATTGATAGAACTTAACCCGAAAGACCACACATGAAAGTGGAAAGCCCACTGCTAATACTACCTTCTGTGATGCACTCTATATTTTGATAGCCCCAATAGTCATAGTATAATGCTTCCACACTTATTTCTATAGGTTCAACCTTCAAAACTCAACCTTAGATTCTAACACTTAACATGGATATCATCAAGCCTTTGATGAACCATACCACTTTCGACATAGCCTACCAATATCGCGACTCCAAACTTATGTCTCATTACTATGAGAATCAAGATCATATAAAAAGGCTCAACACTATCAATAAAAACTCTTTAACCTGGCTATTTAGAACTCATATAACATCTACTCGTTTTTCTCCATCTAGCAACTCAACAGTACTACTAGCCACGCGCAACATGTAATAGTCTAAGAAAAAATGCCACAACTCCATATCACCTTGGGTATACTTACATACAATACCTATAACATTAAACTTCATTACGAATCAACTTAAACTTAAGCCATTTCATACACTGTTCAAGCCTATTGGGTCACTTCCATATAACTAGCATCATTAATCAAGAAATCATCACATCCACCTTCAGGGACTTCAACTGATCAAAACTTAATGTCTAGTGCTAAACATAATTTTACAACCCAACCTTACGCATGATTCTCACTTGGAAACCATAAAATAAACATAAAGAAACACTAGTACACTAGAACTTCATAGCAACAATAATCCATCTTGACCTTACGGTCTTTCTTATCATAACTCATTAGCACGTACTATTTCCAACACATCCCAAAAAACATACATCATTAATCTCATGCCACTATTTTTTACCACCACATTCTACATTTAAATTCAAGCCTATAGTTTAGCATCAATCATCTACCACCAATGACGAGTGCAACATAATATACTAATCCATCAAATTGGAACATTCTGTCCAAATACCTCAAAATCTACTACATACCTTCTCATAAGTAGTACTAGTTTACAACTACCAACGAAAAAAAAGTCAAGGGGTAAGGTCACATAGTAGACATGATCAACCTTAATCTGATATTATAACCCCATACAATCTTATTTACATATGCGGATTTCTCACCTCATACTTACTCAATCATACATTTAGACTACCCTCAATTTCCACAACAACCATGAATCTATAATTATAACTTACTGGCTAATATAACCATTTTCACATTTCAAGCAACCGACAAATCACCCTAACTAACAACTCCTTCTAGTAAATCGAAAGAGCCCCACACGGCTTCACTAGACTTTATTTTTCAACAACACATTGATGACAAGATTACATGAGATATAAATTTAATACGCAATAGTCAATGAACTAAGAATACCCATCTTACTCTGCATAAATAAAATTAGAGTAAAACACTTCCTCTATGGACTACAATACCATCCACACATGCTACTAGCTACCACATTAGTTTAATACTATAAAGGGGTAAATCATCCTCAATCATCGGTTATTCAACTGAAATATTTATTTACACAAATGTCACCCTCACTATGACTTCTAACTCTGTGACTTCACATTATCAACTTCTTGGTCCAATTTCATTACCAATAGGTCATGACCACAACACCTTAACTCATACTACTATTCGGGTAGAAATACAGTTCCAACATTCTGTTACACATCATTCCCCCCTGAAGCACGACATCCACAACATAATTTTTTTTTGAAAAGGGACTGAATACACTCAATACCGTAGGCTGAAAAGAACGATTTCATCAATATCAAGGTTCACACTTGCATCAATATACTTTGAAGCAAACGTACTCTTCTCAAGTCCTTGTGTAATTTTTTTTTTAAATCTTATATGACTCAATCGGAAAGGACTATATTATGTAGATTCTAAACTTTTTACATTTGAATCACCCCAATAATGGGACATGTCTGAGAACATCAGAGTAAGGAAAGAACTTGGGATGACTTCTACTTTCGTATGGGAGACACCATAGCATGAATTAGAGTATGAAAGAGGAACATTCTGACTCTATTGCACGAACTAGAATATGAAGAAAGAGAGATATTCCTAAACGCCTAGTAGACTCCTGCTTATAAGTGTGGCGCGCTACACACCCATAAATAAGACTCTACCTGACGCGATTTTGCAGACACCCTGGGACCATGAACCATGCTCTGATACCAAGTTTGTCACGACCCTAATCGGGGCCCTGACCGTGATGAGCATTCCGAACCATGAAGGCCCGAAATACCTCTATCTATCTGGTAATCATGCACATAATTCATATGATAAAAGAAATGTGAAAGATACACAATATTATGAAAACATGGTCATGAATCAAATGAAATCAATAATGGGAAATAATGTCCCACAATATCTATCAACATCTGGAAAACCGTCTGCGAAATCTCTACTACATTACTCAAACAAACAATTGTCTGAAAAACTGGGACAAGGCCCCCAGTAGACCCAAAAACTACTAAATGATAAATAAACTGCCAAACATCAGGCCTTCCGGAATATAGAAGGCTCACCAAGTGACTCTGCAAATCAGCCTAAAGAATCTACTGATTTTTTGGACCCCTAGACTGTGCCTCTGAACTTGGGAGGGAAGGGTGTCAATACAAATGTACTGGTACGCAGAGTAATCAAAAACAAAAATACAATATTTTTACAAAATATAAGTGAGAGCCATTGTAAAGCAGTTTCGTATCAAATCATTTGAAAACACATAGGCATAATGTAATAATTTTCCAACAATAATGCAATGCAACTGAGCTAGGTGGCATACCCTACAATATCACATTTACACCAGCTGTCAAACCTCGGTTGCCGCCGAGATTAGAGTATAAGTGAGGGGAAGATACACAAGATCATACAGCTGGGTGTCTCGACCCAATAAAGTATGGTAGTGCACAAGATCACAAAGCAGGGCTCCTAACCATAGTCCCAAATTGGGTTAATATATATAAGGTACACAAGATCACAAAGCAGGGTACCAATTTTCCTTTGTCGGCAAACACAGTTTCCAGCGATAAGCCCTTTCACTCAAACGCCTTCTTCGGACATCCACCTATCTCATGTAAAATAAATGCATTCAAACTTCATTTAATTCAATCACATATAATATTCTGTAGGGTATCGTCATACCCGACTTACAAGCCATCAGTATCACATCATTCTTTTAATTCAACCATTATATTCATCATGTTTCAACATAAACTACCCTCTCCTTGCAAGTCAAAATTATATCCAATCATAAAAATTTTAAAAATATTTTATGTCTTGCTTTTCAAGATGATTTCCAACAATCTACGTCATATAAAAATCTAAAAGAAAATCATATCAAGAGAGGGATTTCATATAATTCATGCTCTCAAGTTAACATCTTTTCGAAAAACATGCATGTACATATATAATGTATCAAATCACTTTGAGGAGAGGCCTAAAGACCAAATCAATATCATTGAAACCTTTAAAACATGATTATATTCATAATTTCAAAACCCCCATTTTAAAATATGAATTTCTAGCCCATGAGATTTTTAGGATAACCCCACGTACCTCTATATGCGAAAATAATAGGTACTTCTTGAAGCCTACGTTGCGAGGATTCTGATTCTTCAATTTGTTTCGAAAACTCACGGTTGAATCGTAAGATATTTGAGTTATGAGTTTAAAACCCTAGAGAGTGTTCTTGGTGGTTCTTGAGAGAAATATCAATAATGAGGTGATCTAGGGCTTTAATTTCGTGTTCAGGATGAAAAAGGAATAGAAAATACCTAAAATACCCTTAATGAGACGAAACTGAAATGCTGAAAAATTCCCAGGCGTGCAACAGACCATGCGTCGCATGCTATTTCCCACCGCACTGGAGCATGCGACGCATTCTATATCGCATGATGCCACCATGCGATGGACCATGCGACGCATGCATATCGCATGGTGCTACTATTTTAGAATCAAACGCGCCCTAAATGATGTCCAAAATTTTTAAAACTCACCCGAGATGTTCTATAGGCTTGCCCCATTGCAATGCAATAAAAAAATCTAAAAACGGAGGTCGGGAGGACTGAAAATGAAATTTTCGAAGGTTCAGATCTACAAATGAGACTAAGTCTCTTTTACACTTAGAATATTTTCAAGCTTTCTTATCCCATGCCCATGCTAATAAGAGACGATGTATTGCACGAATTTTACGGGGTGTTACATATGCATTTCGCCTTCAAAAATTGGTGCAGTTCTTCTCCGTACGATAATCAAAAGACTGCCTCACCACTGCTCCATTTAGTAGCATTTTGAGCTCTTTCTTGTCGGCAAATGTTTGATCATAATAGAAATTGGTTCCGTCGGTGAAGGAATGTCCTGGTTGGGATCCCATTCCACAGTCTTCTTTTGCATCTTGCGAGTTTGATGAAACGTCTTCCATATGCATAGAATCATCTTCCATATTAATTGTATGATCGTTATCGTTCGCGTAATCATTCAAATCATCGTCGACTATCAGGCGCCGAGGTGGGGATGATGATGAATTCATCGGTCCTTCGAAGGACCTCTCAACTAATTTTATCCTTAAAATAGGCCTAAATCCATCTGCATCAACATCCATCATGTACATCAACACACGTGCATCATTATTTATGATTGTAGGATTTACCTTTTCCCACGAATGCATTAGATAACTAATCACCATATCGCTCGGCATGCAATCTAGATCCACGTTTTGCATTACACTTGCAACAAATTTGTCGTATGAATTGTTAAGGCGAACAACAATGGGTAGTGTCACCTTGGTAAAAGATCTCCATTTTCAACATTTGGGAGTATCCACCCATTCTCCCATGAAATTACCAAAAACCAAAACAAATTCTGCAATAGACATGAATTAAACTTTAGTCGACGGTAGATTATGCTGAGGGTCTATGTCGGAATGTATGCACGATCGATGACTGGGCAGATATCCGTACAAAAACTTGAAATTACAAATATTGCTTCTAATATCAACGATCGTTGGGTTTATCGAATAGAGAAATGAACTTGGAGTCACCTGAGCTACTGTAATGTACTTTCTAAAGAGTTTTTGAGTAATGTGAGTGATTTAAAGCTTTTTAACAATGGTGGAAAGTGTGTTTGAGAAGATAGCTAACAAATGGGGTAACAATGGATGTAATGGACAAGCTTATGATATTTGTAGACTGATTTAGAGCTGCTCACCGGAAAATAACGTCGGAATCGGAGATTTTTGGAGGGAAAGAACAACCTTCTATTTTTAGCTTTTGAAATTATTATTTTTTAATATTTTTGGAAGCCTAGATATTTTTGTATTATATAATGGTGGATGATGGAGTGGGTTGAAGTAGATTATTAGAAACTTGTGGATGAATTTGTTAAGTTGGAAATATTGAGTTAAAGTGTAGTATTACAAAACTTGCGGGTGAATTTGTTGAGTTTTAAAAGTTTGTGATGATGTGGATTAAATAGGGTATATGGAAAATTTTTAAGAACTTTTTTCTAAATGGATAATTAATAATTTTCAAAAGAGCCTTTTTGACATACTTCCCTAGTTAGTTGTCGAACCATGTGGTTCTACAAGTTTTAGTGGTACCTCGTCTGGATATGGAGGTTATCTCCCATCTAGTAAACCCGTCCACACAGATTGTGATACAAGCATGATCATGAAGATGAACGTGGTGCCTATTTGCCTACTTGGTCATTAAAGAGCCTTTTTGTTATTTTATCTTTTTATTTGTAAAGTACTATAAATAGAACAATATAGGGTTTTAGTTCATTAGTTTTTGTAGAATATTGTTGAAAGAATACATCTCTTGAGAGAGAGGGTCTCTAGGCCTAAACTAGGACATGAACAAGTGTGGATTCACTTGTGATTGTGTATTACTTGGAAACGTTGGTGCTTGAGTGGTGGAATCCTTCTTGTGTCACGTAAGAGTGTGGTGTTGCTATTGTAAGTCTTAGGGGTCCTTATATTTAATAAATCTTTGAGTTCTTAACCTTGTAATAGTGTATGTCTCACTTCCTATCTTTACATATCATGTACTAGTTGTGTAGTCTAGTGAACCGTTTTGTTCTTGTTGTTCTTGTAATCTTGTAACCGTTGGATTGTTGTTATTGTAGTGTTGTTCCTCTCCTTATTGTTGTTTATCTTTTATTTTTGTTAATGCTTTTGGTGTCATTTACACCTTGTTTCTTGATGTTGTTGGAACCGAAATTTAGTGTTTGTTAAGCTCTCGGGTTTCCCTTTATTTGTAGACTATTTTTGGCTTTTTTTTGATACGTACCAAAATTGTATTGCATCATTTGGTATCAGAGCTTGTGGTTGATTTTGTTCCATCAAAATCAATCTCGGGCTTGCTAGAAAAATCAAAAAATAAAGAGAGAACGAAGTGTTCTTGTTCTTGTTCAAGGCCGAGAAACTTGTAGTGTTCTTGTTGTAGTCTTGGCCGAAATTTGTGGAGTCTAGGTCTAGGATTTCTTTGTTGTTATTGTTGTGTTGTGAACAAAGACCTAGACTAAAATTTGTGGACTTGTTGTGGAGGTTGGACTAGGCGTTGAAGGTGTTGTTATTGTTGTTCTTAAAAAGTTGTTATGTTCTTCTTGTTCTTCATCACTTCTCTTATCTTGACCAACTTAAAGTAGTTAATATATCTAGAAAAGGTGAAGAAAAAGTTGGAAGACTTGTTGGTGAAAGGACTAGCTCACATCACTCCTGACTTGACAACAACTTTTTGAACCACTTTTCTTGTTTCTAGGAGCCTTGTTTTGTGGAAACTAGTACAAGTCCAATCTCACCTTTTTGAGTTGAATTTGAAAAGAGTTACAAGACTTGTATTTTTTCCTCCAATTACTAATTGTCTCCCATTCCAAAAGTATAAGGACTAAAATTTTCAATAATGGTGATTAAAACTTGTGTGGGCCCGTGACCAATTGGGGGGTGACACATCACCAATTACTGTCCACATGACAAATTTTAAGCTCAAATTTGATCTTCTAGTTTCATTTTGTTGATTCCAATACTAACTTACAAGCTAGTAACCACTTACTAGATTGTGAGTTGGTTTGAAACCGTTCTTTGTGTTTACGTCCTTGTTTTTTTTTTTTTTGGAGTCGTTGTAAACATTGGAATTCACCTCTCAACATCTCACGGAGTACAAGAAAGCATACAACACTTGTGAGATTAAGTTTGAGGAATCCGAGAACAAAGAAATAAAGAGAGAGTGTGAGGACCTTTCTTTTACAACTAACCCGTTTGTTGTTTTGTAGTGAAACTTCTTGGCTAAACTCAATTGAGCCGGATGAGATTGAAGGCAAAACTCAAGATGGAGAGGAAGCCAAGGTGCAAAATGAAGACGTTGGCCGAGACTTGAAATTGCTGTGTTCTCGATTTCTTCTTATTTTGTGGACTGTTTTGAAGCCATTTTCATTTGGCTAGTGCCATGAATTTGAGGTCAAATTCCTCTCAAGATGGAGAGGATGATACAATCACGATCATGAAGATAAACGTGGTGCCTATTATCCTACTTGGTCATTAAAGGGCCTTTTTGTCATTTTATCTTTTTATTTGTAAAGTACTATAAATAGAACAATATAGGGTTTTAGTTCATTAGTTTTTGTCGAATATTGTTGAAAGAATACATCTCTTGAGAGAGAGGGTCTCTAGGCCTAAACTAGGACATGAACAAGTGTGGATTCACTTGTGATTGTGTTGCTTGGAAACGTTGGTGCTTGAGCGGTGGAATCCCTCTTGTGTCACGTAAGAGTGTGGTGTTGCTATTGTAAGTCTTAGGGGTCCTTATATTTAATAAATCTTTGAGTTCTTAACCTTGTAATAGTGTATGTCTCACTTCCTATCTTTACATATCATGTACTAGTTGTGTAGTCTAGTGAACCGTTTGGTTCTTGTTGTTCTTGTAATCTTGTAACCATTGGATTGTTGTTATTGTAGTGTTGTTCCTCTCGTTTTCGTTGTTTATATCTTGTTTTTGTTAGTGCTTTTGGTGTCATTTACACCTTGTTTCTTGATGTTGTTGGAACCGAAATTTAGTGTTTGTTGACCTCTTGGGTTTCCCTTTGTTTGTGGACTATTTTTGGCTTGTTTTTGATACGTACCAAATTTGTATCGTATCATATTGACAGACACCACCCTATATATAGGGCAGGCATTTCCGATCGTTCAGATATTTCTCAGTCAACTTGAGCACAAGGAGAATATATGTTATGACTACGGTGATCCAAGGAAACACTTGTAAGATTGTCCCAGGTGGAGTACATCAGGGTTCTCAGGTTGTTTATGTAACTATATACTTCGGTATGGTATTCGATATTTTGGTATGTCATTTATAAATACCGAATACCGTATCATAAATCAGAAGAATTTAAAATGTATATCATGTATCATACCAACTATCATAATATTAAAATCACGGTATCAAATTTTTTGATACGGTGTGATAATTCAGTTTATACCATACCATGCCCACCCCTATTGGTACATATTGAGACTCTTTAAACTTGTTAAGATATTTCATTTTGATACAAATGCTAAAGAAGTTGTGTATAGTGTAGACACCTAATTTCGTCCCTCCCCGATATCGTTTTTACCTATTGTTTACCCTATCCTACCGTGTACCCTCACCCGTGTGATAATCCCTCCACAAAATAATCAAAAATAACAACCCCTAACTAATTTTGTTTTATCCTAATATTCTAACAACCCACCCAATAAAAAAACAACACCTAATCCTTATCCCATCCAACCAAAAAGAAACACCTCACACCCTACCCCACGTTACCCCACCCCCCACTCTCTTTTTCTGGTCAAGAAAGAAAGCCTCAAAAAATATATATACCTACCCATACACAAAAAAAGTGGAGGGTGAAACAAAAAACCAAAAAAAGAGAGAAAAACCATCAACATTTTGCTCTCTCTCTCTCAAAAACTCACTCTCCCTCTAAACTCACTCTCTCTCTCCTCCAAGAAGTCACCGACGCCGGAGTAGTGCCGTTTTCAGTCGGCCCACTAACACCGACGCCGGCGATAACCACTAACACCGACGATAACCACTAACACCGACGCCGGCGATAATCAGCGACAACACCAGCGCCGCCGTCTCCGACCAATCGCCACCATGCGTCAGCCAGTTCCGAAAGCCTTTCCTCCTCTCTCTCTCTTGTCAACGACGGCAGTCGTCCCGTTGCCGGCTTTCACGTCGTTCGTCGGCCGAGAATCGGCCAGATCTCCGCCGCAATGCGTCGGTCAGCCGATCAGCTCGCCGTTCACCGTCATCGTTCGCCGACCCGTAACGTCGACCAGATCTTCACCCGTTTCTCCGTCACCGCCTAGATCTGCCGCCGCCGTTCTTTCCGTCGCCGTGAGCTCACCGCCTCGATCTGTTTGGCTTTTTTTATTTCTTGCTGTCTTTGGTTGATTTTGGTTTCTTCTATTTCATGGTTCAACGTTGATAGTAAGTTTCAAGTCGACTTTATCGAATCTCGTCGTTGTGAGGTTGAGTTTCGTAGAGTAAAATTTTATTCACGGGTTTTGGAGCTGTCTGGTTATTATTTTAATACCGAGTTTGGTTTGTTTGTCGTGAGGTTCTACGATCGAGTTTTGGTCTTCGGATTTCCTTATTATCGACAATACGTTCTATCGAGGTCCATTTCTTAACTTGTCTCTTATATATATATGTGGTTATTTGTTTTGATTGGTTGCGATGGCGAGTGATGATTATAGTTTTGTTGAATTTTTGTTTATGTTGATGTTATGATTGTGATGCTTGGTTGTTTGGTTTTGGTAGATTAAGGCATAAACTTGATCATGTTCTAATGGATGGACAGAAAGAAAGTCGGGGGATGGAATTGGAAAAATTAACAAAAGAATAGATTCAGTTTAATTTGATTTATTGTTGGTATGAATCGTGGTAGGATTATGTCTTTAGTCGAGAACGGATAAGAAAATGGTAAGTTCGGGTAGACAAATTTAGGCATGGCAGATTGATGACATGTTTGAAATATGTGTCAGAATGGTTTTGTTTTATCGCATTTAATTCAATGCTGTAATTTGACTGGGGAATTCCCCGAAGTATCTGTGTTGATTTCACCGGGGAATGCCCCGACGTATCATGTTGGTGGAAAATAATCGTGATGAAGGCCCGCGGCGTCGGGTAAGGCATTGGAGCTTAGTCTAGATTTAGTTTAGACTAGGATTTATATTTTTGTATTTTTTTCTATTTTTCGGACTGTATAATTGGACTGGACTTTTACATTTTTGGACTGTTTTGTTTTGTTTATTGTTTGATTATTTTGTGCTCTTTTGTGTGGTTTATACATGTCATAATGCCAAAATAGTCGATACACTCCACCAAGCAACCGTGGTCGAACCACGGGATCGAGGGGTGCCTAACACCTTCCCCTCGGTCAACAGAATTCCTTAGTCGGAATCTTTGTTCGCAAACCGGTTTAAGAGTCAAATGGTTTCGAAAAGGATTTTTCAAAGGTGACTTGGCACACCGGATTATACCAAGTGGCGACTCTAAATAAAAAATGCAAATAATTCTTTTCCGAAACAAATTTTCATTTCTTGTCACTTAAATAATAAAACCCTTTCGCGCTAAAACATAATATTTTGGAGTACGTAAAAAAAGGGTGTGACAGCTCTGGCGACTCTGCTGGGGATATTTTAGAATTCGAGCTTATTTTTGAGTTGTATCGGCTTTGTTTGACATTACGAGTGTATAAGCATTGTTTGTGATTATTGTTTTGTTATTGTTTTTACTTTTGTGCATTTTCGTGCTCTTTGTTTATAGTATTTATCCTATGTGTTACCGCTTTATATCTGTCATCATGAGTCCATCCCCCCGTCCTTCTTTCTGCAACAAGTCTCGGAGCGCACGTCGTGCGCACGAACTCTAGTTGAGTCACCTTTATTTTAGGGGGGGAGCCGTTGGATGTATGGAGTAGGTGGAAAGCAAATCAGCCACTATCGACCATATGCTCCCCCGAATGGCTTTGTTAGTAAACCACAACGTAGGTCAGCCTTTAGGTCATTCTTATGTGCATCATATTGAGACCTCGCGAGGCCTACACGGTCCTTTGTAGGAGACTCACCTTTAAAGCATCCCTACGTGCTAACTGTTGCATATTTGAGGGTAACGTGGTCATTTGACGGACGGATTTTTTTTATAAAAAAAAAATAAAAAAATATATATATATAGAGAAAGCGAGTCGAAAAGAATGAATCAAAAGGAATGTCGTAGTTTATTTTAGAATTCTTTATGACTTTTATTCTTCACGATCCAAAAACTCAAAAAGTTTTTTTTTTCTTTTTTTTTTTACATTTTTTGCATTTTTGTCTTCTCAAAGTACCGTAAATTCAAAAAAAAAAATAATTTTTTTTCTACGTATTTGTCAAAAGCAAAAATACCAAAAAGATTTTTTCCATAATTGATGGTGTCAGTCTTAGTTAAAGTGTCTAATTGAAAAATCCAAAAAGTTTTTATTCGTTTGTTTTTGGTTTTGTCTCTTAAGTTAGGGTCAATTTATTAGTTAATCGTTAAGTGTCCAATCTGGACGAACTACGCATACCTGATTTCCGTCCCTCGGGGCGGGATACGTAGGCAACCCTCGGTGGGTCCGGTAACCTTTATTTTGGTCTTCGTCTTAGTCTTAGGCTAGGTCTTTTACTCCGTAACCTAGAGTTGTTAGCCAAGTAGGCTGATTTTATTCAGCGTTACTGTTCGGCGATTTGGAGTCATGAAGCGGTCTGTTTCATTGACGTATGTCCGCATCAAATTCCCATTGGTTGGGAACCTTTTGCTCTTATCAAATTTTGAGACAATTTCTAATATGCTACTACATGATGGATCTGTCCACAAAGTCTAGAGTCCTTATGGTTGTCAAGGTACCCAAAAAGTTGATCAAGTGGTGGGGCACATTCAATTACTACGAAAAGCACGAAGTGAGGAAAGTGTTAGGCAATCTTGTAACACTCATGGATCTCACGCCTCGTTCGGATTTAATAGAAGCTGCGTTGACTTTCTGGGATCCAAATAATTTGGTGTTTAGGTTCGGAAGTTGTGAATTGACTCCTACCCTGGCAGAAATATCTCGTTTGTTTCGGTTGACTTACATGGGCCAGCAGATGATTTTAGCCCGCAATCATACTCGAAAGAAATTCCTTCGACTCTGTCGATTAAAAGATAACAAGCATTTGGGATGTCTCAAACAATCTTGGATTTCCTTGGACTATTTGTTTGCTAGATTTGGGTCTTTAGAGGGTTTCGACTGCTTTTGGGATGAATTCTGTACTACCAAAAAAATCTGGGAACAACGTCGTCTTGAGGTTTTCTGTCTGGCTTTGTTGGGTATCTTAGTGTTCCCGTTAGATGAGAGGTGTATCAATACTCGTCTGCAATCAGTGGTGATAGCTTTATTCAAGAAAAAAGATGAGGTCACCATTGTACCAATGATCTTAACAGAAATATATAAGGCTTTAACTGAAGTAAAAGGAGGGGTACAATTTTTTGAGGGGAGTAATCTGATATTGCAGCTGTGGATGATGGAGCACTTGCATACGCCTTCTTTGATTAGAGAAGATGTGATCGACCGTTGTCTGAATGATCGAGTGCGAGCCATGCAAGAAAGAATGCGTTTTGACAATTTTTTTTTCCTATTGGAGTCAATTCTTGGATCGAATTTCTCGAATCAAGAACTCCAAACAACATTCTTTGGTGCTATATGTGGTTTTGTCCTAAGAAAATCTTGATTGGATCTCAAATGCAACTCTTTCTAGTTTTGATAGGACTTAACTGCACTAGGCCTTACAGTCCAAGAAGGGTGATGCGTCAGTTGGGTAGGATGCAAGACGTCACCTCAATAATGGACTTTCTAAAGGATGTAGAGTACTTTAAAGACCAAGCCGTGGGGGAAAGCAAATATGAGCAATTCTGGAATAACGCGATAAAGTTAGGTGTCGATACTTTCGAGGAAAATCCAGGATGCACTCAAAACTATGAAATCTGGCTACAATCTCTGCCCCGTGGCATTAGTAGACCCTTACCAGCCCAACTTAGAGGGCGAATACGGGAAGAAATCATGGTAGAAGATGATGAGCAGGAAGATCCGGGTGCCAAGGTGGAGTTTTTGAGAGTTCAGTTGTCGCGTTTGATCACAACTGTGGATGAGTGTCAGAGAAACCTTTGTGGGTGTACTCTCCAAGAGGCGGGGATACGGGCAAGAAATTTGTTTCCGGGTATCAAAACGTCGTTGCAGGATATGTTACAAAGTCTGAGTGGAAAAGTGGGGACTTCACAGATGGGTTCATCTCAGCCGGGGACATCACACAGAGCACCAGTTTGAAAGAACATGTCTTATCTTTATGTAGTTTTGAGTCTTTTATGTTTCTGTCATTGTAGGTTGGTGTCTGTGTTAAGTCGGAGTCAAGTTGTTTTTGATATTCGGGTCTTTATTGCACGCATGTCGTTAGGGGTTTAAAGTGTTGTTTTGTACTTGTTGTTTAGTTTTAAAGTGGTCCTAAATTCGTTGTATGTTTTGCTGTCTTTCATCGAAATGTTAGGATGTTACGTCTTTCTTTTGTTTACTTGTTTTCGTGTTTCGTGAAAAAAAAAACCTTCGATTGTGTAATGTTTATGCATAAGCTGCCCGAACTACGCAAGATCTGATTCATGTACAACATGATACGTAGGCAACCTACTTTTGGGTTCGATCTAATCATTTTGTTTCGTTGTTTTTCATTATTTTTTCCTCTTTTAAGGAAAACAAAAGCCATAAAGAATGATAAAATAAAGGTAGATAACGTGAGGAAAAGAACAGATATTGATACGAAAAAAAAAGAGAGAAGAATAAAAAAATAATAATAGGTGTAGATAAAAATAAGTGTAGATAAAATCGGGATGATGTTAAAATGACTTCGCTACCCTTGAAAGCGGGTAGAAATGAACATGAACTTAGGACAATTTTACCAATGTGATTCCCATGCTTTTGGTATACTCTAATCCTAACGGATGTCGTCTTTGATGAGCATGTTCTTTCAGATAACAGTGGTAGGTTTGCAGCACTCTGGCTAGTCACCCATACTTCACTAGATCCAAAGCAAAGCTCGCCATGGCTAGCAGGGAGATTGAAAATTCGCTCATTGACCCGGATCAGGATCACAGGGAAGAAAGTTCAGAACACAATGATGAGGTAGTAAGGCTCAGGCAACAATTGATAGATTTGCACCGGGCATGGGCCAGCGGAATGCCTCCTCCTCCGCTCCCTGAAGGTCTTGGGAATATCTCTAATTGCCCACCGCTCTCTCAGTCACAATTCTCTGCTCCTACTGAGTCACCTGAGCACGCGCCAGGATTCACTCCGCGACATTATTATCCTGGCAATTCTGGTGTGCCCTTGGCAGCTCCCCAATCAAGACCAGCTGCTCAGCCAGCGCCACCGATCAGCCCTGTATTCGTGGCGCCGCCACCACGTGAAACTCCCATATATGCTGTGCGTCCCACAATGAGGCTTCCTCGGTCTTCCAGTGAGCCAGTACTGAAGGTTTCAGATGGTTAGTATTATGCTACAGAGCCTACTTTGCAATTGAATAAACCGTATGGGTACACTCTGCCGCCTGCATTTCTATTTGATACGGAGAAACCTGTCGCAACGGAGGAACAGGATGTCATAGCCCGGAAACTGAAGAGTTTAGAGCAAGCTATGAGGAATTTGCAAGGAATCGGAGATTATAGAAGTGTTTCCTATAAAGACCTGTGCATGTTCCCAGACATCAACCTGCCCCCCGATTTTAAGATGCCTAAGTTCGAGAACTACGCAGGGCACGGTGATCCTGTTGCACACTTGAGACGTTATTGCAACCAGTTGAGGGCTGCAGGAGGAAAGGAAGAACTACTCATGGCCTTCTTTGGCGAGAGTCTTTCAGATCTGGCTTCAGAATGGTTCATCGATCAGGATATCGATAAATGGAACAGTTGGGATGATTTGGCTGCTGAATTTGTTCAACATTTTCAGTACAACGTCGACTTGATTCCGGACAAAAAATCTTTGGTCAACATGAAGAAAAAGAGCACTGAAGGTTTTAGGGAATACGCGATAAGGTGGCGTGAACAGGCCGCTAGGGTAAAGCCTCCAATGAAAGAAAGTAAGTTGGTAGAAGTTTTCATTCAGGCGCAGGATGAGACTTATTTTCAACATTTACTTCCGGCAATGGGAAAGTCTTTTATGGAAGTCCTCAAAATGGGGGAGATGATAGAGGACGGGATTAAGACCGGTCGAATAGTGAGTTTTGCCGCATTAAAAGCCACCACCCAAGCGATTCAAGGTGGATCTGGCGCATTTGGCGGTAAAAAAAAGAAAGAGGATGTGGCGACTGTTGTAGCTGGAACCCATTCCTATCCCAAAAGACCACCTCGCCCCTATCCCCAATCCCAAGCCCAAGTCTACGCTTAAGCTCCATATACTCCTCCCCACCATTACTACCCTCCACAAAACCCTTTATATTCCATTCCACCACCCCCTTACCCAGTATATAACGCGTAGCCATATGCCCAAACCCCTTCTTACCCGCAGTGGCGCGCGCAAACTCCACAAAATCGCCCATTCGCTCCATCAAATTACCAAAACCCTTCCAGACCCAGTTTTCAACCTAGGCCCGAGTATAAGAAGGAGAAGGCGGTCAAAAATCAATTCACACCTCTTGGAGAGTCATATGCTAGCTTGTTTGATAGGTTGAGAAAGTTGAAGGTTTTAAGCCCAATTCAAGGAAGGCTTTCAAATCCACCACCAAGGAATCTCGATTATTCTTTAAGGTGTGCGTACTGTTCTGATATGCCAGGCCATGATATCGAGAAATGCTGGCATTTAAAGAGAGCTGTCCAAGATTTAATTGACACAAATCAGATGCTGGTTCAGGCCCCGGAGGGTCCAAACATTAACCAGAATCCGCTGCCAACCCATGCTGAAGCCAATATGTTAGAATTGATATATGATGGGAAAGAGTCTTCGAGGGGTTATAAGCCTATTGTCAAGATACAGACCATTGAGGAGAAATCGGTGAATGTAACGGAGTCTTTGAAAGCAATGTCATTGAGCCAGGAAGGAATGACAGAAGATAAAGCCCAAGAAAGCACAAAGAAGCCCCTGATCACAGTACAAGGCGCCAGATGGTATGTTGATTCAAGTCAGGATAAACCTAAGTTGACGGTGGTGGGAGCTCTGAGTCAGCCCATTTTGACGGTGAAAGGAGCACTGGCAGCACCTATTGTCCTCAAACCGGTGACCCAACCTCCGATAGTTGATACGAAAAGGATTCCCTGGAATTATGGACGGACCGTGATGACCTATTATGGGAAAGAAGTAGTGGAAGATGTAGATGAGGTAGGGGGTTTGACTAAGTCAGGAAGATGTTTCGTGCCTGAAAGCTTAAGAAAGTCCAAGACAACGGTGAGTGGACCGTCATCTATCAAAAAACCTATCACCGAAGAAGAAGCCGAAGAATTTTTGAAAAAGATGAAATTGCCAGAGTATTCAATATTAGACCAGCTGAAGAAAACCCCTGCTCAAATTTCCCTTTTATCTTTGCTGTTGCACTCCAAGGAGCATCGTGATGTTTTACTGAAGGTATTAAATGAAGCATATGTTCCAAGGGAGATTACAATCAACCAGCTTGAGAAAATAGTTGGAAAAATCTTTGAGGTCAATCGGATCAACTTTTCTGATGATGAATTGCCTATTGAAGGTACAGGGCATAACCGGGGCCTTTACATTACAGTGAAGTGTGAAGATTTCTATGTCACTCATGTTATGATTGATGGAGGTTCAGGTGCAAATATTTGCCCTATTTCTACTTTGCAAAAGCTGAATATTGGTGCTGAGAGGATCAGGCCCAACAATGTATGTGTCAGGGCTTTCGATGGTGCAAAATCAAATTCCATTGGCGAAATAGAACTAGTGTTGACCATAGGGCCTGTTGAGTTCACCATAGAGTTTCAAGTATTGAATGTAGAATCCTCTTACAATCTGTTGTTGGGAAGGCCGTGGATCCACAAGGCCAAGGCGGTTGCATCTACGCTGCACCAGATGATTAAGTTTGAGCATGACAGGTAAGAAGTAGTTATTCATAGTGAAGGAGATTTGTCAGCCTACGAAGATTCTCCCTTGTCTCTTATTGAAGCAAATAACGTAGAGGAGACATTCGTCTATCAAATTTTTGATACAGTGTCAGTGAATCGTATCCTTGAATGGCAGGCTATACCGGGACCACAATTGTCTTCTGCTTCTATCATGATGGTGAGTGAACTTTGGAAATACGGATTTGAGCCAGGGAAGGGTTTGGGAGCGTATCTGCACGGTATAGTTCATCCCATATGTCCGAGTGAGAACCTGGGCACGTTTGGTCTGGGATTTGAGCCTACAGCTGAAGATCTGAAGAAAGCCAAGGGAAGGAAAAAGGAAATATGGTCACTCCCTCGCCCAATGCCACTACTCAGTGAATCATTTGTTAAGAGCGGTGTCACGAAGCATATGGAATTTGAGGTTGAATTGGTTGATGACTTCCAGAACCTTTGTATGGAAGTTGATATGGTCGAAGCAGGAGAAGGTAACAGTATGGCAGACGTGCAATTCATAGGTCCAGCTGTCCGACTCAATAATTGGGAAGTCACTCCTCTCCCCGTCAGGAGGGAGTTTTGGTAGTTTATTTTGTTTTTCTTTCTGTTTATCCGAGTTATTTCAGGGTTGTAATTCGGATTTTAGTTTGTTTATGTTATGTTGGCATCTGTGTTTAAACCCTTCTATCTTTTATTTAATGAAATGCAATATCCCTTTTGTTTTGTGTCTAATATATTTTGTTTTTATTTTCTTACACAGTTCTTTTTATGCTGATTCTAATGACATGACATGCAAGCGGAATTTTCAGCCTGATCTTAAAATCCAAACTAATCAAGATGTAATGAAGCGGGATGGGAAAAATAATGAAGAAGGAGCACTAGAAGAAATAAGCAAAGAGTTGGAACAGTTTGAAGACAAACCGAATCCTAATTTGAATGAAACTGAGCCAATAAATCTAGGGGATCAAGAAGATGTTAGGGAAACTAAAATCAGTGTACATGCTTTGCCACAGCTAAAAGAGGGAATGATTCAAGCATTAATTGATTATAAGGATGTTTTTACACGGTCTTATGATGATATGCCCCGTTTAAGCACAAAATTAGTGGCTCACAAGTTGCCAACTGATCCGGCGTTCCCCCCTGTCAAACAGAAGTTGTGGAAGTTTAAAACCGATGTAAGTATTAAAATCAAAGAGGAAATCATGAAACAACTTGAAGACAAAGTAATTCGAGTGTCTCGTTATCCCATGTGGTTATCCAATGTTGTTCCCGTACCAAAGAAAGATGGAAAAATTCGAGTGTGTGTTGATTACCGCGATTTGAACAGAGCAAGTCCGAAAGATGATTTTCCACTGCCCAATATCCACATTTTGTTAGACAACTGTGATAAACACGAGGTTGCCTCTTTTGTGGATTGCTATGCCGGATATCACCAGATTATTATGGATGATGAAGACGCAGAGAAGACGTCTTTTATCACACCATGGGGAACTTATTGTTATCGAGTGATGCCGTTCGGTTTGAAGAATGCTGGAGCAACATACATGAGAGCCATGCCCATTATGTTTCATGTCATGATACATAAGGAGATTGAGGTCTACGTGGATGATGTGATTATTAAGTCAAAAAGTCAGGACGACCATGTTAAAGATTTAAGAAAGTTCTTTGAGAGGATTTGCAGGTATAATCTCAAACTAAACCCGGCAAATATGTATTTGGAGTTCCATCTGGAAAGCTGTTGGGGTCTGTAGTCAGCCATCGGGGAATTGAATTGGATCCTTCAAAAATCAAAGACATTCAGGATTTTCCCTCGCCCAAGAATAGAACGGAGGTGATGAGTTTGCTTGGTAGACTGAACTACATTGGCATATTTATTGCTCAACTCACAACCACTTGCGATCCCATATTCAAGTTGTTGAAAAAAAGTGTTGCGGTAAAATGGACTGAAGAATGTCAGGAAGCGTTCGATCGAATCAAAAGATATTTGTCAAATCCGCAAGTGCTGGTACCCCCGGAGCCTGGTAGGCCTTTGATCTTATATTTATCAGTCATGGACAATTCTTTCGGTTGTGTCCTGGGTCAACATGATGTCACAGGCAAAAAGGAGCAGGCTATTTATTATCTTAGCAAGAAGTTCACCGCATATGAGGCCAGGTATACTCTTCTTGAAAGGACGTGTTGTGCCCTAACTTGGATAGCACAGAAGTTGAAGCACTATCTCTCATCCTATACTACTTATCTCATCTCCCGCATGGATCCTTTGAAGTATATCTTTCAGAAGCCTATGCCGACAGGTCGATTGGCAAAGTGGCAAATATTGCTTACCGAGTTTGACATCGTATATGTGACTCGAACCGCCATGAAAGCCCAAGCCTTGGCAAATCATCTTGCTGAGAATCCCATCGATGAAGAGTACGAGCCATTAAAGACATATTTTCCTGACGAAGAAGTGTTGTGTGTCGATGAAGTCGTTATAGATGCTGATCCAGGTTGGAGGTTATTCTTCGATGAAGCTGTCAATATGAAAGGAGTTGGAATAGGTGCGGTTCTTATCTTTGAATCGGGACAACATTTCCCGATAACAGCACAACTTCGATTCTACTGTACTAATAATATGACAGAGTATGAAGCCTGCATCCTTGGTTTGAGGTTAGCTGTTGATATGGGAGTCCAAGAATTATTGGTGTTGGGAGATTCGGATTTGCTCGTCCATCAAATTCAAGGCGATTGGGAGACGCGAGATTTGAAGCTCATCCCGTATCGACAATGCTTGCAGGAGCTATGTCGACGATTTGTGTTAGTAAAATTTAGGCATATTCCAAGGATTCATAATGAAATTGCTGATGCTTTAGCCACTCTGTCTTCAATGCTCCAACATCCTGACAAAGCCTATATCGATCCAGTGCATATACAGAGTCGTGATCAACATGCTTACTGTAATGCGGTTGAAGAAGAGCTCGATGGAGAACCTTGGTTTTTGGATATCAAGCGGTACATTCAGTTAGGAGAATACCCAGCATATACCATCAATGATCAAAAAAGGACTATTAGGTGTTTGGCTAGTGGATTTTTCTTAAGTGGGAGAATCTTGTATAAGAGGACCCCAGATCTGGGACTTTTAAGGTGTGTAGATGCAAAAGAAGCCTCGGCAATCATGGTTGAAATACACTCTGGAGTATGCGGGTCGCATATGAATGGTCATTTCTTGTCAAAGAAGATTCTTCGAGCAGGTTATTACTGGCTTACTATGGAGAGGGATTCTATTCAATTTGTTCGAAAGTGTCATCAATGTCAGGTGCATGGCGATCTGATACGTTCTCCTACTGTTGAGTTGCATGCAATGGCCGCTCCATGGCCGTTCGTGGCTTGGGGAATGGATGTGATTGGACCGATTGAGCCGAAGGCATCAAATGGACATAGATTCATTTTGGTAGCCATTGACTACTTCACAAAGTGGGTGGAAGAAGTAACTTTCAAGTCAGTGACAAAGAAGGATGTGGTAGATTTTGTTCATGCCAATATCATTTGTAGATTTGGAATTCCTAAGATGATCATTACAGACAATGCTGCCAATCTCAATAGTCATTTGATGCAAGAAGTGTGTCAACAGTTTAAGATCACACATCGAAATTCTACTCCATATCTCCCAAAGGCCAATGGTGCTGTAGAAGCCGCCAATAAAAATATAAAAAAGATACTGTGAAAAATGGTACAAGGTTCTAGACAGTGGCATGAAAGGTTGCCGTTTGCATTGCTAGGTTATCGCACCACTGTTCGCACTTCAACAAGGGCAACTCCATATTTATTAGTGTATGGGACAGAAGCAGTCATCCCTGCAGAAGTTGAAATTCCCTCTCTTTGAGTCATTGTAGAAGCAGAGATTGATGATGACGAATGGGTAAAAAACCGACTGGAACATTTGAGTTTGATCGAGGAAAAAAGGCTAACGTCCGTGTGTCATGGCCAGTTGTATTAGAGGAGGATGGCTCGTGCGTATAACAAAAAGGTCCGTCCCAGGAATTTTGAAGTTGGTCAGTTGGTATTAAGACGTATCCTTCCTCACCAGGTCGAAGCGAAAGGCAAGTTCTCCCCTAATTGGCAAGGTCCCTTCGTTGTGAAGAAAGTGTCACCCAATGGAGCCTTATATTTGACAGATATTGAAGGCAAAATGGCAGAAATGGCTATCAATTCTGACGCGGTCAAAAGATACTATGTATGATATTTGATCCTTTGTTGAGTTTATTGCATGTTTAGTACTTGCATTTTTGAAGATTGATATGATGAAGGCATTTTATTCTTCCATCCAAACATTGTGTCATCCTTTGTTTACCCGTTTGAGCCTCATTTATTTTTCTTTCATATCCCTCTTTTGGAATCAAAATAGAGTCAAAGATAAATGTCAAGAAAATAAGAATAAAAGAAAGAGGTCGAAAATAAAAGAAAAAAAAAATCAAATCAAAGCAAAGGACAAGCAGATGGAACTACGTGCGACCTGATTCTCCTCTCTCAGGAGTGAGATACGTAGGCTGCCCTATTTCGGGCTCGGTCCAACCAAATAAAGATTTAAGATTCACCCAGTCAACAAAACTGGGGCATGAGTTAACATGTTGTTTGAGTCTATTCCAAAATTTGTAAGTCCCACCCCCACTTCAAGTATCGTTTGAGCCCCTTACCATTTTTTTTCTAACCTTAACCAAAATCCAAGTTACAACCAAAGAAAGTCCTTCAGATCAATTTTTGATAATGTTAAGGCTAAGTATGCAATGGATATTGATGATACATTGTGAGGTACCGCTTGTCTCCCTCAGCATAAGAAATCAGGAAAGAAATACAAAAATGAGAGAGTCTTATTGGTGAAAACCTTTGCAGGCACCATAAGGCGATGGTGAGTTGAGAGAAATACAAAAATGAGAGAGTCTTATTGGTGAAAACCTTTGCGGGCACCGTAAGGCGATAGTGAGTTGAGATAAATACAAAAATGAGAGTCTTATTGGTGAAAATCCTCATGGGCACCGTAGGGCGATGGAGAGTTTAAGAGAAAGGCGGAAAGTGAAAAGAAAGAGATTTGTTGGCGAAAGTCTTTTTAGATGTCGTCAGTCGAATGTGATGTATGAGTCCAATGGATTTGAATAAGCGGCTCAGTGGCAAAAGGCACGAACTCAACAAGAAATGGGGAGTTTGGATAGGAAGATCAGGCAGCTCAATCCAAAATGCATGTCATACTCATTGGAGTTGGTTGTCGTATTCAGATAAGTTTTCTTTTTGAATATGGGACATTGCCCTTTTCTTTCATTTACATATTCATGTTTTTGTCTTTTCTTATGTTATTTATCAAAACAAGAGTCACCATCATTTCTTTACATTTTTTTTTTTAAGTCAAGTCTGTGTCAAAACAAGCGAGAAAGGATTTCAAAATTTACTACCAGTCTTTCCAATTATATGAGGAAAAGCCAAGGAACAACACAGGAAAGAAATATGATCGTAATTCAACACGAAGCAAAGGAAGTCTATCAACCGACAGGCTATTGGATTCGTGGAAGCATTTCAGATTTGGGAAAAGAGTGCACCTCAGGGGCATGGTAAAATGGAAACCCATTGTTTGAGTCAGAACTTATTTCCCTCAATCTGGATCTGGGTCAATGATGCGGCAAGACACGACAAGTGTTAGCAATTTGGAACAAAGATGAAAGGAACGAGTGCTGGGCAGATACCTGAAAAGCCAAGATCTGCAAGCCACCACTAAGTTTTTAACTGACAAATTTTTCTTTGATTGAAACAGGGGCAAATTCGTTTCACTTGATTCAGATACCATTGGAAATGCATATCCAAGGATTTTACTTTTGTTCAGGACCCTCCTGAAAAATGGGATTTTACTTTATGTTCAGGACCCTCCTGAAAAATGGGATTTTACTTTACGTTCAGGAACCTCCTGAAAAATGAGATTTTACTTTATGTTTAGGACCCTCCTGAAAAATGGGATTTTACTTTCTGTTCAGGACCCTCCTGAAAAATGGGACTTTACTTTCTTTTTAGATATTTTTACTTTCTGCTCAGGACCCTCCTGAAAAATGGGATTTTACTTTATGTTCAGGACCCTCCTGAAAAATGGGATTTTACTTTATGTTCAGGACCCTCCTGGAAAATGAGAATTTACTTTATGTTCAGGACCCTCCTGAAAAATGGGATTTTACTTTATGTTTAGGACCCTCCTGAAAAATGGGACTTTACTTTCTGTTCAGGACCCTCCTGAAAAATGGGATTTTACTTTCTGTTCAGTGATTTTACTTTATGTTCAGGACCCTCCTGAAAAACGGGATTTTACTTCATGTTCAGGACCCTCCTGAAAAACGGGATTTTACTTCATGTTCAGGACCCTCCTGAAAAATGGGAATTTACTTTATGTTCAGGACCCTCCTGAAAAATGGGAATTCACTTTATGTTCAGGACCCTCCTGGAAAATAGGAATTTACTTTCAATTCAGGACCCTCCTGAAAAATGGGATTTTACTTTCAGTCCAGGACCCTCCTGAAAAATGGGAATTTATTTTCAATTCAGGACCCTCCTGAAAAATGAGAATTTACTTTATGTTCAGGACCCTCCTGTAAAATGGGAATTTACTTTCAATTCAGGACCCTCCTGAAAAATGGGATTTCACCTTCTGTTCAGGACCCTCCTGGAAAATGGGACAACGCTTTCAAAAATGAAATACTAATTATTTATAATTCTTGTTTGGGATAATTTTCGTTCTAGTTTTAATTTTGAGTTTCAGGAGCCCGCCTGAAGAACAGGGTGATGAAATAGCAAGGCAGGAGCCCGCCTGAAGAACAAGGTGATGAAATAGCAAGTCCGGAGCCCACCGGGAGAACAGAGTGAAGAAAATGAAAAGTCAAGCAACAAAGTGATGAAATAGCAAGTCAGGAGCCCGCCTGGAGAATAGGGTGAAGAAACAAAAGAGTCAAGCAACAAAGTGAAGCAATTGAAAGCCAAGCAACAAGTTGAAAGAAATTGCAAGTCAGGAGCCCGCCTGAAGAATAGGGTGATGAAAGTCGAGTCAAGAACCAACATAAGCTGTATAGATAGGATTTTTGTAATTTCATTTATGTTTTAACTTGTAATTTTCATTTTGATGTAATAACAGAGCCGCGGACCGGAACCTCGACGGAACCTCACTCGACTCTCCAACTCGGTATAGTCCACTTCTTCCAATCCTTTGAAATACCCGTGACATGATTCTCTCGTAATTTGGGTAGGAAGGATGTCTTAAGTCAAGACCCGTTTGTCCTTCTTCCTTCTGTTTCTTTCTTTGAATATGGTCGGGTCAAAATTTGGTCTCGCTGTCTACTTCTTTGCCTGAAAACACTTCGTGTTTACATTCAAAGGGGGCATGATGTAGACACCTAATTTCGTCCCTCCCCGATATCGTTTTTACCTATTGTTTACCCTATCCTACCGTGTACCCTCACCTGTGTGATAATCCCTCCACAAAATGACAAAAAATAACAACCCCTAACTAATTTTGTTTTATCCTAATATTCTAACAACCCACCCAATAAAAAAACAACACCTAATCCTTATCTCATCCAACCAAAAAGAAACACCTCACACCCTACCCCACGTTACCCCACCCTCCACTCTCTTTTTCTTGTCTAGAAAGAAAGCCTCAAAAAATATATATACCTACCCATACACAAAAAAAGTGGAGGGTGAAACAAAAAATAAAAAAAAAAAGAGAAAAACCATCAGCATTTTGCTCTCTCTCTCTCTCAAAAACTCACTCTCCTTCTAAACTCACTCTCTCTCTTCTCCAAGAAGTCACCGACGCCGGAGTAGCGCCGTTTTAAGTCGGCCCACTAACACCGACGCCGGCGATAACCACTAACACCGACGCCGACGATAACCATTAACACCGACGCCGACGATAATCAGCGACAACACCAGCGCCGCCGTCTCCGACCAATAGCCACCACGCGTCGGCCAGTTCCGGACGCCTTTCCTCCTCTTTCTCTCCGGTCAACGACGACAGTCGGCCCATCGCCGGCCTTCACGCCGTTCGTCGGCCGAGAATCAGCCAGATCTCCGCCGCAACGCGTCGGTCAGCCGACCAGCTTGCCGTTCACCGTCATCGTTCGCCGACCCGTAACGTCGACCAGATCTCCGCCCGTTTCTCCGTCACCGCCTAGATCTGCCGCCGCCGTTCTTTCCGTCGCCGTGAGCTCACCGCCTCGATCTGTTTGGCTTTTTTGATTTCTTGCTGTCTTTGGTTGATTTTGGTTTCGTCTATTTCATGGTTCAACGTTGATAGTAAGTTTCAAGTCGACTTTATCGAATCTCGTCGTTGTGAGGTTAGGTTTCGTAGAGTAAAATTTTATTCACGGGTTTTGGAGCTGTCCGGTTATTATTTTAATACCGAGTTTGGTTTATTCGTCGTGAGGTTCTACGATCGAGTTTTGGTCTTCGGATTTCCTTATTATCAACAAAACGTTCTATCGAGGTCCATTTCTTAACTCGTCTCTTATATATATATATGTGGTTGTTTGTTTTGATTGGTTGCGATGGCGAGTGGTGATTATAGTTTTGTTGAATTTTTGTTTATGTTGATGTTATGATTGTGATGCTTGGTTGTTTGGTTTTGGTAGATTAAGGCATAAACTTGATCATGTTCTAATGGATGGACAGAAAGAAAGTCGGGGGATGGAATTGGAAAAATTAACAAAAGGATAGATTCAGTTTAATTTGATTTATTGTTGGTATGAATCGTGGTAGGATTATGTCTTTAGTCGAGAACGGATAAGCAAATGGTAGGTTCGGGTAGGCAAATTTAGGCATGGCAGATTGATGACATGTTTGAAATATGTGTCGGAATGGTTTTGTTTTATCGCATTTAATTCAATGCTGTAATTTGACCGGGGAATGCCCCGAAGTATCTGTATTGATTTCACCGGGGAATGCCCGATTGGTGTGTTCTCGATTTCTTCTTATTTTGTGGACTGTTTTGAAGCCATTTTCATTTGGCTAGTGCCATGAATTTGAGGTTAAATTCCTCTCAAGATGGAGAGGATGATACAAGCACGATCATGAAGATGAACGTGGTGCCTATTTGCCTACTTGGTCATTAAAGGGCCTTTTTGTCATTTTATCTTTTTATTTGTAAAGTACTATAAATAGAACAATATAGGGTTTTAGTTCATTAGTTTTTGTCGAATATTGTTGAAAGAATACATCTCTTGAGAGAGAGGATCTCTAGGCCTAAACTAGGACATGAACAAGTGTGGATTCACTTGTGATTGTGTATTGCTTGGAAACGTTGGTGCTTGAGCGGTGGAATCCCTCTTGTGTCACGTAAGAGTGTGGTTTTGCTATTGTAAGTCTTAGGGGTCCTTATATTTAATAAATCTTTGGGTTCTTAACCTTGTAATAGTGTATGTCTCACTTCCTATCTTTACATATCATGTACTAGTTGTGTAGTCTAGTGAACCGTTTGGTTCTGGTTGTTCTTGTAATCTTGTAACCGTTGGATTGTTGTTATTGTAGTGTTGTTCCTCTTGTTATTGTTGTTTATCTCTTATTTTTGTTAGTGCTTTTGGTGTCATTTACACCTTGTTTCTTGATGTTGTTGGAACCGAAATTTAGTGTTTGTTGAGCTCTCGGGTTTCCCTTTGTTTGTGGACTATTTTTGGCTTGTTTTTGATACGTACCAAATTTGTATCGTATCAGATTGACAGACACCACCCTATATATAGGGTAGACATTTTCGATCGTTCAGATATTTCTCAGTCAACTTGAGCACAAGGAGAATATATGTTATGACTACGGTGATCCAAGGAAACACTTGTAAGATTGTCTCGGGTGGAGTACATCAGGGTTCTCAGGTTATTTATGTAACTATATACTTCGGTATGGTATTTGGTATTTCGGTATGTCATTTATAAATACCGAATACCGTATCATAAATCAGAAGAATTTAAAATGTATATCATGTATCATAATATTAAAATCACGGTATCAAAAATTTTGATATGGTGTGATAATTCGTTTTATACCATACCATGCCCACCCCTATTGGTACATATTGAGACTCTTTAAACTTGTTAAGATATTTCATTTTGATACAAATGCTAAAGAAGTTGTGTATAGTCCTATAATGGCCTTCTTTAAGCTTAATTAAGAATGTAATTATAATGTTGATGTAGAATTTAGTGTGGTTATTGTTAAGATTTTTGCCTTAATTTTCTTTCTAAAATTAGGTTTTACTTTTTTTAGAAGAAAAATAAAAGTAATACCATAATGTAAGTTTTTTATATGTAGGTCGTTTGACCAAACCATATTAATAAAATATCTTTTTAGTATTCTTCTCCTTGTTGTCTGATTTATAGTCTCCATGGTTTGCAAACTAATAGATTCCGCATGACGCCCTCTCGATTTCGAACCCAACAGCGTTGAATATAATGCAAAAATTGAATAATAATAATAATAATTAATACGATAATTGAATATAATAATTTCATATCATGTGACAAACAGATCTAACTTTAATTAAATGAATCTAAAGAATTGATAAACAACATCATGAAGCTATTTTAACTTACCTATATATAGTGCATGATTAATAAATAATTGTATACAATGTGACAAACAGATTTAGCTTAAGATTGCACGAATCAAAAGAATTGATCAACAACATCGCATGGGGTTAAAATAAAACTTGAAAATATAAAGATAACACATCATACACATACCTAATGTTCTTTCATATACAAACCATTGCTATGTATATGGGTTGAAATACACACAACTTGTCTCGTCTAATCGAGTTATATTTGTAGTTTTCAAGAACGACTATTACTAAAAGTAAAAAATAAATAAAAAATAATTAACTTTATCTTGAATTCGATCTTAACTATTGCTCATTTCGTTGCGATATTTTGTAGATTTCCAGTGGTGCATTAATGTTTTCGTTGATTAACTAACTATATGCATGTTTGTTGTGTTTCTTCTATCGCTTAAGGATCGGAGACATTTACTCATTTCATTTCAAATTATTAGGTATACCATTTTATTTTGCTAAAATGAAAAAGAAGAATGGAATAATATGACTAAGGCCTTATTATTAAGTTTTACTACCTACATCCATGCCATGCTATGGGACAAAGTCCCTGCACATATGCATTATACATTACATTACATAGAGTAGTAGATCTAGGCATCATAATATGACGAGATCATGCTAGCTTCTGCTGCCTTTACAATTCTATCATCCAGTTTGAACACAAAGGGCTTTGGGTTGTCTTGTGAGACAGCCAAACGTTGATATCCACTTTGTGGGACGACGCCAATGTCTTCGCAAAAATCTTCATTGATACAGAACACTAGCTTATACTTTCTATCACCACCTATAGGCATAATTTGGAACCAACTGCTCACATCGTTGGGATTTCCCAACTCTGCACCTGTGCTTATGGTGTGTGGAAGTTTTGAATTAAGGTTGTCGACCTTCCACACGGATAGGTTCGAACACAAAGGATAATCTAAATAGAATTGGATGTTTACCGGAGATGACACCACAATCTTTTCCTGTTTAGGATCCTTAGGTTTAAAATAAACCACGATACCATCTTCTATAGGAAAGAAAGATTGCACTACTGATGTAGGACAAGTAGTTTTTTGTTGTTGATCACAAGGAAAAGCAAGGCTTACACCTCCACCGTCCATAGGGCTGTTGGACGGAGTTATCCAGTACCTATTGATTGCGTTGAGGGGTTTGCCATTAGTATCGACTACATCGCCTATCAATAGTTGGTTGAAGGGGGTTGCCAAGGCTGACAAGGGAAGGAATATTATTGCAAGGAAAAGAAAGAGTAATATGGTCTTCATCTTTAGGGATGTTAATTTGTTTTGATGATTATTTGTATATCGCTAACCTCTTCTATTTATAGATACACAAGATTAAATGTTTTGCTCTAATTTATGTGAACCATCATCCACGTTTAATTTGTTTCTTTTTACTAAATGATTGACATATTCGTACAAAAATTATACTTATATGTTTTTATCACAATATATAAAGTATAATTTTTCGGAAAATGGGTATACCTAAAATAGATGTGGACAAGTCATTTATTCCATCTGCTCACGTTACTTGTTCACTATTTTTAAAGATAGATTTTCACTTTTACCTCTAACTTTTAACATATCAAGAAAAGACAATTATTTTGTAATATATACTATTATATCAACATTATTTCAATGATGAAACATGCATTTCAAAGAATAAAATGAAGATGAAGGTTTACATCATTTTTTAATATGATGATATATTCCAATTTTTTTTTTAATATATTCCAAATTTCATATGCATTAGCAGTTGGCTTCTACTTTACCAAGCTAAACAAATGAAAGCTTGTGCTTTCTGCACACTTGTTTTATTTCTTATCACGACGAAAACATACCCACTGTATTCCCATAAAGTATATACAATCTATATAGCTATCTCAGATTAAGTAGATCGAGAGGTTGTTTTCGATAGACCTCTCGAATAAAAAACATAGCACACAACAAATAAAAAACATAAAAGCACACAACAAAATGGGATAACACATAGCTAGATAATAAAGAAAACAAGACACCCACAAGGTAATACTATAAATTATTTATTCGAAATCATAAATATCACCGAAATACCACGAACAAGAAACTACAGGCACAAATACTTACTGCTATGACGAAATATTTTATAATGGATTTAGAATATATTCCAAAATTCATATATGGGTAAAATACGGATAAAAATGGGAACAAGTCATAAAACATTATGAAATAATGCTCTTTCAAAAAACAGTAACGATAAACAATATCATTCTTTCTTGTAAGCCAAGTGAACCAATAGTTCAGTAATAAACTTTAAAAAGCATCGTGCCATATCAAATATTACATATCTGGGAGGTTTCCCAGAATGAATTATGTAATCAGTGTGACATTCTTCTTCATTAAGAATAACCCATAACAGTAGACCCCTCATAAAGGAGTCAAATATCATATCAGTATGCTAGTTCTACCTTCCCACTAGCGAGAGTTGTAACATTCATCAGTAAATACAGGGTGCATCAGGTCTAACGATCCCGTCGTTAGATACGGTATTCAATCAAGGTCTACTCCCATTCATAAATTCTTTGTAAACAATAGAATATTCATATAAAAATATCTTTCAGAACAGTACGTATCATTTAAAGTTCATATCGAATCATGTTACATGTAAACTTGAATAAAAACATATGTCAAAATACATACTTCTCATGTAAGTGAAGAATTTTCACAATATTAATATCATGTCTCAAATAACCATCTCAATATCATATCAAGTAAAGAACTTGTCCCACGTGCAAATTTTTCAAAGCATTCAATAACTCTTGTTTTCATCAAAACATGTATAAATATGCAATTTAAGAGACATAATTATGGCAATAGTACTACTCACAGTACTCTTGTCGAAATACCTAATTTGTCACCCGAATGATTCATATCATTTTCTTGGATCAAACCTATAATCATGTCATATTAATATCGTGTTAATTTTCTTGATCTAAGCTAAAACATAACCACTACAAATTATCCTGCTCTAGAATCTTAGGATAACTTCCAAATCATCGGATTTCATACTCAAAATTACACCTTATTGTGCAAATTTCTTATCTTTTAACAATAAGTTCAACCCAACTTATAAACATCAACAAAATGAAGTTTAAACTATTTTTTGGAAAATAGCAAAACTAAATGTTAAGAATTTCAACACAAGTTCAACTATCTTATGAACTATCAAAATAAAGTTTCAAGAACTTTAAACACAAGTTCAAACAGTTGAAGAACTATCAATATGAAATTCAAAATATTTACTGAAAAACAGTATAACCAAACAATACAGGTCAAGATAAATTTCTTAAGATTGTTGTTTCGTGTACAAAATTTGTATGTTTTCTATACAAACTTCAAAGTAAGTTCAAGAATAAGTTTTCAAGAACTAGAATGAAGTTTAATATCGTCAAACACAAGTTCAAATGAACTATCAAATGAAAGTGTTTATCTACTATTAAGAAATGGAGATGAAGCAAAAATTTGTTGAATCAAGTCCACCGAATGCACGGTTTGACCTTAAGAAATTTATTTTCCTCAAGTACCCGAGGTTATGGAATCTCTTCTCCCAAGATAAAATGATTCTCTTTCTGAAAATAGCAGCACCTCAAATTTTCAGAATCTTCGAACGCACTCAACAGTTTGATGATTGTAGACACCTAATTTTGTACCTCCCGAAGTCTAATTTTATTCATTTTTAGTTCACCTTACCATGTGTCCAACCCCATGTAATTATATCCCACAAAAATACAAAAATAAATTAAAAAATACCTCTAACTAATTTATCTTATCCTAACAACCTACCCAATCAAAAGCTTCCATCTACCCTAACTACCCATGTGATTCCCCCCTTCTTTTTCTTGTCCACAAAGAAAGAATATATGGGGGACCCACCAAAATTCCCACATCATAACAAATCCATGCTCATTATAAAAGAAAAATTCTAAGAAGAAAAAGGAGGCTCATTCTTTGATCATCATCTTCTCCACAATAACGAGAATCACCAAATAATCTTCCTCACAAGAACAAGAACAACAACGAAAAAAAAAAAAAGTAACCGGTGAACAGTGACGGCGTGAAAAGTGACGGTGAACGGGTCATTATTTGTCGAGTTGGATTGTTGGTGTTAAGGTTCGGCTTGAGGTTTTCGGGTGCAGACTCTCTTTATTCGAATAACATTGAGTTTGAAAGCTTCAAATTTAAGGTCCAATTCTTTCTTCTCTTTTATTTAATTCTTATGTGATTATGATTGCGTGTTGATTCGATACCGTGGTTTGTTTGTTGATGTGAACTGTTGGTGACATTTGGGTGTGTGATGTGCTAAGCATGATTGGTGAATTTTTGTTATTCTCGATTGGTGGATTGTGTATCGAAATTGATTAATCACGTGGTTAAAAATGAATTAAGGTGGGGATTAAAAATGGAGGAAAATGAATATTGATTAATTTTGATGTATTGATAATGTTAAGCATGATAGAATTGTGATATGTTGAACTTGGTAGGCAAACGTAGGCCGGTTAGGCAAATTTAGGAATAACGATTTATTGGAGTGTTTGAATATGTGCGTGAATGGTACTTTCTACTTTATTGCACGAAAAGTTTAAATTGTACTCATTTGGCCGGGGAATGCCCCGAAGGATTTGTATTGATTTATCCGGGGAATGCCCTGAAGTAGCATGTACGCAAAGGAGGCTCGTGATCAAGACCCGGAACGTCGGGTGGAGTTTAGTTTAGGATTAGTTTAGAATAGAATAAGTTTTATATTTCAGCACCTCTTTTATTTTGGATTGTATAATTTGGACTGAACATTATTTTTGTTTGTTTTGAATTTTGTGTGATTTATTTGTTTGCTTGTTTTGTGTGTTTATGTGGTTTGTACATTTGTAATGTCAAATTAGCCGATACGCTCCACCAAGCGACCGTGGTCGAACCACGGGATCGAGGGGTGCCTAACACCTTCCCCTCGGTCAACAGAATTCCTTAGCCGGAATCTCTGTTCGTAAACTGGTTTAAAGAGTCAAATGGTTTCGAAAAGGATTTTCCAATGGTGACTTGGCACACCATATTATGCCAAGTGGCGACTCTGATTTTGAATGTAAAAACAATCTTTTTTCGGAACCAATCTTCATTTTGTCACTTTAATAAAAAACCCTTTCAAACCTTAAAATACATATTTTTTTTTGGAGTCGAAAAAGGGGTGTGACAATGATCACAAGAGAGTTTTTAGGAAGAAAAGGAATGTTTTCAACACTAAAAATTATTGTCTTTACTTGAGAAAAAATTCAGGTATTTATAGCCATCAAGGTGTTGCTTCATGAAGAGAAGCAATGGTTAAGAAAGGTACATCCCTTCAGAAAGCTGCATCTATTCGAAAAGTTACAACCCATTGGAAAGGTCATAATCATTCAATCCGAAAAGGTGCCTATTCAAATTGCATTCTTTCTCTTAGTGTCTTTTCGAAAGAAAATACCACCTTTTTATTTTTCATTCACACCTCTTAATAACCCAACATATACGTCCTAACTGTCTATTACTACATAAAATTTCATCTATCAAAATTAATAACAAATATCTCATTTTTACACTTTCTCTCTCCAACCTCCATGTACATATCCATATGCATATCACACCTCCATTATTTGTGCCTAAAATCAAGCAACCATAATTAAGGAATTTCGAGGTTTGATTTTACAGACCTTATCTTATCAAAGTATTTAACATAAACATCTTCTTCAATTTATTTTTGAGGTTAGTTTAATTTCTTAATTTTTTCAACTTTATTAAATCAAAAATCTATGAGTTACTTGTTGAATGTGCGAAATTCTCAAAACTTAAGCATAGTAATGGATTCTGATATGAGTTTTAGAAAAAATAGATCAGAATACTGAAACGATCCCGTAAAGATAAAGAAGTCATGGGAAGTTGCTCGTACAAGCTCTAAAAATTCCGTTGCTAAATTTTCAAGTAAGATAAAAAGTAAAGAATCATCATGATTGCGTTTTCCAAATATATATTGATTTGTTGCTAAATATATATATATATATATATATATTTATCAATTTACTCATTCTTATACATTGTTATATAAGAGTGTTTTGTTGTTATTTCAACCTTATACATAAATTAATTATGTATAGTTTTAAAGATGCCTTATTATACATTAAATTTGTTATGAATATGGTCAGATTACTTAGTAAATCCTTGTTTTTCTTTTGAACTATGATACATGGTGAGTTGTGTATATATTTGTAATTATGTCATTTGTTTAACGTTTTTATTTCAACCCATATACATAACAAATTTATGTATATGTATTGAAACAGACACTGTTAGGCTATTTAATTTCAGGTCATATATATTACAGAGTTATGTTTATGTTATGCATCATTAGTGTTATACATAGCACAGTTATGATATAACTCGATTAGACAAGACGAGTTGTGTGTATTTCAACCCATATACATAGCAATGTTTTGTATATGAAAGAACATTAGGTATGTGTATGATGTGTTATCTTTATATTTTCAAGTTTTGTTACATATTATTATCTATATGTGATGCTGGGATGTGTATTTCGTAAACCAATATATATAAAGGTTGGATTCACTATTGGCATGTTCTTCAAATCTTATAGATTTTTTTTTTTTCGTTTCAGAGTTTTCCATACTTACGTAGTAAAATTTCTTGTATATGTAGATTAGGTAGTAAAATGTTTCGTCAACTTACGTGGTAAAATTTCCTTTATACTAGTTTTTTTTTTTTTTAAATTTTTTATATCCCTTCATTTTATAAGGATTTTATTTTTCTTTGGTTTTAAAAATTTCTAGGTGATTTATGTAGTAAATTTCCTTTTAGTAGTATATTTTTTGAAAAATTTAATAATTAAGGGATTCATTAATTACACATTAATAAGGTACAATATTGGATAATTATTAGACTTGATTTATTTTCTTAAATAATTTGGATAATTATTAGACTTGATTTATTTCCTTAAATAACGTTAAAACGGTTATCTCGTAGGAAAATGTATATGAACATTTAAAATTCTGGAGAGAAAAAACTAAATAACAAATCCGGGAAAGAAGATAATTAACTAGCTAAAGTCTGGAATTTATTTTGTTTACAGATTTAAAAAGCCTGGATATGTACCAAGCCTTTATTTGACAAACATGATTAAATACAATACTACTTTATTCAACTTTCGACTCACAATTAGTACTATCCACTTAATGAATAACAAGAAGAAGTTCTACATCAACCTTATAATTGCCTTCTTAATTAAGCTTAAAGAAGGCCATTATAGGATTATATACAACTTCTTTAGCATTTGTAGCAAAAACAAAGTCAACATGTACATAATTTGAATCGAAAGTGTCTAACTTAAATACTTTAGTAGGAGTTGAGATGTTGAGGTGTGCAATTCGAACAGGGCTTATAGTTTGAGTATTTAAATAAAATATTCTGATAAGTTTAAGAAACTGATTATATGTTAAACATTTATTTAACATACATAATTAAGTACAATGCTACTTAATTCAACTTTGACTCACAACTAGTACAAATTAATTATACATCAACCTTATAATAATCTTCTTAATTAAGCTTAGAGAAGGTCATTATAGGATTATATACAACTTCTTTAGCATTTGTACAAAAAACAAAATCAGCATGTGCATAATCTTCTCTATATTGCACAGCAAGTTTGTCTGGATCATAATCTTGCAATTTATTTAACAAAATCTTCACATCATTAACATCAGAAAGATAATCTTTCCCACCATAGGCTAAAAAAATAGGAATATCATTTGGGATATTTGACATTATGTTTTGTGGAGGATTTGGCTGACCATAGTGCTTCTTGTTTTCTTCATCACTTCCATAGTCAAATTTTTCTATGGTTCCTTTTCTTGTCACTATCCAAAAAAAATAAAATTAATCAATATAATTGGACTTAATGGCGAAGTCAAAAGTTTTGTTAAGAATGTTCAAGATTTAGTTTTATAAATATATAAAAAGTAAAACTTTTATTTAATTTATTCATGCAGTATAATGTTGTGACGGTAAGTGTTCAACTAATTTCCTTTCATCTTACATAATTGCATGCAACTTCATTTTGAAGACATATATGAAAACAATTGCTCATAAATTTTCAACGTTTAATTATACGTAGGCTTCCTGAACTAGGAGTGAATTCCTCATAAAATACAAATGATCAAAAGGTCACAATTTTGCATTGGGTTATAACATCTCACTCTCCATGTAAGGGCTCTGTCACTCTTTAAATTCCACGTAATAGAAAAATATTTTGCGCCTTTTTTTTAAAGTAGTGGTATTGATAAAGAAAAAAATTGCATAGTAAATATCTCTTTTATTTATGAGGTGGAATTTATAGAGTGACAAGGTGGACACGTGGTCAATTTTAACCTTTCGGTCATTTGCAGATTAGAGAAACTCACACATGGTTTAGTTACTTTAATTCGACAAAAGCAAAAACGTTCTTACTTCATTGTTACTTTAGTAAAGTTTAGTGATCGTACGGTTAAATTAACCTGAACTTTTATGCGTATTCATCTACATTGAAGTAGCAAACTTACTTTGGGCTATATGGACCATGTTTTTTGTTGTTGTTGCCTGTGGCTCATGCTCAAGAAAAAGATCCGTTCTTGAAGAGTTCACACAACAATTTGGTCTCCTACCATCAGAAATAATAGAACATATTACAAAAAGAAAATGAGAAATTAAGTTTTTTGTATATTACTCTACGATATACGCAAAATATATATATATGTTTGATACAAAACAGTATATATTTATTGCAGATTTGACTGGTGAATATAGTTATTTTGGCCGATTCGTCAGCATAAATAGCATAGTCCTTAAATGTATATTTTTTTTTTTATATTATGTATGATATGTGTAAAATATATATGTAAGTCCCAACAAGTTTACTCATATTTACTCATAATTAATAGGATAACTGAACCAAAGAAAACGTGATTTATGCAATATTCTATTATATCAACATTATTTCAATGATGAAACATGCATTTCAAAGAATAAAATGAAGATGAAGATTTACATCATTTTTTAATATGATGATATATTCCAAGAATGAATTATGTAATCAGTGTGTGTGGCATTCTTCTTCATTAAGAATAATCCATAACAGTAGACCCCTCATAAAGGAGTCAAATATCATATCAGTATGCTAGTTCTACCTTCCCACTGGCGAGGGCTGTAACATTCATCAGTAAATACAAGGTGCACCAGGACTAACGATCCCGCCGTTAGATACGAAATTCAATCAAGGTCTACTCTCATTCATAAATTCTTTGTAAATAATAGGATATTCCAATTTTTTTTTTAATATATTCCAATTTTTTTTTTAATATATTCCAAATTTCATATGCATTAGCAGTTGGCTTCTACTTTATCAAGTTAAACAAATGGAAGCGTGTGATTTCTGCACACTTGTTTTATTTCTTATTACGACGAAAACATACCCACTGTATTCCCATAAGGTGGGGTCTGGAGAAGGTAAAGTATATGCAATCTATATTACAATTTCAGATTAAGTAGAGAGGTTGTTTTCGATAGACCCTCGACTGGTCAGGACAAATATTTGGAAAGTTACAACCCATTGGAATTGCATCCTTTCTCTTAGTGTCTTTCTGAAAAAAAATACCACATTTTTATTTTTCATTCACACCTCTTAATAATCCAACATATACGTCCTAACTTTCTAATATTACAAATATCTCATTTTTACACTTTCTCTCTCCAACCTCCATATACATATCACACCTCCATAATTTGTGCCTCAAATCAAGCAACCATAATTAAGGAATTTCATGGTTTGAATTTACAAATCTTATTTTATCAAAGTATTGAACATAAACATCCTCTTCAATTTATTTTTGAGGTTAGTTTAATTTCTTAATTTTATCAACTGTATTAAATCAAAAATCTATGAGTTACTTGTTGAATGTGCGAAATTCTCAAAACTTAAGCATAGTAATGGAGTCTGATCTGAGTTTTAGAAAAAATAGATCAAAATACTAAAACGATCCCGTAAAGATGAAGGAGTCATGGAAAGTTGCTCGTACAAGCTCTAAAAAGTCCGTTGCTAAATTTTCAAGTAAGATAAAAAGTAAAGAATCATCACGATCGCGTCTTTCAAATATATATTATTTTGTTGCTGAATATGTATTTTTTTTTATCGATTTATGCATTCTTATACATTGTTATGTAAGAGTGTTTTGTTGTTATTTCAACCTTATACATAAATTAATTATGTATATTCTTAGAGATGCCTTATTATACATTAAATCCATGTTTTTATTTTGAACTATGATACATGGCGAGTTATGTCTAAATTTGTAATTATGTCATTTTTTTAACGTTTTTATTTCAACCCATATATATAAATTTGTTATATATATATGTATTGAAACAGACACTGCTGGGCTGTTTAATTTCAGGTCATATAAATTAAAGAGTTATGTATATGTTATGCATCAATAGTGTTATACATAACACAGTTATGTATATGGCTCGGTTAGACAAGACGAACTGTGTGTATTTAAGCCCATATACATAACAGTATTTTGTATATGAAAGAACGTTAGGTATGTGTATGATGTGTTATCTTTATAGTTTCAAGTTTTGCCCTAATTTATGTGAACCTAACATGCATTAACCATCAAGTGCATAAGATATTAAACTAATTAATTATGTTTATGTTATCCACCTACCAAATGAAAGAAAAGGGAATTTTTTAAATTTGTCATATTTGTTGACAAAGATGTAAACGTTATCAATGTCATCTAGTGGTGGATTGGATTTGGATCTATGTGTATGGGTTGGGCACAACCTGTTATGTGGGGACAACATAAATTTAAAATAAAAATAATTTACATAAATATATTGTTGTTCCGGGTACAAAATTTAAGTTTTAAAAGTGATGGATATTATTATGTTGGAGTTTTTAAAATTTAAAGGTTCTTTCAATCTTTGATCGATACTTGCAAGGGTTGAAGCTACCTTTTTTGTTCTTTCTCAATTATATAGTTGCAACAGTCGATGACCTAGTCAAGGGACACACGATAAGAATAATGTAAAGTAAAGAACACACGAAGTTACGAAAAAATCTCCTTAATCAAGGGAGAAAAAAATCCATGACCTACCTCGTGGGATTTATCAACCAATTCATTAAAATCAAGCAAGCGTCAAAATTACAAACTCTTGGAATCCTAGTATTAAACTCTTAACCCTTAACTCACACAACTCTGTTGGATATCCATTACAATAACTCTATTGTAATCTTTGAAATTTGGCAAAAATTAAATGCTGCTTGCATACATTATTGACTTGTCTTCTCTACATGATATTGACATCTCGTAAAACCTATGCTGGAAATTAAACACTTTAACACTTCTCACTTTCACCTATTAAAGTAGCAGATATTTTTTTCTTTCTCACACATAGTAAAAAAAATGGGAGTAAGGGAATAATATATTAATTGCAAAGCAACGAAATGAAGAAACAAATGTGAAAGTATCAAAAAATAAATAATTTATAGTATAAATTTTTATTAAATAAACATTAACATTAATTTATAATGATCGAAATCAACTTATTGTTTTTCAAAATTTTTTTCCTTCTTAAATTGTAAGTCAAAGTTGAATAACGTAGTATTGTATTTAATTATGTATGTCAAATAAAGGTCTTGGTACATAGGGGCGGGCATGGTATGGTATGGTACGGTATTTAAAATTTCGGTATGGTAATTTCGGTGTTCGGCTTCATGTTTTACCTTAGCATTAATTAATAAGGCAGTGCGGTAAAATTAATAACCATGTCAATACATAATGTTTACTTAATAAACATGTCAAATACAAATATAACAAGTAAAAATAAATCGAGGAAGTCATAATTTTTATTCTATTTTAAATTTGAACCGATATTCTTTTATTCATTTCATTAATTACTAGGTCACAATACCAAATTTTGTTAAATTACTCATGGAATATTCCTATTCAACATGAGTATGAACTATGAAGTCTTTGTCAAGTAAACAACAATATAACATGCATGGCAGTACGGAGAGCTGATATTTTAAAAACAGTTTTTGGTTTTGTACGTCCAACCATCAAGTGCATAAAAGGGAATTGTTAAACATATCATTTTTTTTAGACAAAGGATGTAAACGTGATCAATTTCATCCTGGGGTGAATCTATGTGTATGGGTGGGGGATAACCAGTCATGTGGGTCGGTCCAAGCCGGTCCTACTCAATTAGACCAGTCTGGCCTGACACTGATTGCTCGATTGATCTCTTGGGCAATGGTCCTGGACTGGGCCGTTTGATCCAAGTAACCCGATGGACCAAATCAGTTGAAAAATCAGACAAGACCCACCAATTGTCTGAACCTGACCGTTAAGTACATTTATACATGATTTAAATGTAATTTCCCTTTTTCCTTTTGTTCAATTAGATCCTTGCATACTTCCATTGAAATGATTGAGTTGCCTGTATATAATTCAATATTTACAAGCTCAAATTCGATTTCTAATTAATCATTGGATCTTAATATTGAAACTCTTGTTTGAAAAGTATTTTTCAAACAAAATAATGAGTACATAACTTCAAATTCTGATAAATAAATGACGAAAAATACACACAAAAGTTTTTTCAAAATTTGAATTTTTGGAAGTGTCTAACTGAAAGAATTTATAATGAGTTGATGAAATGTTTAATTGAAACATAGCTTAATTTAAGTGTCCAAATAAAATATTCTGATACATTTAAGAAGCTCTCTATATTAAATATTTCTTTAACACACATAATTAAGTACAATACTACTTTTTCAACTTTGACACACAATTAGTACTATATCTAATTAATCAAATAACAACAGCAAATTCTACATCCACATTATAATTATCTACTTAATTAAGCTTAAATAAGGTCATTATAGAATTATACACAACTTCTTTAGCATTTGTACCAAAACACAAATTCAGTATGTGCATAATCTTCTCTATACTAGAACACTATATTATAAATTAAGGTATATAATTGAGGACTTAGTTTGAGTGTCTAAATGAAATATCTTAACAAGTTTTTTTTAATCGAAGAGTAAAGTATCTAGTACACCTTTGAACTATAAACAAATTTGCTACGACATACTCCAACTTTATGTGGGTCCTAATACCCCAACCCCCCCCCCTCTAAATTAAATTTCAGTGTATTTTTGTCATCGTTTTTAACTAACGTAAGACATTTTGTCAAACTTTTTAGCCGAGGTGACACATTTCGCGAACCTTTTTAGCTGACGTGACACCTTTAATATGGGCCTCATTTATATATCTAAGTGTCACATCAGCACAAAAGGTTGACAAAAATAAGATAAAGTTGAGTTGATGCGGGTAATAAGATTTATGTGAAGTTGAAGTAAATCGTAGCAACTTTGACAGTGGGATACAGGACGCATATCTCATAATTTAAATACAATGCTACTTTATTCAACTTTTGACTCACAATTAGTACTATCCATTTAATGATTAACAACAACAAACTCCACATTCTTAAGCTTGAAGAAGGACATTATAGGATTATATACAACTTCCTTAGCATTTGTACCAAAAACAAAATCAACGTGTGCATGATTTGAACCAAAAGTGTCAAACTGAAATAATTTATTAGGAATTGAGGTGTTCAATTGAAACAGAATTTAGTTCGAGTATTTAATTAAAATATTCTGATAACTTTAAGAAACTGATTATATAATAAACATTTATTTAACATACATAATTTAATATAATGCTACTTTATTCAACTTTAACTCACAACTTGTACAAATTAATTAGATATAACCTTATAATAATCTTCTTAATTAAGCTTAAAGAAGGCCATTATAGGTTTATATTGTACTTATTTGGCATCTGTACTAAAGACAATGTCAACATGTGCATAATTTGAACCGAAAGTGTTTAACTGAAATATTTTATTAGAAGTTGAGGTGCTCAATTATTGAAACAACGCTTAGTTTGAGTATTTAAATAAAATATTCTGATAAGTTTAAGAAACTGATTATATATCCAACCAACGGTCAGTCGACACGTGTAGGAATAGAAAATGCTTGGCTTGCATATGCCAGCGATTTTTTTTGAGAACAGACATGTTTGCATCTTTTAATTAATTGGGAATAAAAAATAATGATTCAATGCAACTATTAGAGAGATATGACGGTAGAAATACCCACATAGCGTGTTTGATGAGTAATCATATAACCAATACATAATATTTAATAGAAGTGTAAAGGATATATCATAGATTGATACTGTCTACTGTAGACAAAGCTTTAAGTCGATTACAAATGAACGTTAAATTCTACAGAAATGCACAATTATCCCCCAAAATAGTAGCTTTACAACTAAAGCAAGAAAAGTCTATCTATGATTTGTTGGCCATGCTACATGTGGTTCTTTTGTACCCGAATTTCTTGCATATTGAACACCCTATTCCTCCTTTTGGACTTGAATGTTTCACCAACGCCCTTCACGCGTTTGACTTTCTTCCTTCCGAGTTTGGGATCTTAGGGGGGGGGGGGGGTGGAGAAATGTTGGTGTCTAACAATTCCTGTGGCACAGTCCATTTGGCCTCTGAAGGGACAACGTTAATAGCTTCCGAGTATGCGATGACGTAAGTTTCAGCTTTATAAATTGGTGAAGAGTACTCCAGATAAAGTTACCATAACCTCTGCTATCGCCATACTTTGCTCGTAAAGTTGCCATCGCATTTTTGCACGACATTTTCACGAAGTCAAATTTCCGAAAAGAACAACTCCTCTCTAAGAGATTGACCTTGGCAGTAACACTGTTGCCGAACATCGTGTACTGGTCGAGACCTCCCGTTTGGATTAGTCACATACAAGGAATCGCTCGCACTCTTATTATCCCTTAGGATTTTTTCTGCACAAGGCACAAATTTGTTATTTTTACCATCAACGAAAGCATGCCGCTCCCTAAACTTTTCATCAAATTTTCTAGCAATTGAATTGAATATGTACGACACGGGGTACTCCCGTTCATCCTTCAAAACCGAGTTTAACGACTCGGCGATGTTTGTGGTCATCATATAAAACCTATTGCTCAGGTAGTGTTCTCTACTCCATTTTTCAAAACCAAGCACATTTTCAAGGACATTACTGCCTCCGGGCAATTATTCTTCATTTTTGCAAAATTCTCGCTAAACTCATCAAAGGAATAAGACTTTGCCGCGGTGTAGCATAAATAAAGATGTTCTCCACAGTGTTGATTTACACGAAGATTTTCAGCGAGGTGCCTCATGAAAGTCCATGATGTGCATGAATGTATACATGGGAGAAGGCATTGGCGATGCTAATGTGCCTATCGGAGATGACATATAGATCTGGTTCATCTTCTACTTTAGACTTCAGCTTCTCGAAGAAGAAGGTCCAAGAAGCATCGTTCTCTTTATCCACGACAAAAAAGAGAATTGGAAAGATATGATTTTCGGTATCTTGTGCAACGGCACTCAGCAAACCACCCTCGTACTTGCCATAAAAATGTGTGTCATCGACGAAAATTACCTTTCTCGTGTGGGCATATCCCCATATGTAAGCTCCAAATGCTAAAAAGTAGTAAACAAACGATCCATCCATCCAGTTTACCATGATAGAATAAGAAAACCTGGGATTCAATAACTCCACCATGTGGGAAAAAGCCGGCAAACAAGCATGCACGTGCTCCGATGTCCCTCGAATGATGTTCTCCGCAATTACACTCTCTTTCTAACACATCCAATAGCTTGTGTGGTAATACATCTCCTTAAACACAATCCTTTGAATTTCTCTTACGCTTGGACCCTTACAATCCCGAAAATGATTTACGCATAGTGAAGCAATCAATCCGGATGAGATTCTCTTATGCTTGCGGGTGGCATGTTCAACACCGCACGTGTGCAACTCAACATACTTGTATATATGAAATCTTTCCGAGGTTTCATACGTCCATAGCTTACCCGCAACAACTAGACACAACTAGGAGATACGCTGTCACGACCCGAACTGGGGCCCTGGCCGTAACAAGCATTCCGAACCATGAAAGCCCGAAATACCTCTTTCTATCTGGTAATCATGCACATAATTCATATGATAAAAGAAATGCGGAAGATACTCAATATTACGGAAATATGGTCAGGAATCAAATGAAATCAATAATGGGAAATAATATCCCACAATCTCTATCAACATCTGGAAAACCGTCTGCAAAATCTCTACTACATGAATGAAACAAACAACTGTCTGAAAAACTGGAAAAAGGCCCCCAGTAGACCCAAAAACTACTAAATGATAAATAAACTGCCAGACATCGGGCCTTTCGGAATATAGAAGGCTCGCCAAGTGACTCTGCAAATCGGCCTGAAAAATCTATTGATTTTCTGGACTCCTAGACTGTGCCTCCGAACCTGGGAGGGAAGAGGGTCAATACAAATGTACTAGTACAAAGAGTAATCAAAAACAAAAATACAATATTTTTACAAAATATAAGTGAGAGCCATTGTAAAGCAGTTTCGTATCAAATCATTTGAAAACACATGGGCATAATGTAATAATTTTCCAACAACAATGCAATGCAACTGAGCTAGGTGGCATACCCTACAATGTCACATTTACACCAACTGTCAAACCTCGGTTGCCGCCGAGATTAGAGTATAAGTGAGGGAAAGACACACAAGATCACACAACAGGGTGTATCGACCCAATAAAGTATGGTAGTGCACAAGATCAAAAAGCAGGGCTCCTAACCATAGTCTCAAATTGGGATAATATATATCAGGTACACAAGATCATAAAGAAGGGTATCAATTTTCCCTTGTCGGCAAACACAGTTTCCAGCGATGAGCCCTTTCACTCAAACGCCTTCTTCGGGCATCCACCTATCTCATGTAAAATCAATGCATTAAAACTTTATTTAATTCAATCACATATCATATTCTGTAGGGTATAGTCATACCCGACTTGCAAGCCATCTGTATCACATCATTCTTTTAATTCAACCATTATATTCATCATGTTTCAACATAAACAACCCTCTCCTTGCAAGTCAAAATTATATCCAATCATAACAATTTTCAAAATATTTTATGTCATGCTTTTCAAGATGATTTCAAACAATCTACGTCATATAAAAATCCAAAACAAAATCATATCAAGAGAGGGATTTCATATAATTCATGCTCTCAAGTTAACATCTTTTCGAAACACATGTATGTACATATATAATGTATCAAATCACTTCGAGGAGAGGCGTAAAGACCAAATCAATATCATTGAAACCTTTAAAACATGATTATATTCGTAATTTCAAAAACCCCATTTTTAAAACATGAATTTCTAGCCCATGAGATTTTTAGAATAACTCCACGTACCTCTATATGAAAAAATAATAAGTGCTTCTTGAAACCTACGTTGCGGGGATTCCGATTCTTCAATTTTTTTCGAAAATCCACGGTTGAATCTTGACATATTTGAGTTATGAGTTTGAAACCCTAGAGAGTGTTCTTGGTTGTTCTTGAGAGAAATATCAACAATGAGGTGATCTAGGGCTTTAATTTTGTGTTCAGGCTAAAAAAGGAATAGAAAATACCTAAAATACCCTTAATGAGACGAAACTTAAATGCTGAAAATTCCCAGGAGTGCAACAGACCATGCGTCGCATGCTATTTCCCACCGAACTGGAGCATGCACGCATGCTATTTCGCATGATGCCACCATGCGATGGACCATGCGACGCATGCATATCGCATGGTGCTTGTAACGCCCCTAAATCGGGTCCCGAGACGTCACACGGTGCTTAGGATCACAAGTGACCCCAAGCTAACCCTTCTACTGGCATAACTCATAAGCAACTGAACAATAATGATAAATCTATACAAATCAGCGGAAAAATAACTCTATTGTGAATTTGATCGATACAAAACTGAATTTACAAGATTTCAATTCTGCCTTTACAACCAAAACGGAAACTAGAAACATCAACTTCTAGTAACTGTCTATGAAGCCTCTACTAGTACTGACTATAGGTAGCCGGGTCATGACTCCCGACTACCCCAACTCAATACGACTGAATAAAAAATACAACACTATAAACTCTGCATAACTGACCCAAGCCCTTGAATCAAAAAGACTCATCACCTGCTGACTGGATACCACAAACTGACTGGATCTGAAGGTGCAACTATACCTTGTACCTACATTCCGAGAAAATGTAGCCCACATACGAATATGTGGGTCAGTACCATGGAAACATACCGAGCATATGAGGGTGCAATGCATATATAAAATAATATCATAATATCATCACATTTTATAAAAATCATGCATGCTGATAAAAATGACTCACTTAGCTCGAATAAAATCATCATAATCATAAGAGAGTAAGATGTATCAGGTAAAACATGTGAGTCATCATAATAAATCTCAATTCACCCGTCTCGATTTCAAATCATCAAAGCAATCAAATCTCATAATAATGCTCTTTAGAATATATCCTTTCAATCTTTCGAAAACAACAATTTTCTCAAATCAGTCTTTCAAGCGAATGTATTTTCATCTTAGATATAAGACTACACACACACACATTGGGAGTCTCTTATAACCGACATAAACCATGTGAGCTACATGGAGTCCAACGTCTTACCCACGTTGGGGAGAGCTGTCCTATCTTTGCCATCGGAGTAGGACCTTAATCATCAATCCAAAACTAGTGATCACTATATAAATCAGCCTCAGGCTCACATCCTACAGGGGCACGTAGTTCTAGGGAAGTACCAATCCTGCTATACCTCCCGCTCGGTACTAAAGACTACTCCCGAACATAGCTCAGATCTTTTCAAAAGAAAATCCACTAATAAACAATTTCACAATTCACAACGGGAGCCATCATGCTGCCCTTTTCATAATAATCTATAAAAGTGGATTTCTTTTCTCATCTTGGGTTCAAAAAATCACTTTTTACGACCAAAAGGTCAAAGCTTCTTTATCATCTCAAATCATTCAAACTCAAGGTGTTTATAACACATGATTTCTCAAAAACAACAATCTCAATTAGAGTTCAAAACCCATGTCTCAACATCACATGAAAATTTATCAAAATTCAAGCTTTACATCATAAGCATCTATAAATTCCTTCAAAATCTGGAAAATTCAGCCATAAGGCATAAAATATCATCATTCTCATATGATTTCACTTCTAAAATATCAAAAACATCATAATCTCATGATAATCAATATAGGATATGAATTCATGCTTCAAAATCATAGTAAAACATATAAAATCCATAACTTCGTAAAAGAAAGTATTTTTGGGCACAAGAACGAAAGAATGTTCTTGTTGAAAAACCCCACATACCTCAAACTTGAAGCTTTTAATGACTTTTCGAATGACGTAATGCTATTCACGAAATTTTGGGTGTCCCTCGTAGCCATCGTAACGGGGATTCCGAATATGTAAAAATTATTGAAAACTTACGGTTGAATCTTGAGATATTTGGATTTTTAGATTGAAACCCTAAAGGTTGTTCTCTGTGAATTTTGGTGCATGAGAACTTACTTTGGTGTTATGGGAGTTTAATCCCGTGTTATTGGACTATATATAGGTGGGAAAGTTACCAAATAACCTTCTGGATGCGTATACTGAAATTTGAAAGTTGCAGGGGTG